>JBBGZY010000295.1:0-1200000 GCA_037952925.1 Lithobates clamitans
TGTAGAAGGTTGGTGGTGTTTTCCTTATCCTATCACTACCGCAGGCAGCTAAATAAGCTACAAATTAGTGTAGTGCAAGCTCTGCACAGTGTTCAGCTAAAGCTACCTGTAGAAGGTTGGTGGTGTTTTCCTTATCCTATCACTACCACAGGCAGCTAAATAAGCTACAAGTTATTGTAGTGCAAGCTCTGCACAGTGTTCACCTAAAGCTACCTGTAGAAGGTTGGTGATGTTTTCCTGATCCTATCACTACCACAGGCAGCTAAATAAGCTACAAGTTAGTAGAGTGCGAGCTCTGCACAGTGTTCAGCTAAAGCTACCTGTAGAAGGTTGTGGTGTTTTCCTTATCCTACCACTCCCGCAGGCAGCTAAATAAGCTACAAGTTAGTGTAGTGCGAGCTCTGCACAGTGTTCAGCTAAAGCTACCTGTAGAAGGTTGGTGGTGTTTTCCTGATCCTATCACTACCGCAGGCAGCTAAATAAGCTACAAGTTATTTTTGGTGAGCTCTGCACGGTGTTCACCTAAAGCTACCTGTAGAAGGTTGGTGGTGTTTTCCTGATCCTATTACTACCGCAGGCAGCTAAATAAGCTACAAGTTAGTGTAGTGCAAGCTCTGCACAGTGTTCAGCTAAAGCTACCTGTAGAAGGTTGGTGGTTTTTTTCCTTATCCTATCACTACCGCAGGCAGCTAAATAAGCTACAAGTTAGTGTAGTGCGAGCTCTGCACAGTGTTCAGCTAAAGCTACCTGTAGAAGGTTGGTGGTGTTTTCCTCATCCTATCAATACCGCAGGCAGCTAAATAAGCTACAAGTTATTTTTTGGCGAGCTCTGCACAGTGTTCACCTAAAGCTACCTGTAGAAGGTTGGTGGTGTTTTCCTGATCCTATTACTACCGCAGGCAGCTAAATAAGCTACAAGTTAGTGTAGTGCAAGCTCTGCACAGTGTTCAGCTAAAGCTATCTGTAGAAGGTTGGTGGTGTTTTCCTTATCCTATCACTACCGCAGGCAGCTAAATAAGCTACAAGTTATTTTTTGGTGATCTCTGCTCAGTGTTCACTTAAAGCTACCTGTAAAAGGTTGGTGGTGTTTTCCTGATCCTATCACTACCGCAGACAGCTAAATAAGCTACAAGTTAGTGTAGTGCGAGCTCTGCACAGTGTTCACTTAAAGCTACCTGTAGAAGGTTGGGTGGTGTTTTCCTGATCCTATTACTACCGCAGGCAGCTAAATAAGCTACAAGTTAGTGTAGTGCAAGCTCTGCACAGTGTTCAGCTAAAGCTACCTGTAGAAGGTTGGTGGTGTTTTCCTGATCCTATCACTACCGCAGGCAGCTAAATAAGCTACAAGTTAGTGTAGTGCAAGCTCTGCACAGTGTTCAGCTAAAGCTACCTGTGGAAGGTTGGTGGTGTTTTCCTGATCCTATTACTACCGCAGGCAGCTAAATAAGCTACAAGTTAGTGTAGTGCAAGCTCTGCACAGTGTTCACCTAAAGCTACCTGTAGAAGGTTGGTGGTGTTTTCCTGATCCTATCACTACCGCAGGCAGCTAAATAAGCTAAAAGTTATTTTTTGGTGAGCTCTGCACAGTGTTCAGCTAAAGCTACCTGTAGCAGGTTGGTGGTGTTTTCCTGATCCTATTACTACCGCAGGCAGCTAAATAAGCTACAAGTTAGTGTGTGCGCTGCACAGTGTTCAGCTAAACCTACAAGCTAGTGGGGTGCATCCACCTCAGTGTTCAGCTAAAGCTACCTGTAGAAGGTTGGTGGTGTTCTCATACTACAGGCAGGCAGTTGATTTTGCTAGCTGCAGTATCAGTACATATATATATATATATATATATATATATATATATATATCCCAGCTTAGTGCAGCTACAGGCCATTAGTATGTCTGGAAGGCCAAGGAGGAGAGGCAGACAGTCACAAGCCAATAAGAGAGGGCAAGCAGGCTCTGTGTCTAGTTCTGGTTGTGGAGACGGTGCATCCTCATCAGCACGTGGCCGTGGGACACGCTTGGCCTTTTTTTTCGGCAGCTGGCCGTGTTGAGCCGCAACATGCGGAAGACTTGGTCGAGTGGATGACCAAGCCGTCCTCATCCTTTCTCACCCATGCCCAGGGTACTTTGTCTGGCAAAGCAGCGGCCTCTTCCCTCGGCTCAATGTCATTAGTGACTCCTTCCCTAGCCCCACCATGTCCTCCTGAGGAGTCCCTCGAACTGTTTGACCACAGTGTTGGGTACATGCTCCAGGAGGATGCCCAGCGTTTGGAAGGCTCTGATGATGATACTGAGCTCGATGAAGGCAGTAACATGAGCACGGACAGAGGGGGTGCCCAAGAAGGACAGCAATCTGGCAGTCATGCTCCCCCTGCTGCAGCATACTGCCAGGTTTGCTCCAGTGATGAGGAGGGAGGGGATGATGAGGTCACTGACGCAACGTGGGTGCCTGATAGGAGAGAGGAGGAGGAGGCGGCACATCACCAACGAGGCAGGATGCCCTCCAGGGGCCAGCCTAAAGGCAGCACATTGACTGCATCACACCCCAAAGCTCCACATGTGCAGGGCGCTGCAGTCTCTGCACGTTATTCAAAAAGTTCTTCGGTGTGGGCCTTTTTTGAGACGAGTGCATCAGATCGCACCGCTGCTATTTGCAACACATGTCTCAAGCGTATCTCGCGTGGCCAAAACATCTCCCGCTTGGGTACCACATGCTTGACCAGACATATGTTGACCTGCCATGCAGTTCGTTGGCAAGCGTATCTAAAAGACCCACACCAAAGAACAAAGAGGACCTCTCCTTGCTCCTCATCAGCTGAGATTTCCAACCCCACTAGACCTTCAGTCCTCTCTGAGACCTGCACTGAGAGGAATGAAGGTGTAGAATTAGGTGTGTCACAGCCAAGTACTTGAGGGCAATCTGCTTTTGGTACACCGACGTCAGATTGTACCAGACAAATTTCCCTGCCCCAGCTGCTGCACCGTCGAAAGAAGTTTGCTCCCAGCCATCCACATGCCCAGCGGTTGAATGCTAGCTTGGCAAAATTGCTAGCACTTCAACTGCTGCCTTTTCAGTTGGTAGACTCTGCCCCCCTTCCGTGAGTTTGTGGAATGTGCGGTTCCTCGAGATGGGGAGATGGGGAGATGGAGATGGAATTTTTCTGCCCCTGTTTAACAGGGGCGTGTAATTACAATTTGTCAGGGAAGGATCCATCCGCTGGTAAGATATATCGTTTGGCATGTAGTACTGGGGTCCACCAGCAGGTGTCTCCTGGCAGTGTTGAACTGTCAGGAGAATATTTCCCTGCTGGTGTCATTTCATCTTTTGGCCGCAGTATTGACGTCCACCAGCGGATGGATCCTGGCAGTATGGAGCAGACAACACTCCCTGCGCTCAGTTGTGACTTGAAGACAATCATAGCCAGTCCTATAAATACCCGGCAAGCCCTCATATGCTTGCCTTGGTATCTCTCTCCTTGAGCCCTGACCTTGTTCACCTGTTACCCGATTCTGAGCCTGCATCTGACCTTGTGCCCGAGCTTATCCTGACCCGATCCCTTCTGTGTTCCTGTACCCTTCAGCCCGATCCATCCCCTCTCTGTCCTGTTGGTTCCCTGTCCCTCATTTACTGATCTTCCTGTGTATGACCTTGGCTTGGCTAACGTTTATGCTTCTGGTATATCCCTTGTCCTGCTGACCTGCCGTGTATGACCCTGGCCTGGCGTACATCTGTGATTCCGGTACTGCCCCTTGCTGTATATATTGTTATTGTTGGTGGGTTTGTTGGGTTGGTTGTTCACTGTTTGTATTTTCTAATTATCACCTAGTTTAATAAATATCACTATTCACTTACATGTGTGTTGGGTTATCTCTGTGCAGTCCACACAGTCTGGTCTACTAGTCTCCTGACACAATTTTTGATGCAATACTTTGCAGCAGGGCTCGTTCCTGCGTTCCAACTAGAGTGTCTGTGAGGGGTTGCAGTGTTGTGGCACTAGCACCACCACCACCAAAGGCCCAATTTTTCTGCCCCTGTTCAACAGGGGCATGTAATTACAATTCTTGATCTAATATTTCACAGCAGGGCCCATTTCTGCACCCACCAAGAGCGAGTGAGGACCTACAGTGTTGTGGCACCAGCACCACCACCACCAAAGGCCCAGTTTTTCTGCCCCTGTTCAACAGGGGCATGTAATTACAATTCTTGATCTAATATTTTCACAGCAGGGCCCTGTGAGGGCTTACAGTGTTGTGGCCACAACAACAACTAAGGCCCAAATTTCTGCTGAGTATATAGGGCAGGCCCCTACTTTCAAACATCTAACTTACAAACGACTCCTACTTGCAAACGGAAGGAGACAACAGGAAGTGAGATGAAATCTACCCCTAGAAAGGGAAACTCTCCTGTAAGAGTTAATATGGGAAAAACATTTCTCCTTTCCACTGATGCTTTCCAATCCTTGTTCCACAAAAAAAAACACCAAATTCTCAAAAAGCATTTGTCATTGGGACGAAAAGTGAGGTGAAATCTTCTAAAGAGGAGGAAAGACAGCAAAACAAATGTCACAGGGGGTAATAACCCTTCCCTATGTTTTCCAAAAAGCTTAAAAAAGATTTTTTGGCTGAAGCTAAACACGTTAAAAATGTACCCATTCAAAAAAACAAACAGATTCTACTTAACAACAAACCTACAGTCCCTGTCTTGTTTGCACCGCCTGTATACTACTGTTCAGAGTATATAGAGCCTGGTGGCCCCACACCTTTCCTTATTTTAATTTGGGTGTGGGGTTCCCCTTAATATCCATACAAGACCCAAAAGGCCTGGTAATGGACTGGGGGGTACCCATGGTGTTTGCCTCACTGATTTTCATCCATATTGCCAGGACCGGACATTACATTAAACCCGCAAGCAGTTTTAAATGAGATTTTTTCCTTAAAAAATGACATTTGATGCAGGGACTGTTCTAAACACGGGAAACACGCGCCACTTTACAGGCATACTATAGACACCCCCCAGGGACGATATTTAAAGGAATATTTCACTTTTTTTTTACTTAAGCATCATTAAAATCACTGCTCCCGAAAAAACGGCCGTTTTTAAAAGTTTTTTTGCATTGATACATGTCCCCTGGGGTAGGACCTGGGTCCCCAAACCCTTTTTAGAACAATACCATGCAAATTAGCCTTTAAAATGAGCACTTTTGATTTCGAACGTTCAAGTCCCATAGACGTCAATGGGGTTCTAACGTTCGTGCGAACTTTCGGTCCGTTCGCAGGTTCTGGAGCAAACCGAACCGGGGGGGGGGGGGGGGTGTTCGGCTCATCCCTAATCACCAGATATGAGTCCACAGTTGATGCTCACAACACCAGCACTGTCGATCCAACTTATTTTGTATATAGGGATAATTAAAGGGATATTAAAATTGCACTCAAAATAAAACATATGTAACAGGCTGAGCAGTAATATACACAGTTGAAGTTCCTCACCAACATCTGGTTTTGAATCTGGACCGGAAGTGACGTCACCTGGCTCAGTCCGACATGTTGCGTCATAGATCACATGACTTCTTCAGGGTATGGGGCTGGGTGACGATAGCCAGGCATAAATACCACTACTTGTTTACATGTGTCCATGGAGACATTAAACATGCCGATAACATCCTATTACATTAAATCTCCAAACTACTGTGCTTACTAGGCTCAGACATTGAATACAAAATAAAGGCAGCACTGCACCCCAGAATGTTACAATGAACACATTAGTAAACAAATAAATAAAATAACCATAAACAAACTCCTGCATAAATGATCATCCTAGAAAGTGTATACCAAGCAAATTTGTCCACATCACTGACAACCTCAGGTTTATCTATCAGCAAGGTATCTCTATCAATGAGGCACAATGAGGAAATAGGAACGTCAAGAGTGTCCGAATTATAACCTTTATACAGGATCTTAGATTTCAGTACTTCCACTTGAAAATATATATCCTAAAAGCAGTTGCTCCTCATTTTTTAATTTTGTGGAATCTTTTTTGTTCCTTTTTTTTTTCATTTAGTGGAGTTGTTTAATAAATAGAACTTCTTGTGACATATTTAAATTTTGCCACAAGATGGCTCTACTGAGTACTATGGGTCCGCTTACCGATTTAATGGTTGCTGGTGGCTGATTGGCTTTCAGAATTCCACCCTCCTTCTCTCACTGTATTTAGGTGCATGATGGATGTCCAGTAGGTGGTCCCCTGAAGACATCAGCTTCTAGTGAAATGCATAGGGTCATCACATGCACCTTTCTCCAAGTTGAATGCTGGCTAAGTTTTGTATGAAACGCTTTTACTATTGAGTATATGTGCTAAATAATAATAATAATAAAATGATATAATAATGTGATTTTTAAAAGGATTTTACACTATTGCAGGCTTATTTGTTTTTAAACATCTATCACCCTATTTAGCAAGTGGAGCACACTATAAGGAGTAGCATATATCACTTTCACACTGGACTTTATACTGTTTAGTTGGAACTCTTTTCAGTATTTATATTCGTGCGTGGAGAAAAGTGATGCACTTTTGTCTATTTGTCTAAACTTTCTACGATGATCATTTTATGCATGAGTTTGTTTATTGGTATTTTTTTTCTTTCAATAGTTTTTATTGAAAAAAGGTATAAAGGATATGAAAAAATAACATGTACAAATTGCACAACATATACAGTTTACAATTAAATGGGGAGAGAAGGGGGGGGGGGCCACATATTTCGACCTACATGGTCTGCAGGGCTCCTATGAGCATTCCATATTATGCATTATTTCTTTTTACTATGGGGATATCTATACGTCTGTACCCACTCAGATTTCTACAACTTGCATGTGTATTCAGACTGTAAACCTAACACAGTACATTTGGGTATATATTTAGCTGATCATATATATTCCTCAATTCAATCCTTTATCTTTCGCTTTACTGCATTGTGTGGAGGGGAGGTGCGCCTCCGGGATCCAACCGCCCACCCCAATTGGGGTCTCTACTGTGGGCCGGGGGCTCCAGCTTCACCCCCCCCCCCCCCCCGCCGCTCATACATAGAAACTTCCAAAGCCGTTTCCATAGCAGCTGCTTAGGTAGGAGGACCTGCATAGATTGTTAAAAGGATATAGCAGCGAAGGAAAAGTATAGGGGAAACAGAGAGAAGAATAGAAGAGGGGGGAAAAAATTTGGGAGGAGTTCGGGTGGAGTGCACCCCAAGGGATCCCTTTCAGGATCCGTTAATTTTCAAAACCTGTTGATAAATAGGATAACCATGGTTCCCAAATTTTATCAAAAGCCTTCTGTTTATCTAGAAGAATTGCTGTGAGGCGTTCATTAATCATAATCCAAGTGTTTTTAATGATAACGTTATCAATTTTTACTAGTCATTTGATATCTTCCCTGAATTGCCCATTTTTGCCTTTATTTTGTATCCTCGTGTGGTGTTTTATAGCTTAATAAATATATTGGTTTTTTGACAGATCGTGTTTGGGTTCTTGCCTTCTTTTGGGGAATCTCTTTTTCCTTGTTATTTTTATTTTCATAATCCAAGTCAGTTTTGCTTTAACCATTTCAAAAGGAACCAGGGGTTTTCTCCAGGCTCCCGCTACCGCTATTCTAGATGCTGTGAATATAAAGGATATGAGTTTCCTAGTGCGGCTAGGTATTCCTTCTACTTGGTCCCCCAATAAAGCTTGTTGTGGGGATTTGGTGAGGTTAACTTGGGTCAGTGAATATATGAAATTATAGATCCGTATCCAGAATCGTTTGACCTTAGGGCAGGTCCACCAAGTGTGATACATTGTGCCTTCTTTGCCGCATCCTCTGAAACACAAAGGAGAAGCGTCGGCAATATATGTCGCAATTCTCGTCGGGACCATGTACCACCTTAATAAGACTTTGTAGTTCGCTTCTATCAGAGAAGTATTAATATAGCCTTTCGCGGCCATCTGTGCCATTTTATACCATTTATCAGTCTCCATCGTTATCTCCAAATCTTGCTCCCACCTTAGCATATAGGGTAATTTCTCCGTTATGGAGATCAGAATGCTATAGATTAGTGATATGTGGCCTTTATGTTTATCATAAGACCTGCATAGGTATTCCATTGGGGTGGAAGATAGAATGTCAGTTCTACGCTGTAGGGTATGCAGGAAATGAGCTATCTGGAGGGTAACGATAAAACTCTGTGTTGGGTAATTGAAACTTCTCTATTAGTGCTTGTTTCGGTAATATACCTTTATGGTCACACATGTCAGCAATGCGTATCAGACCTTTGTTGGTCCACCAAGCTAGACTTTGGGGATTAAGACCTGGGGTGAAATCTGGGTTCCCCGCCAAGGGGGCCATGGGGGAATGTGTGGAGCGGAAAGCAAAGGGTTTTTGTAATCTATCCCACAGACTCATTGAGAAGGATAATGTGGGACACATTAAGGTTGATCTGTCCTTCATATTAAGCCACATCATATGGCTAATGGGTTTTGTGGGGTAAGGGGCAGATTCCATTGTCATCCAAGACGGGGCTGGTGCTCCAGAGTGGGAGCGAATTAATTCAGCCAATTGGGCTGCTTCGAAATATTTTATCAAATTAGGGACTCCCAGGCCTCCCTTGGTTTTGGGGGCATAAAGGGTTAGTTTATTCACCCTAGGTCTTGTGTTCCCCCATATGAACTTCATTATTTTTTTCTGAAACACATCTAGATCAGGTCTGTTGATAGCAATCGGGAGAGTCCTAAACAAATACAACAATCTTGGTAAAAGATTCATTTTTATGGAGTACAGTCTGCCGAACCACGATGGGGGGCTAGCAGCCCATCTTGATAAATCTGATGTCAACCTCCCATACATGGGGGGGTAGTTGGCTTTATAGAGGGTCTGTATGGTGGGGGTTAGAAATATACCTAGGTATGGAAGTTTGTCTTTCTGCCATTTGAATTGGAATGACTCTTGTAGTTGTTGGACTGTCTGTTGTTCTAACGTGAGATTTAAGGCCTCGGATTTGGAGTGATTAATTGTGAGACCCGAAAACACCGAGAAGCGACGTAGAATTTGGAATAGATTGGGAAGAGAAACGATCGGAGAGGAAATGAACATCAAGATATCATCGGCGAACAGTGAACATTTCTGTTCGCCATTTCCACAATGTATGCCTCTTACGTCCTTATTGCTTCTTATTTTGATCGCTAGGGGCTCTAATGCTAAAATAAATAGTATAGGTGATAGAGGGCATCCCTGCCTTGTTCCTCTGTGTATGTTTATTGTGTGTGATTTATATCCTTTTATCTGGATTTTGGCCGTAGGTGTATAGTGTCTGTAATATTGTTAGGAAATGGGGCCCAAACCCGTATTTCCTTAGTGCATAGTATATATATTCCCATGTGACCGAGTCAAATGCTTTGCAAAGGTCCAATGAAAGTAGCATACCCTTCTGTATTCCTATATTATCCCAGTTGGAGTTAAGTGCTGCTATGATATCTATCGCCCGACGGGTTTGATCTGAGGCTTGTCGGCCGGGGACGAAACCCACCTGGTCTGGGTGAATATAATTGGCTAGGAAAGTGTTCATTCTGGTCGCTAACACCTTAGTCATCAATTTGAGATCTGTATTAATTAGCGATATTGGGCGGTAATTGGCAGGGTCTCCATGATCCTTCCCCGGTTTAGGAATGACTTGTATGAGGGCTTCATTTTCGTATGTACCTAGTGTATCCCCTTTCCTTACTGCATTAAAAAAGGAGCATAGATGCGGGGTCAATATGGCTGCGTATTTTTTATAGTAGTGGCCCGTGAAGCCATCCGGGCCAGGTGCTTTTGAGGGGTTCAGGCACTTGATGGCTGCTAAAATTTCCCCTTCGGTGAAGTCTGCTTCCATTAACTCTACATGTTCTCGTGCAACTTGTGGTAGTGAGATATCATGGAAAAAGGCGTCCGCTTTAGTTTTAGGAAATGGATTGGGTTTGTTGTATAATTTAGTGAAGAACCTTGAGAATTCTCGTGTTATCAATTGGGGGTTTTGAGTATGTTTCCCTTCTCTCGTGCGAATTCTCGGCATGGCTGAGTTAAATGGACGGGGGGTAAGTTTTCTTGCTAGAAGGGTCGTAGGTTTATCTCCCCTGGTATAGAAACGATGTCTAGCCCAGCGGAGGTATTTTTCAGCCTTGGTTGTGAGGCTATAATTTAGTGCTGACCGTGCTATATCTATTTTATGGCGTAAGTCTAAATGGGGGTTGGCTTTTTGTTCCTGGACTATTTTGTGTAAATCTTCTTCCTGTTGCTGTATCTTTTGCATATTGTTTCTCTTGTTTCTAGAGGCTAGTTGAATTAGTCTACCACGAATAGTGGCTTTATGTGCTGCCCAGTTAGTGCCAGGGGAGGTGGCGCTAGGATGGTTATCAATGAAATATTGTCGAATATCTGTCTCAAGTTCAGCGTAAACTATGGGGTCATTTAGTAGTGAAGCATTGAGCCGCCAGGATGAGGGTTGTGGTCTCGTCCAGAGATCGGATAGTGACATTAAGACTGGTGAGTGGTCGGACCATGAGTTGGGAACTATTTCAGCAGATGTGATCGACGGCAGTAATGCAGATTGTATGAATAAATGGTCTATACGGGAATATGTTTTATGGACCAGGGAGTAATGTGTAAAATCTCTGGTTGTGGGATGAAAGTCTCTCCATACATCTACTAGATCATGGGAAAATAGCATTTGAGCAAGTTTAACGCCTTGTTTGGGAATATGTTTCACAATGGGTTTGTGAATATTAGACCTGTCCAAAATTTGATCCAGAGAAACGTTACTGTCTCCTCCCAATATTACTTTGCCTTGGACATGTGGGAGCAGGATTTTCAGCATATTTTCGAAAAATGTTACTTGACCTGTGTTAGGCACGTAATAAGATATAAGTGTGAGAGCACTTTCATTAACTGTACCCACAACCATGATATATCTCCCTTCCTTATCTTTTATGACCATATTAGGGGTGAATGGAACTCTTGGCGATACAAATTGCCACCCCTCTCCTTTTTTCTGGGCCATTTGTTAAATAAAAAGTGGGGTATTTAGGACTCAGGAAACGGGGGGCTGAGGTGCGCGAAAAATGTGTCTCCTGGAGGAGAAGGAAATCAGCTTTCAAGTTATGGTAATTTTGAAAGGCCTTAGCGCGTTTCGTGGGGGAATTTAAACCCTGGACATTATGTGTTAAAATGCGAGTATGGGATGTGTGTACTAGTGAGCTTAACATCATGGTTCGACAGTCTGTACTTGCCCGTTGTAGATGTCTGCCATCTCCGCCTGCCTGAGGGTGTCCTGGTATAATTCTTCGCTGTTCGGACGTTGGAGTGCACTCCGGGAGGGAAGGGGGAGAAAAGAAAAAGAGAGAGAAGATGAGAAAATAATATTGGGGTAGGATGAACTGGACCACTGTCCACCTGTCCACCTAGAAAAAGCATACATGAGCATCTGATATAAGGTTAAAGACATATGTTTCAAGGTCCTGGAGATCATAATCTCCATCTAGTGGAGCGAGGTTATCGTCACCCAAACGGTGGCGGCAAGCTCGCTAGTAAGCCCCGGCTCTTTCAATATAAAACATTGTTCCTGTAAGGAGGGAATCCTATCTAAGCTAATAAACCAACGTTTTCTATAGGCCTAAATCTCGCTAAGCTCAACTAAACAAAAATTGAGGAATTGTTTGTATAGAACAAGTAACGCCTGCATTCTAAGCTAACAGTTATTAGTGGAGGAATTTCAAGCAAAACTCTCTATAAAAAGGAGGGGACTATGTCCCTCTAAAAATAAGGAAGTCTCATTAATGTTGTAATGACATAATAAACTGGCTCAACCGTGGCCAACCTGTATGAGTTCCAAGTCCCCGAGGGGATCCATGCAGCGATGGAGTTTGTCACTGCAGGAGCAAAAGGGAAAAAATTGTTGATCAATAGAATATTCAGATTTATCAGCCGTCTGGTCCTGTTGCTTGGTGTCGTCTTCTTGAGGAATATCGTGAGCGTTGTTGTTCCCACAAGGGTGAGACTGGACGATCCAATTCCGGTCGAGATTTTGGGGAAGATGTTTCTCTGGAGATTATGCCTAGGCCCATAAGGATGTCTTCTCCATCTGGAAAATTAGTAAAGGAGTGTGTTTTCCCCTTAAAGGTGAATGACAAACGAAAAGGGAATGACCACCGATACTTAATTTGGCGGTTAGTAAGCTGCGCCAATAACGGCTTCAGGGCCCGTCTTTTTTGGATAGTCATTTGTGAAATGTCCGCAAAAATCTGTATTGGATGACCCATGAGGTCGATTTCATTCTTACCGCGGGCTGCGGTCATTATTTGCTCCTTAATTCTATAAAAGTGTGGATTGACGATCACATCCCTCGGGGGGCCATCTTGTCTTGGAGCTGTCAATGCTCTGTGGACTCTGTCGATTTCCATGTGCTGCGGCGTGATGTCAGGAATCAGATCTTGCATTAGTGTATGCACTGCATCTTCCAAATCTGTTACTGTTTCTGGTAGTCCGCGTATGCGGAAGTTATGACGCCTGGATCTATTTTCTTGATCTTCGATTTTGGCGTTGGCTTCATCTAACTGCTCCTGCAGTGAGGATATCATATTTGAGTTCTGGTTAACTCTCCGAACTGTGCCATCCATTTTAGATTCAATATGATCCAGTCTCTCTCCTATATCATTAAAGTCATGCTTCATTTCAGCGGTGATTGACATGCTTTGGTCAGTTCTTGTTGTAGTAAAGCTGAAAAGCGAGCAAGGAGGACAGAATCTCCTGAGTATGGTGCTGGGGGTGGGGGAGGCTGTTCACTTGCTGTGCTGTTTTGGCTCAAGGCAAGTTCAGCTATTTCAGCCATATTTCTCTCCATGGAGGACGCTGGGGAGGTTGCACCATCTATTCCCTCTCCCTGATAAGTATGGGAGGGGGAAAGAGAGAAGCGTGGGGACTCACCCTTCTGTGGCCTGGTCGAATCTTCCTGTGATTGGGAGGAGAAGGGGTCCCGTGTGTCATCTATGTCTGCAGACGCAGAAGCTTGAAAGGAGGTTCTTGAGGGGGGGGGATTGAGCGTTCTTCGCGCCGCTCACCTGCTTCACTGCTTGTATATCTGTCCTCCTGCCGGTCGCCATCTTGGATGGGGGGGGTCCACGCTGCTGAGTTCCCAGAACGGAACGAATAGGTGGTTTGTGGGGGCTTTTTCTTAGCTGTACCCCCTCCTCTGCGATTCATCGCTCGATCAGCAAACCGGCAGCGAGTGTTGCAGCTTCCCTCCGGCTCGTTTTAGCTTCGAAAGGCCGGCGGCGTGCGGAGCAGGTCAGAACATGTCTGCTCCTGTGCCCGCGCACCATTGTTTATTGGTATTTTGAGAGAGAGAGAGAGAGAGAGAGAGAGAGAGAGAGAGAGAGAGAGAGAGAGAGAGAGAGAGAGAGAGAGAGAGAGAGAGAGAGAGAGAGAGAGAGAGAGAGAGAGAGAGAGAGAGAGAGAGAGAGAGAGAGAGAGAGAGAGAGAGAGAGAGAGAGAGAGAGACGATGGAAAGTATTCAGACCCCCTTACATCTTGTTGGAAGGTTTACTTTCCAACAAGACAATGACTCTAAGCACACAGCTAAAATAACGAAGGAGTGGCTTCACAACAACTCCGTGACTGTTCTTGAATGGCCCAGCCAGAGCCCTGACTTAAACCCAATTGAGCATCTCTGGAGAGACCTAAAAATGGCTGTCCACCAATGTTTACCATCCAACCTAACAGAACTGGAGAGGATCTGCAAGAAGGAATGGCAGAGGATCCCCAAATCCAGGTGTGAAAAACGTGTTGCATCTTTCTCAAAAAGACTCATGACTGTATTAGATCAAAAGGGTGCTTCTACTAAATACTGAGCAAAGGGTCTGAATACTTAGGACCATGTGATATTTCAGTTTTTCTTTTTTAATAAATCTGCAAAAATGTCAACAATTCTGTGTTTTTCTGTCAATATGGGGTGCTGTGTATACATTAATGAGGGAAAAAAAATGAACTTAAATGATTTTAGCAAATGGCTGCAATATAACAAAGAGTGGAAAATTTAAGGGGGTCTGAATACTTTCCATCCCCACTGTATATAAATACAGTGCCTTGAAATTTTCTAAATTTTGTCATGTACAACCAAAAACGTAAATGTATTTTATTGGGGTTTTATGTGATAGACCAACACAAAGTGGCACAAAATTGTGAACTAGAAGGAAAATAAATGGTTTTCAATTGTTTCTACAAATAAATATCTGAAAAGTGTGGCGTGCATTTGTATTCAGCCTTCTACTTTACAAAAACCACCTTTCGCTGCAATTACAGCTGCAAGTTGTTTTGGGTATGTCTCTACCAGCTTTGCATATCTAGAGAGTGACATTTTTGCCCATTCTTCTTTGCAAAATAGCTCAAGCTCTGTCAGATTGGATGGAGAGCATCTGTGAACAGCAATTTTGACGTCTTGCCACAGATTCTCAATCGGCTTTAGGCCTGGACTTTTACTGGGCCATTCTAACACATGAATATGCTTTACTCTAAACCATTCCATTGTAGCCCTCGCTGTATGTTTAGGGTCGTTGTTCTGCTGGAAGGTGAACCTCCGCCCCAGTCTCAAGTCTTTTGCGGGCGCTAACAGGTTTTCTTTTAAGATTGCCCTTTATTTGGCTCCTTCCATCTTCCCATCAACTCTGAGCCGCTTCCCTGTCCCTGCTGAAGAAAAGCATCCCCACAACATGATGCTGCCACCACCATGTTTCATGGTGGAGATGGTGTGTTCAGGGTGATATGCAGTGTTAGTTTTCTGCCACTTCTGGGGTTTATTTACTAAAGGCAAATCCACAGTGCACTTGTAAGTCGCTGTAGACCTGAGGGGAAGCTCTGAAATTAGGGGAAGCTCTGATTTTATCATCCAATCATGTGCAAGCAAAACTGCTGTTTTTTTACTTTCCTTGCATGCCCCCCTCAGATTTACAGCAGCTGCACTTACAAGTACACTTACAAGGGCACTTGTAGTGCAAAGTGGATTTACCTTTAGTAACTCAACCCCATAGTGTTTTGCCTTTAGGCCAAAAAGTTTTTTCTCATCTGACCAGAGCACCTTCTTCCAGATGTTTTCTGTGTCCCCTACATGGCTTCTCGCAAACTGCAAACAGGACTTTTAATGGCTTTCTTCTTGCCACTCTTCCATAAAGGCCAGATTTGTGTAGTGCACAACTAATTATTGTCCTGTGGACAGATTCTCCCACCTGAGCTGTGAATCTCTGCAGCTCCTCCAGAGTTACCGTGAGCCTCTTGGCTGCTTCTCCGATTAATGCTCTCCCTGCCCGGCCTGTCAGTTTAAGTGGACGGCCATGTCTTGGTAGTTTTGCAGTTGTGCCATACTTTTTCCATTGTTGGATGAAGGAGATGGAGATGGCTCTGTGAGATGTTCAAAGCTTGGAATATATTTTTATAACCTAACCCTGCTTTAAACTTCTCCACAACTTTATCCCTGACCTGTCTGGTGTGTTCCTTGGTCTTCACGGTGCTGTTTGTTCACTAAGGTTCTCTAACAAACCTGAGGCTGGATTTCACACTGGTACGACACGACAGTCGTACGACTGTGCATCCGACTTTGCCCTGCGACTTGAAGTCTGACATCTGTCCAACTTCAATGAACGGGGATCGGACTTTGATCCCGACAATGCTAGGCACTTTGTGTCTGGTATGAATCTTTAGGGGAAACAACACGCCAAATAAAAAAAAAAAAAAAAAAAAAAAAAAAAAAAAAGGCATGGGTTCCCCCCAAAATCCATACCAGACCCTTATCTGAGCACGCAGCCCGGCAGGCCAGGAAAGGGGGGGGGGGGGGGGATGAGCGAGTGCTTCCCCCTTCCTTGACCATACCAGGACACATGCCCTCAACATGGGGGGGTGAGTGCTTTGGGTCAGGGGGCCTCTGCGCCCCGCACCCTAAAGCACTATGTTGATGGGGACAAGGGCCTCTTCCCGACAACTCTGGCCGTTGGTTGTCGGAGTCTGCGGGTGGGGGGCTTATCAGATTCTGGAAGCCCCCTGTAACAAGGGGGCCCCCAAATTCCGGCCCTTCACCCTATGTGAATGAGTTTGGGGTACATTGTACCGCTACCCATTCACCTCAAAAAAGTGTCAAAAATAAAAACGCAGTACACAGGTTTTTAAAGTAATTTATTAAGGCACCCCGCTCCATCATGCCCCGGGTGGTGATGTCATAAGGGGGCATGGCATCCATATGTCACCGTTTGGCCCCCCATGTCTTTATAAGTCATAGCACATGGCGGACTTGGCATTACATTGGGAGAGTGCGTCGAGGCAACATCGGAAGAATAACAGAGGGAGAAGACAGCGCAGAGAGGAGACCTGCCAGAAGACAGCGTACAGAGGGAGAAGAACTGAAGAGGGCTAGAATACATCAGCGGAGAAGAACTGGAGAGGGGAGAAGAACCGGCAGAGGCAGAAGACATCAGCGGAGGAGGGAGAAGAGCATCGGAAGAGACAGCGGAGCTGCCTTAATAAATGAATTTAAAAACCTGTTTACTGCGTTTTATTTTTGACACTTTTTTTTGAGTGAATGGGTAGGGGTACAATGTACCAAATACTCACATAGGGTGGGGGGCCAGGATCTGGGGGCCCCCTTGTTAAATGGAGGCTTCCAAATTCCAATAAGCCTCCCCACCCGCAGACCCCGACATCCAACGGTCAGGGTTGTCAGGAAGAGCCCCCTGTCCTCATTAACATGGGGACAAGGTGCTTTGGGGTGAGGGACACAGGGCCCCCCCTGCCCCAAAGCACCCAGCCCCCATGTTAAGGGCATGCGGTCTGGTAATGTTCAGGAGGGGGGGGGGGGGGGGTCACTCACTCGTCCCCACCCCCTTTTCTGACCTGCTCAGCCATGTGCTCGGATAAGGGTCTGGTATAGATTGGGGGGGGGGGGGCCCATGCTGTTTTTTTGGCGTGGGTGTTGCTCTTAAAATCCATACTAGACCGAAGGGCCTGGTATGGTCTTGGAGGGGGAACCCATGCCGTTTAATTTTTTTTATTTGGCGTGGGGTTCCCCTTCAGGATCTTCAGAGCACGCCAAAGTCGGATCAGTTAAGACGGTGATCTGACTTCAGTGATAACGGGCTGAAGTAGGATCAAAGTCAAAGCAAAGTAGTGCAGCAACCTTTTTCAAAGTTGGACCGACTTGTGGCTCTCATAGGGAACCATTGATTTTCACCCATCATGCGACATGTGCTCCCAATGTTGGAGCGTTTGTCGTACAAGTGTGAACCCGGCCTGAGGGTCTCACAGAACAGTGTTATTTATACTGAGATTAAATTACACACTGGTGGACTCTATTTACTAATTAGGTGACTTCTGAAGGCAATTGGTTCAACTAGATTTTAGTTAGGGGACTATCACAGTAAAAGGGGGCTGAATACAAATGCACACAACACTTTTCAGATATTTATTTATAAAAAAATTTTGAAAACCATAATTTTCCTTTTACTTCACAATTATGTGCCACTTTGTGTCGGTCTAATTAATTAAACTCTAGAAAAGGGAAAGTGGCACTGTTCAAAATGAAAATGGTTCCTATATGCAAAATAATTAAGGGGGAATCAAATACGACCTACTGATATGGGTAATGCCAACACTCTCTATAAAGTGAAATGTGCATTCAAAAAAATAAAAAAAATACGCCGGAACTACTGAAGTGCCCTATCTTATGCTAGTTGGAGCATTGGAGCTCCTTCTAGTTTTTTAAAAAACTTTTTAAACAGTTATTTTAATTAATCAAAAGCCTGGTTCTATGGATTCACGCTATGAGTCTCATATTTTCCATATACATGTGGATGCCCGTTGTTGAGGACTTCTAAATCACAATGGGCAGGTGATAGTGACTGAGGATTGCAGTTGTGTAAACCAGGGGGATATCGCCATTTAGATACAGCTATTACGCCTGTTACCCCTGCAGGGGTGAGGCGCTCTGGTGAGAGCAGGCATAAGAGGGGGATATGGATGGAGCACTGAAGAGGCACCTTTATTTTGCTTCTGCATGAATGACTGTTTATAGACTGACATTCATCAACTTTTGGGACTTGTTTATCCTAACACACATACCAGTATGTATGTATGTATGTATGTATGTATGTATGTATGTATGCATATACATATATATACACACACACACACATTTTTTTTGGGACTGAATCACGCAGGAAATAGCACTTGTCACTTTGTGTTTTTTTGATGCATTACACATTTTTCTATAGAATGTTTTACACTATTGTTTACAGTAATTGTAGAAATTTATACTGACATTTGATTTATTTATTTATTTACTGTATGCACATTTCACTTTATAGAGAGTGTTGGCATTACCTATATCAGTAGGTCATATTTGATTCCCCCTAATTATTTTGCATATAGGAACCATTTTTTCATTTTGAACAGGGCCACTTTCCCTTTTCTAGAGTTAAACTATTTTTGGACCCCACCTAGGTGGTGTTCCTAATTAGGGAGGCTGCAGTTCTGTTATTTCCTAAGTGCGGATACCTGTTATTTTACTTTGTGTCAGTCTATCACCTAAAATCCCAATAAAATACATTTACGTTTTTGGTTGTAACATGACAAAATGTGAAAAATTTCAAGGGGTATGAATATTTTTTCAAGGCATTGTATATTCAAAAGAGCTCATAAAACAGTGATAGAGAGATTCCAGTTCTTCAACACCAGTATTCAAAGTTTACTAAATCCATCCAATACAGTGAAAAAACAAATATGAATAATTAGGAAAAACTTTTGAAGTACTCTGCTTCATTCACAGATCCAGAGAACTGCCAGCCCCCTCCATAGACCAACAGTACTTTAGTTACTCTATAATCGGCTTTGTCCCAAGCGTCCTCTGTAACCTAACGTATCCTACTGGCACATTCGTAGGCTTGCAGAATGCTCTGCTCCCTCCACAGCCTTGCACTATCTTCAGGCTTCTCCAAGGACGGATATAACTAAATTCATAGATGTATATCCGTATAGAAGTATCTATATCCCTTATGGGAAATACCTTCATCACACTACAGTATAAAGCCAAAAGTTACACATACACAAATGGGACTCTCAATTGTACCAGTGTCAATACAAACATAAAAATCTATTATGCCCTGTACACACGATCGGACATTGATCGGATATTCCGACAACAAAATCCATCAGATTTTTTCAGACGGATGTTGGCTCAAACTAGTCTTGCATACACACGGTCGCACAAAGTTGTCGGAAAATCCGATCGTTCTGAACGTGGTGACGTAAAGCACGTACGTCAGGACTATAAACGGGGCAGTAGCCAACAGCTGCTTAATTTATTCTGAGCATGCGTGGCACTTTGTGCATCGGATTTGTGTACACACGATCGGAATTTAAACGATCGGATTTTGTTGTCGTAAAATTTTATATCCTGCTCTTAAACTTTGTGTGGCAGAAATTCCGATGGAAAAAGTCCGATGGAGCCCACACACGATCAGAATTTCCGACAACACAATCCGATCGCACTTTTTCCATCGGAATATCCAGTCATGTGTACAGGGAATTAAATTTGCACGAGTATGATTTTAAATCATAATGGAAAAAAAACTTGATGGATTTTATGATAAAGCATTTGTATTGACATTGACAGCCTTTATCCTGGGCTTATGGAATCCTCCAATGCTGAAGACCCTCTGCACCAAGCTCTCTAGATTCCAAATTTCCCTACAACTTACTCATAAGTCAATAGAGAATGGTATTGCAAGTAAGCCTGTAGACCCATATAGTCACCTCTTTTCCGCCCCCACCACCCCCATAGATGGAGCTGGCAAGTAGTCACGTAGTTTCTATGCGACACATATGGACAGCCCAATTACATCTTATTCACTCCACATTTCTTAATTTATGACTCTGTTGTCTTTGATTAATTATCTTTCAGGTATACAGTCTTCGTTCAGACGTTCATAGAATCTGCTGAGAAGTTTTTTTATGGTGGGACATAAAGTCACCTATTATATATTTACTGATCGAGTCAGCGACATTCCTGCCTTTACCCTTGGTGCTAGCAGAAAACTGGTAACACTGGAGGTTCCCAGCTACCAACGTTGGCAAGATGTGTCAATGCGACGGATGGAGATGATTCGTGATCAGTCCCACCAGAGATTTATCCATGAAGTGGATTATCTGGTGTGTGTGTGTATTAGGGATGAGCTTCGAGTTCGAGTCGAACTCATGTTCTACTCGAATATTGGCTGTTCGCAAGTTCGCTGAACAACGAACAATTTGGGGTGTTCGCGGCAAATTCGAATGCCGCGGAACACCCTTTAAACGTCTATGGGAGAAATCAAAAGTGCAAATTTTAAAGGCTTATATGCAAGTTATTGTCATAAAAAGTGTTTGGGGACCCGGGTCCTGCCCCAGGGGACATGCATCAATGCAAAAAAAAAGTTTTAAAAACGGACGTTTTTTCAGGAGCAGTGATTTTAATAATGCTTAAAGTCAAACAATAAAAGTGTAATATCCCTTTAAATTTCGTACCTGGGGGGTGTCTATAGTATGCCTGTAAAGGGGCGCATGTTTCCTGTGTTTAGAACAGTCTGACAGCAAAATGACATTTTGAAGAAAAAAAAAAAACACATTTAAAACTACCCGCGGCTATTGCATTGCCGACAATACACATAGAAGTTCATTGATAAAAACGGCATGGGAATTCCCCACAGGGCAACCCCGAACCAAAAAAAAAAAAAAAAAAAAAGTGGGGTTCCCCCTAAATTCCATACCAGACCCTTCAGGTCTGGTATGGATTTTAAGGGGAACCCCACGCCAAAAAAAAAAAAAAAACGGCGTGGGGTCCCCCCAAAAATCCATACCAGACCCTTATCCGAGCACGCAACCTGGCAGGCCGCAGGAAAAGAGGGGGGGACGAGAGTGCGCCCCCCCCTCCTGAACCGTACCAGGCCACATGCCCTCAACATTGGGAGGGTGCTTTGGGGTAGCCCCCCAAAACACCTTGTCCCCATGTTGATGAAGACAAGGGCCTCATCCTCACAACCCTGGCCGGTGGTTGTGGGGGTCTGCGGGCGGGGGGCTTATCGGAATCTGGAAGCCCCCTTTAACAAGGGGACCCCCAGATCCTGCCCCCCCGTGTGAAATGGTAAGGGGGTACTTACCCCTACCATTTCACTAAAAAAACTGTCAAAAATGTTAAAAATGACAAGAGACAGTTTTTGACAATTCCTTTATTTAAATGCTTCTTCTTTCTTCCTTCATCTTCTTCTGGTTCTTCCTCTGGCGTTCTCGTCCAGCATCTCCTCCGCGGCGTCTTCTATCTTCTTTTCCTCAGGCCGCTCCGCACCCATGGCATGGAGGGGAGGCTCCCGTTCTTCTTCTTCCTTCTTCTTCCTTCTTCATTTCTTCTCCGGGCCGCTCCGCAGCCATGCTGGCATGGTGGGAGGCTCCCGCTGTGTGACGGCGTCTCTTCGTCTGACTGTTCTTAAATAACAGGGGGCGGGGCCATCCGGTGACCCCGCCCACCTCTGACGCACGGTGACTTGACGGGACTTCCCTGTGACGTCACGGGGAATGCCACAGGGAAGTCCCGTCAAGTCACCATGCGTCAGAGGGGGGCGGGGTCACCGGGTAGCCCCGCCCCCCGTTATTTAAGAACCGTCAGACGAAGAGACGCCGTCACACAGCGGGAGCCTCCCACCATGCCAGCATGGCTGCGGAGCGGCCCGGAGAAGAAATGAAGAAGAGAAGAAGGAAGAAGAGATGAAGAAGAAGAAGAAGATGAAGAAGATGGAGAAGAGCAGGAGCCTCCCCCCCATGCCATGGGTGCGGAGTGGCCCGAGGAGAAGAAGATAGAAGACGCCGCGGAGGAGATGCTGGACGAGAACGCCGGAGGAAGAACCAAAAGAGCCAGAACCAGAAGAAGAAGCATTTAAATAAAGGAATTGTCAAAAACTGTCTCGTCATTTTTAACATTTTTGACAGTTTTTTAGTGAAATGGTAGGGGTAAGTACCCCTTACCATTTCACACAGGGGGGGCCGGGATCTGGGGGTCCCCTTGTTAAAAGGGGCTTCCAGATTCCGATAAGCCCCCCCGCCCGCAGACCCCCACAACCACCGGCCAGGGTTGTGGGGATGAGGCCCTTGTCTTCATCAACATGGGGACAAGGTGTTTTGGGGGGCTACCCCAAAGCACCCTCCCAATGTTGAGGGCATGTGGCCTGGTACGGTTCAGGAGGGGGGGACCGCACTCTCGTCCCCCCCTCTTTTCCTGCGGCCTGCCAGGTTGCGTGCTCGGATAAGGGTCTGGTATGGATTTTTGGGGGGACCCCACGCAGTTTTTTTTTTTTTTTTGGCGCGGGGTTCCCCTTAAAATCCATACCAGACCTGAAGGGTCTGGTATGGAATTTAGGGGGAACCCCACGTCATTTTTTTAAAAAATTTTGGCTGGGGTTCCCCTTAATATCCATACCAGACCTGAAGGGCCTTGTATGGAATTTAGGGGGACTCCCACATTTTTTTTTTTTAATTTTGGTTCGGGGTTGCCCTGTGGGGAATTCCTATGCCGTTTTTATCAATGAACTTCTATGTGTATTGTCGGCAATGCAATAGCCGCGGTAGTTTTAAATGTGTTTTTTCCTTCAAAATGTAATTTTGCTGTCAGACTGTTCTAAACACGGGAAACATGCGCCCCTTTACAGGCATACTATAGACACCCCCCCAGGTACGAAATTTAAAGGGATATTACACTTTTATTGTTTGACTTTAAGCATTATTAAAATCACTGCTCCTGAAAAAACGTCCGTTTTTAAAACTTTTTTTTGCATTGATTCATGTCCCCTGGGGCAGGACCCAGGTCCCCAAACACTTTTAATGACAATAATTTGCATATAAGTTTTTAAAATTAGCACTTTTGATTATTCATGTTCGTGTCCCATAGACTTTAAGGGTGTTCGCACAAATTTTTTTCCTGTTCGCATGTTCTGGTGCGAACCGAACAGGGGGGTGTTCGGCTCATCCCTAGTGTGGATGTTGATATGAGATTCAGCGATGAGGTCGGGGTTGAGATTTTAGGTGGCGTGTTTGGGACATTACATCCTGGCTTTTATAGTGCATAACGAGAACAATTTACATATGAGCGACGTTCCCCCTCTATTTGCTCTGGTGACTATTTTCAGCAGGACAAAAAGGGATGGGAAGTCCAACAATTTATAGTTGTCTGCTGAAAAGGAGGTGAGAATCAAATCTCCCAGTTGGGACCTCTGTCCCCGATGACAACTGTCTAAAGAGAATATTTCATTTCATAAGAAAATTTCCTCTCCTTTTCTGTTCTCTTGTTTAACTCTTTCCTACTCTATCCAAAATGAAACCTTTTCGCTATTTCTGTTGTCACCTGACATTGCACCTAGCATAAGAGTGCTTGGTGCAATAATTGGTGATAGGTTTGCAGTTGTTAGGGGCCATTGCACTTCCCTATTTTGTAAGCACAATAGATTATTTTTGTGTTTTCAGAAACGTCCATCTCGTAGCACTGATGTAAATGTCTGCATAGTGCAGCTTTTCTTAACCAGGGTTCTATGGGCTCCCTGAGCAGCCATGGATTGATTTTCTGTCTGATGGTGCCTGCATAGTTTTGGCAATGGTGGAGCGGTGAAGTAACCACTGACATCAATGATCATGTTAGCTGTGTGCAGAGGGAACATTCTTCCTAATGACCACCAATGTAAAGAAAATTCCTTCAGCTGTCCATTTATATAAGGCTGCTGTACTCTGACCACTAATATGCAGGCATTCTTCAAGCTAATGACTAATGTAACAGGACATTCTTTGTTCCTGACCGCCAGTGTAAGTGAGGCCCTCTTCCACTGAGCAGCAGTGTGGTATGGCTAATGAACAGTGAGCTGTTCCCTGAAAGCTGAAAAGGATTTAATGGTTTCCCCCATTGTAAAATGATTGAGTGAGACTACCGGTAGTAGAGAGCAGCTTTCTTTCTAATGGATTTGAAGTAATTTTTGTTAAAAAACTAAATGTAACAATGTTTGCAGACATTCATAGTGGTATTACCAAAGACCGTATAAACATTAGCAAAAAATATCACAATAAAGTAAACAACTGTTCTCTGTTAAAAAAAAACAAAAACAAAACAAAAAAAAAAAAAAAACCTGTTTCTGAAGTGTCTGTTTATCAATGTTTTCACCCAAGTGTCACAACATTTGGGCAATTTCCTAATAGAACAGAAATCTTCTCAGTGGGGATACAGACCTAATATGATACATTACAAAGGGTCTAACCCTTCCCCTTTCTGCCCAAAACAAATCTGATTTTGGAGAGTGAACTGAAGTGGAGAGAATCATTCCACAGTGAGGGTTTGACTAGCAGTACATTCTATGGGAATTAGGAATTTGCTCCCACTTTGTAATTACCCTGCCAGCTGCAGGCCTACCCCTTTTCCCATTGCTCACCAAATGTAAAGGAGAAGTATGGCTAAAGCTCTTTAGGGCATACTTCTCCTGTAGGTCACAGGAGCACACTTAGTTCTGCTCTTCTGTGACTCAGATTCAGCCGGCAGTGGCCTAAAGTCTTGGGACTGAGGGACACTGCAACACAGGGGCTTGGCTCTACTCACAGATCCTGCCAATGAACAGTCCAGAGATACGACCTCCAGCGGAGTAGCCCAGCTTCCATTCCAAGAAGGGGAGTCCAAAGTTAAGCAGTCCTCCTTCCCTTGAGCACATGGGTCCATCCCCACAGGGGGAGAGAAGACAATTCTCCCAGGGTTCCAGCCTATTTAATAGTAGCCCAGCCACCATCTGGGCACACCTCTCTAGGGATTAGCTTGGCCCTATTAAATATTCAGTCTTCCCTATTACCTGTGTCCCTCATTTTGTATATATTTTGTATATAGTTAGTTGTCAGGTCTCCATTAGGTTAATGGGGTATTTTGTCCCTGGGGTTTGTTCTTATTTTACTGCTGGTGTGCGATTGTCTTTTGTTTCACTGTAAATAATTCTCACTTTAAAGATATATGCATATAGTCTGGTCCCAGTTTATTTGTGTAGCTACATATATCTGGTCATCTCCCAGCTGCTGACTCCTGTAAGAAACCCTGAAGCTCAAAACACTACATTTGCCTAACAACTAGGAGGGCGATAGAGATATATATATATATATATATATATATATATATATATATATATATATATATATATATATATACACACACATACACACATACACACACACACACTTTCCTGTTGAAGACTAATTTAATTCCATAACGTGTCAAGCCAGCCAGCACTCCAATATATTGCACAACCACCACCAGTGCCAGGACAAATTCATTTGGTGCCCTGGGCGAAAATGGCAAACTGAAGTTTCTACAATAAAGCCCCCACATTGACAGTTTACTCAATAATAACCCTCAGCATTGGTGCTGCTTTTTGCTTTTACACCCCTAGCTTAGTGTCAGTAGCAGCAATATTAACCTCCAGCATCAATTCCAGTTTCTGCAATAATAACCCCCGGCATTGGTGCCAGTTTACAAAATAATAACACCCAGTATAGAAGGCAGTTTCCATAATAATAGTTATGCAGCATCAGTGCCAGTTTCTGCAATATTAACCCCCAGCATTTGTGTCAGTAACAACCATAATAATCCCCAGCATCAGTGCCAGTTTCTGAAATATTAACCCTCTAGCTTTGGTGCAATAATAACCCCCAGCATCAGTGCCAGTTTACCTAATAACTACCCCAGCATAGATGGCAGTTCCCATGATAATAACCCTGTGGCATCAGTGCCAGTTTTCACACTACTACTCCCAGCATTGGTATCAATAGCAGCAATCATAACCCCCAGCATTCGTGCCAGTTTCTGCAATAATTAATCCCAGCATTGGTGCCAGTTTCTGCAATATTAACCCCCAGCATTGGCGCCAGTTTACGCAGTAATAACCCTTAGCATTGGTACCGGTTTCTGCAATAATAATCCCCAGCATTGGTGTTCGTAGCAGCAATAATAACCCTCAGCATTTGTGCCAGTTTTCACAATAATAACCCCCAGCATTGATGTAGTTTCTGCAACAACAATCCCCAGCACTGGTTCCAGCCTCGGTAATAACCTATGCATTGGTGCTAGGTTCTGGAATAATAATCCCTAGCATTGGTGTCGGTAGCAACAATAATAACCCCCAATATTGTTGGTCAGTGGCATTCTTCACTGCTTGCTGCCCGGCCACAGTACATTAACTACAGCACGGTGGCACAGGCAGACTGGATCAAGTGCATGTACATCATCCAGCCTGTTCTGGGTTAGGGGCACGCATGTGCGCGCCTGCTGCTAACTCGTGTTGTCATTTGCTACAGCGGGATTTTGTCAGCAGGTCCTGGCCAATGATTTATGGCCAAGAGCAGCTGATTGGCTGTAGCCAATCACAGCACAGAGCCCTGTATGTTTACATACACACAGGGCTCTGTACAAAGACCGGTGATCTGGCTGTTTCTTCTCCCTGCAAAGTAGGGAGAAAAACAGCCAGATTTGTTAGTTAAAGCAGCACATATTACACATTGCACAGGCACACTGTAAACCCTTTGATTGCCCCTAGATGTTAACCCCTTCCCAGCCAGTTTTAGTACAGTGTCAGTGTACAGTATTATCACTGATCTCTGTGTTAGTGTCACTAGTGACATCAGTGTCAGTGACCCGCCCAGATATTGTCTGTTAGCGCCAGATTTCCCCCGACCCTATCACAGTCCTGTTATAAATTGCTGATCAGCGCCATTACATTATAGCGTCTATAGCTGCAAAAATTCCAGTATATATACACACAATAGTTTGTAGACGCTATAACTTTCACATAAGTCAATATATACTAATAAGATTTTCATTTTTTTACCAAAGAATGTAGCAGAATACATTTTGGCCTAAATTTATGAAGAAATTTGATTTTTTTTTTAAATTTTATCGGATATCTTTTATAGCAGAATGTAGAAAATATTGCTTTTTCAGAATTTTCAAACTTTTTTCATATATATATATACATACACACACACACACACACACATAAAACAAAAACCCAGTGGTGATCAAATGCCATCAAACAAAATCTCTATTTGTGTGAAAAAATTATATACATATAATTTGCATACAGTGTTGCATGACCACACCATTGCCAGTTAAAGTAGCTCAGTGCTCATTAGCAAAAAATGGTCTGGTCATTAAGGGGATAAAACCATCTGGAGGTCAATGGTTAAATTGTAATTCTAGGTTAAACCTAACTAGCCTTAAAAATGCCCCCTCCCCCCCTCCTAACACCTAAGTTGACTACCTGATGTAAAAAAAATATATACTTAACTATTCTCAGCCCACTCTGTTCCGGTCATGTAATCTTTCCTGGGTCAGCCAGCGGTGGCTGCAGGGGAGAGAAATGAGTGCTTGACAATGGCTGATAAAGCCTGGAGCGTTGACATCACCCATAGGTTCCCATATCCCAGTTGTTGTTGGCACTCCTTCCTCTCTGCTGCATAAGCTGCTGGCTCACACAGGGGAGATCATGTAACTGGACTGGAATGGCCTGAAAATAGGTTAGTCAACATAGGTGTTGTGCCCGGTACACACGATCAGAAAATCGCTATTAAAATACAGATTTCGGAGCGATCGTACGATAATCTGATTGTTAGTACAGAGCTTTTGAGAACCGATCAAGACAGTTCATCCGATATTATTTGATCGGACATTTGATACCAGATCGTACGATTTTCGTTTAACCAATACAGCTGTCGTTCGAAAATGCAATACACATGACATCACTTCCGAATTTTTATTCTGTCGTATGTGACTTTAGTAAACTCATCAGATTCAATATGAAATTAGCATGCAAAAAAAAAAAAAAGGAACGATTATTCGTCCGATAATCCTATTGTGTGTACCGGGCATTAGGTGGGGAGGAGGGGCATTTTAAGGCTGGAATTCTACTTAATACATTCTGCATTGATGGTCAGTGGTTGAGCTATTTCAAACATCCCTCCCCATTGGTGGGAAGTGGTGGTGTAAATGAATCCCTTTGTGCTGCATTGGTAGCCAGTGGCAGTGTTTATTAACCCCTTCATTCTGCAGCATAAAGAGGTTTATTAACAATAATATTGGTGGCAATAATGTAGCACAAAGGGGTTAAATAACTGGCACTGGTCAATAATAGATCAGTGACCAGTGGCAGTACATTAACCCCTTTGTGCTGCGCAATAATAAAGAGCATTGTTTATTCATTTATGTTTGTAACGTTGTTTTTTTCTGCAGTTTTGGTACATATTTTGTTCTGCAGAAAACTAAGTAAAGATGGTTAACTTCACTCACAAGCTTGTGCATGGTCATAATTGTGTGATTTATCCTGGTAGTAGTACAACTTCCTTCGTTTTATAATCCTAAAGATGTCATCTGATATGGCTACTGAAATCAGTAAAGTGTACTGAGCATAGGCATCTACTGGCTGTGTCCCTTATAATATAGAGTTTAACTTCTGTGGGACTACAAGTACCCCCAGCCAAACTGTGTGAGTGTTGTTTAACAGCAGTGTCCTTAACTATAACATGGGCTATGCCCATGTTATACCACTCCAAATCTCAGATGGAATAGATAACGGTGCAGACGATGAGAAGACTCCAGCTGGAACTCTGTCTGTGTCTTTGCTCTGGAAAATGGCGGCGGCCGAGCCACGCTGCAGCTCACTGGAATCTGAATTGCAGGTGCCTCTAGATGACCCGGAACACCTGCCGGTCCACTGCACTGAAGAAGCGATGCTGTCTGCAGAGATCCCTCTGGGTATAGCTGTCTGGCTCCCTGCTGTATAGGCCACAAAACGTCAACAAAACTCCCTGTCACACAGACCTCCTGCTGGCAGAGTCAAAACTGTGTCCAGAGAGGCTGATCTAGGCCGCGCCAGCCCTTTTTATATCCTCTCCCAGTAGTCTGTTCTGTGCACTCAGCATTCTGTTCCTTGTAGTTCAGATCAGTCCTGCTGGCAGTGTCACTACAGCATTCTGAACTACACGTCCCATGATGCTTTGCTCTATGTCCTCACACAGGAAGAGAAGAATTTACACATAGAGTCCAGCAAACACTAGAGTGAGCCAACCCCACATTAACAACACAGGAAATGTCTCTAACTTATAAGCATAATAGCTGACGTTGGCTACATTCTCCCCCTACTTGAACTCTTTGGTTCCCAAAGACATGGAGATATCCACCCTAATAACTTAGTAAGAATAAAAGGTTGCTAACAAATTTCTAATAACATCAACCACGGTCTAAATTCAACAGGTATTGACACACCTCTGGATTTTGCTGAAACCATTAATATACACTCTCAGTTAACTCAAACTCAGTTTTTGTACAGGCCAGGGCAATTGCAAAACCTGCCAGTGATCCCTTGCTTCCATTCCAGTAGCACATGTGTGCAGGAGGCCTAACATCGATCACCCATGTTTTCTTGTCTAAGGACAATGTCTGCACTACCTGAATGATCTGCTCCTTAGTCCAGGCCTCCCCAGGGAGTTCAATCATTACGCTTGATTCTGGGCTGGCACCTTCTTCACCACGTCACTGTGTTGCAGCAACGGGATCAATCTTGGCACTTTTAGAGGTGCTGTCTTGGAGTTGATTGCAGAGTAGCAGTATTATCCCGGGCGAGCCCCCACATGTAGCGCTACCCCCGAATGAACCGATTACGTTTGTTCAGTCCGTTACTCTGCCTCTCAACCCTAATAACAGCATCTGCCCCCTCGGGCACACCTAGCAACAGTGTAAGTGCAATGACCAATGAGAAACACACATGTTATGATAAAACACAGAAATTGTCTTTACTGTAATATTTCTGTGGAAGAATAACAAACAGTAACGGTATATATTCAAGTAATATACTTGCTAGAGAGCAAATAACTGAGATTTAAAAGCGATATAGCTCTCAATCCTATATTCAAGCTGCTTTCAGGGGATTCCAAACCTGAGAATGTCCCCAATAGGGATGGTCCTGATGTTCCACTCGAACATCAGCTGTTCGTTTGCTCGTGAACCAAACATATGGGGCATTCACAGCAAATTTGAGTGCCGCGGAGCGCCCCATAATGCAATGCATTGATGGCTGCTGATTGGTCAAAGCATGCACCTGACCTTCATGCTTTGGCCAATCACAGCGTGATCTGCTGTAAGAGCCATGATCGGCCAAAGGCAGGGTGCCTTTGGCCAATCATGGCTCAGGAGGCTAAGTCCACGCCCCACACTATATAAGACTGCTTACACGGTGGCCGTGTATAGTGTAATAATAATGTGAAGAGGAGAATTTGAGCTAGATTAGGCAGGTTAGTTAGTGGCGTGCAGGCAATGTATTAAAAATATATATATATATATATATATATATATATATATATATATATATATATATATATATATATATATATATATATATATATATATATATATATATATATATATATATATATATATATATATATATATATATATATATACATACACCATGTAATTTATATACCGTATATACTCGAGTACAAGTCAAATTTTTCAGCACTTTTTTTGTGCTGAAAGTGCCCCCCTCGACTTATACTCGAGTCAAGCACTTTTCTGCAGCAAAAAATTTCATTTTCCGAACCGAATTTGCGGCCCCATATCTCAGGGTCACTTGGTGCTAGAAACCCCAAATTTGGTATTTAAACACAGTGGAACTGGTACCACAACATATCCAAAGCTGAAGTTCCTAGCACTAAGTGGCCCCGAGATACGGGGCCCCAAAATCGGTTTGGAAAATGTCATTCACTGCTGCAGAAAAGTGCTTGACATTTTCTGAACCGAATTTGGGGCCCCATATCTCAGGGCCACTTAGTGCTAGGAACCCCAAATTTGGTGTGCAAACCCAGTGGAACTGGTACCATAACATATCCAAATCTGAAGTTCCTAGCACCAAGTGGCCCTGAGATACGGGGCCCCAAAACTGGTTCGGAAAATGTCATTCTCTGCTGCAGAAAAGTGCTTGACATTTTCTGAACTGATTTTTGGGGCCCTGTATCTCAGGGCCACTTGGTGCTAGAAACCCCAACTTTGGAAATTTTATGGTGCTAGTTCCACCGGGTTTGCACACCAAATTTGGGGTTCTTAGCACTAAGTGGCCCCGAGATATGGGGCCCCAAATTCAGTCAACTGTGTCTATCTGCAGCAATGTCATTTCGGGACCCTTTGGGTTCAGAGACCCCAAATTTTGGCTGCCGGTAGGGGGCATCTAGGAACCCTTAACTACCAAGTTTGAAGTTCAGGGGACCTATGGCTGCAAATGGGCACAGTGAGGCATGCAAATGGGCACAGTTGACCCTCTTTTCTACTTACAGTAGCTGTGCATTTCTCACCCTCGTCTTATACTCGGGTCAATAAGTTTTTCCCATTTTTTTTGTGGTAAATTAGGGCCTCGACTTATACTCGGAACGACTTATACTCGAAATATATGTCATATATATATATGACATGTGCATTCGTTTTCGTCCGAATGCATTTTTGTCCGAATTTCAGGTATTTTCGTTATCGTTTTAACAAACGATAACGAAAGTGCAGAATCCAAAAAACAAAAGCTTTATTTTCGTTGCTACAACAGTTCGATATAGATAGGAGATTCGACAGGATGATGATAATAACAATCTGTGTCCATCAAACCTGTGGTCGAATGTGCCTAACCTTAACTCTATTAGTCCAAGATTATTCTACATAGAGAGAATGGGGATGATGATGAATGATGATTGATGATTGATGAATGATGATTGATGAATGATGATTGATGATTGATGATGGATTGTTATTGGCTGATTGTAACCAAAGAGGAGGAGCAGTAAAATAGCTAGAACTAAGTACACACGTACTTTGGCTTATGGTGTCTGTTGAATCTTCTTTGAATATTCGACAGACACCATAAGCCTTCAATGACAGATGCGACCTTAATTTGGATTTTCGGATGAATGCAATTTTTAACGAAAAACTAAATAAATAAAAACGAATTTCGGGAGTAACTAAATTTATGTGTGCACATGTCTAATATATATCTCTATATCCTGTTTCCCCGAAAATAAGACCTAGCGTGATTGTCGGTGATGGCTGCAATATAAGCCCTACCCCCCAAATAAGCCCTACCCTGTCCCTGTTTCCCCCGAAAATAAGACCTACAAGGACTTTAACTAGGGCTTATTTGCAGCCATCACCAACAATCACGCTAGGTCTTTTTTTGGGGAAACAGGGTGTATATATACACACACACACACACACACACACACACACACACACACACACACACACACACACACACTGTGCATTCATTGTAATACTATATATATTGTGATATTGGGGTGTTTAGCTCAGTGGTAGATGCATCTTCACGTAGTGAGTCCACAGCAGTCAGTTATCAGGTTTGAGGATATGGAAGCCCATTTTTATTAACAGGAACAAAATAAAAGTTTATACACAGGATTTCCCACACAGGGGTTCTTCTCCAGTAAATTCATACAACCGAAAATGCCAAGTCTCCTGGCTCCTAGGCTTACTTTGTCTTGCAGTTCCCTGCTGAACCAGCCTACTCCTGGCCTCAACAGGATTCTTACTGTCCCCCAGACTTCAGGACTTCCTTCAGCCCCCTTGGACCAGCTCTCCCAGCCTCCCAGACCCTTCTCTGGTCTCACAAGCCCTTGTAGCCGTCCCAACCCTCTCAGTCCTTCAGACACCAAGTCCCCACTTACCAGGGATGTAGTCTCACACAGGGCAGACAGCTTTTCAGACACAGGTCTGTCTTGATGCAGCAGCAGCAGCAAGCTGCACACCCTCCACCTTCCTCCACTCTCTGCTCTCACCAGCCCCTCGTTATATGGGCTGTGTGCACCTGGGCACACACCCTGCTTGCTATCCATAAGACCTGGACACAGGGTTGGAGATTCCATACCACCCAAGTCTCTGCGGGATCTCCAAACTACAGAGTCCCATTGGAACATAGCAAAACCTGGAGAAAGCTGCCAACACAGTTTTCTCCCTTTCAAAGCTATGCTCTGTAGCAGTGTTTTTCAACTCCAGTCCTCAAGGCGCCCCAACAGGTCATGTTTTCAGGATTTCCCTCAGATGAAACGGCTGTGGTAATTACTAAGGCAGTGAAACTGATCAAATCACCTGTGCAAAATAATGGAGAGCCTGAAAACATGACCTGTTGGGGCGCCTTGAGGACTGGAGTTGAGAAACGTTGCTCTGTAGCACTGCAGTCACCTGACATTCAAACTCTGTGTCCATTTTCCATTCCTTTTCACAGTGACAGGGACTCTCACTATTACAATAAATATATATATATATATATATATATATATATATATATATATATATAAGTATACAGTGCAGGCAGTCTAATATATATATATATATATATATATATATATATATATATATATATATATATATACACATCGCAGAGTATGTAATAGTGCATTGAAGTGGTTAAGGGGAACCCTATGACAAGATTAAATAAAAAAACGGCATGGGGTCCCTCCAAAATCCATACCAGGCCCCCACAACCACTGGGCCTTGTCCCCACAACCCTGGCCCGGAGGTTGTGGGGGTCTGTGCGTGGGGGGCTTATCGGAATTTGGAAGCCCCCTTTAACAAGGGGGCCCCCAGATCCCACCCTCCCCCCATGTGAATGGGTAGGGGTACATTGAACCCCTACCCATTCACCAAAAAAGTGTCAAAAAGCAACCATAGATAGAAGTAACCAATAGACAGTTTTTTGACAATTCCTTTATTAAAAAAGAAGAAGAAGAAAAAAAGTGTCCTGCGATGTCCATCCATCTTCAATGTCGCCCGACAAAAAAAAAAAAAAAAATTGAAAAAAAAAAAAAAAGCTCTGCCTCAATCGGAGGCCTCCTAACACTGCTGTCTCTTGCCTGTGACAGGTGTTATATAGGCAAGGGCAGGGCCACCCAGTGACCCTGCTCCCCCCCCCTCCAAAAATTACATGCCAAATGTGGCATATTTGAGGGAGAGGAGTGCTTAAAGAGGAACTTCTCCATTTGGGTGGAGCTCCGCTTTAATTGGAGCACAGACCGCAATAAAAGGTGATAGGGGTTCTAATCTATCTTGACTCTATCCAAAACTAAAAAAAAAAGTTTTGCCTTTAGTTATTCTTTAAAGCAGAGCTCCAGGCTCTTTTAGAAAAAAATGAAAAATCTGCAGCTACAAATAATGTAGCTGCTGACTTTTAATATTAGGATACTTACCTGTACACAAAATCAGCAGTGTCTTCACCTAAGCCGATTTTTCACTCGGCTCTCATGTGCTGCTGCCGCCATCTCGGCTAAGGTAATCTGGCAGTGAAGCCTTGCAGCTTCACAGCTGGCTTCCTACTGCCCATGCGTGCTGTGCTTTGTGAGTTGCTTGGCAGTGGGGGAAGGGGGAGGGGGGCTGAACTTCCTGCTGAGTTTGCTGTGGCAAAGTCAGCCAGGAGTGCTAGTGGGTACCTGTCAAAACCAGGTACCCGCTCCCCCCAAAACTTGCCAAATGTGGCAGCAGGGGGTGGGGGGGTGGGGGAGGCAAACAAGTAGAGCGTCCCCTTTTGGGTGTAAGTTTAGTGGTTACAGAGCATGGTAAGTACTTGTTATGTGCCAGTTCAAGGCAGGCAATCAGGTCTGATTGTACCTGCAATTGTGCATTCCTGGCTTGCTTTAATTCCCTAGTTTTCCACATAAGGAGTTCCCGCATGACACATTTGTGGCTTTCCCACTGAATAAGTGAGGCGGAGTCTAGGGTGGCATTATCCGAAAAGCTCTTGAAGAGATAAGTAGAAGTTCCGACCTCAGCGGGCCTCCCTGAATCAGGGAGGCAATCAACTTCAGTACCACACTCTAGGTGAAGAAGTCCCTATCTGGACATCCATAGAGACCGGTGCATGGTCAGAGATAATTAGAATTCCAGTCACAGTTTTGGATATGTTAGGGAGAAGGGGAAGAGAGATCAGAAGGTAATCAACCCTAAGAAATGTGAGTGAATTATCTGGGGGTATCAAACAGGGGATCCAAAGCCACATTAAAGAAGAGTTTCAGTTTGGGCAAAAAAATTTAACAGTCAACGGCTACCAATACTGTAGCTGCTGATTTTTGATATAAGGGCACTTACCTGTCCAGGGATCCTCACCTGGGCTAGTTCTTTACAAGTAAGGATGAACTCTGTGTGTTTGCACACTCCACGTGCCGAGCCCACCAGGAAGTTGGCACGGCACTGCGCTAATCACGGGCAGTGAGACATTTCCCGATCTCTGCAGCTGCACATCGGGAAAATGTCTCACTGCCTGTGATTAGCGCAGCGCCGTGCCGACATCCTGGCGGGCTCGGCACGTGGAGTTTGCGAACACGCCGGAGCTCATCCTTATTCACAAGCCTTCAGTTTCCTGGTGCTGGCATCTGTGGGCAGCCAGCTATGCAGCTTTCGGTATCACAGTCGGCTGTCCATGCGTGAGCCATCCTGCACTTTGTGAATGGTCCCGCAGTCTTCTGGGACCTGTAACTTGTCCAAGAAGACTGCGGGGAGGGAAGGGGAAAGGAAAGATTCCACTGGGATTGCTTTGATCCAAGGGGAAGTGGAAACTGGTAACTGTCAAAACTAGGTACCTGCTCCCCCCCCCCCCCAAAAAAAAAATAATATGACAATATGGGACAGAAAGGGGGGGGAACTTAAAGCGGAACTTCCACTTTTGGATGGAGTTCTGCTTTAAGATCTCCACCCATGATCATCGTCCCTTTTCAAAGGTCTGGAGGGCATTAATGCATTTGGCGTGATTAGGAGGAGGTATAGGGAGGCCAGGGTGACTCCATGGCATTCTAGCTCTCCTTTTAGGAATAGGAATCGACCATTATTGTGAACTTTCTGGTCCTTTGAGCTTCCAGCCCACTGTCCTGGAAATCAGGTTATTTTTAATAACATTAAATAGCAATATGATTTGTGTACAAACAAAGCAGAGTTATCCTTTAACAGATATGGTGTAAAGGAGCCTAATAAACGTGCTAAATCGGTGTAATTCACCTAAAAACTGCATATATCAACAGCCCATAGTGACCTTTTAGTTTTCTTTTTTTAATTTCCAAGTAATAATAGATGAAACCTGATTGGTGACGAATTATAGTTTTCAGGAATATTTGCTCACCCGCCCCTAGTTACAAATTGGTGCACTATTATCTGTAGACCACCAGATGTCGCTACATTAAAACTCGAATATGAGTCACATGCGCCCCATTTCCGAGTGAATCGAATGCCTATCAGGAAGGCCAGACTAGAGGACAGCTGATATCACGGATCAGGATGCAGCCTGGTTGCGGAATGGCTCTCTCTAGAGCACTGAGGTGCTGCCAGCGAGTCGTAGCATGGGTGCCTGTAGTCATCATCTCCCTGGTCGTGCTTTGGTCGTATTACGCCTATGTGTGTGAGCTGTGTCTGGGTAAGCAGACAATGTCCTAAGCAGCGCTGATTTCCTAGTAATAGTGGGTGAGGTGAACTCCCTACAGCCGGTGTAGAAGGAAGCGACACTTCCGCCTTCCTTCCATGTCAGGTGCTGGGATTGTAGCCTTTGTTATGGAGGGATGGCTGAGCCCGGCCAGGGAGGTCCTCCTTCCACTTCATGGAGTGTGCTAGATTCTGTATGGAGGACTCTGCACACTCCTCACTGTGGATCAGATCCACCCACCCACCCACCTACCTACCTGTCCGTCCACCCATCTCCCTATCCGTTCAAACCCACCTACCTACCTGTCCGTCCACCTATCTCCCTATCCGTTCACCCACCTACCTACCTACCTGTCCGTCCACCCATCTCCCTATCCGTCCACCCATCTCCCTATCCGTCCACCCACCCACCCACCTACCTACCTACCTGTCCGTCCGTCCACCCATCTCCCTATCCGTCCACCCACCCACCTACCTACCTGTCCGTCCGTCCACCCATCTCCCTATCCGTTCACCCACCTACCTACCTGTCTGTCCACCTATCTCCCTATCCGTTCACCCACCTACCTACCTGTCTGTCCACCCATCTCCCTATCCGTTCACCCACCTACCTACCTGTCTGTCCACCCATCTCCCTATCCGTTCACCCACCTACCTACCTGTCCGTCCACCCATCTCCCTATCCGTTCACCCACTTACCTACCTGTCCGTCCGTCCACCCATCTCCCTATCCGTTCACCCACCTACCTACCTGTCCGTCCGTTCACCCATCTCCCTATCCGTTCACCCACCTACCTGTCCGTCCACCTACCTGTCCGTCCACTCACCCATCTCCCTATCCGTCCACCTACCTACCTGTCCGTCCACCCACCCACCCACCTCCCTCCCTGTCTGTCCGTCCGCCCACCTCCCTGTCTGTCCGTCCGCCCACCTCCCTGTCTGTCCGTCCGCCCACCTCCCTGTCTGCCCGTCCGCCCACCTCCCCGTCCGCCCACCTCCCCGTCTGCCCGTCCGTCCGCCTACCTGTCCGTCCACCCATCTCCCTATCCGTTCACCCACCTACCTGTCCGTCCACCTACCTACCTGTCCGTTCACCCACCCATCTCCCTATCCGTCCACCTACCTCCCTGTCTGTCCGTCCGCCCGCCTCCCTGTCTGCCCGTCCGCCCGCCTCCCTGTCTGCCCGTCCGCCCGCCTCCCTGTCTGCCCGTCCGCCCGCCTCCCTGTCTGCCCGTCCGTCCGCCTACCTGTCCGTCCGTCCGCCTACCTGTCCATCCACCCATCTCCCTATCCGTTCACCCACCTACCTACCTGTCCGTCCACCCATCTCCCTGTCCGTCCACCCATCTCCGTGTCCGTCCACCCATCTCCGTGTCCGTCCACCCATCTCCGTGTCCGTCCACCCATCTCCGTGTCCGTCCACCCATCTCCGTGTCCGTCCACCCATCTCCGTGTCCGTCCACCCATCTCCGTGTCCGTCCACCCATCTCCGTGTCCGTCCACCCATCTCCGTGTCCGTCCACCCATCTCCGTGTCCGTCCACCCATCTCCGTGTCCGTCCACCCATCTCCGTGTCCGTCCACCCATCTCCGTGTCCGTCCACCCATCTCCCTGTCCGTCCACCCATCTCCCTGTCCGTCCACCCATCTCCCTACCTACCTGTCCGTCCACCCATCTCCCTACCTACCTGTCCGTCCACCCACCTACCTGTCCATTCACCTACATACCTACCTACCTGTCCACCCACCCATCTCCCTGTCCGTCCACCCACCCATCTCCCTGTCCGTCCACCCACCCATCTCCCTGTCCGTCCACCCACCCATCTCCCTGTCCGTCCACCCACCCATCTCCCTGTCCGTCCACCCACCCATCTCCCTGTCCGTCCACCCACCCATCTCCCTATCCATCCACCCATCTCCCTGTCCGTCCACCCACCTACCTACCTTTCCGTCCACCCATCTCCCTATCCATTCACCCACCTACCTGTCCGTCCACCTACCTACCTACCTTCCTGTCCGTCCACCCACCCACCCACCCACCTACCTACCTGTCCGTCCATCCACCCATCTCCCTATCTGTCCGCCTACCTATCTGTCCGTCCACCCACCCATCTTCCTATCTGTCCGCCTACCTACCTGTCCGTCCACCCACCCATCTTCCTATCTGTCCGCCTACCTACCTGTCCGTCCACCCACCCATCTTCCTATCTGTCCGCCTACCTACCTGTCCGTCCACCCACCCATCTTCCTATCTGTCCAACCCACCTACCTGTCCGTCCACCCATCTCCCTATCCGTTTAGCCACCTACCCATCCATCCACCCACCCACCCACCTACCTGTCTGTCCACCCACCCATCTCCCTATCCGTCCACCCACCCATCTCCCTATCCGTCCACCCACCCATCTCCCTATCCGTCCACCCACCCATCTCCCTATCCGTCCACCCACCCATCTCCCTATCCGTCCACCCACCCATCTCCCTATCCGTCCACCCACCCATCTCCCTATCCGTCCACCCACCCATCTCCCTATCCGTCCACCCACCCATCTCCCTATCCGTCCACCCACCCATCTCCCTATCCGTCCACCCACCCATCTCCCTATCCGTCCACCCACCCATCTCCCTATCTGTCCACCCACCCATCTCCCTATCTGTCCACCCACCCATCTCCCTATCTGTCCACCCACCCATCTCCCTATCTGTCCACCCACCCATCTCCCTATCTGTCCACCCACCCATCTCCCTATCTGTCCACCCACCCACCTACCTACCTGTCCGTCCACCCATCTCCTTATCCATCCACCCACCCACCCACCTCACTATCTGTCCACCCACCTACCTGTCTGTCCGTCCACCCATCTCCCTATCCGTTCACCCACCCACCTGTCCGTCCACCCATCTCCCTATCCGTCCACCCACCTACCTGTCCGTCCGTCCACCCATCTCCCTATCCGCTCACCCACCCACCTACCTGTCCGTCCACCCATCTCCCCATCCGTTCACCTACCTACCTGTCCATCCGTCCACCCATCTCTCTATCTGTTCACCCACCTACCTGTCCGTCCGTCCACCCATCTCCCTATCCGTTCACCCACATACCTGTTCGTCCGTCCACCCATCTCCTTATCCGTTCACCCACCTACCTACCTGTCCGTCCATTCACCCACCTCCCTGTTCCTCCGTCCACCCATCTCCTTATCCGTTCACCCACCTACCTACCTGTCCGCCCGCCTACCTGTCCGTCCGTCCGCCCGCCTACCTGTCCGTCCGTCCGCCCGCCTACCTGTCTGTCCGTCCGTCCGCCCGCCTACCTGTCCGTCCGTCCGCCCGCCGACCTGTCCGTCCGTCCGCCCGCCGACCTGTCCGTCCGTCCGCCCGCCCACCTGTCCGTCCGTCCGCCCGCCCACCTGTCCGTCCGTCCGCCCGCCCACCTGTCCGTCCGTCCGCCCGCCCACCTGTCCGTCCGTCCGCCCGCCCACCTGTCCGTCCGTCCGCCCGCCCACCTGTCCGTCCGTCCGCCCGCCCACCTGTCCGTCCGTCCGCCCGCCCACCTGTCCGTCCGCCCGCCCACCTGTCCGTCCGTCCTCCCGCCCACCTGTCCGTCCGTCCTCCCGCCCGCCTGTCCGTCCGTCCTCCCGCCCGCCTGTCCGTCCGTCCTCCCGCCTGCCTGTCCGTCCGTCCTCCCGCCTGCCTGTCCGTCCGTCCTCCCGCCTGCCTGTCCGTCCGTCCTCCCGCCTGCCTGTCCGTCCGTCCTCCCGCCTGCCTGTCCGTCCGTCCTCCCGCCTGCCTGTCCGTCCGTCCTCCCGCCTGCCTGTCCGTCCGTCCTCCCGCCTGCCTGTCCGTCCGTCCTCCCGCCTGCCTGTCCGTCCGTCCTCCCGCCTGCCTGTCCGTCCGTCCTCCCGCCTGCCTGTCCGTCCGTCCTCCCGCCTGCCTGTCCGTCCGTCCTCCCGCCTGCCTGTCCGTCCGTCCTCCCGCCTGCCTGTCCGTCCGTCCTCCCGCCTGCCTGTCCGTCCGTCCTCCCGCCTGCCTGTCCGTCCGTCCTCCCGCCTGCCTGTCCGTCCGTCCTCCCGCCTGCCTGTCCGTCCGTCCTCCCGCCTGCCTGTCCGTCCGTCCTCCCGCCTGCCTGTCCGTCTGTCCTCCCGCCCGCCTGTCCGTCCGTCCTCCCGCCCGCCTGTCCGTCCGTCCTCCCGCCTGCCTGTCCGTCCGTCCTCCCGCCCGCCTGTCCGTCCGTCCTCCCGCCCGCCTGTCCGTCCGTCCTCCCGCCCGCCTGTCCGTCCGTCCTCCCGCCCGCCTGTCCGTCCGTCCTCCCGCCCGCCTGTCCGTCCGTCCTCCCGCCCGCCTGTCCGTCCGTCCTCCCGCCCGCCTGTCCGTCCGTCCTCCCGCCCGCCTGTCCGTCCGTCCTCCCGCCCGCCTGTCCGTCCGTCCTCCCGCCTGCCTGTCCGTCCGTCCTCCCGCCTGCCTGTCCGTCCGTCCTCCCGCCTGCCTGTCCGTCCGTCCTCCCGCCTGCCTGTCCGTCCGTCCTCCCGCCTGCCTGTCCGTCCGTCCTCCCGCCTGCCTGTCCGTCCGTCCTCCCGCCTGCCTGTCCGTCCGTCCTCCCGCCTGCCTGTCCGTCCGTCCTCCCGCCTGCCTGTCCGTCCGTCCTCCCGCCTGCCTGTCCGTCCGTCCTCCCGCCTGCCTGTCCGTCCGTCCTCCCGCCTGCCTGTCCGTCCGTCCTCCCGCCTGCCTGTCCGTCCGTCCTCCCGCCTGCCTGTCCGTCCGTCCTCCCGCCTGCCTGTCCGTCCGTCCTCCCGCCTGCCTGTCCGTCCGTCCTCCCGCCTGCCTGTCCGTCCGTCCTCCCGCCTGCCTGTCCGTCCGTCCTCCCGCCTGCCTGTCCGTCCGTCCTCCCGCCTGCCTGTCCGTCCGTCCTCCCGCCTGCCTGTCCGTCCGTCCTCCCGCCTGCCTGTCCGTCCGTCCTCCCGCCTGCCTGTCCGTCCGTCCTCCCGCCTGCCTGTCCGTCCGTCCTCCCGCCTGCCTGTCCGTCCGTCCTCCCGCCTGCCTGTCCGTCCGTCCTCCCGCCTGCCTGTCCGTCCGTCCTCCCGCCTGCCTGTCCGTCCGTCCTCCCGCCTGCCTGTCCGTCCGTCCTCCCGCCTGCCTGTCCGTCCGTCCTCCCGCCTGCCTGTCCGTCCGTCCTCCCGCCTGCCTGTCCGTCCGTCCTCCCGCCTGCCTGTCCGTCCGTCCTCCCGCCTGCCTGTCCGTCCGTCCTCCCGCCTGCCTGTCCGTCCGTCCTCCCGCCTGCCTGTCCGTCCGTCCTCCCGCCTGCCTGTCCGTCCGTCCTCCCGCCTGCCTGTCCGTCCGTCCTCCCGCCTGCCTGTCCGTCCGTCCTCCCGCCTGCCTGTCCGTCCGTCCTCCCGCCTGCCTGTCCGTCCGTCCTCCCGCCTGCCTGTCCGTCCGTCCTCCCGCCTGCCTGTCCGTCCGTCCTCCCGCCTGCCTGTCCGTCCGTCCTCCCGCCTGCCTGTCCGTCCGTCCTCCCGCCTGCCTGTCCGTCCGTCCTCCCGCCTGCCTGTCCGTCCGTCCTCCCGCCTGCCTGTCCGTCCGTCCTCCCGCCTGCCTGTCCGTCCGTCCTCCCGCCTGCCTGTCCGTCCGTCCTCCCGCCTGCCTGTCCGTCCGTCCTCCCGCCTGCCTGTCCGTCCGTCCTCCCGCCTGCCTGTCCGTCCGTCCTCCCGCCTGCCTGTCCGTCCGTCCTCCCGCCTGCCTGTCCGTCCGTCCGCCCGCCTGCCTGTCCGTCCGTCCGCCCGCCTGCCTGTCCGTCCGTCCGCCCGCCTGCCTGTCCGTCCGTCCGTCCGCCCGCCTGCCTGTCCGTCCGTCCGCCCGCCTGTCAAGCCATGAGCCTTGGCCACCTATGACCTGCCACTGGTTTACTGGTATTCCTTCGGTAGGTCGTGACCGGGAACATCCCACAAGAGCGTCAGTTTTGGAGCTGCTTTAACCCAGTTATCTAGCCATTACAATTTCATCAATTACAATTACAATTTAGTCACTCAAATCTTTAAGCTTGCCCATTTTTTCTGCTTTCAATACGTCGACTTGAGGGACAACATGTTCACTTGCTGCCTATTTTTTCCCACCAACTTTTAGATGCCATTGTAATGAATTAATAAATGGTATTCGCTTTACATGCTAATGGTCTTAATCGGGGTGGGCTAACGGGCACTGCCATTATTGATCTGAAATGACAGGTGCTCTTTAAAAGTAAGGATTTATTCTTGCTGGTAGTTAGAATATTTAATATTTGCAAACAAAATGAAGGTTTCCTATTTAGAATAATAAGCTGTCAGGTTAGTAAAACAGCGATATCAGAACCAATTCAATCATACAGTTTAGTAGTATACATAGATTTGCAAAACAATGGGATAAAGGAATATTCCTGAACTTTGTTTTCGCTAAGCGTCTTCCAGGACAGCCCATGAGACCTAGGGCTCCTCCCACCAGGACAGGAAACACGTTAACCCCCACCAGAAAAAAGGGCGGTCCTCCAGGCCTCATGTCAGTATTAGTGTTTCCTTCGGACGGACGAAGTCTAATGAGTGTGGCTCCTGTGGTGATATTACTTCCTTCTTCTTAGGTCCCAGAGCGGCACATCCACCGGGGGAGTATGCTTGTGGCTGTTGTCCCTGCTTCTCAGTGCATTGGGAATGCCAGCACCGCGGTGTTCATCTGAGCTCCTGCCCGCGAGCCGCATAGCGGCAGTCGGCTTGTTTTCCCTGCTAAACAACCTGGCTGGATTGTGCAGTGGAAGAGAGGAAGCAGCGCGTGTGGAGGGGCGGAACTTGCGTTCCAGGCTGGCCCACAGGAAGTACCCGGCGGGGTCACTTCCGGGGCATGTGACATCAGCAGGCTGGAGACGCTAGTTCTGGTCTCTGAACGACACGAACAGGGACACTGGTGGTTTTAAAAACACTGAAACCCAGCAGAGGCTGCGGACCACTACAGGGGCAGGATGGACTCCCCTGTGATACCTGCACAGGCAGCAGAAGCAGGACCTAACACCAGCACCGCATAGGTACACCTGTAGTGTATTTTACTTGCTTGCGCATCCTGTGAGTGTTCTCCCCCTTGTAACCAGTAGGGATTAGGTGAAGGGGGCACATATTCCTTTTCTCCTGCACACGGTGTTATGGAGTGTATGTGGCATAAAATGTATTTGTGTCATTTTTTTTTTTTTTCTTGCAGGCCAAGACTCAGGACAAGGCCCAAGCGCAGCCACCAAAAAGGAAATTTGCGGAAACAAATTGAGCTCCTCATGGAGCAAAGCAGTTTGCCGCACCTGTATAGACAGCCTAGTTAAGGATGACCCGGTTGTCTCCTGTCAGTAAATGCTGACTTACGTCTGCGTTTAGCTCAATTAAAACTCTAATTTACAAGATTCAAGTCCCCTCAGAGGGTCCATCTCCAGTTAGGACTTCAGCTGTTCCTAGTGCTCCACAGCAGAGTGTGGACAGTGAAGACTCTGAGGCTGAAGCCGGATCTGCCCATTCTTCACCGGAAGAATCGGTCAGATACAGGGCCCAGGGATAGATAATCCGCAAGGGGCTTGAGGTATAAGTTATCAATGGAAGATGTAGATGACTTATTAAAGACTATCTTTACGACACTTGATATAGAATAGGAGAAGGTACAATTGTCTAAACATGACCTTATGTACATAGTTTGCATAAGTAAAAGGCTAGAGTTTTTCCCATGCATAGTTCCCTTCCTGATACTACCAAGCTGGAGTGGGAAAATCCAGAGAGAAAACCTTTTCTTTTCCGGTAACCTAAAAAGTTTTCTATTTGAAGAGGACACAGCGCAGCCATGAAACAAAAATCCTAAGTTAGACGCACCTTGTTCAAAAGTTTCAAAAAACTCCGATCTAGCTTTTGACGATATGGGCGCGCTTAGGGACTCAGCCATTGGGAATCTTAAACCAGCTCTGGCCTCCACTTGTGTAGCCAGAAATTTAGACGTATGGTTGACACAAATGCAAACACATTTGTTGGCAGCTAACTCCTATGCCGTGTACACACTACCCGACTTCTCGTCGGATTGAACTCCGAAGGACTTTTCGACAGAGTTCCAACGAAACGGACTTGCCTACACACATGATCACACCAAAGTCCGATCGTTTCGAACGTGATGACGTACGACCGGACTAGAAAAAGGAAGTTCATAGCCAGTAGCCAATAGCTGCCCTTGCATCCTTTTTTGTCCGTCGGGCTAGCATACAGACGAATGGATTCTTCAATTAGACTCGAGTCCGTCTAAAAGATTTGAAACATGTTCTATTTCTAAAGTCCGACAGATTTTTCGACAGAAAAGGTCCGATGAAGCCCACACACGATCGAATTGTCCGACTGATTTGTTTCGTTGGTCCAGTTCGGTCAAAGTCTGGTCGTGTGTACATGGCATTAGAGAGCAGATTTTGAAATCTTTCCCTTTCTTTTGTGCAGTTTGGTTTTTGACTGATTCTTCCTCAGAGTCGGTAAGAATGACAGCTAGGACCTCAGCCTTAGTGAATTCGGCCAGAAGAAGCCTATGTGGTCTTCCCATAACAGGCGTTCATCTTTTTGGCCCAGGTCTGCAAGAGGCGCTAGAAAAAGCCCTTTCCAAAGAATAAGAAAAAGCTGGCCACCAGAAAAAAAATTTGGTCAAAGTAGGCAGCAAGGTCCTAGAGAAAGGGACAATAGGCCCAAAAAACATTGGACCGAGCATAAGGGCAGAGGTAGAGGGGGCGTCTTGTTTAACCTTCCACAACAACCCGCCAAGCCACAGTGACTCGTGTCTCCTAGTTGGAGGAAGATTGAGGGCTTTTCTTCCACAGTGTGGGCAGCAGTCACCTCAAGTCCATTCATCCTGGACCTAGTGACCAATGGGTACAGGCTGGAATTTTCTTGCCAGCCACCAGAGCGATTATTGGTCACCTTCTCTCCTCAAGATCGGGTAAAAGCGAGGGCCCTGGGTCTCCAAATTGGAGACTTGTTAGATCAAATGGTCCTGATTCCGGTTCCCCGGTCGGATCAGGGCAAGGTATTTTATTCACATATATTTGTCATCAGAAAGCCGCCAGGAAAATATTTTATCCCAAACCTCCGGTCTCTAAACCGTTCGATCAGGTACAAGCACTTTTGTATGGAGACGGTATTCTCAATCGAAAACCTGCTTTATCGGGTCTCACCGACAGATAGGGATGTCCCGAAGCAGACCTGTTTGCAGATCAGAACAATCGCAAGACAGAAAAGTTCTTTTCTCTGAACCCAGCGGATCGATCATTGGAGATCGATGCTCTAGTGAATCCGTGGCCATTCGGCCTCTGTTACGCCTTCCTGCCGATCAGGCTAATTACGGAAGTCCTCCAGAAGTTTCTTCTAGAAGAGACAGATCTTATCCTAATAGCCCCTTTCTGGCCCAAGAGGCCATGGTTTTCCCTGTTACAGACTCTGGTCTCAGAGCCTCCACTGAGTCTTCTGAAGAGAGAAGACTTATTATCGCAGGGCCCAGTGTTGCACCCACAGATGGTTTCCTGAAGAAAAGATACTACTTCTCTAACAAAGTAGTCAAGACCCTGGTAAATTGCAGAAAATCAGTCACTAGAGCCACATATTATTCCAAGGTTTGGAAGAAATTCAACTCATGGTTATCTGACAATCAAAGATTAATTCATGATGTTCCTTCAATTTTTGAATTTTTTCAAGAGGTGTTCAGTTAGTACCTTAAAGGTACAGGTGACAGCTAACAGTGTTTTTCTCCAAATTTCTCTCTTGGAAAATCCCACTCTAGATTCTTCAAATCAATTTCCAGGTCCAGACGTGAGAAGAATTCTTCTCGTCCACCTTGAGGTCACCAAGACCTTTAGAAAAACAGATGCCTTGTTCTCTTTTTCAGGAGCACACAAGGGAAAGAGTGCATCTAAAGGCACCTTGGCTAGATGGATAAAGCAAGCTATTTCTGAAGCTTGCAAAACTAGGGAAGTTCCTCCGTCTTTTGTCACTGTGCATTAAAGAGCCTTTGTCTGCGTCTTGGGCTGAGAGGGCTGGAGCCTCACTGGAACAAATTTGCAGGGCTGCCACATGGTCCAGTTTTTCGACCTTCATTAAACATTATCGCCTGGATCTCCTATCTGCTCAGGGGCAGGCGTTTGGTTGTAAGGTCCTTCAGGCAGTTGTCCCTCCCTAGACTAGTAAGTTCTGGCTCATCGTCTCATGGGCTGTTCTGGAAGATGCTTAGAGAAAAGCTGAGTTAGACTTATCGGTAACTCCTTTTCTGAAAGTCTTCCAGAACAGCCGGATCCCCACACGGTTTTGTTTTGCCGTCATGTGTATTATGCATATCTTTTATAGGGACGTCCTACGGTTCTCGAGAATACTGACATGGAGCCTGGAGGACCGCCCTTTTATCTGGTGGGGGTTGACGTGATTCCTGTCCTGCTTGGAGGAGCACTAGGTCTCATGGGCTGTCCTGGAAGACTCTCAGAAAAGGAGTTACCGGTAAGTCTAACTCAGCTTTTATCTAATGGGTACTGTGAAATTGTGTGAATGCATCAATGCAGTGCATGTTATCTCAGCTTGCAGAGCTTGGATTCATTGAATGAGTTTAGCAAAAATGTAAATATTGCAGAATGTACAGCCTCATGCTATACAACTAAGCTCCATTTCATTTTTATGTAAGGTACTTATATAGTGCCGTCAATTTATGCAGCGCTATTTCATGCTGAATATACTAAATTATTAATGTATCTTAAATAGAAAACTATCTTTAGATTTTTACCAGAAGCATTTTGTTAAAATTTGATAAAAATCAAAAAAATCAATTTAAAAAAAAAAATTGATTTTTATAACCACTCTGGTCATAATGTTATGGCTGTTTGGTGTAGTGTATGGCGAGCTTTACTTTGAATAATGTATTTATATTTATCTCTGCTTCCTCTTAAAGTGACATTGCATGGGGGAACGCTAGCCTAATGTAAGGGGGTTGCAGAATCCTATAGAAGTATTTGGTGAGCTTGGATTCAATGCAGATTGTATAGCAACCCAGTCACTAATGGCGGGATTGTGTGCAGTACAGATACCATTGGGGCTATATGTGTCATCAGCACTAATGTCTGTGTGATTGATTTGACTTGTGTAGGTAAATCATGTTCGTTTTTTTTTTTTTCTTTGTAGTGACTATCGAAAATGCTTTAGAAAGAGGTAAGTCTGTGTAAATATGTCTGACGGTGTGCTGTAAAGCAAGATTTTCTCCGATGTTCTGCACGGCTGGTCAGTTCAGATATGCCTTTCAGTTTTTCAGGTGGATCTGAACTGAAGCACCATGTAAGCCTATGGACAGGTGAATGGAAGAGACCAAGCTGCCATTAACGTCAGATTATCGCTGATGCCATCTAAATCTGATGAGGGGGGGGGGGACCCAGATTAGTTCTGTGATCAGATGTGTTTAAATGTAAAGAGAGAGAACCATTTACATACGCCTTCCCATAGGTTAAATATGGGTCTGTTAAGGTTTGGGTGGAAAAACCCGAATAGATTTGCTTGCTAGAAAAGTGACATTATGTACAATTCTGCTCCAGTTCAGCAGATCGGTTCATGGGTTCCCTGCTTATTCGAATGGACACGCCTCATGTGAAGGGGACCTAACACACTTTACTCACTGGTGGATTCAATGGACCCTTTTATAGAATGATAAAACTGATCTCGATACTTCATTCTCTACATCTGCCTTTTTTGAATCTGGGTTCTGTGGAACTAAGGGGGCTCCTCTTGAGGCTGATGGGTGTTCCATGAGCGGGAACCAATCTCCCACCTACAATAATCGCCAATGTAAGTGGCACTTCTACACTCACCACTAACTGTTGGAGGAGGGAGTGGAGGACTGGGAGCGCCATGATGACACTCACAATGAGTGCACCCGGGGCGGACCACATCCCCTTTCGGTATTGGCTGTTTTTCCTTTCGGCCGAATGAAAAAAACAGTTTTCGGCCGATAATTTTCAGCAGCCAAAATTTTGGTGCGCCTCTACTAGTTAGACTACACTTTATTTTTTATTTTATTCTAATGTTTTATTAACCCCTTTTTGCCAACAGTACTCACATATGCGGCCTTGTGGGTCTTTATCTGTGGGGCCGCATATATGCGTATCTCTCTTTGAGCTGGGAGAACGCCGTACAGAGACCAGGTTCTCACCGAGACCCCCGGGACTCCCAACCTTGCCTTACCTGATTGCTGTGATAGCGTCTGATTGGCTATCCCAGTAATCAGTCACTGTGCAGCCTGCCCCTGTTTACTTCTTTTTCTGAATGAAGAGAAAGATGCATTATATCTTCCTCAACATTGTATTGCAATGTAATGCATTGTATCCTTCTCCTGCATTAGGAGAAGGATACAAACAAAAGTGTGTAAAAAAAAAAAAAAAAAAAAAAAAAAAACTAGCCCCATGTTTACGAGGGTTAGTGTTGGGGTCAAGGTAATTTTCAAAGGTCACAGTCAGCATGTTTTGGGTAGAATATCTAAAAAAAGAAAAAAAGAAAACAATTTGGATCAGTACTACAGGTACAAACATATGCTGCAATTGTCAGGAGCAGGAGAATTTTTTTTGGGTTGCTCCTGGGTGGTTAATTATGAAAATAGCAATATAATATACAGCTCGATTTAAAAAAAAAAAAGTGTTGTGTTTTTTTTTTTTTTCATTTTGAGCCAGTTTTCTTTAATAATTAAAAATAAAATCGGGAGATATCCATTACCATTTACCACCAAAAGAAAGCCCAATTTGTCCTGAAAACAACGGTATTATTAATAATAATATATTATTATTAATAATGATTTATATAGCACCAACAGTTTGTGCAGCGCTTTACAACATGAGGGCAGACAGTACAGATACAATGCAGGAGGCATTAAAGGGCCCTGCTCATTAGAGCTTACAATTATGATCCACCTGGATACACAACGTAGTTGTGGTGATATGTACGGTTTTACTAACGCAAAACTGTCCTTCGGCATTAACGTTTGTTTTACCCTCAGGCCCCTTTCACACTGGGGCGGTAGGGGGCGTCGGCGGTAAAACAGCGATGTTTTACCATGGTATTCGGCCGCTAGCGGTGCGGTTTTAACCCCTCGCTGGCGGACGAAAAAGGGTTAAAAACCCTCGTATAGCGCGGCTATAGCCGCGGTATTACCGCGGTATAGCCGCGCTGTCCCATTGATTTCAATGGGCAGGAGCGGTTTAGGAGCGGTAAATACACCGCTCCTTCACCGCTCCAAAGATGCGGCTTGCAGGAGATTTTTTCTTCTCCTGCCAGGGCACCGCTTGGCTTTCACACTGAACAAACATCGGGGGCGGTTTGCAGGCGCTATTTTTAGCGCAATAACGCCTGCAAACCACCCCAGTGTGAAAGGGGCCCCAGTCATTAAGGAGTTAATGTATTAATCACAGTAATGTACCATGAGATATTGGAATAATCCATTTTTAGCAAGTGTTCCTAGAGACCTTAAAAATATTTCAAGGGTTTCTTTGGGTTAAAAAGATTGAGAAACACTGCTCTACATCATAGTTTTTATCACCCATAATCATTACAATCTAGCAGTGTATGGGGGGAAAGAACCACATTTATTTTGCTGTGCTTTCTGAATAATGGTAGAAGGGACACTGCTTTGCTTGAGCAGCCAACTCCTGTACATGTAGGAAGAATGTAATTCATGGTTAAGGTGGGGATTAAACAAATCTACAGTGAGCTAAAAAGCCCCTTTAATTGAAAAGGGTATTTTTTTTTTCTCACACCCTTGGGGGCCTATTTATGGAGCAATGAATGTGATTTTTTTTTTTTTTTTTTTTAACAAACATTCACGGGTGGTGAATCACTATAATTGAAACAGCTTGCAGAAGGATGATTCACCTGCAGTGATTGTCATATTAACTTCTTTATAAATATTTTGTAATTCATGCTCCATACTACAATACTGTAACTTGTGTGTACTGTACCAGGTAGTGTTGTATACAATTATTAAAGATACAATGTCAAAATGAATAGAAGTTTAATGGATGTCATTTAGTTTCAGGGACTACAATCATCTAAAGTGTCAGGTCAGTTTTAATTTTTAGGAGTTCGCACATTAAAGTACATGCCAGTGTTTGGTATATTTTGTGTTTTCTGGTAGCAAAATGTTACCCCAGAATCCACAATTCTGCCCAATTACTGTATTCATCATGAAAGGTTATCCATCTGTCATCCCGTCTTGCCATTTAATATGGCGACTGCAGCAAATGTAGTGTGAGCTTTTTGCTGAGGTATGAGCAGATCTCCTCAGTAGAAGTGGGAAGTAGTAGGTATTTTCCACAGATAGAACTCACTGCTACAGTGCAAGTAAGAACAGCCAGTCTGTGTTTCAGCATACTCTGTCCACCCACAAATGAATGATCACTTTCAGCCTTACATTTTTAGTGTTTGCATTTCATTTAGGCATACAATGGAAATCTATGCTACTAATATGTATTTTTCTTGTATCCTCTGTTTCCTCTCCACAGCGTTATACCTCTTCATATTTCATATAATGTTTTTACTCTTTATTTGGACGTACTGGAAAGCTATTTTTACTTCTCCTAAAGAGCCAACAAAAAAGGTGGGAATCTTCTATAGATAAACTATTTAAATCCAAAGTGTCAGTAAATCCAGAACTGATATTTTAAATCTGGGATCAATGGCAAAAAGTTGAAGCACTCCGCTTCATGGGGTTGATTTACAAAAACTGGTGCAAAAACTGGTGCAAAATCTGGCGCTAAAGCTCTACATAGAAACCAATTAGATTTCACTTTTTTTTTTTTTTTTTTTCCAAAGCCTAATTAAATAAGCTGAGTGGCTACTATGCAGAGCTGCACCAGATTTTTCACTCTCTAGTTTTAGTAAATCATCCCTTGTGTCTCTCTGGCAGTGGGAACCTCTGTGACCTGGGTAATGCAGTACTTGGAAGTTCAGTGTGTAAATCTTGCTGCTTGAGTACCTAAGAATCTAATGGATTTTTCAGACTGCAAACATCCATGTATAACTAAAAACACACATGTACCTTTTTTTTGTTTAGTCTTTAAAGTGGAGTTCCACACAAAAATGGAACTTCCGCTTTTCGGAACCCTCCTCCCCTCCGGTGTCACATTTGGCACCTTTCAGGCGGGAGGGGGGTGGTGGGTGCAGATACCTGTCTAAGACAGGTATTTGCACCCACTTCCGGCATAGACTCCCATGGGAGTCTACGCCACTTCCCGTCCCTCCGCGCTGTCTCCTGGGAATCACACAGCTCCCAGGAGAGAGCGGGGACCACTTGGGACGCGCAGCGCGACTCACGCATGCGCAGTAGGGAACCGGGAAGTAAAGCCGCAACGCTTCACTTCCTGATTCCCTCACCTAGGATGGCGGGGGCAGCTGCCGAGAACCGAGCGGGTTCTCGGCGTCCCCTGCCGACATCGCTGGACCCTGGGACAGGTAAGTGGCCATGTATTAAAAGTTAGCAGCTGCAGTATTTGTAGCTGCTGGCTTTTAATATTTTTATTTTTTTATTTTTTTATTTTTTTTGCGGTGTGGGTGGACCCCCGCTTTAAACCAGGGATATGCAGTTAGCAGAACTCCAGCTGTTGCACAACTACAAGTCCCATCATGCCTCTGCCTCTGGTTGTCATGCTTGTGGCTGTCGGAGTCTTGCTATGCCTCATGGGACTTGTAGCTCTGCAACAGCTGGAGGTCCGCTTATTGCATATCCCTGCTTTAAACACTTCTCGCCCTATATGACATCATATGACGTTGTAGACTTTGGAGATATCTGGATGATGCCTGCAGCTACAGGCATCATCCAGATATCTTTTATTTCAGCCAACAATTCCCTCTAATGTAAAAGCCATCCTAGCAACTTATTAACCACTGGATTGCTTTTACAGGCAGCGGATGGGGACATTCCGAATAGTCCCCGGCCATCTCTTTGACCCTGGGAGGCTGGAAGCAACATCATGATGTCACTTCCAGTTCTGGCAGATTGTAAACGCTACCATTATTTATTTATTTTTTAACTCATGCTTTTCAGGGTAGAGGAGACATCTGGAGTCTTATAGACCTCACATTTCCCCATAAATAGGACCTGCTGTGCCTTTATTTATATCATAAGGGGTGTTTACATTTCTTGTGATAGGATTAAAAAAAAAAAAAAAATTCAAGAGACAGTGTAAAAATAAAAAAAATGTATATTTGTTTAAAAGTGCCCCAGTCCCCTCATGCTTGCACGCAGAAGCTAATGCATACATAGGTCGCACCCACATATATAAACGGTGTCCACACCACATGTGAGGTATCACTGCGTCAGATTGAGAGCAATAATTCTAACGCTAGACCTCTGTAACTCTAAACTGATAACCTGTAAAAATGTTTAAAGAGCTGGAGTTTAAGCAGCGTGCACAGTTTTAAAGCGTGATATGTTTGGTATCTATGTACTCGGCGTAGCATCTTCTTCTCTTTTTTTTTTTTTTTTTTTATATGTTACAAAAAAAAAATGGGTTATATATTGTGGTGTTTTTTTTTTTTTTTGTTTGTTTTTTTTTGCATTAAAATCCATTAAAGTGTGTTTTTTTTCCTAAAAAAAAAAAAATAAAAAAAAAAAAAATAAAAAAAAAATTGCGTTTGAAAAATTGCCGCACAAATACCATATGACATAACAGATTACAACAAATGCCATTTTTTTCTCTAGGGTCTCTGCTAAAAAAAAAAAAAAAAAAAAAAAACATCTATAATGTTTGGGGGTTCTGAGTAATTTTCTAGCAAAAAATACAGATTTTTACATGTAGGAGAGAAATGTCAGAATTGGCCTGGGTGGGAACTGGTTAAAAATTGTTCTGTGTATGTTCTATTCGTGGTATCTTGTATATCAAATATAGTATTTTAAAGTTGTTTAGGAGATTGCAACCTCCTGTTTTCCTGCCTGGAACATTCTTCCTGTAGTAAAGAATTTAGCTGAACAGTACATGATCTACCATTGAGATCAGCCCTCACCACACTCTTTGGTCTACACCAAGTATCCTGCTTCCAACATACACTTGCTTGCTCCCCAGTGATGTCTGCACTTGGCACACACAGCTCCCTCCCCAGCATCCTGCAGCCGTGTCAGTATGGTGTGTTCAGCACACACAGCTCGCTCCGCAGTATTTGTGACACCCATCAGATCTATACCCCAGTACACACAGCTTGTTTCCAGGAATCCTGTGAGATCTGTGCCACTATACTTGTCTCGCTTCCCCAAATCTATGTAACTAGAATGAGTCCAGGACAGACTCGCTTTAAAGTAATGCATGCAATCGGTGAGGCGTACACTCTAGTACACTGAGCTTGTTTTTCATTATCTATACTACCTGCAAAACCTTGTATCTAAGGCACCAGTGAGATTTGTATACAGAGGCTTGCAGCTTGTGAAGTCTAATAATAATAATAATTTAGTGCATGCCTCCCATGTCACCTGTCACAGGGCCAGCGCTCCCGCTAGGCGAACTAGGCAGCCCCCTAGGGGGCAGAGCCAGGGTCAATAACTTCACCATTAGCCTGGCTAGGGCATATAAGGGGCCCTACACAGGGCTGGAGCACTGACTGATTCTGCAGAGAAAGCAGCAGCCATGGAGGACATCCGTCATGGCTGCTGCAGAGGAGGTCAGCAGAAGCTCAGCCGTTTAGATGGGCACGAGGTAAGCAAAGGAGGCAGGCACCATGTCTTTGAACATAGCTGCTGAGTCCGGGAAATCCAGCAAGACTAACGACACCCCTTGCGGAGGGCACAAAATAGTTAAGCATCAGCCCTGCCTGTGGGATGTACATTCCCAACACATGCGGCTCACTTTCCATTATCCATGCCACCACTGAGATATACCCCAGTATCTCACCAGCAGAAAACACTTTTTCATTTAAAAAAAAAAACCTATATGCTGACTTTCTTTTTTTTTTCTTTTACAGCAACTTTCTCTTCGAGAAAGTGTACACACCAATCTGATTTGTCCTGTGCATACATGGCACACTTTTGCTAATCTATAACCAGTAGCACACTTCCTGATCAGCGTGAAAACACTCACTCTCTGTACCTTTTATCTATTTAGAATCAATGCTGTGACCTTGGGACAGGACTTCCAAAACCTTCCCCTCTCCTCTTCTTCATGAATAAAAGGGGAAGTCTGTAGTCCGTAAAGATAACTGGAAACTATGTAACTCAGGGCTTGACAAATTTTTCTTTGAATCTAGTAGCCAGCGTTAGGAGCCAGGTTTTTTTTAATCAACAAAGCTTACGGGTGGAACATATAACGTGTTTACAAAGGTGAACTTATATTTAAATCGTTTCGCTGCCAGAGCATTTTTTTTTTTTTTTTTTTTGCACACATTTAAAAAATAATTTTAGGCCTGAAGATTACATAAAACCCCCCAAACATTATATATTGTCTAAAAGCAGAGATCCTATAGAATAGAATAGTGGTAGTTCCAATTTTTTATGTTGCACTATAATACTGCAAAGGTTTAGGAACTCAAAATTTCAGTAAAAAAACACAAAGTTAATTTTAGAGGGCACAAAAACGCAATAAATTACCAATTTTTTTGGTAAAATATAAAAGCCGAGGTTGCATTGAGTAAATAGATACCCAACATGTCAAACCTCACGTTTTGCAGGCGCCTGTGAAATGGTGACAAACTTCAGTACCTTATATTTTCAATAGGAGACGCTTTAAAAGCTCCTATAGGTCATCAGTTTAGCGTTATGAAGGAGGTCTGGTGCTGGAATTATTGCTCTCACTCCAGCTTGTGGCAATATGTAACGTGTATTGCATTCAACGTTTCCAGGCAAAGGAGCCTGATGCGTGCGTTTTACATCGGTATGTGCGTATATGTAGGGTGGTGGGGGGAGCCTCAATTTGTATTTTTTGGGAGGGGATGTTATAAGCTTGGGTGTAATTTTATTTATTTTAATTGTAAAAAAAAAAAATGATGTACTGTCTCCCCCCCCCCCCCCCCCCCTAATGTGGTGATTTTTTTTTTTTTTTTTGGTGATGGGTTCTCTTTATTGATATATCCAGGGTCTAAAAGACCCCCAATGTCTCCCCTGTACTCCACTGAATGTAAAGCAGTGGCCATGGAAACTGAACGGGGATCCGGAAGTGACGTCATGCATATCACTTCCGGGTCAGCAACAAGGGCAGGAGAGCAGACATGTGTCTGCTCTCCTCCCTCCTCTCTTTCTGGTGGCACCCGCTATGTCGGTCCTGGGTCTGGAGATGGGCAAGCGGAGCCCAGGATACTTAGTGGGGGAGCACAAACATTTGGGTGGTAGCCCAGGCACAATTTCCTGTTGCCATGGCGACCTGGCGCCTGGGATTTGTCGAGCCCTGATGTAACTAATACAACTGCAGTACAAGCAGAGAGCACATCAAGTTATCACATGACATGATTTCTGGCAAGATCAACAGGTAATTCTTTTGCAGTTCTCAAACCAATATAACAAGACATTTTCCGTGGTGTATTTAACAGACCAAAACAAAGCAAATTATAGCAGTTCATTGCCAGGCGTCGCATTCCTTTTACAAAAATATTATAGGCCTGAGTACTGCCGTGAGACTGGGAAGACAAGAATGCACTGCCATGGTTAATTGTTGCGTTGATAACATTGTTTTTTTTGCCATTAAATGAGAATGCTTAATGCATATGACTATGTACCACAGGCAATTATAGTTAAATAATTGGATAGTCTTAACTGGTTTTTATGGATGCTCGTAAACTTTAGGTGCATAGTTTTACTGTATCCCTAGCAAGAGTTGTATAGTTGTATGACTAAATCCATACTTGTGTTTTCAGTTTTTGCTGCCTTATGCTGAAAAGGAGCGATATGACAATGAGGAGAGCCCAGAAGTTCAGAGGCAAATCCTTGCTGAATTTGCAAAGAAGCTACCTGTTTATACCCGGACAGCAAATGGAGGTTAGCAAAGCATATATTTGTGAGCGTCTCTGAGATAACAGTCCACTAGCTGATAACCTAGTGGCAACCAGTCAAATTCAGTCTCTTGAAATTCAGCTACTATTTTCCTTGCTTGCCTTATGTGATTTAGCCAGTAGGAAGGGCCACAGACAGTACTTGTATCCAGTGGCGGCTGGTGGTTTTTTTTTGGGGGGGGGGGGGTTGGCAAACAACCATTCCCCCCCCAGGGCGCCCGGTACCCCAACTTCCCCCTCTCACTGTCTGCTGGTCAGTCCGTCGCTTACCCCATCCAGGTGGCGGGCTGCCCAGTGTCCTCTCCAGCACAGCAGGCCCCATCTAGGTGGGGGGCAGCTGCTCCAGTGACCTCTCCTCCAGTGCGCCGTCTTTCCTCTCCTCCTAGGCGCTAGGCATCTAATAGGATCGCCTGATGTTTTGGCCAATCTGGAAATGGGTCTCAACACCCACTTCCTGATTGGTAGGAGGGGATTTAGTGTGAAAATAGCAAATATTCATTCACTATTGTTGCACAACTAGGTGGGATCACTGCGCCCCGAGCATACCCTTTTTTTGAAGCCTATTAAAGTATTAAAGCCTCTGGCTCTAATCGCGTGCTTCAACCCCCCCCCCCCAATTAGAACATTGGAATCCATTGTCCGTCGCTGTATGTAGATCAGGGGGCCGGGCGCATGGATGGGGGGCGTCGCCCGTGCGCCCCTAATGGACTGGCCGCCACTGTTTGTATCACTGTGTATTTTGTATGGGATCTCTTAACTAAGGCAGAACTATACTCTTTCCTTTGCTGGCGCCAACATCTTTGCCTGTTCTTTTTCTGGGTTTGGGATTTTCAGCCATTTTGATTGGCTGTGCCAGAATAATGTAACTCCCACATGCTCACAGGAATTCAGTCTGGCGCCGGGGTATGCTGAGATGCTTTTAACGTTACGTTCTAAAGAAGATTGTGACAAGCTTGTTTTATTACAGAAAAGACCTAGCATGTCTCTTCTGCAGTAAAGAGCCTGTTTGCGCACAATTTAAAAAAAAAAATGTTTTTTCTCAGTATAGGTTTGATTTTATAAACTGCCAGAGTATATTTGTTCTTTATCCGTCATATGACTTTTTCCATGCACTGCATTTACTAAGACCGGGAGGGGAGGGTGTCAAGTCCCAGGGTTTGGCAAGTCAGATGACTGCTGGCAGATCTTTCATCAGCAGTTCACACTTTTGTAGCGCATACAGTTCTGTATTTATACATTTTTATTTGATGTTAGTTTCTAACGCAATTATTATAGTGGTTGTAAACTATAAATATATATTTTTAATAGTTAACATGTTATACTAACATGTGGCCCTGAACCTCCTCTTCTGGGGTCCCCCACTGGGTCCTCCTGTTCTCTGTGCATCCTCATAGAAAGCTGCTTCCTTTAGTGGAGCACCTGTGGGCTCGCTTCCAAGCAGGACTGCATGTATCCATAGACCCACACAGCGCTGCTCCACCCCAATCCAATCCTCGTCACAGGATTTGATTTACAACAGCAGGAGCCAATGGCTCCCACTGCTGCCTCTGTGTCCTGTGAGGAAAGAGTACCGCTGCAGATGGCGGATCTGGATCTAAATAGGACTTGTAGGTAAAAGGGGGTTCAGGTAACAATATAACTGCTGGGACATTTTTTACCCTAATGCAGGAAATGCATTAGGGTAGAAAATGTACTGTCTTTACAATCACTTTGTTATGCCTTGTCTTGCAGGATTTTAATTTTTTTTTTTTTCCTTTTACCTGCTGAATTTATTATCTTTGCATTGTTACATAGGTCCAACTTGGCCATCCATGTGCCATACCTGGGCATCCCTGCAGAAGCTGTAAATTGCTGTAGTTGGCACCAATTCTGCAGTGATCGCTGCTAGCTTTCAGATTCCATGCTGAGCAGCTGCCCTACTGCTTAGTGAACACAGGAGGTCACTCGCTGACCACAGGCACAATTCAGAGAACTCTTTGCGTTCTCTCAATGAATAAAAAGCATTTTCTGATTGGATCAAGTGGAGATCATATCACTGCCGCGCCTCTCCCCTTCACCTAATCAGACAAGGTTTTGCATTCACTGAGAAAAATTCAATGTGTTCTGTAAATGGCACCCATGTTGAGTGAGTGACCTCCTATGTTCACTGTGACACACATGACCTGAAAACTAACAACAACCACTAGTAGTGGTGCCTAATATAGTGATTTTCCAGCTTCCAGGGGCATTGCCCAAGTATGGCACATGCATAGTTACATTGGTCCAGGCTACAACAATGTAACAAGTCAGAAATTGACATGTGGAATTTGGCTTTAAGGTAAAGAAAATATGCAAACCAAACTGACATTAACATCTTCAGCTCCGGAAGATTCCCCCCCACCCTGACCAGGCCATGTTTTTGTTATACGGCATTACATTACTTCAACTGACAATTACGCAGTCGTGTGACCCTGTACACAATAAAATTGATGGCCTTCCCCACAAATAAATCTTTCTTTTTGGTGGTATTTGATCACCTCTGCGTTTTTTTATTTTTTGCGCTGTAAATAAAAAAAGCCGACCATTTTAAAAAACAAAATTATATATTTTTTACTTTCTGCTATAAAACACATCCAAAAAAAAGTAAAAAATCACATTTCTTTCATTTAGGCCAATATATATATATTCTGCATCATATTTTTGGTAAAAAAAATCCCAATAGGTGTATATTGATTAGTGTTTACAACCACTTTAAACAAAAATGTATGAAAACAGAACTGCAAGCAGTACAAAGGTGTGGAGGGGACCTTGGTTGGCCTTACCAAGACTGAAGGCTGATGAAAGATCTCTCAAGGTGTTTGACTTGCCACAACACTGAGACTTGACTACATCCCCCCCCTCCTCATCTCGGAAAATACAGTGCATGGCATCTTAACCTTGCTCTACTGATGTAGATGAGTGTTTTAAGTCTGTAAATACATAAACATTGCCATACAATTAAGAGTGACAGTAAACGGCACTGGATTCTGACACGTACTGCTTTATATATTTCAGCAATTCGTTTCTGTGATCGGTGCCAGGTGGTGAAGCCTGATCGCTGCCATCACTGCTCTGTGTGTGGGATGTAAGTATCTTACAACCATACAGTTTTTTTCTTTATGCCTGTGCATTTTATTAAATAAATATATTTGTTGTTTGTTGTTCTTTTTTTACTTTTTGTATTTATTATTATTATTATTATTATTATTATTATTATTATTATTATTATTATTATTATTATTATTATTGTCTGAATTCATCTTCCTTTATGAGCTGTGGATCAACATTTCAAAGCTCTTGCTGTTAGAATGCACAGTCATTCATAGTTTTATTTATAAAGCAATTCTGTCAGTTGCATCAATGTCAGACATATCTAACAATACAGCCACATTACAATGTACCTTGTGGTGTCTGTAGTAACCTTGGTAATTCTCTAAAGCCTTTAAAGCCTTGTATACATGATGAGAATATCGAACAAATGACCGCTGGTTTTTTTTTTTTTTTTTTTCATTTTTTGCATGCTAGTTTTATATTGGTAACCAACAGGTTACTAAACTTACAAAAATTCTCAGACGATAGAATAGGACTTTGAAAGTGATGTAAGCATTAGTTCCCAAGCATGTGTAGTCTTACTCTACCGTTTTTTTTTGTTGTTTTTTTTCCCTTGACAAATTCTGTACTGATTAAATAAAAATCATTTTGTTCTGGTATCGTATGAGAAAAATGTTCATATTTTGGCCCTTGGATAATTTTGAATAAAGTGTCGTGATCGGCTCTCGAAAGCTGTGTACTAACGATCAGATTATCAGACAAACTCTTCCAAAGTGGTATTTTCAGCAGATTTTCTGATCGTGTGTACTAGGCATTTCATCCAGGCGGGCCTCTGGGTTTTGGGGTCATACTGTATGCAGGGCTTTGACCTCTTCCTAACAAAGTTATACCCCATCCTCCTTTACTTCTACACTATTTTGGTCACCATACACATTAAAATCAACGTTGGGTTTATCAAAACTTTTGTAATTTGAAGACCTACCTATACTATGATTTGATTTGTGTCCAGTCAGGTAGGCCCCAACATTATTGTTGGCAGAGGAGATTGTACAATCAGATTGTAGTCTGTGTAGTGAGCTTTAAAGTATAACTAAAGTCAGTTTTTTTTTTTTTTGATAGGGTGTGGAGGGATTAGAAAACCTGTCAGGATGATAATGTGGTTTGTGACCCAGTTAGGGGGATTCACCCTCTCCCTTTGCCCCATTTACCATTATCCATGAAAGTGAAAGAAAATCCAGACTTCTGAGTTGTCACCAGAACAGGAATGTCACCATGTTGTCCTGCCGCTGCTCCTAGCACAGATTTCCCTCTCATAGTACAAATCCCCCTAATCCATCCTTTTAGCACAAATGGCCCCCATGCCCCCTCCCGTACAAACCTCTAATCTGAGCACCAATGATCGTTACCCCCCCCCCCTGCCTGTAAGCTACCCCCACCCCCAACTTACAGTTGGTAAACCCAGGTAGAGGTGCAAGTTGTGCTGGGTTCTCTCAGTGCTGTCAGTGGATGACACAGAATCGCCCCCCCCCCAGATCTGGCCATGGAGTCACCCCTCTGGCGGCTGTCACCAAGGTGTGGTCCGCACCCCAATAGCGACACCGCTGAGGCAATTAGAAGAGAACAACAAGACCTGGACAGCCGCACACTGGAATGGATAAATCCGTCTTTTATTCAAAATACAGGATCATGGGGTACACAAAACACGACTGTGGGGTGGTACAAGAATAGCTGACGCGTTTTGCACTTACACCAAGTGCTTACTCATAGCTTGGTCACGCCGCTGAGGGTATTGTGACTAAATATACAGTATATAAAGTTAGAGGGTATCGGAACCACTGATCTGCATACTTGCTCCAAATCTGTGCATCAATATTAAAACCATCAACTTGACAACTGCCATTTTTTAGAAAAAGAGATCAACAATGGCATTCTCTGTATTCTTTCAGTACAGGTTTCTTCCAACAGGAGCCAAGCCGCATCCTAAGAGGCATATGTGTGGCAATTTGCTAATCTTTCCCAGTTTGTTTGCTACCAAATGTTAGTTGGAAGATTCACTGCATTTAAATTAGAAATTTGTTTTCCGTTTTCTTCCACATGGAATCGCCCATAAAATCTTTCATCGCTGCTCAACCATGTCTTTCTTTGGCACATTTTATAAAAAGGAAAAAAAAAAAGCCAGTGTTACTTTTGTTGTTTCCAGCGGTAGGCTGGCTGCACCCAATTAATCTTGCTTTTGCCTCTCACATTACCTGCACATTCCATACCTAAAAATAAGGCCTTGCATTTTCCCCCTTTGCCTGGCTTCACAAAATGAATGACGATTGGTATTTTGTCATGTCTAAGTTAACCTTTTAATGAGAAAAATATGGTGAATATTGCTGACCTCTTTCTGAAAATGCTACTTTCCTGGCTATTGTACCGATCTATTAGCTTAACTACTTGGGTCACTAATTCAGAGCAAGTATGCAGATCAAGAAAGTCAGTATGCTTGTTCTGACTTACTGACTTAAGTGGGGTACACACTATGAGAAAAGCAGACAAGTGGTTGTACTCCCACCCCCATTAAGATGTGTGCAAAAGGCAAACGTTCTTTCTTGTGTTTGATTTCTATGTTTATTGCCACCTTGGATCGTTCTTTGCTTCTGATTACGTGCATTTTTTCTCTATTCAATTAATTTTCATACGATTAGTGTACACACTGACTGAAAATCAGACACTGTGTTCACATACAATAAAAATTTTAGAGCTTGCACCTTTTTATTTTATTTTTTGTCCGTACAGTCAGAATCGGCTGTCAAAAGCTCTATACTAATCAGATAGTCGACCAATCTTTCCTTTGTACAGAATTTTTCTTCCAATTTTCTTATTGTGTGTACCCAGCTTTGTTGTATTGAAGCCAGAGGGTTGTTAAGCAACTAGCATTTGAAAAATGGGAAGTTGGAGATGGCCGTCTCAATGTTTCTGTCAGGAAATATTTCTGCTGCTGGTGTATTTGATCTTCTGTCTCTTTTCTCATAGGTGTGTCTTAAAGATGGACCATCATTGTCCATGGTATGTATTTGGAATAATGCTTGTATTATGCACTCTGCAAAGAAAATGCCACCCACCACTGAAGCCTCCATAGTTAAAGCCCAGCTCCAAACAAAATTTTCTACTTAGTTTTATATTGTCTTAGTTGCAGTTCTAGTGTAAAGCCTAGTACACATGGGCTGAATGACAGGCAATATCGGCTGGTTCAATAAAAACTGTCGCCATTTGGCCCTTGTGTATGGCAGCTGAATGGCCGGCTTTTGTCGGATGAGCATGGTGGAAATGATGGAAAACCAATGGCTGAGAGCGCTGACTGGGGTGTTCAGGCAGGGGAGTCGTCCCCCCTGTCAGAACACAATAGCTCGCTGTACTAAATCGCTGTACTAACATCTGATTGTTGGTACAGCGGCTCTGAGCTGTCAGTTTTTTTTCATTCAACCCGCTGGGTTGAACAAAAAAAAAAAAACTATTAGTGTGTACTAGGCTTTAGAGTAGGGAATTTTAAAGCCTCGGTCAAGTTATTATTGGAGACACATCCCTATACTTTTTAAGGACAGGAAGTGATGAGATATCTCCCCAATGGGGACAATGGAAAGGATTAGAATTTTGACAGTGCATATATTGCTTTCTGTGCCTCCCTGTCCTGGCAACAACCACACCCCTCATTTGTTGAATTGGAGTCAATGGGAGAAGGAGTGAGGGAACAATTTCCACAAATGTATACGGTAGCTTTAATTTCAAGTATTTTTGGAAAGGGAACATTAACGCAAACTTATGGTTACAGATGCATGTTAGAATTAAAAGGAACTGGTCAGGGTAGCTGCTTTGAGGCTCTGATCTCCCTCCTTCCCTCACTGCCTGGGGAGTCAGTGACCGGGAACAAGCATTGTGCCTATTAGTTGACCTGGCACTAGTCTGGCTGAATGCTTTTCCAGGTGTAACTTGCTGAGGATGACAATCCTGGAGCTTGCTTCAGGCACAAGTTAGGAATGTCAGCTCCCATGCTCCTCCTAAGGATAATGCATGGAAAATATCGGCACTGGATAAGTCAGATTTTTTTTTTTTTAGTTTTTCTACCAGGAATATTTCATGATCTGCAGTGAAAAGGGGTGTTTTCGGGTTGTGGGCAGGGCTTTGGGTGGTTAATATTTAAAAGAAACACTAAACTGGCAGTGGCTTATAGATATGTGAACACTTCTTAACCGCAAATGAATGTAAAGTATTTACCATGGCATGTATACTATGTGTCAATGACCTAAGCATGTGATTGCCTGTTGTGTTTTCGCTGCAATTATAACATCAGGGTTTTACTTATCAGCACACAGAAATCGTGGCATATACTGATTTGTCTCCTGATGTCAGGTAGTCCATTTGAACATATCCTTATTACTGATAGTACTGATAAACTGTTCTGATCATGCATGCATAAACATATGCTATTTTCTGCAATAATTTGCAGAATTTTTAAGTTGCTTTTCTATGAATTTAAAATGTATTCCAATTTTAAAATCCAAACAATCTACTGTATAGCGCAAGTATTAAAGTGGTAGTAAACTTAGCTTTTGAACTTTTAATAAGGTTTACCTGTAGGTACAGGGAATATCTCTTAAACTTGCAGTGTTTAGGAGATATTCACACTGGATGCAGCCTGTGACGTCACTGGTGCATGGGCACTGAAGAGACGGCTTACCCGTGCCGTTCCTTCAGAATGCCATGACGTAAACTGACTCCTGTGAGCATGCTTGGAAGGTGTGTCATCGCGGCTCAGCCATTCACGGGACTGGAGTCTGCAAAACTGGAAGGAAGACCAGGGGAAGATGGAAGCCCTGTCAGCTGTCACAGCACTCCCCTGGAGGGCTTTGTTTTAAGGTAAGTATTTCATAATGTGCTAGTATGCAATGCATACTAGCACATGCCACTGCTTTGCAGGGGATTTTTTTTAACCACTTCATTACAGCGCTATAGCTGAAAGACTGCTACAGCGCAGCTCTCTTGTTTTGGGAAGGTGTCAATGGACATCCTCACAGAACAGTTCCCCCCTGGGTGCGCTCTGTGACTGCTGTGTGCTTAGGACACAGCTAATAATAAATCGTGGGAAAGGGCCAATCACAGCAGCCTTTTAACATGTAATCAGCTGTTTCCAATCAGAGCTGATCACATGTAAACAGACCTGCCAGTTATCGGCTTTCCTTTCCTCACGCGCTGTATCTGTGTCAGTACACTGATAATCAAGGCACTGGTCATTAGTCTCCTGATTATCAGTGCAGCCTCATTGCTGTACATCATTGAAGAAGAAAAAAATACTTATTTGCAAAATCTTATAACAGAAATTAAGAAGTTGTGTTTATTTTATTTTTTTTTTCCAACTTCTTTTTTTTGTTTTGTTTAGCAAAAAAAACAACAAAAACACAGTGGTGACTATATACCCAGTGGTGTATTTAGGTTTTGTGCTGCCCTAGGCCTGACTGAGCTTGCGCACCCCCTAATTTAAATATGACCTACCCCTTCCTGTCAAGGCCACACCCCTTTCTTTTAAAGAATCGCCCTGTCATCTTCATTGGAGGAGGACAGAGGGACGCCGCGGGAAGAGGACAGAGGCATGCGGCATCTTTTCATTTGGGGGGTAAGGGGATATGTGCTACTTGCTTTGGGAGGGGAGGATCAGACTAGCACATATCCTCTCCCCTCCCAAAGCACCCAGCACATATCCCCTTACCCCCCCTCCCCTCATCCATGTGTGCATCTGTTATCTGCCCCCTTCCAGGTTACTGTGTCCCCCTCCACTGTAAATTTTACACAGACCACAGAGCAGCAGCGCGGCTCATGCACTGAAGTCGTGTCCCTCCTCTGTGGCTCCTTCTTCTCCTGGCTGTGTACACTAGAACATTGGAGCCGAGAAGGAGGAGGAGCTGAGGAGTGTGTGTGGCTGACAGTGGGGAGAGAGGTGGCGGCTGCTACGGAAAGCCGATCGCCGCTTGTGGGACCCCAGGTGGCAGATGTCCTGGGTGCCCACGCTAGCGCACTCTTGCTGCCAGTTACCAAAGCTCAGTGCCGGAACTTGTTGTGGGCTCCGGGACAGTGGCGTCACTAGGTTTGGTGTCACCTGGAGCTGTAAAAATTGTGTCATCCCCCTTAATTTTTTTAATGGAGGCCCAGCGTTGGAGCTCATTATGGCGGTCAACAAGGCCTAGAGGATATCAGGTTAGGCACTTCCTAATGGCTCAGTCCCTGGGAACAGTAATGAATAATGACCAACAGGCTCTTACCAGACCCGGTGAAACCGCAACAGTGATCCCTCGGGCTGGACGTTCGCTCACTCTGGGCTGCCCAGGCTGACTCTGGTCAGTAGTGTAGCATGTCTGTACCCTGGCAGTGGCTTTATCTTTCTCCCCCTCTGGTGGTGCGGGTACAGCGTGGCTCTCTCTTTGGTGGTGCGGGAACAGTGTGGCTGGCTCTCTGGTGGTGCGGGTACAGTGTGGCTCTCTGGTGGTGCGGGTACAGCGTGGCTCTCTCTTTGGTGGTGCAGGAACAGTGTGGCTGGCTCTCTGGTGGTGCGGGTACAGTGTGGCTCTCTGGTGGTGTGGGTACAGCGTGGCTCTCTGGTGGTGCGGGTACAGCGTGGCTCTCTGGTGGTGCGGGTACAGCGTGGCTCTCTGGTGGTGCGGGTACAGCGTGGCTCTCTGGTGGTGCGGGTACAGCGTGGCTCTCTGGTGGTGCGGGTACAGCGTGGCTCTCTGGTGGTGCGGGTACAGCGTGGCTCCCTCTTTGGCTTCCCCCAGCACAGTACTCTTTTTCTCCTCCTGTAACACCCCCCAGCAGAGTGCATGCATGCTGGGGGCTGTAGCATGTCTGTGGACACACAGGGGCCGCCACTCTTCAGGGACTACTTTTCCCATGATGCCCCCCAGAGTCTTCTGATTGGCCCTCTGCTGTGGCCTAATATGGGGTGAGAAACAGCGGTCAGGAAGCTGGGCGGCGGCACGGTGAAACCAATTAGAGCCGCTCTCTCTCTCTCTTCTCCCTTCGGCTGACAGAAAGGGGAGGGGGGACGAGCGGGGAGATACACAGACAGCCCGCATCTCTTGTCTCCCTGTCACAGCGCTGCTGCTCAATTTGCCAGAGAACTCCCCCGCTCGCCCCCCCTCCCCTTTCTGTCAGCTGAAGGGAGAAGAGAGAGAGAGTGGCTCTAATTGGTTTTACCGTGCCGCCGCCCAGCTTCCTGACCGCTGTTTTCCTCCCCATGATTGGCCACAGCAGAGGGCCAATCGGAGACAGAATCACAGCTTTACGGAGGGTGGCTTGACGGCACCCGGGACGCCACTGCACTGCTAAGCTGTACTCCCCAGATGGTGGCCCTGCTTTGCGGGAGTCGGGAAGAGGGCGCCAGTGCCATTTTCGGGGGGGGGGGCTTTTTGCCGCCCCCCCCGCACAGTGCCGCCCTAGGCCTGGGCCTTGTTGGCCTAGGCCGAGACACAGCACTGTATATACCACCAAAAAAAAGCTCTATCTGTCTCAAAACAATGATACAAATTTCATATGGGGACAGTGTTGTCATTCAAAGTGGAGTTTTTTCCCTTTAAAGTCCCACCAGAGGGTCCCTGTTTTTATTCTGTGGTTCAGAGTGCAACAGCACTGAAAGTTGAAAATTGGTTTGGGCAGGAAGGGGGTAAAAGTATTGAAGTGATTCACTACTGCTTTAATTGTCCTAATGAATGTTTGTTTATTTTTAGCCATGCTGATTTTATTGTTACCTCCCATTGGCTCTCATTGCTAGAAATGATGGTTTTTGTGGCTTATGATGACTGTTAATTCAAAAACAGCGCAATAACTTAAATTGTATCAAAAATGGTCCATATTATTCCTTGTTTCACAGTCCAATCACCAATATCAAAACAAGTGCAATCCTCTTCCAGTGCTCCTTATATTTAAAGTATTATTATATATGCTCATCTCCCTCAGTGGACCTCAATTTTTATCAGGTCATGCACGCATATGTTATTAGGACCACAAAGACCACCACCAGACTTCTGAGAGTTAAATCCATATTCCCTTCTATCCTTCTCTTCTCCTCCTTGCTCCCACAACTCGGCACCCATAAATCCAGCCACATGTAGATAGAAATGGGACCAATAGTGTACTCCACTTTATAGCGTTCGATTTCAAATCTTATAATATTCCACTCACATTATAAAAGCAACAGAAGGAAAAATGACGCAGGATACCAGCCAAAACATAACCGACAATCAGAGTAATATAAACACGAATGTCCAGAATGATGGTATAAAACTGTGATGTGTGTGTGTATATGGGGAAATGATGGTAATATATAAGAACATATACCCTCAAAAAATGAAGTCCCAGAAGGTAATGGAAAGTTCAAAATGGAAATGACACTAGGCACCAGCGGCAGCTCCCTTGGAAAAAGCAAGGTGCGCCAATCTAAGTGCAGTATCCAGTACAACTTTATTTAATAAATGTAAAAAACAACGGCCAAATGGCTACTCACAAAGGTGCAGTGGGATAAGGCATGTAGTAACGTGGATAGCCCATGGGCAAGACCGTGGTGGCTCACAGTGAGGGGTCCCAAAATAGTGCTGCAGCACCTGTGGAGGAGGATCAGAGGCTGTCCGTGATTTGCTGTCCTTGGCCAGTGGGGGCTATACCATGGAGGAAGCGGGAGAGCCCTTGTGTCAGCAAGGTGGTGCAAGGATCCTCTCAGACATCGGAAGCCGGAAACCGGAATGGGATGGAAAACCAGCGTGAAGCGCACAATACACTGGAGTGAAGGCAGCGGAAATGACACCTGGATGTGTCAGATGACGCGTTTCAATGCATCCATATTTTCTTCAGATCTAATGGGCTGTTGGGATCTACATTGTTTGTTTATATAGGCTGGCGCTCGTCGCTAAGTGACGGCGTCAGCAGGAGGTACTGACAATATTAAGGGGAATAATGTTAAACAAATGATTGCAATTAAAAGTAGCATATGATAGTAAAAATTCATGACTTAAATTGCATATAATGATAAAAATGTATAATGATAAAGGCCAAAATTGCTCCTAGCAAAATCCATACCCCAAAAAAACCCCACTACACTCAGACAACTTACCCTCATCCCATTAGTTGGTATGTACAGGTTGCAATAAAGCGCTATGTCTCACCTGTGCCCATGTTACACATGGCAGAAAAACTTTTATAGCCAATGGAAACAACTATACTCCCAAATCCTTTTTTAATTGTTCCACGACCTATGTGATATATTGCATCTCCTGCCCTTGTGGGCTATTATATGTTGGTAGAACGATCAGGACTCTACGTGCGAGGTTTGGAGAGCATAGACGAGCTGTTCAAACCAATAATCCCTTTATTTAGTACTGCCTGTCACTTCACCAGCAAAATATTTCTGATCTCAATGTGTGGATCATTGAATCCATATCAGATCATTTCACTCCTGCTGAAAGATTTCAAAGTCTATGTAGGCAAGAAACCTTCTGGATATACACGTTAAATAGTGTGACACCCAATGGCCTCAATGAAGAAATAGAGATTAACACAGTGTTATAATAATTTTTGACTTTTTACTGACACAGCTTTTGCAATATGGTTTCTTATCTTTTGATTTATGTATTGTTTCCAGATGTATTATGTGTTACATTTCTGTTTGACAGCGATCTATTAGGTAATTTTTTGGTTTTTCCAGACCTCCCTTTTTCACTTCTCATTCAATTTTCCACCATTTTCCTTTCGTTACAATTTTCTTTTCCTCGTATACATTTTTTCCATTTCTGCTTCCTTTAGATGTTTTAGATGCTGACCCCCAGATTATATTGATTTTGTTTCTTATATAGCACACTCTAATGCCTACAGATTATTCGATTTTTTCATGGGCATGCCTTCAACTACAGCCCATGGCGGTCCTACCTATATACATGTGTACAGGCTCATGATCACATGTTGTGTAGCCACATGCCTCCTACTACACATCTCTTGTTTACACATCCATTTCGCACGATCCATAGACGTATGTGCGCATGTTATGTGTGCGCACTGTCCTCATCATTATTATATTTTTTTCCATACCGTTTTGTGTATAGCTCCTTAGCTTATTTATTCACACAGTCACACCTATTTGCGCATGGCATGTGTATGCACTGTCCTCATTATTTTTCCTCCCTACCGTTTTTTCATATATAACTCAGTCCATTAGCCCATTTATCTACATAGTTACACCTATTCTGCATGCCTCTCTATGATCCATGCTGATCTTCCATGTTAATCCTTCATGTACATTTTTATTAAACATTATCTTTCCTTGTTTATTTCCCTTCTCTTTCCCTTCTCTTCTTCCTCCTTTTCAAAATATTCTCCCATTTTTATTCTATTTTATTTTTTATATATTTTTTATATCTTCTATCCCTTACCTCTATTAATTTTTATTTATTCTATTTTCATTGTTATTTTTATTTTTATTTTATTTTATTTTCTTCTGTTTTCTTTCTTTTTTATTCTAATCTTTATCTCATTTGTTCTTTTCCCTTCTTCACTTTTTCGTTCAATTACTTTTTTTCTTTCTTCTTTTTTCTATTAAGGTATGAATTAATTTATCATTATATGTCATTTAAGTCATGAATTTTTTACTATCATATGCTACTTTTAATTGCAATCATTTGTTTAACATTATTCCCCTTAATATTGTCAGTACCTCTTGCTGACGCCGTCGCTTAGCGTCGAGCGCCAGCCTATATAAACGATGTAGATCCCATCAGCCCATTAGATCTGAAGAAAATACGGATGCATTGAAATGCGTCATCTGACACATCCAGGCGTCATTTCTGCTGCCTTCACTCCAGTGTATTGTGCGTTTCACGCTGGTTTTCCATCCCTTTCCGGCTTCCGATGTCTGAGAGGATCCTTGCACCACCTTGCTGACACCAGGGCTCTCCCGCTCCCTCCATGGTATAGCCCCCACCGGCCGAGGACAGCACATCATGGACAGCCTCTGATCCTCCTCCACAGCACTATTTTGCGACCCCTCACTGTGAACCGCCGCGGTCTTGCCCATGGGCTATCCACATGTTTCTACATGCCTCATCCCACTGCACCCTTGTGAGTAGCCATTTGGCCGTTGTTTTTTACATTTATTAAATAAAGTTGTACTGGATACTGCACTTAGATTGGCGCACCTTACTTTTTCTCCACAGTGCTATGATATGCGCATACAGAATTCATCAGAAGAACCAGCCTTCTTGCTTATGATAACCAGAACATGTGTATCTTACGACTCCTTGAAATGTGGCTCTACCGCTATATGCGTTGCACCCACTGGGCTTCCTCAGTAGGTACAGGGCCATGCTGCCACACTGCAATAAATAGTCTCCCTTTTCATCTCCATGGCAACTCTACCCGCTATTGCGGGGCCGGAAACGAAACCATACTGTCTCGCCCCTTGACTTCCATAGCAACCGCGGTTGTTGCTGCAAAACCAGAAGTGGTGCACCTGCGGGTGCGGTTCACAACCCATAAATTACGTGGGCTTAGGCGTGGCTATGGAGATGACGTACTGAGCCGATGTGAGGACGGCCGTCCTTTTTATCAGAGTTGGCAGTTCCCATCCACCCACCGCTCTCTACACTGGGCCAAGCCCCCACTAGCATCTACTCCACCTGGGCTCCTCCTACATCCTGCCCACAGCTCCACCCCAAGTCATGCATTTTATGAGGTGGGGAACTACAAATATCTCTAACCCCACCTCATGCCTCAGGATTGCCAAGTGCATAAACATGTGTGCACACACATAGTGTGTGTATATGTATGTTTTATTTATTTTCCACCTTTTTAATGTGACCTATAAACTGTACAAGTTTAACAAACTGAAATCATTTAGGTAGATGGAAGTAAAACTAAAATAATATGGTTGCATAAGTGTGCACACCTTTTTAAACGAATACTTTGTTTAAGCACCTTTTGATTTTGTTACAGCACTCAGTCCTTTTGGGTATGAGTCAGCATGGCACATCTTTACTTGGCAATATTTGCCCACTCTTCTTTGCAAAAACACTCCAAATCGGTCAGATTGTGAGGGCATCTCCTGTGCACAGCCCTCTTCAGATCACCCCACAGTTTTAATCGGATTCAGGTCTGGGCTCTGGCTGGGCCATTCCAAAACTTTAATCTTCTTCTGGTGAAGCCATTCCTTTTGCTTTGGATGTATACTTTGGGTCGTTGTCATGCTGAAAGATGAAGTTCCTCTTCATGTTCAGCTTTCTAGCAGAAGCCTGAAGGTTTTGTGCCAATATTGATTGGTATTTGGAACTGTTCATAATTTCCTCTACCTTGACTAAAGCCCCTGCTCCATGCTGCCTCCACCATGCTTCACTGTGGGTATGGTGTTCTTTTGGCGATATGCAGTGTTGTTTTTGCGCCAAACATATCTTTTGGACATATGGCCAAAAAGTTCAACCTTGTGTTTTTTTTTTTGTTTTTTTTTCTTGTACCTTTTTTTTATTCTTTTTTTTTCATTTTATTTTTGACAGAGCTTATTGCACATATATTTATGACTGTTGTAGCACATGGTTTCCCAACCTTTTCTCAGTCAAGCCACTCTCTAAAATTATGCATAATTGCGACCACCACTTTAATAAATGTAAAAAACTAAAACTAATACTTGACTAGTATTTCAGCATTTCTCCTCACACTCGTTCAAATAATGCGACCCAGGGGTTGAGGGAGAGGGGCAAACATGGACGTACACAGATGCCCGATTTTCCTCCTTATCAACATATGACATCATCAGTTATTAGAATGCTTCACAATTAACCAGTGGCTTTGTGTAATAAAAAAAAAGGCAGACTTAAAGTGGAGCTCCATCCAAAAGGGGAAGTTCCAATTTAAGGCCTCCTCCCCGGCTCCTGTTGGTGAAATGGAGCTTTTGGGGAGGAGGGGGGAGCGGGTACCCGCTCCCACTTTCCCTCCGACCATCTTAGGCGATTGGAAGAGCAAGTTCTCCTCCCTCCTGAAGTCTTCTAGGATACATGACAGGTCCCAGAAGACAATTTTTGTAGCTGCTGACTTTTAACTTTCTCTTCAGAGACTGGAGCTCTGCTTTAATACACCTGCCTGTTGTGGCATTATCACTTAAGCCTATAATATGTTGAATAGCCAAATCATTTTTTTTTTGTATAGGAAATAACCTATGATGTGTTCTGTACAAGCAGTTTATGAACCTTGAAAATTGCAATTGATTTTAGCCAAGTTATGTTCCCTGGGTTAACAATTGTCATTCCCAATCACTGACGACATATCAAAATCTCTTTGAGATCAAAATATGCTTGTTAGGTTTCTTGTTCTAGAATGCCAGGGTTGTGGTTGAACTTGTTTATTGCTTTGTCCAGCTGTGCATTATATCACTGTATGACAAGAACCTTTTAAAAGTTACAATAAATTCTTTTTATAGCTTAGGGATGACACAATCTTACAAGCGGTAAACCATGACAGTGCTTTGTTGGTGCACTTATGCTCTGAAAAGAGCTACCTACCTGGAATGGGGACAGAAACATAACAGATTAAATGTTCCTATATTCCAGAGTAGAACATTGGAGTGATGGATCCATTAACCACACAGGAAACGCTATTTCCTAGAAACTATTACAAAAAAAATGAAAATTCAGCAATGAATTAGTAGTGTTTTTCCTCATCCCTGGAAAGCACTTGTGGCCTTCAAACTAGGCTGCCAGCGCTTTCCACCTTGTTAGAGCTCAACTTTGTACATCAGTCATCCTGGACTTTAAAACTTAAGCGTAACTTTACCCAAAAGGGGAAGTTCCCCTCTTCCTACCCCCCATCCCCGGCTATATTTGGAATATAATTTGGTGCAGGGTAAAGTGGGTACCTGGTTTTGACAGGTACCTGCTCCAACTTCTGGTCAGATTGCACCAGTGATTCCACTGAAAATCTTCTGGTCTCAGAAGGCTGCGTAACATTCGCAAAGTGCAAAACGGTTCACGCATGAGCAGTGGGCACGTGGCTATAAAGCCGCAAGGAGTCCTAGCCGGTTGCCCACAGTTAACATGCCATTGCCGGGAATCCACAAAACCGGTGAAGAGCTGGTTCAGGTCAGCACAGAGCTGGATCCCTGGACAGGTGAGTGTCCTTTTTATTAAAAGTCTGCAGCTACGGTTTTTGTAGATGCTGATTTTTGCAGGCCGGACTGAAGCTCCACTTTAAGGAAATGCATAAGACCAAGTCTTTCTTGAAATGTCAGAATGTGTTAGTGTGATAGTGAAGGAAAAGAAAACTTAGAATGTGTTTCCACTATACATTGTTACTTAGAATGTACAACTTAATGCACATCTTGTAAGTCTTGTACTTTACATGATCATTAATAATTTGGCAGGTATCCAGTGATGTGTTTCCCTTCAGTGAATAGTCACAATGTTATGTTCTTTATAACCTCTTGTTATACAGGGCTGCAGTAGTACTGTACAAAACAATAGGTTTAATCTACCATTAAAGGGTCCAATGTTTCTTTCTCCTTTCCTTGTAAATACTTTTAGTACAGGTTTCTTCTCTGTACTCTTTTAGTACAGGTTTATATTAACAGGAACCAAGACTAAAAAAAAAAAAAAGACTGAATTGCCAAACTGTATCCTTTCTAAGAGGCATATGTGTGGCAATTTTGCTAATCTTTTCTTTTCCTCTTGTAGTCAGATGTAAAAAAAAAAAATGGTTCCCTAAATTTCACTTGTAATTTTCCTTCCTTCTTTTCTGCTGGCAGAATTTTGGTTTCTGACAATCTGACTTGATTAGAAAAGCCATTAAAATCCAGAAAACCCGACTGTTAGCCAATAAAGGCGATTGCTACAGCAGACCTATAGAGGAAAGCATTGTTTAGTATATAGGGTATACAGGATATCTTAACAGATTAGAGTTGGTGGTAATAAGATTTTATAATGTGGAAAATTAAACCAAAACACAAAAAAGGTTGTGTGCGTGAAATATACGCCATATTGTCAAAAGTATTGGGACACCTGCCTTTACACGCACATGAACTTTAATGTCATCCCAGCCTTGATCTGTAGGGTTCCAGAAGGCCTGGCAGCATGTACGTCAGAATACCAAGACAATTTCATGCACCCAACATTGTGGGAACAGTTTGAGGATGGCCCTTTTCTGTTTGAACATGACTGCACAAAGCAGGGTCCATAAAGACATGGATGGGCGAGTTTGGGGTGGAGGAACTTGACTGGCCTGCACAGAGTCCTGACCTCAACCCGATAGGACACCTTTGGGGTGAATTAGCGCAGAGACTGCGAGCCAGGCCTCCTCTACATCAGTGCCTGACCTCACAAATGTGATTCTGGAAGAATGGTCAAACCCTCCTTTAGAAACCACCCTAAACCTTGTGGACAGCCTTTCCAGAAGAATTGAAGCTGTTAAAGCTGCAAAGGGTGGGCCAACTCAATATTGAACCCTATTAACTAAGACTGGAATCCCATTAAAGTTCATGTGTGCAAAGGCAGATGTCCCAATACTTTTGGTAATGTAGTGTAAATATACACAGTGAGTTAAATAAGTATTGTTTATGCGTCTTTTCACAGGCACTTTGTCAGGGAAATGGCTGGTGTAAGCGCGTCAATCATCACCGCACCATGGGTGATATGGTGTCAGGATGATTGAAGCACATTATTTCTGTCATTACATTGTGATATAAAATGAAATAGTTCAACTCGCCATAATGCAGAATCTGCCTCCAGATGCGGTTTGTAACTTTCCATGTTATCTGCCGCCAGATGTGGTTTGCCACCTGCCACCAGATGTGGATTGTCGCTTGTCACGTAGCCTGCCACGTCGCCTGCCACCAGATGTTGATTACCACCTGCCACCAGATGTGGTTTGTCACTTGTCACCAAATAAGGTTTGTCACCTGCTGTGGTGGCAGCACTGGCCAGTGAGAGAGAACAGCGGTGATGGGGGGCTGGCGGTGAGAGATGATCTCATCTCTCTGCTGTCCCACCTCACCTCCAGCAGTGTAGCAGCCCCTCTGTGTGGGCGGAAGAGCGGTGATCCGAGCGGGTGGTGTGAGATGTCATTTCTTCGCTCCCACGCCTCACGGCAGTGTAGCGGCCTAGCTGTATCAGTGGAAGAGCGATGATCCAGGCAGGCGGAGAGTGATATCATCTCTCTGCTTGCCTGCCGCTGTACATCAGACATCCCTCGGGGCCCAGCTGCAAACAGGGAACCCTGCTTTAAGGTTTAAAGCTCCAAATTCCCCCCCCCCAAGCTCGACCTGTGTTTGAAGACTGTCGACTGTCGATAGTGCTAGAGAGTACATGAAGGACAGTAATCTAGCTTGCTTTTTTTTTGTTTGTTTTTTTTTTCTTTAGCTCATCTGTAGAATGGCTTAAAAGTGCGTGTGTGCGTGTGTGTTTTTGACCTTTTGTCCAGCTGCTTGGTTAAAGTGTCACTAAAAGTACTTTTTTTTTTTTTTTTTTCCATTTTGTATAGCGTTGAGGGAGGGTTATAGCCCTTGTCAGGTGTTGTGGGTGTGTGTTTTTTTTTTTCTTGACATCTGTGTCCCATTTTAGAGATTTCCCTTCACCTCCTGTCCTCTTGCCAAAGCAGGAAGTGCGGGAATCCCGGGGTGTAACCAGGGTCAGTGGAACTAGTGACCTTATTGTAAGATTGCCTTTAGTGACAAACATACGTTTGTATCAATTAATTTCTAAACACAGGGAGATAGCATAGCTGTGTAAAATTGGAGTGGTAACCTTTTTGTGTGTAGTTACTCCTTGCAGTTACTACCAGCAGCAGAGCAGCCCTATCAATACATTTTACTCTGTAGGCATGATGCAATTCTCTGCTTGCTAAAAGAGTATTTTCCAAAGTGCATTGCAACAGTAAGGCCCCTTTCACACGGCTTGTCTGATCATGTTCGCCTGTCAGTTTTTTTTTAGGTGGACCTGATCGGACCCTCCAGTCTCTTCTGTGGAGTGGCGGATGTCAGCGGACACATGTCCACTGACTCCCGCTGCCATCCTGTCTGCCAAAAACAGATGGCTAGTGGTCCTATTCCCCATCTGTCCGGCAGATCGGATGGAAGCTGACAGGCAGTCCGTTTCCATCCAATTGCCCCATAGAGGAGAGCAGGACTGTCATCCGCCTGCTCAGCGGAGAGATGCCCTGCTGAGCAAGTGGATTCCGCTTAGCGGAGGCGCCCGTGTGAAAGGGGCCTAAACCTTCAGCATGCTGACTTTAGAGGCAGTCATAAACAAAACAAAATAAAAACATTTGGCAGAATAAACATTTTTTTTTTTTAGAATGGGGAATGAACATACACTGGTTGGATGAATGGAAAAGAGCTTCATGCATGGATGAATTCTGGACATCTCTTTTCTTTGATCCAAACACCTCAAATGTATTCTTCAATTGAAAATGCATCTTTCCAGCCACCGACTATTCAGTGTCTATGCTCTTTTCCCTGTTTTAAAGGCAGCTGCCTCCTCTATCAAGAATTATCACAGCAGTGGAATAATTGCCCTTAATTACTTCAGTTTCTGAGGTACTCACAGCACAGCATCCTTTCCTCAACAAACTTGCTTTCTCAGTACTTTCTCAGACACAAGAAGCTTCCCAGGGGATAACCTAGGCTCCTTCCACGATCTTCCAGTGTGTTCCTCTCACACCAACCAAAGATAATTTGCTTGCTTTTCTGAACATAATAAAAGGTTTTAGCATTACTAATTCAATTAAAAACCAATTATTTTAACACGATTTAATTAAGTATGAACTAAAAGAGTTTATCTTTAGGACACTTAAGGAAATGGCTTCTAAAAATTGGGCTTTGAAGTTTTATATAAATAATACATTTTGCATTAGATATTTTAAGCAGTAATAGCCATTTGCAAAATTGGTTATCCCCCAAACCTTGACTACATTTTAAATAAATTAAATGGTATATTAACATAAAAACCCCCCAAAAAATCAGTCCTTTAAATCAAAGTGGTTCTAAAGCCTGGACTTTTTTACCTTAATGCATTACCTGCATTAGGGAACAAAATGTCCCAGTGTTTTTGTCGCCCCCCTCACTCCCTTTTATACGTACTTGAGTCCTATCTGGATCCAGTGCTGTGCCTGTCTGCAGCAGATCCTTCCTCTCTCTCCTCACAGAGGCAGTAGCAGGAGCCATCAAATCCTATGGAGAGAAACCAGGAGGGTGGTCTAGGGGGTGAAGGGGCAGGGCTGGGCACACACAGCCCAGCCCAGAAACGAGCCTGGAGGAAGAAGAGGAACCTGGAGCGCTGGTGGGGGACCCCAGAAGAGGAGGTTTGGAACCACTCTATGAAAAAACTTTGAGCAGAGGGAAGTATACCTTTTTTTTTTTTTTTTTTTTTTTTTTTTTTGAGGATGGATAAAAATCAATGTTTTAAAAAAAATAAATAAAATAAAAGAAATTGTGTTATTTTTTTTTTTTTTTTAAATTTAAATCAGATTTTTTTTTCCATTAAATTTATTTTAATAAAATGCTTTTTGGAGTAAAAATCTATCTAAAGAGTTTTTCTGTTTTAAGATACATTATTTAATTTAGTTTGATCTGCATGAAACTGAGCTTAGTTATGTAGCATGAAGCTGTATATGCTGCACGATTTACATTTTTGGTAAACTCATTCAATGAATGCAAGCTGAGATAACATGCACTGCATTGATGCATTCACACAATTTCACAGTACCCATGAGATAAAACAAAGTTCAGGAATATTCCTTTATCCCATTGTTTTGCAAATCTATGTACACTACAAACTGTATGATTGAATTGGTTCTGATGTTGCTGTTTTACTAACCTGACAGCTTATTATTCTAAATAGGAAACCTTCATTTTGTTTGCAAATATTTAAAGATTCTAACTACCAACAAGAATAAGTCCTTACATTTAAAGAGCACCTGTCATTTCAGATCCATCATGGCAGCACCTGTCAGTGGGCATCCACTCGCCTGCTGCCGCCACGTCCCTCTCCTTGTTGTGTCACTGCCCCATCACCAGCTGTCCCATTAAGGTGAATGGGACTGTCAGTGAGTCAACAGTGGATCAATGGAGGAGCCGCTGCTGGACAGAGATGACAGTTGCTCTTTAAAAATTATGACTTTAATCAAACTGATTTAAGTCAAGCCTTTTTACTAGTGATTTAAATCAAATCCACCCTGTTTGTTTATTAATCACTTCCGGACTGCCGCACGCCGATATTACGTCCTAACTTTGAAGAGGGATATCTTTGTTATGGCAGCTAGCTGCCTCCTCTGTAACTCAAAACATGCAACCGGTAGAATTATTTTAAACGTCGCCTAATGGAGATTTTTAAGGATAAAAGTTTGTCGCCATTCCACGAGTGGGCGCAATTTTGAAGTGTGACATGTTGGGTATCAATTTACTCAGCGTAACATTATCTTTCACAATATAAAAAAAATTGGGCTAACTTTACTGTTTTATATTTTAATTCAAAAAAAGTGTATTTTTTCCAAAGGACCACTGCGAAAATACGGTGTGACAAAGTATTGCAACGAATAGAAAAAAGGGGGGTGCTCAAGCGCTGACGTGAATAATTAAACCAAAAACTAAAACCTAATTGCTAAGAGAACCAAATAATATAGCTGCAATTAGTTAATGTATGATAAGTGCTACAATAAAAGTGGGTGGATAATTGCGCTGATATTAACCTCTTATGTGCATACCTGAGTGTAATGATTCAGTGTGTAAAAACAAGATATCCTCACACATAAAAGTATAAATATACATACACTAATAGCATAAATATTAAATACTTAAAATAAAATGTGAAATATAATACCACAAATACCCGGATATCCAAGACCTTCTAAAATAATTATGTGATATATCAAATTTATAACCAAGTGTATAAAACTATAATTTCAAAAATTTAAGTGCATATGATTGGTAGTATAGCAATCAGTGCTACTATTTTGGCATGAATAATCTATTGTGCACCAATAATCAAAGATTTATAAATAGCAAAGTGAAATAATACGTGAAGAACAATATGAGCAACAATTAATCAAAAATTTCATAATTAGTTGAGTACTTAATTAAAAGGTAATTGCATTCAATTCTGTGCATTGGAACATGAAAGGTCGCGTATGGGCAGTAATGGTCAGCTGCATATAGCTCTGTATCACGGGCTTTCCGTGCGCCGTCAGTGCTCCCACACAGCCGTACTAGCAGTGTCACAGGCTCCTCCTCCCGACGCGTTGCGTCACCGACACGTGACTTTATCAAGGGAAAGGAAAGCCTGTGATACAGAGCTATATGCAGCTGATCATTACTGCCCATACGCGATCTTCCAAAGCAGGGGATATGTGAGTACAGCTTATTATCCTTGATATTTACATATCTTGCTGAGATCATTGCGCAATGGACCTGTCTCTCTTTATTTCATATGGCATGTGAATGAGCGGAGAATAAGTGTAAATCTCACTGGAAGCGGAGAGGAGAAAAGTGACAGTGAACTTACTAATACTACCACCATTGAAGGCATAGGTTTTGGCATTTTACTTACTTTATATGCTATCTATGCATGCACTATTGACTCCTTTCATGTTCCAATGCACAGAATTGAATGCAATTACCTTTTAATTAAGTACTCAACTAATTATGACATTTTTGATTAATTGTTGCTCATATTGTTCTTCACGTATTATTTCACTTTGCTATTTATAAATCTTTGATTATTGGTGCACAATAGATTATTCATGCCAAAATAGTAGCACTGATTGCTATACTACTAATCGTATGCACTTAAATTTTTGAAATTATACTTTTATACACTTGGTTATAAATTTGATATATCACATAATTATTTTAGAAGGTCTTGGATATCCGGGTATTTGTGGTATTATATTTCACATTTTATTTTAAGTATTTAATATTTATGCTATTAGTGTATGTATATTTTATATTTTTATGTGTGAGGATATCTTGTTACACACTGAATCATTACACTCAGGTATGCACATAAGAGGTTAATATCAGCGCAATTATCCACCCACTTTTATTGTAACAAAGTATTGCAACGACCGCCATTTTATTCTCTAGGGTTTTAGAAAAAATTGTATAATGTTTGGCGGTTCTGAGTAATTTTCTAGCAAAAAAAACCTCTTTTTAAACTTAACTTTTAACTTTAAACAACAAATCTCAGAAAGAGGCTCGGTCCTAAGTGGTTAATAAAAAAAATCCCTTTTACAAGCTGAAAGTTATCCTTTGCAGTGGGGTTGTATTGCACGGCAAAGGTTCAGTGCTTGTTTAGTCTGGGGAAACCTAAAAGTGATTTTAATTACCTGATTCTCTGGTCTCCCACGCTTCGATGGTGGACTACTCTTTTGGCATTTTCACATCGACTGCAGGGCTCTCAAAACTGCATTGCTCCTGATGGCGTCAGATGCTGTGGAGACTGCTCTGATTGCAAATATATTATTTATTTCTTTATATTGTCAAATGCATGACATTTCCCCAAGCCTCTAAAACCTACTTTGTTGACTTTATCATATTTTACATCATTGCAATTTAATTTTTTTTCAGGGTAAACAACTGTATTGGATTTTCTAACTACAAATTCTTCCTGCTGTTCCTGGCATATTCCATGCTGTACTGTTTGTACATTGCTTCTACAGTTTTTAAGTACTTCCTTCTTTACTGGACGGTAGGTATTTTACTGTCTTTACTGCATGTTTTTTTTGAGCTGTTTTCTGACTTTTTTGGTATTTTTTTAGGGCTGTTTCAAAAGAGTTGTGTAGTTATGCCATCAAGGTAATTGATATGTTCTGTCATGTTCTGTCATAGATGTTATGTACTGGTACGTGACCCTATGTACTGGTGCAGGTACATGACCCTATTTTTATACATTTTTAACATGGCACTAAATGTATAAACCAAACAAATCAGGATCTTTGCTTCGAAAGGATGGGCAGTTATAAATGAATAACTGCATGTATTATATGAAACTTCATGTAAAAAAAGAATAGAAAACCAGATTGACTAAATTGTACTGGACAGGACACAGGTAGAGTGTTCAGACACTGTGGGATAAAGGTGTGTACCGTCAACTGATTGAACATTGGAAAAGCTTTATCCTTAGTTTTATTATCTGGACCCTACACTGTGGGGAAGGCCTGTGATATTGCCTAAAGCCCTTATAAGGTTCTCAGACGATTCACCCGCCCTTTCGCCACAAGAGTTTGTTGCAGGGCAGTTGATTGCCCTATACTCCGCACCCTACTCTGTGAGTACTCCACAGGGAGATACTCCCATTGGAGCTATGGCGGAGGATTGGTGAAAGTCAATGCAATATCACTTGCAAACATTTGCTCTGCTGAAGGCCGGTGCAACACTTAACCTCAGAGTTACCTCGCTTCCTTCTCTTTGGAGCAAGAATTGTCTCTAACACCGGTCTCGGCATCTGATTCTAGCTGTTATTTCAGGCACACAACAAATGGCCTATTTGACTAAAGCAAAATTCTTTGGATCTGTTTGTCACATTTTCTTGGACAGGTTATGGTGTTAATACAGCCAACTTGTCCAGAGCCCCTAAGGGCTACGCCTCTTCTCTTACTTCTGTTTTTCAAACTGAGTCTGATGCCGGTCCTAGAGGGTGCAGACATAGAAAGCTATGGAGAGGATATTAATGCAGTATTGGAGGCATCTGCGAAAGATTTTTCTTCCCCAGAATGACACTATATTGAAGAGGGAGCTTCACGTAACATGCTTGAGAACGTTGAAAAGCTCATTGTCTACAAAATCATTGACATTGTGCAACTTTACTCTCCTTCATCTCCTTGGGATAAACAGAGGCCTGCAAAATCCTGCAAAAAATCCCCTGTCCATGAACAGATAGGAGTGACCCAATCGTCGTAGACTGCATGTCCTAAAACAATTTTCACTCCCCCCTGAAATCTTTGCTGAAATCTGTCAAGTGGATAAAGAGTTTGCAAAAAAGTGGGCTATTCCTGTAGTTGATCCTGTCATCTTTGTCTTTATCAAACATATCGCTGTTTCTATTGAATTGATTTTCCTTCTTTAAAAGATTCTGCAGATAGAAAATTTGAAATGCTTCTAAAGGCTCTCTGATCTTTTAGGCCCAGCCCTGCAACCAGCTCAATTTCAGTATGTCAAACTGCAGCTAACTGGGCTATGACCAGGAACAACCAACATGACCCTGTATTTCAGGATCACATTGTTACAGAGCAATTAAAGAAATTGCCTTCTGCTGTGCTTTTCAGTGTGGGTGTCCTAGAACATAGAGGCACATTTTCCTGAATGGCTCTAATCTGAAGCTGCTTGCCAAATGTGCTTTACATGTATGCCTTTTGAATGAAGACAACTTTGGTGAAGTACTTGATCAATTAATCAAAGGGGTCACAGGTGGAAATGTTTTACTTTCACAGAGCAAGGTCCCAAGGGCACCCTCATCAGGAGCCCCTAGCGCCTCTAAAAGGAGAGCATCTGTCCACTCTTACCAGGCCTCAGCTTCAAAATCAAGTTCAGCCCTTCCTTTTTGGCACAAGCTTTGGCCCCCAACAGCCCTCCTTACAATGAAGAGGTTCCCTCACTCCTAAGAGTGGGGGAACGTCTGTTACAGTTTGCTTCTCTGGGTCCCAAACCTGTGGAATCGAAGGGGTACAAAATAGAGTTAAAAAAATCTATTGCCTTGCTGCTTTCTTCTTTTAAATCAAACAAAAACTGCCAAGGACAATTAGATTTGCAGAATGCCCTGAACCACCTCTTCTTCCAGGGAGAGGTTGTTCTAGTACTGCCACGAGACAGCTTTAATCAGTGGGGAAGTTATCACAACAAACACAAGTCTCTCAGGAAGGTTAGGAGTATTTTAATCCCTTAGCCAAGCTCCCAATCAACATCTTGGAGCTCAGAGCAGTCAGGTTGGCCCTTGCAGCATTGGCTCCCCCCCCCTTTCTGAAGAGACACCCTATCAAGGTGCAGTCAAGCAATGCCATGGCAATGGCCTGCATCAGCCAATAAAGCAGTATTAAACCCCCAAAAGTACGCGATTTATTATATTGCATCCAATTATTAGTTGTGATGGCTGTGTTAGTTTCCTTTTTAGGCTTTCTTCTATTTTCATCTAGTGATCCAGCCAGCAAGTCTGTTTATCAAAGGCACAAGCTCTCCAGCAAAATGTATCAGTTTACATGAATGGGGTCCAAGGGTGACTAAAATTATCAACTTTTATTTATTCATGTAAAACCTTCTTTATCACATAAGCGAAAAAAACTGCTGCTGCAGATTATAAAGTGTGGAGTTGATCACCTTCCCCTGACTGACAATGCAGCTGTCTGCTGTGCTTCCTATGCTCATAATTCCAGAAGTTTCTCTCCCTAATACAGGAGGTGTGTTACTGGCCAAATCATTAGGTAAAAACAGAGTGGGAAAAAGCCAAGAAAAAAAAGGGAAAACTAATGCAGCCACCACATCTGATTGACACGCTGCAAAATAATATTTTTTAGAGTTTAATACCACTTTAAGGATGCACCAGGAGTCTGGGTTCCTTGAAGGATCATCTCTTGGACAGAATTTTATTGTCCAGTGATCTCTGCAGTCCACATTCTTGGAGTGGATAATTGGAAGGTGGGTTATCTCATCCGCCATACTTGGATCAAGGGGAATTGGCTCTTCTAGAGGTCTTCGGCCTGATATGCCAAAAATCAGGGATTCCAGATGTGGACATCCTGGCCTCCAGATTCAACAACAAATTACCTCCTGTTTGTTACCAGAACTTTGGATCCACTAGCTCTAGCCTCCTTCCTATGCTCAAGAAAATAAAGCAAGAGAGGAAATGGCAAAAAATTGCAGAAGAACTTTGAACATAGACATACTAAGACTTCTAGGAAACAACTCTTGGGCTCTTCCCAACAAACTAAATCTGCTGCCTAAGGCCTTCTGTTCCATCCTGCTTCTCAGTCTCTGGCTTTAATGGCATGGCTGTTGAAACCCAAGTATTAAAGGATAGAGGGGGTTGCCAGGCAGCACTGACATCCAACAGAGTTTCAGAGCATGTGCATGCAAAAATGTGTCTGACAGCTTCTCTTATCTACTGATTTTGGACAACTGTCCATGTCTCAGACATGCTGACAGCTCTCATCCTGAGGAGGGGGGCGGTAAATCTCTGAAACCAGTAGATGAGAGTAGCTGTCGAAAACATTGTTGCATGTACCTAAGCTGGAATTCTCTTGGGTGTCATTGCTGTCTGGCCACTAGACAAGCCGCTCCATTTTTAAAGCTCCTGAGCCCTGGATATTTCGACTGACTTTTAAAATCTGTGTCAATCCTGAGGAAACCTGCTGAAAAATACTACCCTGCGTCAACCTGCTACTCCCTAAATAATTCGCCATTACCTGCACTCTCCTTTCAGTGTCCTATAGTAGCATTGATTCAATAAGCTGTCAGTTTGTAAACAAACAGTTACATTGCTTTTATCTGCATTTATCGCACAAAGGCCAGCGCAGTTCTACTTATAATATTTTGTATTTGAAAATGCCTAATATTTAGAAATCTAATATAAACACACATTTTTCAACTACACTGTTGACATGCCTCAATAATACACATATTTTGAGGTCCCTGTACTCAGGATGTGTGAAAGAAAATGATTTTTTGAAGATGTTTGAAGTAGTATTAATGCAAAATACATTGCAAAATACATTGCACATTTATCAAACTGCACTTTTTTTCACTTGTTTTTTTTTTTTTTTTTTTGTCCATTTGTCATTTTATAATAAAAAATCTGAACCAGGTAATAAAACTGTTTGCCAATTAAAAGCTTTATATCAGCTTTATATCATACAAATCTATGAACTGGTAAGATGCAGTATATCACAAATGTGAGTACACCCCCCACATTTTTGCTACAATATAAAGTAGTGAGTGTACAGCTTGTATAACAGTGTAGATTTGCCGTTCCCTCAAAACAACAACACACAGTCATTAATGTCTAAACTGCTGGCAACAAAAGTGAGTACACCTCTAAGTGAAAATATTCAAATTGGACCCAAAGTGTCAATATTTTTGCCATTATTTTCCAGCACTGCCTTAACCCTCTTGGGCATGAAGTTCACCAGATCTTCACAGGTTGCCACTGGAGTCCTCTTCCACTCCTCCATGATGACCTCACGAAGCTGGTGGATGTTAGAGACCTTGCGCTCCTCCACCTTCTGTTTGAGGATGCCTCACAGATGCTCGATAGGCTTTAGGTCTGGAGATATGCTTGGCCAGTCCATCACCTTTTCCCTCAGCTTCTTTAGCAAGGCAGTGGTTTTGGAGGCGTGTTTGGGGTCATTATAATGTTGCAATACTGCCCTGCGGCCCAGTCTCCAAATGGAGGCGATCATGCTCAGTTTCAGCATGTCACAGTACATGTTGGCATTCGTGGTTCCCTCAATGAACTTGTAGCTCCCCAGTGCCGGCAGCACTTATGCAGCCCCAGACCATGACACTCCTACCAACATGCTTGACTGTAGGCAAGACACACTTGCCTTTGTACTCCTCACCTGGTTGCCACCACACACGCTTGACACCATCTAAACCAAATAAGTTTATCTTGGTTTCATCTTGGCATCATCTTTAGAAGAGGCTTCCTTCTGGGACGACAACCATGCAGACCAATTTGATACAGTGTGCGGTGTATGGTCTGAGCACTGACAGTCCGACCCCCCCCCCCTCTCACCCCTTCAACCTCTGCAGCAATGCTGGCAGCACTCATACGTCTATTTGCCAAAGACAACCTCTGGATATGATGCTGAGCATGTGCAATCAACTTTGATTGACCATGGCGAGGCCGGTTCAGAGTGGACCTGTCCTGTTAAACCGCTGTATGGTCTTGGCCACTGTGCTGCAGCTCCGTTTTAGGGTCTTGGCAATCTTCTTATAGCCTAGGCCATCTTTCTGTAGAGGAACAATTATTTTTTTCAGATCCTCAGAGAGTTACTTGCCATGAGGTGTCGTGTTGAACTTCCAGTGACCTGTAAGAGAGAGTGAGAGTGATTAACACCACATTTCAAACCTGCTCTCCATTCGCACCTGAGACCTTGTAACCCTAACAAGTCACATGACACCGGGGAGACCCAATTTGGACATTTTCAGTTAGGGGTGTACTCGCTTTTGTTGCCAGGGGTTTAGACATTAATGGCTGTGTGTTGTTTTGAGAGGACAGCAGATCTACACTGCTGTACACTCGCACTTTATATTGTAGCAAAGTGTCATTTCTTCAGTGTTGTCACATGAAAAGATATAATAAAATATTTACAAAACTGTGAGGGGTCTACTCACTTTTTTGAGATACTGTAAAAATGTTGCCTTTTTAGTTTAGATACTTTAAAGGATGTCGTTTACCAGGCAGAGATGCACAGTAGGTACATGTAAATTGAATGCTGAAATGTTTTTATTTTTTTACACAGGGTGAGCTATCAAATAGTCGTGCAAAATTTCATGTCCTTTTCCTGCTTTTTGTCGCTTTGATGTTCTTCTTGAGCCTAATGTTTCTCTTTGGATATCATTGCTGGTTAGTGAGTCTAAACAGAACTACCCTTGGTAAGCTGCATTGTAAACTTCCTGTTACCATTTGTGAGGCATTATAACTCTAGAGCCTATAATTACAAAGATGTAAATTTGCTTAAATACACAAATTAGCATTGCAAGCATTTGCATTTTTTTTTTTTGGTTTCCCAAAAGAGGGGAAGAACACACCTTGTCTCCTTTTCTCTACATTCTATGCATCTATTGTTTTTCAATATGTTAGAGCAAAGGATGGTAAGTGACTGATAAACTGCATGAAATACAATAAATAAATGGCCATAATATCCCATATCAGTTTGATATCATTGGAAAAAAGCCTCCTGCGGTTAATGACATCAAATGCCCACTGTAGTCCACCTTGTCATCTTTTATGTGTGTGCTATTCTACACCTGCTGTAAATTATTAGTCTATTGGAAATCATCCAGCTAGCGGGTGACCCTAATAATGCACTTTGCTAAGGAGATTTACAGATTTCCTAAAGCTATGGTGAATATTAATACCCTTCATTAGGGTTTGTAAATTTACATTATGCTCATAACCAGTTCACAGACTAACTGGCACAGACACTTAAATGTAGCTACTTCATTAGTGTAATTTGACAAAGGTGCTCAGTACTTCTTGCATTGGTGGGCAGGTCTTAATTTAACCATAATAATTTTGTATATAATTTTACAGAAATTTGACCTTCATTCAGTGGGCATATGATAAGTCTTCTATTGGGATTACCAAACTGAACCAGTACTCGTGTTCAAAAACTTCTGAGAAAAACAGGGTTTTGAGGCAAGGTTGGCCCAAACTAACTGTTTTTAATGTGATGGTAACTCCAGACATTCACTGCAGGCAAATCTTCCAGGTGCATGTGTTTTTAAAGAAGGATTTATTCCTCACTGGTGAGAGAATTTCACATTCCCTTCTTTATAAATATTATCCAATTAGGAACACCTGCGCTATTACCAAATTTTAGGCTGTGTTAAAATTGAATCTAATAGAAACCACTAAAACACCTCTGATGACTAAAACCACAGACATAGAATCAATAAAATAAAGTATGCTGTATGAATTGCATCTTTAAAAATATGCCACTAAGTTTCCTATTCATTACCCCTAATAGTATGGATTCCAATTTCCTGTAGTGTCGTAGGCCTGTTTTGTTTGATGGTGTAAATTTTAAATTTGTAACAAAATAAGCAAATCTGTAAGCAAATCTGACCTGTGGTTGACCTGATTTTCTGAAAACCACATTGATGATTTGCACAGTAGGGTTCTAATCTTATCTCTGTCATACATCACAGGACACAGAGCAGGCTATAAATCATGACTACTTGGTTTATGCGCCACCTCTAGGTGAAGGGACACTGGCAGAAACAGACAGGAAGTCCTCCCCTATATAACTCTTCCCATACAGGAAGTGCTGCAGTTTTTTTTTCGCCAGTGTGTTGAACGTGGTGGTAATTGAAGTGCAGCTCTCTGTATGGTATGACCAGCTTCTTAAGTGATTCCAGCAGGGATCAAGAGATTAGTTGGCTGGATCTATTCTTATTGCTGGAAAGCTAAGATGGATGGTGTGATGAAGAAGGAAGTTTTGGTGGGGATTGCCTGTAATGCAACCTTTTCAGCGCTGCACCCTGCGTTTATAAAACCCAGTGCAGTTTGGTACTGACCAAGGTGTTATGGTAGGGTGCTGTACTGGTCCAGGGCAGTTGACCCCAATGTGAGCTTTGTAGTGACAGCTTGTCGTGATGGGCGAAGTCCTGGGTCCCTGTCCTTTGGGCAGGATCCTGCAGCAAAAAATAAGTGAGTATTCTTTTTACAATGGGGGCTCTTTAAGTATGAACCATGTTTGGGCTGGCCGGAGGTCCTTCCTCATTTCACTGGGGGCAGGGTAGTGGTCTGTGTCCTGGGTTGCTGCTGAACCCTTGTGCTGTCTGTGAGTGGCCTTGTTCTGTGTCACTGCTGGCATTTTTGTGTAGTGTTTATCCTGGTCCAAAGAGAGCTCAGGATTTATTTTTGGTATTCCTCTGTAATCGATGCGCGCGTGGGATTGCTCTAAGTGGACACGCGTGTCCCTGAGCATTGCGGACTGGGAGTATGTTGGGGAGGCGGACACCAGTGGCCATCTTACTAAATGAAGACTGTTTCAGACTGTGGGGCTTTTTAGCACAGCAGCAGGTGGTTTTGCTGGCATATCAGCAAAAGGGGAAGGCTCTTAATTCTGGGGCAAGTCAGTACTACCTTTTGGGGATGGACACTGGCAGCCAGATGGTTCTCTAGGCTGGGTGGATAGTGAGGAGGGGGGAACACAGCTAGGAAGGGCGCAGGTGCACTGCTGTTTATCTCCTGATAGACCAGAAGTTAACTGGTGCATCTGAGCCACTGTGTTAGGTTAAGGTCCTTGCAGTGGCCATAATACCAATCTCACGAAGGATGAATTGGCTGTTGCATTGACAAGCCTAGAAGGAAAGATTGCTGGAAGTGGTCAGAGTAGAATTTAAGGAAGTTCAAGCAGTAGTATCTACATCTGAGGACTCCAAGCCTGAGGAAACTCAGGAGCTTGTGGGAGCTTGTGGGAGCTTGTGACCAGGCCTTGTGTTTTGTGGTAGATGCCCTGAAGGACACTATTTAGCAAATTTCTTGTTTAGCTCTGGTGTCTATTTGCATGCGCAGGGTTCTATGGGTGGAGAGCTGGTTAGCTGATTTACCCTGTAAAAAGTTGTTAGCGGGGTTTACATTTCATGAGGAATGCCTGTTCAGCGAGGACCTTGATAAATATATCCAAAAGATTTTTTAATGGAAAGATTTCCTCCTTCTTGCCACTCAAGAAGAAGGGCAAGTGTCCAACTTACAGAGGATCTGCTACTCAAGTTTCTGGCTCTTCTGCATATAGGCACTTCTTTTGCCACTCCCAGTTGACTGAATCCAGGGGGAAAGCACAGAGTCAAGGGCAAAGGAGACCCTGGCCAGCCAAGTTGGATAAAAAAGATTCTATGTCCTCTTCGTTATGAAAGGGAGCTTGGGTGGGGAGAGGCTGCTGGCCTCGCATCTTTCAAGGATCATCTGGAGCTGCGGGCTGTTCAGCTCGCGCTGATTTACAAGACAAGTCGGCTACAGGGACTTCCAGTCAAACCATGCCATGGTGGTGGAATATATCAACCATCAGGGCAGCACTAGGAGTCAGGCTGCCCAGATGGAAGCGGATCATTTTCCAACCCTGTCTGCAGTACATATCCCAGGTGTGTAGAATTGTCAGGCGAACTTTCTCAGTCGCCAGAGGTTGGTTCCAGTGGAGTGGTTTCTTAATCCCGAGGTGTTCAGTGCAATCTGTCAACATTGGGACACAATGTATGTGGATCTTCTAGCATCTGGGTTCAGAATGTGGGATCCGCAGGTGATTGGGTGGATGCCCTAGTAACATCCTGGGACCAATTCTCCCTATTTATCCACCAGTTCAGCTTCTGCTGCACAGGATTCGGGAGGAGAAGATGCCGATTTTATTTTGGTTGCACCAGCTTGGCCCAGGAGGGGATGGCACACCAACATCATGAACTTGGTGGTGCCCTTGGGCTGTTCTGGCCAAGCCAGACCCCTTGTTTCAGGGGCCAGTATTGCATCTTTTTGTAGCAGTTTCTGAGTTTAACGACCTGCCTATTGAAACCCAGGTGCTGAAGGATTGAGGTGTCTCTGGTGCAGTCATATCTACATTGCTGAAGACCTGGAAGCCTTTGTCCAGAAAGATTTATCATAGGACTTGGAGGTCTTGGATGTCCTGGTGTGAGACCAGGAAGTTCCATCCCCAGAAATGATTGATCGCATTTTTAGCTTTCCTCAAATCAGGTGTGGAAATGAAATTGGCCTCGGCAAATGGCAGGTTTTTTTTTTTCCAGAGGTCAGTTGTTTCTCATTTGTTGCTGCATGCTTTTTGTTTAGGGGTAACCTATATGGTTCTACCTGTTAAGTTTTACCCCACCCATTGCCGAATGTGTGGTTTTGAGTTTTCATTTGAATTAGGGCATTGTCATACCTTAGTTTTTACCAGTCCTTGTATGCAGGGTGAAAAAGCTCTGCACACTTTGGATGTGGTTCGAGCTGTCAAGGGTTATTTTGAAGATGTCTGCAGTGGTCAGGCAGGCCGATTCATTATTCATCCTGGCTGAGAGTCTTGGAGTCAAGTAAATTCAAAATTGACCACATTGCAGTTGATTCATATGCTTATTACACAAGCCGATGGCTTAAAGGGTAAGGCTCTGCTTTTTTAAGTGAAGGCTCACTCTCTACTAGGAGTGTGAGGGGCCTCTATGGCTATTTGTCATCAGGCAATAGCGGCTCAGGTCTGCAAGGCTGCAACCCGCTCTTCGGTATATACCTTTTTTTACAAGGTTTTACCAGGTGGGTGTAAGTGGGGCTGAGAATGCTGCTTTTTTTTTTTGGCCGCAGAGTAGTTTCCTAGGACATGACCGTAGCTAATGTGTTGTCCCCCCCCCCCCCTTCACGTGCTTGCTAAATAAAATTGGATTGTACTTGCCTGTAAAAGCCTTCTTTTGGGGGGGGGGGGGGGGGGGGTTCATTGTTTACCAACGCTTCCTGTTACTTCCTGTGGCAGGGGTTATATAGGGGAGGACTTTTTGTCTTTCTGCCAGTGTCCATTCACCTATAGGTGGCGTGTAACCCAGGTAGTCATGCTTTTATAGCCTTTTCTGTGCAAGTACAATAATCCAATTTCTTTTCATACATCAGGGGACACCGAGCCATAGTAATTACTATGTGGGTTATAGGCCACCTTTAGGTGATGGACACTGGCACGCCCTAAATTAAGAAGTGCACTCCCTATATAACCCCTCCCACTACTGGGAGTTTTCAGTTTTTTCGCCAGTGTCTAAGGTGTTGGTCACAAGTAAAGATGTGCTGTGCTGCGCTCCACTGGAACAATCTTTGCTGGGGCTAGCCATGCTGACGGATCCATTCAGAGTGTCTTTCTAGACCAGGTTGAATGGTACCCGGGCCTCAAATCCGAAGAAACGAGGTTTTTGCTTGCGAATGCTTCTCTTTCTAGAGAGCTGGACCCTGGGAATGCAGTACTTTTGGTAGTAAGGCCAAAAGGTCTGATGGTTTACCACAGATAACCCTGCGGCGGGAAAAGGTAAGTGGAGATTTTGAAATTTTTATGAAAAGTCTCCTTTAAGTGTATAATGTTGTCATGTCTATGTGTCACCACTGGGGGCTGTATTGAGCACTCGCCGCCTCATGCTGGAAACAGCACTGTGTCAGGAGCGAACACTTCCTCCTCCCGTAAAGCAGCAGATCCTCTGGTAAGAAGGGGTAACTTGTCCTCCTGTCGGTAGCCCCTGCGCTGGGATTACCCCCTCGGGGGGGATTAAAGGCCCGGATTCAATTAAAAAAAAACAAAAAACGCTGTGGCCGCCTGGCGGCTGTTTTACCCCCCCCCCCGCGCCGGACTGGCTCAGGATTCCAGTGAAACCTACTATAGCCCGCGTTCTCCGACGCCAGGAACACGTGGAGGAAGTTTTTAGAAAAAGCACACTGTGCTGATGTGGGCTGTGGAGGGACACAAGAACAAAGAGGTGGCATTACTTCAGCTTGGTGACACAGGCTTTTCCTTTGACACATTATTACTATTGCTTCAGGCTGGGCATTAATAGCAGCATTTTTATTGCTGGACTATAGCCTAGCAGTGTATGCATTCTTTTGGTAGTGCCTCTGCTTTGTGCGTTAGGTTATGAGTGGTAGTGGTTTGATTATTTTACAAACAACCTAAATCCATGTCCAAAAGAATGTCATCCTCCTCTGAGAGTGATGCGGTTGGTTAGAATGAGCCGCCAGGGGAGACTGGTTTTGCAGCAGCGCTGGACACTTCAGTCCCTGTGTATATATATCACACAGGAGGTTTTTTCTTCTACCATTTCTAGTGGAAAAAGAAGATTGATGCTATGATCACTTCCCATAGTGGATTCAATCATAGCAGATCCCCATCCAGTGCTCAGGACCCTCATTTTGAGGTACAAGAGGCAGGGAGGGGATCAGGATGGTCTTCCAAAAGATCTGGAAGATACCAATATATCCTCTTCTGAGGATCCTAGTATGGAGGGAGTAATCTCACAAGACAGTTTGCTGGTACACTCCCTTACTAGATTGGTTCGTTCAATCTTTTTTTGCTACCTGTAGTGCAGTCTAGTGATGAGCCCCACCTCTGGTTTGGGATCACTAAAACTTTCCCCATCTGGGGACGCTTTTCCTATCCATTCATGGCTAAAAAAGCTGATATATTCGGAATGGGAACACCCGGATAAGCTTTTTTTTTTTTTTCCCCTCTCCTATGGAGGAAGAATTCTAGAAGAGGGAGGTTCCAGCAATTAATGCTGCAATCACCTTGGTGAATAAAAATCTCACTTGTCCGATAGACAATGCGCAAATGATAAAGGACCCAACAGTTAAAAAGTTGGAACACCTGTTTAAGAACAACATGTCTCTGGCAGGTTCAGTAGCGCAGCCGATTCTTACGGCAATTGGGGTATCTCAGTCCATAAAAGGATCAGTTCTTTTAGTCATAGATACCATACAAAGAAGGTATTCCTACCCCAGGCAAGAATCGGTTCCATTAAAGAACTGATTCAACTTGTCAAAGCAAAGAGAAATCCTTCCATTCAGATGTGCATGAAATTGTCAGGGAAAATGGTGGCCTCCTTCAAGGCCATTCCTTATGTACAGTTTCATTCAAAACGCTATTCTGTCGGTCTGGAACAAGAAGGTTCAGGCTTTGGTTTTTTCCAATGCTCTCATCCACCTAGGTGTGTCTGAGCCTCAATTGGTGGTTAATATCAGCAACCTCCAAAAGGTGAAATTCTTTTGTTTACCAGTATCTTGGAAATTGATAACACCGGATGCCAGCCTTCAAAGTTGGCAAGCAGTCCTGGAAGAAGCTTCTGTCCAGGGGAAATGGTCCAAGGACCAGAAAGGACCCTGTCCATCAACATTCTAGAAATTAGGGCAGTACATCTGGCCCTGGAATTTTGGACGCTCAGGCTACGGAATTGTCCTATCAGGATTCAATCCAACAATGCCACGGCTGTGGCTTACATCATTCACAAGGGGGCGCGAGAAGTCGTGCAGTCCAAAAAGAAGTGAATCATGTTCTAGCTTGGGCAGAAAGCAACATACCTTTTCTATCAGCAATGTCCATTCCAGGGATAGAGAATTGGCAGGTGGACTATTAAGTCACCAACTATTGTTTCCGGGAGAATGGTCCCTTCACCCCGACATCTTCCTCTCGATATGTCAAGAATGGGGTATTCCAGACGTAGATCTGTTCGCGTCCAGATTAACAACAAAATCGACAGCTTTGTGTTTAGGACGAAGGATCCGCTAGCGTTCTGAACAGATGCCTTGGTCTTCCCATAGGATCAGTTTTCACTGATCTATGCGTTCCTCCAGTTCTGCTACTTCTGCTCCTTCTCCGCAGGAACGAAAGGAGGTGATTCTGGTGGCCCTAGCGTGGCGCCGAGATCATAAAGATGGCAGTAGAAGTCCCTTGGACCCTGCCATTATGGCCAGACCTTCTAGCTCAAGGTCCGGTATTCCATCCTACCTTACAAACGCTAAATTTAGCGGTTTTACTATTGAAACCCACATTCTAAAGGATCATGGGTTATCTCCTTCAGTAGTGTCTACTTTGATTAATGCTAGAAAGCCGGCCTCCAGAGTCATTTACTTTAGAATCTGGAAGGCACATATTTTCTGGTATGGATCCAGGGGTTGGCACCCCAGGAAGTATGTCATAGGTAGGATTCTTGAATTCCTGCATTTGGGATTAGAAATGAGCCTGGCCCTGAGTATGATTTAAGGGCCAGGTCTCGGCCTTATCCCCCTGTCAGGGCACCTCTAAATCCTTGGGATTTGAATTTTAGTCTTGTCGGCTTTACAGAATCAGCCTTTTCAACCTATACGGGAAATTCCCTTTTTTCTTTTAAAGAAAAATAGTCTTTTTGGTTGCCATGTCTTCTGCCAAGAAGAATATCAGAATTGGCGGCTCTGTCTTGTAAAGAGCCATATTTTTAATCATGCATAAGGATGAGGTGGTATTGCGGCCTCATCCTAAATTTCTACCGAAAGTGATGACCGGTTCTCATTTGAACCAAGATGATATTCTGCCTTTTTTTCCCAGAGTCTCGATTTAAGGAAAAGAAGGCACTACATTCCCTTGATATATTAAGAGCAGTTAAGGCCTATTTTTAGTTAACCGCTCAGATTCGCAAAAACAGATATTTTGTTTGTGCTGCCAGAAGGTCCTAAAAGGACAAGCAGCATCGAAATCTACTATTTCCAAATGGATTAGTCAAGTGATTGTTCAATCTTATGGTCTGAGGAAGAAAGTTCCTCCTTTTCATGTTAAAACACATTCCACCAGGGCTGTTAGTGCTTCATGGGCGGTGCGTCACCAGGCCTCTATGGCTCAGATCTGCAAGGCCGCAAATTGGTCTTCAGTCCATACATTTACCAGATTCTATCAAATAGATGTAAAAGGTCATGAGGATATTGCCTTTGGGCATAGTGTACTACAGGCTGCAGTATAAGTCCTCTGGCCTCTTGATGCCCTATCTTTTATTGTGTCTCCCTCCCTTCAGTTGCCATTGCTATGGGACATCCCACATAGTAATTACTATGGCTCTGTGTCCCCTGATGTATGAAAAGAAAACAGTATTTTTAAAACAGCTTACCTGTAAAATCCTTTTCTTTGAGGTACATCAGGGGACACAGATGTCCCTCCCTTCTTGGTATACACGTGTATTGCTTTGCTACAAAACTGAATACTCCCAGTAGTGAGAGGTTATATAGGGAGTGCACTTCTTAATTCAGGGCATGCCAGTGTCCATCACCTAAAGGTGGCCTATAACCCACATAGTAATTACTATGGCTCTGTGTCCCCTGATGTAAATACAGTGCCTTGAAAAAGTATTCATACCCCTAAACATTTTCCATATTTTGTCATGTTACAGCCTAAGACATATAAATGTATTTTATGTGATAGACCAACACAAAGTGGCACATAATTGTGAAGTGGAAGGTAAATGATAAATGGTTTTCAAAATTTTTTAGAAATATCTGAAAAGTGTGGTGTGCATTTTGTATTCAGTGCCCTTTACTCTGATACCCCTAACTAAAATCTAGTGGAACCAATTGCCTTCAGAAGTCACCTAATTTAGTAAAGAATCTACCTGTGTGTAATTTAAACTCTGTATAAATACAGCTGTTCTGTGAAGCCCTCAGAGGGTGGTTAGAGAACCTTTTGTGAACAAATCGCATCATGAAGGCAAATGCACACCAGACAGGTCAGGGATAAAATTGTGGAGAAATTTAAAGCTGGGTTAGGTTATTTAAAAAAAATATCCCAAGCTTTGAACATCTCACAAAGCACTGTTCAATCCATCATCCGAAAATGGAAAGAGTATGGCACAACTGCAATCTACCAAGACATGGCCGCCCACCTAAACTAACAGGCTGGGCAAGGAGAGCATTAATCGGAGAAGCAGCCATGAGGCCCATGGTAACTCTGGAGGAGCTGCAGAGCTCCACAGCTCAGGTGGGGAATCTGTCCACAGGACAACTATTAGTCGTGCACTCCACAAATCTGGCCTTTATGGAAGAGTGACAAAAAAGCCATTGTTGAATGAGCTATGAGAAGTCCCATTTGGAGTTTTTGAGATGCCATGTGGGGGACACAAAAAACATGTGGAAGAAGGTGATCTAGTCGGATGAGACCAAAATTGAACTCTTTGGTTTAAAAGCAAAACACTATGTGTGGCGGAAAACTAACACCGCACATCACCCTGAACACACCATCCCCATCGTGAAATATGGTGGTGGCAGCATCATGTTGTGGGGATGCTTTTCTTCAGCAGAGACAGGAAAGCTGGTCAGAGTTGATCGGAAGATAGATGGAGCCAAGAACAGGGCACATTTTAGAAGAAAACCTGTTTAGTCTGCAAAAGACTTGAGATGGGGTGGAGGTTCACCTTCCAGCAGGGCAGCAACCTTAAACATACAGCCATAACTACAATGGAATGGTTTAGATCAAAGCATATTCATGTGTTAGAATGGCCCAGTCATTCGCCGCTGTAGCGGCGTTTTGCCAGCGGATGGGCAGGAGCGGTGTATACACTGCTCCTTCACCGCTCCAAAGATGCTGCTTGCAGGAGTTTTTTTAACGTCCTGCCAGTGCATCGCCTCAGTGTGAAAGCACTTGGGCTTTCACACTGAGACTGAAGGGGAGCCGTTTTTCAGGTGCTTTACAGGCGCTATTTTTTAGCCCAAAAGCGCCTGAAAAATGCCTGTGTGTGAAAGGGGTCTTAGTAGAATGCTGGCTGTATACAGATTCTCTACCAGGACTGATCTTTAAAGCATAACGCCACTTTCATGGGGGAAAAAAATTGTAAATAAGGAAAAAAATAATATAGCGTATACAATTGCGACAAGTCTTATTGTAATTGAATGTTTATAAAAAAAAATCCCCTAAAATCTGCAGCTCTATAATTTTGTGAAAATGCAATATCCTTCCTAGAGGTGGTTTGTACCCAGAAACCTAATTTCCTGCTTGTGTGATTGGCTCGCTGATTTTTCCCAGAAGTCTGCACTAAGATACAAGTCAGATTTTAGGCACAGACCTGCAACAAAAATTGAGCATTTTCCTATTATATTGTTTTCATCCCTTCTACACAACTGTAGTTCATGTCCAACTCCCCTTCAACCTAACTTCCAAGGTAACTTGCTTTCAAGATGCCGCTGTAAAGGGAATATTTAGAGACTGTGCTAGAGACGGCTATAGCCTGACTCATCTGCTGCATGTGTGTATATGTAATGACAGATCATGTGACACTTAGATTGCACACAGGTGGACATAATTTCACTAATTATGTGACTTTTGAAGGTAATTGGTTGCACCAGAGCTTTTTATTGGTCTTTTTAACAAAGGGGGTGAATACATACGCACATGCCAATTATCAGTTTATTTCTGAAAAATAGTTTTATGTATATATTTTTCTAAATTTACTTCACCAACTTAGACTATTGTGTTCTGATCCATCACATATAATTCTGATTAAAAAAACATTGAACTAAAGGCTGTAATGTAACAAAATAGGTAAAAAGCCAAGGGGGGATGAATACTTTTGCAAGGCAATGTATGTGACTATTAAATAAAATCTCAACACAGTAAAAATATAATTGTTGAATATCAATAAATCAATGTGATTTCTTGATTGCTGTGAACGAATATTCCACCACTGTGCTTCTACCAAACTTCATGGATATTAATAAACTGTGCATACCTCCACCAGGTGTAATGCCTGCTCACCTCAACAATGAACCGAAAAAGCTCTCAATGAAATCTCCCTCCTTTCTCTCCACTCCGATATCACTTTTCCTGCTCCAGCCTGTTGCTCAATATTGATATCTCTCTTAGATAACTTCCATACGAGAGAGATTTCCTCTCGGGATATGGTTTGTGATCATCCAAATACAAATGCAAGAAACATAGTGCTCTCCATTTCACTCATTTATTTCAGATTCCCCTTAAAACATTGTATGTGCAATAGATCTATTGAGAAAGCCCAATCGTAGGGTGACACAGGTGTAAAGGGGAGGAGCCGAGCCCGTGACATTACGCCAACAGAGTGGTGAGCGAGCAGACGTCTTTTAATACTGTGATAAGCGATTTTATCTTTTTACTCTTGTAAATGCAATGTTTTAAGGGGAATTTGGAATAAATGAGTGAAATGGAAAGCACTATGTTTCTTGCATTTGTATTTGCATGATCACAAACCATATCCCGAGAGGAAATTTCTCGTATGGGAGTTATCTAAGAGAGGTCTCAATATTGGGCAACAGGCTTGAGCAGGAGAAGTGATATCGAAGTGGAGAGAAAGGAGGGAGATTTCATTCAGAGCTTTTTCGGCTCATTGTTGAGGCGAGCAGGCATTATAGCTGGTGGAGGTGTGCACATTTTATTAAAATCCAATAAGTTTGGTAGAAGCACAGTAGTGGAAAATTCGTTGACAGCAATCAAGAAATCACAGAAGCCGATAAACATATATATGAACTTTGATTTTATTTGAATTATTGACATTCAACAATTATATTTTCACCGTGTTGAGATTCATTTTATTTAATGGTCACAGAGTCGGCAGCGCTGCACTATTTACACAATAAATATTTCTGATGGTGAGGTGATACACTGAGTGTTTTATTTCTTTTTAAATTATAGCACTATTGTACACCATTTGCACAATATCTTAATTTATTTTGCTCGTAGCACTTATCTAGTGGCGCTGATCGATCTTTATACAATGTCCTCAACATACGTTTAAATATAATCAAACCATGGATCTGATTGAAAAAAAAAAAAATTGATCCAGACATGGACAACATTGAGTTAGTTTAAAATAGATCTAAAGGCCAAACTGATTTTTATTTTTTTTTGATAGTGCAAGGTAGGGTTATAACCCCTGTCGGTTTTATTTTTGCCATCTATGTCCTATTGGAAAGATTTCCCTTCACTTTCTGTCCCATAGCCAAAACAGGAAATGAGAGGAAATCCCTCCAAAGTAAAGGAATCCCTGGTTGTCACCAGAGTCAATAGAACTAGTGGCCCCTCTATTCTTGTTCAGGAGACAATCCAAAATTTGGGTTTTAAGTTTAATCTCGGTGATCGTAGTAAACATGACACATAGTGGGCGGGGCTCCCTGTCTGGGGCAAAGACAGCAATATAAACCTGACCAGTGCTCTCTTATTGCTCTCCTCTCTATCCAAAACTAAAAAGTTTTGCCTTTAGTTATACTTTAGCCAGTTCAGATCTAGGGATGGGCGAACGGTTTGGCCCTAGCATAAGTTCGGGCCAAACTTTGGTTGTTCGGACGTTCGGCGAACAAGGAACATTATGCAGTGTTCGCGGCAAATTCAAAAGCCGCGGAACCCCGCTAAAGTGTATGTGACACTAACATGAAAAACCAAAAGTGCTAAATTGAAAGGCTTATATGCAAGTTTTAGAAACGTCTGTTTTTTTTTCAGGAGCAGTGATTTTCATGCTTAAAGTGAAACAATAAAGATTAAATATTCCTTTTAAATATCGTGCCTGGGGGGTGTCTATAGTATGCCTGTAAAGTGGCACAGTTTTTTCCCGTGTTTAAAACAATACCACAGGAAAATGATATTTCTAAAGGAAAAAATGTCATTTAAAACTAGTTGCGTATGTAATGAATTGTCAGATCCCTTCAATACAGAACAAACTCATTGAAAAAAAAACGGCATGGGTCCCCCTCCCCAGTCCATTACCAGGCTCTTTGGGTCTGGTATGAAAATTTTGAGGGGAACCCTGCGCCAAAAATGGCATAGAGGTCCCCCTAAAATTAATACCAGACCCTTATCCGAGCACGCAACCTGGCAGGCCGCAGGAAAAGAGGGGGGGACAAGAGAGCGGTCCCCCCCCCCCCTCCTGTACCTTACCAGGCCACATGCCCTCAACATGGGGGGGTGCTTTGGAGTCACCCCCTAAGCACCTTGTTGATGGGGACAAGGGCCTCATCCCCACAATCCTTGCCCGGTGGTTGTGGGGGTCTTAAACTTATCGTAATCTGGAAGCCCCCTTTAACAAGGGGACCCCCAGATCCTGGCCCCCCGCTATGTGAATTGGTAAGGGGAACATTGTACTAATTTTAGGGGGACCCCTACGGCTTTAAAAAAAAAAAAGTTTCCCCTCAATTTCCATACCAGACCCAAAGAGCCTCGTAATGGACTGGGGCGGTGGGGGGGGGGGGGGCCCCATGACATTTTTTTTTAATTGAGTTTTATCTGTATTGTAGGGATCCGACAATTCGTTACAGACGCGATCAGTTTTAAATGACATTTTTTCCTTTTTAGAAATGTCATTTTGCTGTGGTACTGTTCTAAACAAGGGAAAACTGCGCCACTTTACAGGCAGACTAAGGGGACCCCCAGGCATGATATTTAAAGGAATGTTTCATTTTTATTGTTTCACTTTAAACATTATTAAAATCACTGCTCCTGAAAAAACTGACGTTTTTAAAACTTTTTTTTTTTTTGCATTGATACATGTCCCCTGGGGCAGGACCTGGGTCCCTATACACTTTTTTTTATGACAATAACTTGCATATAAGCCTTTAAAATGAGCACTTTTGATTTTTCATGTTCATGTCCCATAGACTTTAATGGTGTTGGTGTGTTCGTCCAAATTTTTTGCCTGTTCGCAAGTACTGGTGCGAACCGAACTAGGAGGTGTTTGGCTCATCCCTATTCAGATCTACTGTGATTATAGTTGCTGTCCTGGAATTATTACGCAACCCGGATAGCAGGTTCCCTTTAGTGACATGGGTGAAGGCTTGTATCCTTTTAAAATAAAATAAGATGCTCACAAATGGCACAAATACTGTACCTACTTTTCCTACCATCCCTCCTATACAGCATTTGTGGATGTCCTATAATAGCTGCATCATTTTCCAGCTCCTAAATATTACCTCCCACCTTCCCTTACTTCTTTGAAAGCATGCCAGTTATGAGTCTGTATCTGCACTACAGTCTTTCTGTGACTGCTATGTTGCATTTCTGTGCTTGAAAACAGCAGCAATACCACTAATATTATAATGGTATGTTGCTGTGGCAACCCACTCAGTGATTTCTCAAACTCCTGAGTAATTATGAGCCTTTATTGAGGGGGGTTATTGCTTAATTAGAAACATTCTGTGTGCAGCGTCTGAGATTGCTTTGCACAGTATTTTCTAGGTTGTGCATAACTAGTAAGCATTATCCCACACTCTTGAAGGACCCCTGCTTGTCTGCAGCAGTGTTTCTGCAGTACAGTATGTTACTAGGCCTCTTGGGCAACAAAACCGGATTACTGATTGACTCATTGACAGTAATACAAGCTGAAAGGCATGAGAGGGTAGAATGAAGCGTTAGAACACAGAGGTAAAATTTAATGTGTATGTATAATATATATGATGTGTGTGAATGTATGTATATGTATGTGTATGTATATGTGTATATATATATATATATATATATATATATATATATATATATATATATATATATATATATATATATATATATATATACTCATAAGTTTACATACCCTGGCAGAATTTGATTTCTTGGCCATTTTTCAGAGAATATGAACGATAACACAAAATTTAATTCAATCATTTTTAGTGTTTGGCCGAAGCCATTTATTATCAATCAACTGTTTACTCTTTTTTTAAAATCATAATCACAACAGAAACTACCTAAATGTCCCTGATCAAAAGTTTACATACACTGGTGATTTTGGCCTGATGACATGCACACAAGTTGACACAAAGGGGTTTGAATGGCTATAATAGGTAACCATCCTCACCTGTGATCTGTTTGCTTGTAAGTAGTGTGTGTGTTTAAAAAGGTCAATGAGTTTCTGGACTCCTGACAGACTCTTGCATGTTTCATCCAGTGCTGCACTGACGTTTCTGGATTTTGAGTCATGGGGAAAGCAAAAGAATTGTCAAAGGATCTGCAGGTAAAGGTAGTTGAACTGTATAAAACAGGAAAGGGATATAAAAAGATATCCAAGGAATTGAGAATGCCAATCAGCAGTGTTGAAACTAATCAAGAAGTGGAAAATGAGGCGTTCTGTTGAAACCAAACCACAGTAAGGTAGACTAACTAAAATTTCAGCCACAACTGCCAGGAAAATTGTTTGGGATGCAAAGAAATACCCACAAATAACTTCAGGTGAAATACAGGACTCTATAAAAACATGTGGTGTGGCTGTTTCAAGATGCACAATAAGGAGGCACTTGAAGAAAGATAGGCTGCATGGCCGAGTCACCAGAAGAAAGCCATCACTACGCAAATGCCACAAAGTATCCTACTTGCAATACACCAAACAGTACAGAGATAAGCCTCAAACCTTCTGGCACAAAGTCATTTGGAGTGATGAGACCAAAATTTAGCTTATTGGTCACAACCATAAACGCTACATTTGGAGAGGAGTCAACAAGGCCTATGATGAAAGGTACACTATTCCTACTGTGAAACACAGAGGTGGATCGCTGATGTTTTGGGGATGCGTGAGCTACAAAGGCACAGGAAATTTGGTCAAAATTGATGGCAAGATAAATGCAGTATGTTATCAAAAAATACTGGAGGAACATTTGCATTCATCAGCTAGGAAGCTGTGTGTAGGACGTACTTGGACATTCCAACATGACAATGATCCAAAACACAAGGCCAAGTCGACCTGTAATTTTCTACAGCAGAATAAAGTGAAGGATCTGGAGTGGCCATCTCAGTCTCCTGACCTCAATATCATTGAGCCACTCTGGGGAGATCTTAAACGTGCAGTTCTTGCAAGACAGTCCAAGAATTTACAAGAACTGGAGGCTTTTTGCCAAGAGGAATGGGCAGCTTTATCATCTGAGAAGATAAAGAGCCTCATCCACAAATACCACAAAAGACTTCAAGCTGTCATTGATGTAAGGGGGCAATACACGGTATTAAGAACTGGGGTATGTAAACTTTTTTGATCAGGGTCATTTGGGTAGTTTTTTGTTATGATGTTAAAAAAGTAAACACCGTTAATTGACAATAAATGGCAATGAGTGAAAGAAAAGTTTTTGTTATCATTCATATTCTCTGAAAAATGGTCAGGAAATCATAAATTCTGCCAGGGTATGTAAAGTTATGAGCACAACTGTGTGTGTGTGTGTATATATATGTATGTATACAGCAGTTTAACAGGACAGGTTCCACTCAGAACAGGCCTCACCATGGTCGACCAAAGGGGTTGCGTGCACGTGCTCAGCATCATTTCCAGAGTTTGTCTTTGGGAAATAGACGTATGAGTGCTGCCAGCGTTGCTGCAGAGGTTGAAGGGGTGGGGTGGGGGGTCACCCTGTTAGTGCTCAGACCATACGCCGCACATTGCATCAAATTGGTCTGCATGGCTGTCATCCCAGAAGGAAGCCTCTTCTAAAGATGATGCTCAAGAAAGCCTGCAAACAGTTTGCTGAAGACAAGCAGACTAAGGACATGGATTACTGGAACTATGTCCTGTGGTCTGATGAGACCAAGATAAACTTATTTGGTTCAGATGGTGTGAAGTGTGTGTGTGGTGCCAACCAGGTGAGGAGTACAAAGACAAGTGTGTCTTGCCTACAGTCAAGCATGGGGGTGGTAGTGTCATGGTCTGGGGCTGCATGAGTGCTGCCAGCACTGGGGAGCTACAGTTCATTGAGAGAGCCATGAATGCCAACATGTACTGTGACATAATGACGCAGAGCATGATCCCCTTCCCTTCGGAGACTGGGCCGCTGGGCAGTTTTCCAATATAACGACCTCAAACACACCTCCAAGACTACTACTGCCTTGCTAAAGAAGCTGAGGGTAAAGGCAATGGACTGGCCAAGTATGTCTCCAGACCTAAACCCTATTGAGCATCTGTGGGGCATCCTCAAATGGAAGGTGCAGGAGTGCAAGGTCTCTAATATCCACCAGCTCCGTGATGTTGTCATGGAGGAGTGGAAGAGGACTCCAGTGGCAACCTGTGAAGCTCTGGTGAACTCCATGCCCAAGAGGGTTAAGGCAGTGCTGGAAAATAATGGTGTTCACACAAAATTTTGACACTTTGGGTCCAATTTGTACATTTTCACTTAGGGGTGTACTCACTTTTGCCAGCGGTTTAGACATTATTGGCTGTGTGTGGAGTTATTTTGAGGGGACAGCAAATTTACACTGTTATATGAGCTGTACACTCACTACTTTATATTGTAGCAAAATGTAATTTCTTCAGTGTTCTATAGTTTACATAGTAGGTGAAGTTGAAAAACAACACAAGTTCATAAAGTCCAACATATGTGTGTGATTTATGTCAGTATTACCTTGTATATTCCTGTATGTTGTGGTCGTTCAGGTGCTTATCTAATAGTTTTTTGAAACTATTGATGCCCCCCACTAAGACCACGGCCTGTGGAAGGGAATTCCACATCCTTGCCGCTCTTAAAGTAAAGAACTCTCTACGTAGTTTAAGGTTAAACCTCTTTTCTTCTAATTTTAATGAGTGGCCACGTGTCTTGTTAAACTCCCTTCCGCGAAAAAGTTTTATCCCTATTGCGGGGTCACCAGTACGGTATTTGTAAATTGAAATCATATCCTCTCTCAAGTGTCTATTCTCCAGAGAGAATAAGTTCAGTGCTCAAAACCTTTATTCATAACCAATATCCTCCAGACCCTTTATTGGCTTTGTTGCCCTAATTTGTACTCGCTCCATTTCCAGTAAATCCTTCCTGAGGAGGACTGGTGACCAGAACTAGACACCATACTCCAGGTGCGGCTGGACCAGAGTCTTGTAGAGTGGGAGAATTATCACTTTATTCCTGGAGTTAATTCCTTTTTTAATGCATGTCAATATTCTGTTTGCTTTGTTAGGCTCAGCAATGGCATGCAATGCCAAGCTGCTGCTATCATCTACTAGGACCCCCAGGTCCTTTTCCATCCTAGATTCCCCCAGAGGTTCTGCCCTTAGTGTATAGATTGCATTCATTGTTTTGTCACCCAAATGCATTATTTTACATTTTTTTACATTAAATCTCATTTGCCATGTAGTTGTCCACCTCATTAATTTGTTCAGATCTTCTTGCAAGGTTTCCACATTTTGCGGAGAAGTTATTGCCTTTCTTAGCTTAGTATCGTCCGCAAATACAGAGATTGAACTGTTTACCCCATCCTCCAGGTCATTTATGAACAAATTAAATAGGATTGGTCCCAGCACAGAACCCTGTGGGACTCCACTACCCACCCCTGACCATTCCGAGTATTCCCCATTTATCACCACCCTCTGAACTCGCTCTTGTAGCCAGTTTTCAATCCATGTACTCGCCCTATGGTCCATGCCAATGGACCGTATTTTGTACAGTAAACATTTATGGGGATCTGTGTCAAATGCTTTTGCAAAATCCAGATACACCACGTCTGTAGGCCTTCCTTTATCTAGATGGCAACTCGCCTCCTTATAGAAGGTTAATAGATAGGTTTGGCAAGAGCGATTCTTCATGAATCCATTCTGATTACTGCTAATGATACCGTTTTCATTACTGAAATCTTGGATACAGTTCCTTATCATCCCATCCAAGAGCTTGCATGTTATTGATGTTAGGCTAACTGGTCTGTAATTCCCAGCGATGTATTTTGGGCCCTTTTAAAATATTGGTGCTACATTGGCTTTTCTCCAATCCGCTGTTACCATTCCATTCAGAATGTCAGTAAAAATTAGGAACAATGCTCTGGCAAATACTTGACTAAGTTCCCCGAGTACCCTCGGGTGCAAGCCATCCGGTTCCGGTGGTTTTATTAATGTTATGTTTCCCAAGTCTAATTCTAATTCTGTCATCAGTTAGCTATGAGGGTGCTTCCTGTGATGTGTCACGAGGATAAACACTGCAGTTTTGGTTACTGAAGCTCCCCGATTCCGTCGTGAAGACTGAGGAGAAGAATAAATTCAATACCTTCGCCATCTCCCCATTCTTTGTAACCAGATGTCCTTCCTCATTCTTTATGGGGCCAATATGGCCTGTCCTCCCTTTTTTATTGTTTACATATTTAAGAATTTCTTGATTTTTTTTTTTTTTGCTCTCCTCCGCTGTGTCTTTCGTGTTCTATCTTAGCCGCCCTAATTGCACCCTTACATTTCTTGTTGCATTCTTTATAAAGTCTGAATGCTGATGATGATCCCTTAACCCTGTTGTTTTTTTTTTTTTTTTTTTGAAGGCCTTCTCTTTTTGCTTTTATATGCATTTTTACATTGGAGTTAAGCCACCCAGGACTTTTTTTTTTTTCCGCCCTTTTAAATTTATTACCCAATGGGATGCACTGGCTAATGCCCTTATTTATTATGCTCTTAAACCGAACCCATCTCTCCTTCGTGTTCTTTGTTCCTAAGATTTAATCCCAATTTATGCCTTGTAGCAAGGTTCGTACTTTAGGGAAGTTGGCTCTTTTGAAATTCAGTGTCTTTGTATTTCCCTTATGTTTCCTATTTTTGTGTGATTTTATACTGAAGCCAATCGACCTGTAATTGCTGTTTCCTAAATTGCCCCGTATTTCCACATCTGTGATCAGGTCTGTATTGTTGGTAATCAGTAGATCTAGTAACTCTTTATTTCTAGTTGGTGCGTCTACCATCTAACCCATTAAATTGTCCTGCAAGACATTTAGGAACTGGTGAGCCTTAGAGGAATGTGTGGTTCCCTCCGCCCAGTCTATGTCTGGATAATTAAAATCCCCCATTATGATAACACTTCCCATTCTTGCTGCTAATCCAAATTCTGATAGGAGGTCCGTCTCCCCCTCCTCCCTCAGGTTAGGGGGCCTATAGCATACTCCCAGTATTATTTTCTTCTTAGCTTCATCTCTTTGGCGCTCTACCCATAAGGATTCCACCTCTTCCCTAGCTCCCTTAGCGATGTCATTTCTCACATTCACATGTACATTATTCTTGATTTATAGACATACCCTTCCCCCTTTTTTACCCTCTCTATCCCTGCGATAAAGGGTATACCCTTGAATGGTTTTCCAGCCAATCATAAGAGCTGTTGAACCAGGTCTCTGAAATTCCCTCAAAATTCAAATCCTCCTCCATCCTTCATTGGTGAACATGCCAGATAGTTTAGACCGGTCGCATACTATGTTCGGAGAATGCAAGTAGGACTCGTTACTATACTTGCCTTGGGTTTATGTGCTTTAGCCAACCTACCACTAATGCCCCCAATACTACCCTCTGGACTATGTTGCGCAATGACTAGCTCTACCTCTGAACCCTCTAACTTTTTGACCATCTTTACTCCCAGCAGATCCGCACCGTCCTCATTTAGGTGCAGTCAGTCCCTTCTATAGTACTACCCCAGATCCTTAGCCACTTGTTTACTTCCCTAATCTCCCTCTGCCTTTCTGGTGTGGCTCGAGGTACCGGTAGTATTCCTGAGAATACTACCTTGGAGGCCCTTTTCCTCAATTTAGCTCCCAAGTCCCTAAAATCTTTCTTTAGGAAAGATATAATAAAATATTTACAAAAATTTGAGGGATATATATCCCTAAATTCCCTAAAATAATTTTAAGTTCATTTTTTTTTCCTCATTAATGTACACACAGCACCCCATATTGATAGAAAAACACAGAATTGTTGACATGTTTGCAGATTTATTAAAGAAAAACTGAAATCACATGGTCCTAAGTATTCAGACCCTTTGCTGTGACACTCTTATATTTAACTCAGGTGCTGTCCATTTCTTCTGATCATCCTTGAGATGGTTCTACACCTTCATGTGAGTCCAGCTGTGTTTGATTATACTGATTGGACTTGATTAGGAAAGCCACAGACCTGTTTATATAAGACCTTACAGCTCTCAGTGCATGTCAGAGCAAATGAGAATCATGAGGTCAAAAGAACTGCCTGAAGAGCACAGAGACAGAATTGTGGCAAGGCACAGATCTGGCCAAGGTTACAAAAAATTTCTGCTGCACTTAAGGTTCCTAAGAGCACAGTGGCCTCCATAATCCTTAAATGGAAGATGTTTGGGACGACCAGAACCCTTCCTAGAGCTGGCCGTCCGGCCAAACTGAGCTATCTGGGGAGAAGAGCCTTGGTGAGAGAGGTAAAGAAGAACCCAAACAAAAATCACTGTGGCTGAGCTCCAGAGATGGTCGGGAGATGGGAGGAAGTTGTAGAAAGTCAACCATCACTGCAGCCCTCCACCAGTCGGGGCCTTATGGCAGAGTGGCCCAACGGAAGCCTTTCCTCAGTGCAAGATACATGAAAGCCTGCATGGAGTTTGCAAAAAAAAACACCTGAAGGACTCCAAGATGGTGAGAAATAAGATTCTTTGGTCTGATGAGACCAAGATAGTACTTTTTGGCCTTAATTCTAAGCGGTATGTGTGGAGAAAACTAGGCACTGCTCATCACCTGTCCAATACAGTCCCAACAGTGAAGCATGGTGGTGGCAGCATCATGCTGCGGGGGTGTTTTTCAGCTGCAGGGACAGGACGACTGGTTGCAATCGAGGGAAAGATGAATGCGGCCAAGTACAGGGATATCCTGGACGAAAACCTTCTCCAAAGTGCTCAGGACCTCAGACTGGGCCGAAGGTTTACCTTACTGTTCTTGAATGGCCCAGCCAGAGCCCTGACGTAAACCCAATTGAGCATCTCTGGAGAGACCTAAAAATGTCTGTCCACCAACTTTTACCATCCAACCCGACAGAACTGGAGAGGATCTGCAAGGAATGGCAGAGGATCCCTAAATCCAGGTGTGTAAAACTTGTTGCATCTTTCCCAAAAAGACTCCATGGCTGTATTGGGTCCAAAAGGGTGCTTCTACTAAATACTGAGCAAAGCGTCTGAATACTTAGGACCATGTGATATTTCAGTTTTTCTTTTTTAATAAATCTGCAAAAATGTCAATTCTGTGTTTTTCTGTCAATATGGGGTGCTGTGCATACATTAATGAGGAGAAAAAAATGAACTTAAATAATTTTAGCAAATGGCTGCAATACAACAAAGAGTGAAAAATTCAAGGGGGTCTGAATACTTTCCTCTCTCTCTCTCTCTCTAGATCTCTCTCTCTCTCTAGATCTCTCTCTCTCTCTCTCTAGATCTCTCTCTCGATCTCTCTCTCTCGATCTCTCTCTCTAGATCTCTCTCTCTAGATCTCTCTCTCTCTCTCTCTCTCTCTCTAGATCTCTCTCTCTCTCTCTCTCTCTAGATCTCTCTCTCTCTCTCTCTCTCTCTCTCTAGATCTCTCTCTCTCTCTCTAGATCTCTCTCTCTCTCTCTCTCTCTAGATCTCTCTCTAGATCTCTCTCTCTCTCTCTCTCTCTCTCTCTCTAGATCTCTCGATCTCTCTCTCTCTCTCTCTCTCTCTCTCTCATTCATATATATATATATATATATATATATATATATATATATATATATATATTCTCGGATAAAATAATTATTTAACACGTCACTATTTTTCTAGGTAAATATATTTTTAAAGATGCTATTGACATGTAATGTTCACCACATGTCGATAACAACCCATGCAATCCATACATACAAAGAAACCAAAACAAAAATAAGTTCAGAAATTTAAGGTTATGTGTAAATAAATGGAATGGCAGAGGGAAAGAATATTTAACACATGAAGAAAGGGAGGTGCAAAAAGGCATGGAAAGCCAAGACACCAGCTGATATCTGTCAGTAATGAGAGAGAAATCCTGCCCCTGCAAATTAATATCAGCTGGTTCAGTCTGAACTGATGGCCTATAGAAAGGTGTCTCATTAGCAAGGTGTCACACAAACCTCTCATGATGGGTAAAAGCAAAGAGCTGCCTCAGGATCTTTGCAACCTTATTGTTTCAGAACATACTGATGGCATTGGTTACAGGAAGATTTCTAAACTTCTGAATGTTCCAGTGAACACTGTTGGCGCCATAATCCAGAAGTGGAAAGAACATAATTTCACCATAAACCGGCCACAACCAAGTGCTTCTCGCAAGATTTCTGACAGAGGAGTGAAAAGGATTATCTGAAGAGCCGAGGAGCACTTGTGGAGAGCTTCAGAAAGACTTGGAATTAGCAGGTACAATTGTTTCAAAGCAAACCAAAGGTAATGCACTCAACCGCCATGGCCTGAATGCATGCTCACCACGCAAGACTCCATTGCTGAAGAAAAAAGCACGTTGAAGCTCTAACGTTTGCTGCACAACATTTAGACAAGCCTGTAAAATACTGGGATAATAGTCTGGTCAGATGAGACCAAAATTGAACTCTTTGGATGCCATAATACACATCATGTTTGGAGGTCAAATGACACTGCACATCACCCCAAAAACATAATACAAACAGTGAAGTTTTGGAGGTGGGAACATCATCGTGTGGGACTGTTTTTACGGCAATGGCAAACTTCATATCATTGAAGAAAGGATGAATGGAAAAATGTACCAAGAGATTCTTGATGAAAATTTGCTACCATCTACCAGGATGATGAAGATGAAACAAAGGTGGACATTTCAGCAAGCCCATGATCCCAAACACAAAGCCAAGGAAACTCTCAATTGGTTTCAAAGAAAACAATGCTGCTAGAATGGCCCAGCCAATCACCTGACTTGAATCCAATAGAAAATCCATGGAAATCCAATAGAAAATCTATAGAAAGAACTAAAAATCAGAGTTCATAGAAGAGGTCTTTTACTGGGGTGGTAGGCTGTGTCTGGTTTCTTTGTCTTATTGCTTGTTTTATTATTATTACATATGCCTTTTGGAGAAAAATTAAAAGGTTTCTCATTTACAAGGGTGTTGGCAATCATTGGGATAGAACAATAAAACTACTGAAATCCATCTTCACTCTAACAGAATTGTCTCGTAAAGACAATGGAACTTTGCAGTTAATGTTAAATCATCACCATAGTTGGCCTACAGTTACCATTAGGAATCTTCCTCTAGACTGTTGGCCATCTTGAGCTCAGTCATGTGTTTTGCCTGAAAATGTCTGAATTTATAGCCAAGAACTTATAGATCAAGACATGCACGCAGTTTCAATGTCCATCTTTTTGCCTAGGCTTAATAGTAACCGGTAAACTGAAAAACTGGACAACATACTTCAGAAGGGCAGGATATTTATTGTTGTGTAATACACAGTAATGAATATAAATATGGTCCCAATTTCTGTTTCGTGAGTTTTAGTAGATTTAGTTTTTTTTCATCTGACATTTTATCTCCACATTTGTCTGCATATAGGTGTAGGGGTGTGTGTGCGTGTGCGTGCATGCTTTGTATTAAAGTGTTTCTAAAGGCATAATGTTTTTATCTTGATACATTCTATGCATTAAGATAAAAAACCTTCAGTGTGCAGCAGCCCCCCTCAGCCCCCTTAATATTTACCTGAACCCCATCTTGATTCAGTGATATTGCACAAGAGCCGAAGCTGTCCATTACTCTCTCTCCTGATTGGCTGAGACACAGATGCAGGTGCCATTGCTTTCGTTGCTATCAATCAAAGTCGGTGAGCCAATAAGGGGCAGGGCCGAGCCATGGCTCCATGTCTGAATGGACACACAGGGCAGCAGCTCGGCTCTGGTGCCCTCATAGCAAGCTGCTCGCTGTAAGGCACTCAGCAGGAGGGAGGGGCTAGGAGCACCGACAAGGGACCCGAGACGAGGAGGATCTGTGCTGCTCTGTTCAAAAGCATTGCATGGAGCAGGTAAATATGACATGTTTATTATTTTTAAACAAAAAAACAAGACTTTAATATCCCTTTTAAATCAGTTTTAGCTTCCACTTTTGCTCCCTGCAAACCCTGCAAATTAAAGCATAATGGGCTAGTATGCATTGCATACTAGCCCATTATGTGACACTTGCAAACGAAGCCCGCGCTGTCCCCTGTGCAGGCCGCGTCCATCTTTGCCCCTCTTTCTTCCGGAGCCGCGGACCCGCCAGTCACGGCACACGCTGGGGAAGAAACCGCACGGAGGTCCGTTTTTTCACAGCGCATGCGCCGATGACATTGACAAGTTAAATATCTCCTAAACGGCGCACACTTGGGAGATGTTTCCATTACCTATAGGTATGCCTTATTGTAGGCTTACCTATAAGTAGAAGTCACACAAAAGAGTTTACAACCACTGTAGCCTCCCTGGCGATATGATTATGTCAGACTTTGCATCTCAAAGCGGTACAATTATTTTGCATAGAAATTTGGCGTTTTATATTGTAGGCCTGTAATTCTTAGCAATAACACACTTAAATCTGTCCAAAGAACAGAGTCTAGTAGATATCCCGGGTGTGAAAGTTTGAAACCCAAAATCATAAATTATAATAAATATAAATAATTATAAAAAAAAATAATAAAATGAATTTCCCAGCGATTCACTATCGCTCAATTCTGCAAGTGTTATAATTTACTATCGCTGTTTTCTAGCTGGTCTAAAACCATTTTTGGCGTAAAAGGCCACTTTTTGGTTGCTATTGACAATCTCCTCCAGTTTCCAGGCAGAAAGAACAGTGTATATATAATATAAATCTGCATGCAGGACACTGGACAAACCACTAGGGACAAAAGGGATGTGAAATAATTGCATACAGTAATGTAATCTGTAAGATTACAGTGTACTGTATGTGTTTATGATTTTTGAATTTGCCACCGGGCTCCACCTCCGTGTGTTGCGACGCTCGCAGGGAACGGAGCCCGGCACACAGATGCTTCGGGCGAGAACAGAGCGGACACAGCGGGGGAGCATTGCAAGATCCTAGGGACAAGGTAAGTATACCGCACCAGAATCCTGCAATGAAATCCCGATTGTGGCTCGGGGTTACCGCTAATGGTACTGAAATTTAACCCCAAGCCACTCTCGGGAAAACCGCCAGGGAGGTTAAGAGTTGCAAAAGCTGATGCAATGTGACATAAATGCAAATAGTACTTTTAGCTTGTGTTTGGCCTTCCAATTTATTTAAAAAACGGAGCAACAACCAAAAGGGGTAGTCCTGTTTTAAGGCCCCCCCCTCCTCTTCACTAAATGGCACTTTTTTCTTTTGGGGGGGAGTGGGTTTTGACAGGCACCTGCTCCCACTTCTGCTCAGTTCGCCTAGACGATCCGCGCGGAAGTTCTCCTTTCTCCCTACCTCCCTGCAGGCTTCTGGGCCACGTCGCAAGTGGGACCATTCACAATGTGCAATAAGCAGCCGGCTATGAAGCCGCAAGCTGTCACAGCCAGGTGGCCACAGTTTAGATGCTGCCACCGGGACAAAAGACGGAAAGAAGGGACAGTTCGGGTGAGCACATCGCTGTATCCTGGGACAGGTGAGTATCTGTTTATTATAAGCAGCTATAAAAAATTAACAAAAAATGACTGTGCAGTGTTAATTTAGTTGACTAAAATATTTTCGTTGCCTAAATTAATACAATTGAGATAACTAAAATACGACTAAAACAGCATTTTAGTCAAGCCTAAAAGATGACTAAAACTAAAATGTCATTTTAGTCAAGACTATGACTACAACTAAATTGAAATTTGCCATCAAAATTAACACTGGTCTGTAGTGCGTGTTCATACTTTAGGGCTGGGTACACATTATTGCGCATTGGATGAGGGTTCCTCCACATCCAACTCGCAATAGCAGGAAATTTTGACCGGCTCTCTATGGAGCCAGTTCAAATATCTCAGCTGCGAATTTTCACAGGAGCCCTGTGTGACTTTTGGTCCGTTTTCAGGTCTGAATTCAGCCAAAAATTTCGGGCTGAAATAGGACCTGAAACGGTGAATGGGGACGCACCGGACCCCTGTTGTGAGCTGCATGCGAAGATAGTGTGAACCCAGCCTAATACCATAAATAATAACATATTCGTTTTTTTCACTCCAGCAGTATATAATGAGTTTGGAAATAGTAGAGAAATGCTTAAATATTGCATTTGACTACACCCGTTAGATTTTAGACTAAAATTAGTTTTGGTCGACTAAAATGTACTGGTGATTTAGTCGACTAAATATGACTAAAACTAAAACAGTTGCAGAAGACTAAAATGGGACTAAAACTAAAATGCCATTTTAGTCAGAAGACTAAGGCTAAAACTAAATTGAAATTTGCTGACAAACTTAACACTGCTGGAGCACCAATTTAACGACTTCAATACTGGTCACTTCCCACAAATAGCTTTCTTTTGGTGGTATTTGATCACCACGGTTTTTTTTTTTTTTTTGCTAAACAAATAAAAATGTTGTTACTAAGTAATTTGCTGCACTGATGAGGTGGCACTGATAGGCCCCACTGATAGGTGGCAATGATGGGCACTGATAGGCAGCACTAATGAGGAGGCACTGACAGGCATTACTGTTGGGCACTGTGGAATCTCTAATGGGCACTGATTGGCCTCCTTGATGGACACTGATTTGCATCCATGGTGGACACGGGTGGGCATCCCTGGTGAGCTCTAGTGGACATCCCTGGTGGGTCTGCACTGATGTTCAATGCGCTGATTATCAGCGCAGATCCCCCCCCCCCCCCCCCCCTCATCAGGAGAGCCGCTGATTTGCTATTGTCAGCGCGAATAGAGGAAAAGCTGATAAACGGCACTTCCTGGTTACGATGTGACCAGCTGTGATTGGACACAGCTGATCATATGGTTAAGAGCCTATGACTCTTTACCAAGATTGGAGATGCGGTGTGTCAGAGTGACACAAGGTACTACCGACTCATCCCGCTGGACGTCGTATGAGGCCCAGTCAGGATAACTTAACCACTTTGCGGCCGTCATTCTGCTATATGATGGGCGGGAAGTGGTTAAATTCATATAGTTCAGTGGTGGTCAGCTTGAAAATTACATAGGGCCACAAATGGGACCCCCAACGCTTCCAGAGGGCTGCACAATAGCAGCGCATTTTTGCATCTCAACGCCCAACAATTTCTGTGTTTTGCAGTGTATCGCAATGCACACTGAAGAAGTTGGGAGTACAATAATCCCCAGCAATTGGTGTCAGTGAATGTATTCATAATCCCCAACATTAGTGTCAGTGGACGCAAAAATATCCACCAGCACTAGTGTTGGTGATATTAACCCCCACCCTTCTCCCTACATAACTCCCTCCAAGTCGGTGGTCACTGGCAGTGAAAGTAAATTCCCCCCCCCTCCCAGGGATCATGAAACTAAAAGTTCACACCCATCCCTTCTCTCCTTCAATGCCACGTGCTGGAACACACGGAGCGATTCAGCAACCAACACTCTGCTTCAATTCTACTGTCCATATGGTGCCCAATAGTCCGTAGGCTGCATGTAAAGGGTCAATGAGCCACGTGTTGGGCACCAATAATATAGTTACTTAATTGTAACCGATCTAGATTGATTGAATCTTTTTATATAGTCTAAAATAAAATGGGAACTGTATGAGCTGAGAAAGATATTTGTAATAACTGCCTTGTCTTTTTTCTTACCTCCTATAGAGGCCTTCTCAACCCCAGTGTTTCACAGTGGTCCTGATAAAAATGGCTTCCACCTGGGCATTAGAAAGAACTTGGATCAAGTGTTTGGGAAACAGAAAAATCTTTGGTTAATTCCTCTCTTTACAAGGTAGGCTAGCAGGTTTTTGCATACTTTTTTTTTTTTAATAATATTTTATGGTGGCGTTGGTAAGCTTACTTGGTATAGGGTGCCTGACATGTGGACCCTAACATCCCCAAGGGGCTGCACCTAATCCTGTGTGTGTGTGTGTGTGTGTGTGTGTGTGTGTGTGTGTGTGTAAAAGCCTAACCCTAGGGGTACAGATTGTCAAAATTGGTAATTCTGCAGTCCTTTTGTTCATATTCCTGGGTCTACTGTATCCTGTTCTTAAATTTTGTGGAAACTAATGCCCCGTACACACGGTCGGATTTTCCGATGGAAAATGTCCGATCGGATCGTGTTGTCGGAAATTCCGACCGTGTGTGGGCTCCATCGGACATTTTCCATCGGATTTTCCGACACACAAAGTTTGAGAGCAGGATATAAAATTTTCCGACAAAATCCGTTGTCGGAAATTCCGATCGTGTGTACACAAATCCGACGGACAAAGTGCCACGCATGCTCAGAATAAATAAAGAGATGAAAGCTATTGGCCACTGCCCCGTTTATAGTCCCGACGTACGTGTTTTACGTCACCGCGTTCAGAATGATCGGATTTTCCGACAACTTTGTGTGACCGTGTGTATGCAAGACAAGTTTGAGCCAACATCCGTCAGAAAAAATCCTAGGATTTTGTTGTCGGAATGTCCGAACAAAGTCTGACCGTGTGTACGGGGCATAAGAGTTGTAAATTTCCAGGGTTTGCAAGGGATTTGTTTAGTTGCCATAAAGATAAATGTTAAATTCGATCTTCGCTTTGTCCACCCAACCCCCACCTCTTCTCTTCTGCCCCTGATCAGCCCTGCACTGCCATCTTCTCTGGTTAAGTCATCAGAAAGCTTCTGGCTCTTCTGGGTTTAGCTGGCGACTCTCCAATGACATACTGCTAGCCCCCTCCCCCTCTTTTCTCAATGAAAGGCTAAGCCTACTGGGATATTGATGTACTGTACATAGCCCAGGAGGCAGAGTGGGCAAAGTGCACGTCAACTCCTAGGCAACTGACGTGCATTGGGGGGGGGGTCTGGCCAGATCTTTAATAATAATAAAAAAAAAAAAAAAAAAGCAAAACAAAGGAAAGAAAAGCCCGCTTTGTGGAGGGAAGGAGTGGTGGATGAAAGCCAACATTATAATTCAGGTTGATGATCTGCTTTAAGGAGTTCAAATCGATGAGAAGAAATGCATGAGTAACTTGTTTTTATTGTTTCCTCTGCATTGTATTATTTACATCACTATACACTGCTGTGTATTTGTTTTTTTTTTCCTTAGTATTGGAGATGGACTATCCTTTCCAATGAGAACAGTTTCAGAATCTCAAAACCCTTTGCTGTCTAGAGAGAATCAGTGGGATGATGATGGTACAGATGAAGAAAATCCAGGTGAGGCTTTGAAAACACAGAAGTAGCTTAGATTTGTGTCAGGTAGTTGGGGGATTCTCTAATCTGTTCTTAACATAGAAATGTCAAGCTAGATGGTCCTACCCCATATTTTTACACTCCTTGCAAGAAATTGTAATTTCTTAATTATACATTACAAGACACAGGCAGATTCAGAGACAACTGGGGTTATAGGAAAGTACCTTCAGGTAATTGGACACTGGCAAAAGGGACTGCGAGGACCCCCCTATAACTCCTCCCACTAAGCCTCAGTTTATCGCTTGTCTTTAGGTATTGGGTGTTTCTCTACACTCTAGTGGGGATTTTATTTTGTCTGTCACACTTACTGAATTCTTCAGTAAAAATGTATTGCTCTGGTATGACTGCGACTGGCATCTTACACCGTTTCCAGAGAGAAAATATATGCCGACCTGTAAAGTTACTTTATGAACTTAATCTTTTATTAGGGGCCCACCTTGGCATGTATTGTCCCAAGCTGGGTTAGCTGCAAGCTGCTATACAGGTCCAGGGCAGAGGTAATCTGTACCAATGTGACCCAGTCCTTGAAGGCCCCCTTGCTGTGGGTGGGGGGTATGAACTTCTAAACTGGGTGAAACTGGTTTTAGAAAGGGTTACTGACTGCTCTTCCCTTTGTGGAAGTGCATGCCCTGCCCTGGCGGGGTAACCCTCCATTCCTCTCACTTACAGTGGGGCTTATGTCCACACTGACCTCCTGGTCTTCCTCCTTTCCTCTTCCAATGAGTATTAGTAGTAGGGTCTCTTAAGGCCAATAACTGCCACTCAGGCACAGGTGCAGATAGCCCTAGGCAGTCTTATTACCCTCTCTAAGGATCTTAGCCACTTGTGTATACTGAGCATGTATCGGACAGTGCAATGACCATTTTAGGACTTTGCTTATTTACCACATGAGCAGTAAAGCTTCCTGAGGGCGATTGCAGATTGTGAAGGGGGCTTTGGCAACAAATCTGTGTAGTCAGACACTGGGGGACATACTGTTTTTTTAACCCCTTCATCACCTCCTAGGCCACAGTGAGTACCCTATACATCACTTTTTCTGGAAGGACATAGGAGAGGATGTGGTCTTTGGCTACCAGTGGGGCTGTATGAGCTGCACTGACCCACCCTGGGGATTCAGCCACTGACAGTTTGCCAAGTTGTTCCCCCTCCTTGGACGTATCCATTGCCCTTTCAGGTACTCCACAGGTCTCATGCCTCTGCGAGAAGGACTTTGCAGTTTCTATGTCTACGCTTATCAGACAGATTGTGGATCTTATTCAGTCCGTGGGCCATCAAGGTCATGAAAGACTCCTGCTCCCTTCTCCATTCATTTCCTTTCCTGAAGAGGCTAGTGAGGCAGACAAGGAGCAAAAAGAGGGTGGGTTGAGGTCTCTTCTAAAGCACCGTACACATGGGCAGAATGTCGGGAGACATATGCCGGTACAAAAAATACTGGCCGACATTCTGCTGGTGTGCATGTTGGATGTGCATGCTGGAAAACTAGCAGCCAACCGACTCCTGATCAGCGCTCTCAGCCAATGGCAGAGAGCACTAATTGGAGTGTCCTGGGAGGGGGGTGTCCCCCTGTCAGAACACAACAGCTCAGCGGGGGAGATTGCTGGACTAACCTTGCATGGTTAGTACAGGGGCTCCGACTGGAGCTGTTAGTTTTTTTTTTTTTTTGTGCAACCCGCGGGATGCACGAAAAAAAAACTGTAGTGTGTACCAGGTTTTAGGATCAGCTACTTATGTCACTTTATCACATAAGCTGAGTGATTACTATCTCAGTGTTTATTGATGAAGTGCGGACATGTCTAGAACTGGAATACTCCACCGAACTACTTTACTTAACAATACTCTAAAGAAGATTAATTTATCACTAAATGAGTGCCATTGAGGTTGATTCAGCAATTGCCTGTTTTAACAGGTTTTCAATTGTACCATTGGAGGATTTACTGGCATTTAAGGACATCATGGATTAGAAACTTTTACCCATCCATTCCTATAGGCCCTGAGCTTCTTCAGCGTTTGGAACTGCTGCCGACTGCTCTGAGATCTTGTTTAGATGAGATGGCTGACTCCCTACCTCAAATATCTAGAACAGCCTTTCTCAACCTTTTCAACAGAGGAACCATTGGAAACAGAAATATGTGCAGCGCTAAAGATTCTGTACTGCTACAAAATCATGTGTGTGAAACCAATCTGTTTAAATCAGTATAAATTAATATATAATTTTGTGCTTATTCACATTGAACACTAAATGAGTCCATAAAGTGTCCTAAAATTTTGGTGAGTCCATAAAATGAAAAGATGAATAATGGTAAAAAATGCAGTGTATCAAGTGAAAAAAGTGTTCCTCATGACATCAAATATTGAGTGAGTATACAAAACAACCACCAATGGTTGTGAAAAGGCTTGCTGGAGTGAATGGACTCAAACGAGCATACGCTCAATGAGTCAACAAGGCTTATGGTGTGAACACCAATACATGGGACATCCATGCTTGTACTTCTGACCAAAGTGGAAGATGATCCCTCCCTCCAATGGATGGCTCAGATAAATGCTTTGCAGATTTGACCAACAAGGTGAGCAGAGTCTTTCTCATGTAGTCAAGCAGTGTGACCAAAAAGGAAACAAATACTCTACATAGTGTGAACCCGTAATAACAAATGAAATTTAATAAAATTGGGAACACTCACATTTGAATGAATAAACAAGCGCTTGTAATGGAAAGTAGGACAACGCAATGGCATCAGCAGGTCTCGTTCCATCAGTTACTCCCACCCTGATTGCATCAACCAGACCACCTGCGGGTCAAGCCTTGCTCAGGAATAACAAGAGTGGCTTGTGTATCGGCTGCATCATCAGCAGGAAGTGCAACGGCTCGGAGAGTGGTGACGCCGCCCTCTGATTCTTGATCTAAATGCTTAATGGAAGCCAATAGTAATTCACCATCAAAACGGTGTTTGAACAGAGGAAACATTGAAATAACCTTTTTGGTCTTTGGGAACCCCTGAAAAACATACTATAGCTACATGTCATGATACTTTTGTGTGATGGTCAGTGAGAAGAATGTCCCTTACACTTGTGGACATTGGGAAGATTTACCCCCTTCACAGATAGCTAAAAAGATTAATGGTGTCAGTGGGAACTTTATCTGAGAGGTAGAAATTGCTCATTGCTCAAGGAACACCTAGCAACCTCTGGAGGAACCCTGGTCTAGAGTAAGCCTTTTTTCTATTTAGATTCACTGGCTGTTTTGGTTTTGGAGGATGCAGCATGCAATAACCACCTGGAGAGGATTCTATTTGCGGGAGGTAGTTTCTTTGGAGAGGAGCTGTACACCTTTATCATAAAGGTTACTATGAGTAAGGGAGAATTACAAATGCAAGGCTTGGACACCCAAGCTTGCCAAAACATGGCTCCAAGACTTGTGCACAATGACAGAGCACTGTCTGTTGGCCTTTGTGTTTTCTCGGTCTGGACATTCTGGACCTTTTTGAGGTCAGTTTGTCATCTAGCAAGACAACTAGCTAACGCTTGTCTCCGACACCCTCCCCGATTTTTATGACTTAAAATATGACTAGATCTCCACAGTGAGCAGAGTTTCTATGTTTACCTGCAAAGGCTTTTCCTCGGGGGTCACAGTTTTGGTTGGGGAAAGGTTTTAAGGTTTTTACTCCAACTTGCAGTGCATCCAGAAAGTATTTACACTTTTCCCACTTTCTTATGTTGCAGCCTTATTCCAAAATTGATTAAATTCATTATTTTCCTCCCAAATTCTACAAACAATACCAAATAATAACGTATAAGAAGTTTGTTTGCAATCTGTACAAATTTATTAAAAAAAAAAATGAAAAAAAAAAAAATCAGCCTTTGCCTTGAGATCTGAAAATGGCTGTGCACCGACGCTCCCCATCCAACCTGATGGAGCTTGGGAGGTCCTGCAAAGAAGAATGGGAGAAACTGTCCAAAAATAGGTGTGCCAAGCTTGTAGCATCATACTCAAAAAGACTTGCAGTTGTAATTGGTGCCAAAGGTGCTTCAACAAAGTATTGAGCAAAGGCTGTGAACACTTATGTACATGGGCCTTTTTTTTCTATTTTTTAAAAATTTGCAAAGATTTCAAATAAACTTCTTTCACGTTGTCATTATGGGGTATTGTTTGTAGAATTTTGAGGAAAATAATTATTTTAATCCATTTTGGAATAAGGCTGTAACATAACAAAATGCGGAAAAAAGCCAAGCGCTTTGAAATACTTTCCGGATGCACTGTATTTGTGGTTCTAAAACCCAGTGGAGACATGGGCCCCATCTTGGACCTTAAAGTTCTCAACAGTTAAGAATACTGAAATTTCACATGGAATCTACCAGGTCAGTCATCACCTCCCTTCAACAAGGGGTTTCCTGGCTTTGTTGTACATCAGAGATGCTTATTTGCATGCCCACATTTATCCTCTGCATTAATACTTTCTGGGTTTTACCCTAGGCGAACAGCACTTTCAATATGTGGCGTTTCCTTTTGGCCTCTCCATGGCTCCTCGGATCTTCATAAAGGTCTTTTCTCCGGTACTTGCTCTGCTTTGTTCTTTGGGTAAATATTTAGGGTACCTCGATGACCTACTGTTGAGGGCCATATCTCCCCAGATTCTATCCCACAACATTCAGCAGACAGCTCCACTGTCGCAGGCTTTTGGCTAGATCCTTAACCTCCAACAATCTGACTCGCACGCACCCTAGATACGACTCTGGCTTAAGTGTTTCTTCTCCAACAAAAATCACATTGCTGAATCTCAGGCATGGACACTCCTATTCCATCGTTGAACCTTAATGCCGTTATGGATGAGGGTCCTGAATCTGATGGTGGCCTCCTTCAAGGCATGGTATGCTGAGATTCACTCTGGGCCATTACAACACAGTATCCTGGCTGTGTGGGACAGACTATTTCTTTGTATTGACCCATGTACCTGTCAGCAGAGGCCAGACACTGTAGCATTATGAATATCCAATCTAGCGCTGGAGTTGTGAAAGTCCTTTCTTTCCTTGACTTGGCTTTGAATGGTTCTTATGATGGATGCCAGCCTCTTGAGCTGGGGAGGTGTCATGAGGTCAGCAACAGTGCACGACACTTGGTCAGTGATGGAATTCTGACTTCCCATCAATATTTTGGAACTCAGAGCTATTAGCTCGCCCTTCGGAAGTAGACATGCTGCCTTCAGGGACTGCTGACGTGGGTTCAATCACAGTGCCATGGAGAGTGGCTTATATTAACCACCAGGGAAGAACCGGAGGTTCTCCCTGAAATATACCTTTTTTCTCCCCAAAAAATCCTCCCTTGCCTGCTTCAGTGAATCGAGTCGGAGTGACTCTCTTGGTTCCAAACTGGCCAAGAATAAAATGGTAAGTAGATGTTCCTGGGGTTCTGGCAGATATTTTGTGGCTGTTACAAGACCATCTGTATCTACTGTTTCAGGTTCAGTGTTCCAATCTACTTTTCTGTTACTGGCTTTAACGGCTTGGCTGTTGAAGCCCAAGTCCTAAGAGATAGGTCTGTGTGAGTCAGTCATCACTATGCGGTTAGAAACCAGTTGTGATCTGAAGGTAGAGCTGCACAATTAATCCTTAAAAAAATCACGATCTCAATTCAACCCCCCTGATGATCTTTATTGCAGTTTGCCAATTCTTTCATATAACAAGTGGAGAGACTTATCTGCTCACTCAGCTGTCAAAAGAAAAAATCCGGGCAGTCTGCCAAGTTTTTAACCTGAAACATTGTAACTAATGCTTCCTACTTAGATCAAAAGGGATACACTTGTGTGTGTAAAGAGAAAATCTGGGCAGTCTGCCAAGTTTTTAATAACATGTAAATGCAGGAAGTTTAACCACTTGCTGCCCGCCATATAGCAGAATGACGGCGGCAAAGTGGTTTCAGTACCCTGACTGGGCGTCATATCACCCGGGGGCGCGCATCGCGGCGATCGTTGTTGCGGGGTGTCAGTCTGACACCCTGCAACACCGATCTAGGTAAAGAGTCTCTGATGGAGACTCTTTACCACGTGATCAGCCGTGTCCAATCACGGCTGATCACGATGTAAATAGGAAGAGCCGGTGATCGGCTTTTCCTCACTTGCGTCTGACAGATGCGAGTAGAGGAGAGCCGATCGGCTGCTCTCCTGACGGGGGGGGTCTGTGCTGATTATCACCACAGTCCTCCTCGGATCCCGCCCAGGACCACCAGGGAAGCCATCCACACGGGACCACCAGGTATGCCACCTAGACCCCCAGGGAAATACCAATCTGTGCCCAGGCAGCTGCCAATCAATGCCAAGGCAGCTGCCAATCAGTGCCCACTCACAATGCCTACCACTGCCAGTGCCACCAGGGATGCGTATCAGTGCCACATATCAGTGCCCATCAGTGCCACCCATAAGAACCCATCTTTGCAGCCTTTCAGTGTCGCCTATCAGTGCCACCCATGAGTGCCGTCTATCAATGCCCATCTGTGCTGCATATCGGTGCCACCAATCAGTGCTGCATATCGGTGCCCATAGTCAGTGCCCGCTCATTGGTGCCGCCTTATCAGTGCCCATCAGTGAAAGAGAAAGCGTACTTATTTACAAAATTTAACAGAAACAAAAGCAAAACTTTTTTTTTTTTCTCAGAATTTTCGGTCTTTTTTTATTTGTTTAGCAAAAAATAAAAACCACAGAGGTGATCAAATACCACCAAAAAAAAGCTCTATTTGTGTTAACAAAATGATACAAATTTAGTTTGGGTACGGTGTAGCATGACCGCGCAATTGTCATTCAAACTGCGACAGTGCCAAAAGCTGAAAATTGGTCTGGACAGGAAGGTGTATAAGTGCCCTGTATTGAAGTGGTTAACCACTTAAAGTCTAAATCTTTTTCTGACACTTGTTTCTTAAGTTAAAATCAATATTTTTTGCTAGAAAATTACTTGGAACCCCCAAACTATATATATATATATATATATATATATATATATATATATATATATATATATATATATATATATATATATATATATATATATATATATATATATATATATATATATATATATATATATTAGCAGAGACCCCAGGGAATAAAATGGCAATTGCTGCAATATTTTATGTCACACTGTATTTGCCCAGTGGTCTTTCAAAAGCAATTTTTGGGAAAAAATACACTTCAATGAATAAAATTAAAAAAAAACAAAACCGTAAAGTTAGCACAATTTTTTTTGTTTTAATGTGAAAGATGTTACGCCACGAGAATCGTGAGAGAATCATGATCTATCTTCTAAGCAAAAAAATCATGATTCTCATTTTAGCCAGAATCGTGCAGCTCTACCTGAAGGCACCAAACGCACCATGCCTCCATCCCTAATTATACATGCTAAAAAATGGCAATGGTCATGGGAATTTAAATGAGACAGGTCACTTTAAAAATACAGCGTACATAAAGTTTTTAATTTTTTAAAAGATCATATTTAAACATTCCATAATCCTAAAAGTACATAATTGCAGTTTCCATTGTGATAAAGACATATTAAAATTTGAAGAGCTGACCTATAAGAGATTCATATTGGAATAAATTCATAGTGTTCTAGTACATGATGGTAATATACAGTAAAAAATACATTCCAAACTGATGGCCAACAAGATCAACCCGCCCTCACCTGTGCTACCACCACTGCGCTCTTGGATATGTGCAAAACGATTCCTACAGCTGCCACTTAAATAAAGCAAATATGTGTACAGTATCTTTTCAAATGTAAAAAAAGTGGAATAAATAGTGGCGCTCCAAAAAAATATAATACCATATATGTGAAAAAACATATAAATGATAAAATGATAAAACAATGTTTCTTAATGAAGAGAAAACCGTGAATGAAAATAATGGTGTGATAAATAATATCGCCCTGTGACCAGTGCAAAAGCAAGTAGTGTATAAATAACAAACTATAAAATTAATACAATCACTGAACATGTTATCAAACTGATATCACCCTGTGACAAGTGCAAACTATTAAAGTCTCTATTGAATGAACATACGGTGTATAAAAAAGTCCATGAACACTGTAAAAAAATCAAATGAGTGATATGTGTCCAAGTATTCAATGTGCAATTCTTCTAATCATCCACCACACCTCTGTGCCACAGATTTCACTCCCCTCAAAGACACGCACTCACCAGGTGCATTAGCCTCACACTCTCGTGTTTGGCAAAACTCGCCTCAACCCACACATACAGGGGTTAAAAAAGATCTCCAAATTCCAGTCGTGTGCATCAAGAAACTTCCCATGTAGTGATTTCTCCACATGTAAATGACAAAAGCGCTCCAATAGTGTGAATGTTCAAACGATTTATTAGAAAAAGTTCAATAATCCATCACCATTGTACTCACATGTGTCAAATTCACAGCAAGCATAAATACAGCAAGGAATTCCATGCACTGTTTGAGCGATATATTGCGGTCGCGGCGGACTGAAGGTGTACGGTGGCTGATGACAATCTCACCCGCTCCTCGACCCCAGCCTCCACTTCCCGATGCAGCGTGTCACGTCATAATGTCTTACGTCACGCGTAGATTGCCGTACAGCCACGCCCCAACATGTTTCGTCACAAGGACTTAATCATGGGATCCCCATGATGGCATTATATTTTTTTGAGCTCCTATTTATTGCACTATTTTTTCCATTTGAATAGAGGTTTAGATACTGTACACTGTAAAAAATACATGATTGACTACAAATCACTATGCGGTTAGGTGCCCAAAAAATCAAATTCTGCTAAAGTCTATTGCCACAGCTGGAAGGTTTTTTTTTATGCCTGGTGGGAACAGCAGAAGGTTAGACCTAGTCAGTATTCCATGGGAAATATCCTGGGTTTTCTTCAATCGGAGCTGGATCAGCAGTTGGCCCTGAGTACGATTTAGGGCCAAATACCATCTTTGGGCTATTCTTTTTCAAAGACCGTTGGCATCTCACTCCCTGAATGAAGGCGTTTTGTTCAAGGGGTTGGATATATTGCTGCCCCCAGATAGCCTCTGGTAACACCGTGAGACTTGAATATGGTAATTTTGGTGCTGCAGGTTCCCCCCTCTCTTGTGAGCCCATTACAGATTTATTTTTAACTGACCTTACTCTTAATGTGGTTTTCCTGACAATGATTACCTCTGCTAGGAGGGTGTCAGAGCTGGCGGATTTATCTTATAGGGAGCCTTTCCTGGTGATTCACAAGGATATGGTCATCGTTTGGCCTAAGTTCTCTTTCTACTAAGGTGGTGTCTTCCTTTCACCTTTTTTCCCTGCATCTTGTTCCACCATTGTTAGGTGTTAGGGCCAACTCGGCCAAACATATAGGGCTCCTCTCTTTCCAGTGACTTATCACTCTACTAGATCTGTCGGTGCATGGGCTCTTCAGCTTTCAGCGTGCAGATTTGTAAGGCTGCCTTCCAAAGTTTTACTGTGTAGATGTTCAGGCTTTGGCTGATGCTGCTTTTGGTCGCAAGGTGATTTTTGTTTTTTGTTTTTTGGGAGGTGTGTGTGTGTGTGTGTATGCGCGTGTCTGTAGACTGGGTTTGTTGCGGGGATGCATTGGGATGTCCCAGTCGTCTCTGAATCTGCCTGTTTCATGTACTGTAAGCACAAGAAAATGGGATGGGTTTTCTGACTTTTACTGTACCCCCAAGAAATGGATTTTAAAGAAAGGACACAGGCCACCCTTCCCTTTTGTGGGCTTTATTGCTTGCTTAAAGAACTGAGGCTTGCTGAGAGTGGGAGGGGGTTATATGGAAACCTTTGCAGTCTTTTTGCTAGTGTCCAATCACCTCAACATACCTGCCTATATCCCAGTCTTCTCTAAATCTTCCTGTGTCCTGTACTGTACTTAAAAAAATCATTTTTACAGGTAATGCAAAAAATCTAATTTTGCCCAAAAACATAGCCCTAAAAATCCCATAAAATTGCCTATTACAATCCACCGAAATCTAGTATAGCTAGAGGCTTAATTCACCCAAATGTTTTCATAAATCTCTGAAAAGATCTTTGTATTGGAATTCTCAACTATATCCAGCTAGCAGCTGTAGGACCTAGACTTTTGATGCTGCAAAAAAGGTAGTGAATGCCCCAAGGGGACTCCATACACAAGCATCTTTCTGTCCTTTAACAAACCCTCGGACTAATTCTAAATTTAATTACATATGTGTTTAGCTTTCACACTACCTCTAAAACTGCAAATATTGAAGAAGGCCTGTTTGTTCGTAAAAACAGCTGTTTTGTATTCTTTTGTACTTCAGGTCCTCATGAGACTTCACACATAGCCATAGAAATGGACACATAGTTACTGGCACAGTTGAAGCTGAAAATGCAAAGTTAAGGTATGTATGTTATATTACACTGGCAGTGTCAAAGCTGTGTTCATATGCTTTTAGAGGACATTTCTAAAAGCATATAAATACATGTAGTAATTTCTCATTAGTATCATTAAATGTTTATTTGCAACCGTTTAGCTGCATTTAGGGAAAATAGAATTACCGTATATACTAGAGTATAAGTCGTTCCGAGTATAAGTCGAGGCCCTAATTTACCACAAAAAAATGGTAAAAACTTATTGACCCGAGTATAAGACGAGGGTGAGAAATGCACAGCTACTGCAAGTGGAAAAGAGGGTCAACAATGCCCATTTGCAGCCTCACTGTGCCCATTTGCAGCCTCACTGTGCCCATTTGCATGCCTCACTGTGCCCATTTGCAGCCATAGGTCCCCCGAACTTCAAACTCGGTAGTTAAGGGTTTCTAGATGCCCCCTAGCTGCAGCCAAAATTTGGGGTCTCTGAACCCAAAGTGTCCCCAAATGACATTGCTGCAGATGGACACAGTTGACCGACTTTGGGGCCCAGTATCTCGGGGCCACTTAGAGCTAAGAACCCCAAATTTGGTGTTCAAACCCAGTAGAACTAGCACCATAAAATATCCAAAGCTGGGATTTCTTGCACCAAGTGGCCCCGAGATACAGGGCCCTTAAAATCGGTTCAGAAAATGTCAAGCACTTTTCTGCAGCAGAGAATATTTTCTGAACCTATTTTGGGGCCCCGTATCTCGGGGCCACTTGGTGCCAGGAACCCCAGCTTTGGATATGCTATGGTACCAGGTCCACCGGGTTTGCACACCAAATTTGGGGTTCCTAGCACAAAGTGGCCCTGAGATACGGGGCCCCAAAATCGGTTTAGAAAATGTCAAGAACTTTTCTGCAGCAGAGAATGACATTTTCTGAACCGAATTTGGGGCCCCGTATCTTGGGGCCACTTAGTGCTAGGAACCCCAGCTTTGGATATGTTGTACCAGTTCCACTGGGTTTGCACACCAAATTTGGGGTTCCTAGCGCGAAGTGGCCCTGAGATACAGGGCCCCAAAGTCGGTTCGGAAAATTAAATTTTTTGCTGCAGAAAAGTGCTTGACTCGAGTATAAGTCGAGGGGGGCACTTTCAGCACAAAAAAATGTGCTGAAAAACTCGACTTATACTCGAGTATATACGGTATGTGCATCCAGGATCTGATCAGAAACGCTAAACACGGCTAAACCCACTTCAAAGCGGGAACCACTTCTAAAGACAGAAACGGTGAACTGGGAAGCCTAGAAGTTATTTTATACTTCAAATGCCTGTGTAGGAATCGTTGAGTTTGTCATATGTGAAGAATATGGTATTCTTTTTTTTATCACCATGTGCTATTGCTAAAATTTCTCAGTATGCCATTCTGTAATCCTTCAAGGTAAAGTAGATGTCTTTACCCTTTATCCACCAGGTATGTATGCTTGTAGTTGGAAAAGTCAATACAACTTTTCTGTAAAAAAAAATAAAAAAAATAAATTACTTTCCAGATACCTTCTCCAGCGTTTAGAAGCGCTAAAAACAAGAGTGGAAGTGTGAACAAAAGAACAAAGTGAAAGCATGCCTCTCACAAAATGCTCGGGTATCACTGTGCTCCTAAACCACTATCCCGCCCACAGCTCCAATCCACACATGCAGAGGAGAACACCAACCATAAAAATAAAAAAAATGCTAAATGAGTTCTAATTGTAATATGTGGCCAAAAGCAATAAGAAGGAATATAACATAGATGGAAAACTAAATGTGTGGCCAACGTCTAAGCATCTACAATACCACTGTCGTAAAACGCATAATACACTTAAAAGGCAAAAAGGTGGCTAGCACTGAATCACACTAATGCTAAACACTGGTCTGACGCTTGCTTTGGGGGCTGGGGACATTCTGTGCTGTTAGGCACCACCCCCACTCCTTCCTCACAGGATTTGACTGACATAGCAGGAGCCAATGGCTCCCGCTGCTCTTAGTAAAGAGCTTGAATGTAGAAAGACAGCAAAGTGGGGGCTGCAGGCATAGACCATAGTGGATCGAGCGAGGTGTTTGGTAAGTGTTTTGGGAAGGGGGGAGCAGAGGCACAGACAGTGGATAGTTTTTTTTTTCCCTTAATGTAGAGAAAGTAAAACTGCCTTTTAGTACCCTCTAGTCCATGAATCAAGCCGCCAGAGGTTTTACCGCAATGGTGTGCAAGAGAGGAGAAAAAACATCCCTGTCTAGTGCCCCTGGCACGTTAAAAATCAGATGTCCACCCATTGACACAAATTCTGTCCATGGGAGAAGCTTAGAGAAGTTAAAGCCATTTAATAAATCGAAGACCAAAGCCATGTAATGTTTGCCACAAGTAGCCCCATTCCACAGAATTAAATCAAAGTCTTATGTTAAGTGGACAGGAATAGGGGAAAAAAAATCTACTAATGAGGACACTGGTTTCCAATGACAGCTGTCAAAAAGGCACTTTCCCTAAAGGCGTTGTAAAGTCAGAAGGTTCTAGGTCCAGCAATGTTGTACAAGACACTTGGCTGGCCTGGACTCCCCTCTTCATTGGCTGAGACCGCAGCGCCATTTACTCCCACTGCTGTTAATCTAAGTCAGTCAGCCAATGAGGAGAGAAAGGGGGTGGTGCGGGGGATGCCTTTCCGTGTCTGAATGGACACAGGGACCTGTGGCTTGGCTCTGGTGCCCCCATAGCAAGCTGCTTGCTGTGGGGACACAACAGGAGGGAAGGGCCAGCAGTGCCGGACGGGGACCCGAGAAGAGGAGGATCCGGGCTGCTCTGTTCAAATCCATTGCACAGAGCAGGTAAGTATAACATGCTTATTATTTTACCTAAAAAAAAAAATCAAAAAATCTTTACAATCACTTTAAAGAGGAGGTCCAGCCTCGGTAATTTTTTTTTTTTAATAGTCAGCAGCTACAAATACTACAGCTGCTGACTTTTAATATTAGGGCACTTACCTGTCCAGGGAGCCCACAACGTCGGCATCCCAGCCAGTCTTTGGATCGACTCCCAGGTGCTGCCGCCGCCATTCCTGGTAAGGGAACCTGGCAGTGAAACCTTTCGGCTTCACAGCTGGTTCCCTTCTGTGCATGTGCGTAGCTCGCTGTGCTTTCTAATTGGCCTGCCGGTGGGGGAAAGATGAGGGGGGCTGAACTTCTGGCAGATCGGGTCGTGGCCTCATCTCCGGAAGTGGGGAAGGGGACCTGTCAAAAACAGGTCCCCCCCCGAAAGGTGCCAAATGTGGCCCCGGAGGTGGGGAGGAAGCATATAAGCGGAAGTTCCACTTTTGGGTGGAACTCCACTTTAACTTGTAGAGATTTTCTCTCACTTGTATCTACAGGATAGGAAGTGAAGGAAAACCTCCCAAGTGGGACACAGATGTGAATTAAAAGCGAACTGTTCTATTTAATTATGTACATGGTGATATTTTGCTGAAGTTTGGAATTTATGGGGGATGATGGTGTTCAACATCTTTATCACAATGCTGTTGTTTGCTGAAGTAAGTTGACTTTTGAAATGACCTAAAATATTTCCTTCTCTTGCATTTTAGGGGTCAGAATATTGGGAAAGTTTGCACGTAGCATCCGACAGCCAATATCCAGGCACCCTTGCTCCACATGCAGACATTGTACAGCTTTAGAACTCCATCCCTAGGAGCCACTCAGGCTTTGAAGCTGTTGGACAAATCTGCTGCTTAAGTTGGGCAATTATTTGTATTTGGCGGGTGGGTGAAAGGAAAATGCGACCAATTGTTTTTCTTCTGCACTCTGAGAATTCTTTCTATGCAAGAGGAGTTTCAGTAACAGAGTGATTTTCATTATGTACTTTAACTTTTTGATATTCTAATTTATTGGTTGTTTAGCCAGTTGGCTTTTTGTATAAATACAGTTTACTAATCATTGTATTACAGAGGGTTATTTCCATCTAGTGTTTCCTGAATGTATTTTACTTGGTATCTAAAACCTGGAGAAGCTGTTATAGGCACATAATAGACTGGAGGTCATTTTCTGAGTTGTAGTTGAGAATTTGCACTGTAAAACCATGCTCATCATATCCACATTTTGCCACAGCTTCATGCTCCCTTTGTCTACCAGCTTTGTCACTGGTTTATGGTTAAAATGACAACTGCCAGGCTTAAAGGCTAAGTTCACCTTTTTGTTCATCTTTTTTTCTTCTTCTAAATTCCAGCTTCCCTATGTAACTATATAGCATTAATGTACTTCTTTTGCAAAAATAAAACTGCTTTTTCCATTTATTCTACCCATGCTTACCTCACTGTCTTCATGGCTGTTTAAAAACACTGCTCTATTACTTCTGCCTTACTTCCTGGACAGACTATAGGTCGTGACACAGGAAGGAGTTGACTAGCTGAGGGTAGATGATGCAGGGTGTGTGCTAATGAGATCATCTGGCCAACTCCTTCCTGTGACATGACGTAAATTCGTTTCAGGAAGTAGGGCAGAAGTAATGGAGCAGTGTTTTTAAACATCCATGAAGAGAGTGAGGTGTGTGTGTGTAGAATAAATGGAAAGCTGTTTTATTTTTGAAAAAGAAGTAAATTCATGCTAAATTTGTATATGGGGGGCTAAAATTTAGGGAAAGAAAAGGTGGCCTTAAGCCCGGGTTCACACCATAACGGGCTGCGGATCGAACAGGAGCGCTGTGCGTCCCTGTTCCCCGTATTAGGGACGAATCGAGGCCGATTCTATGCCTGAATTCAGCCCTGAAACGGAGCCAAAGACGCACAGCATTTTTATGCAGTGCGCTCCGCAGCCGTCCCGGAGATATGTGACCTGGCTCCATAGGGAGCCAGTCACATTCTCCTGCTATGCGAATTAGATGTGCGGAAACGCACATCTAATTCGCATAGGTGTGAACCCGGGCTTAAAGCGTATTTCTATGTTTGCAGCCTGATTGGTTTAACAACTACTTTTATTTGTTACATGTTTCCATTCACTTAGCATAAAAAAATATAAAAATGCTGCTTACCTTTTTTACTTGCTTACAAATTTTACCCAGTTCAGGGTGCTGGGGAATTATGCTTATAATCAACTCTGCCTGTACTGTGCTGAAAGATCCTCATCAGTTTTATACACAGTCTGTCCTAAAAATAAAAAAGATTGATGAGCCCAAGGCTTGGGTGGTACATTTGTAGTTGAATGCACTTTTAAAAGAAACTGTCCCTTAATTGCACATTTTGTTTTCTAAAGCACAATAGAAGTTGTATATAGAGTCCTATGTATAATCCTGCTTCAAGGGAACATCTAGAAAGCTAAGGAATGCTCTTTTTAATTTAATTTAGATATGCTCTGTGTATGGAAACACATAAACATGAAGTAGATGTTTCTCAAATCTAACAGCCCTTGGGATTTAAAATGGAACTTTGCCTGAGCACATGATTCTAACTTTGGTATTCATAAAGCTGGTGTGAGGAAGGGAGATTATAAAGCCATGACCGATCAGAATGTTGGTCATTCCTGTACCAAAGCTTAATCATCTGCTGCTGTAATTGCAGAAATTACACAATCAACAAGTGAAACAGGACTTCAGTTTCACATCATTTTGTGCTTTGGTTTGTCAATAAGCAAAAACTGTCAAACACAGATATTTTTATTTTTTTTTAAGGTCAGCAATCAAGCAAGCAGTCATTTTCCCATTGTTTTATACAAACTGTTCAACATACTGGAAGACCTTTTAATTAAAGCTGCAGATTAGGTTAGAAAATGGTTACTGATGTTTGAATCTTCACTGGATTAGCTGGAAACTAGGTCCAGCATAAGATATTAGTGGTGTTTGTATTGCTGTAAGCTACCAGTATTCATGGTTGCCGTGCATTGACTTAATTACCTCTTAAAGGAGGAGATGTTCATGTAAGTAAGTGAATGTGCGTTTGTGTGCGTGTCTGTGCTCCTTTAACGGAGCCTTGTTTTTTACCATGTGTATGTACTTGCCTGCTAAATGTGCATATTTTGTAACTTTCAAAATGTTTCAGAGCCATCATTTATTGCTTAGTGGCCTTGTTACCAGTTCTAAATGCATTGGAAATAACACATTGCCATAAGCAGCTTGACCATTAGCTACCAGCTATTGGTTGAATCTGCTGAAATGTAGTTTTTAATTGGTTGCATTTTATACTGCTGTTTAAGTACTCTTATGCTTTACAGTAACTGAAAAGTGGAACAGGCTTTATCTATGCGGCTCTGTAAATTCAAGCTTTGAAGCCTCAATTTGGACTGCAAAATATGCAAACATTATTTTGCTCTGTATAAGTTTGGATTTTAAAAGGATTTGCCTCAGTTTGATCAACACTGCATTAATATACATCAGCAGTCTGACTAAAGCCATTTATAATATGTATGTCCATCTAAAAAAAAATTTTAGATTCATAGCCTACAAATGGTAGACACACGTTTATTTTAATGCACCACTATATATATAATATGCATACATTTTGTGGACTGAATCCGAAATCATTTGGAATTCAGCCAAACAATTAGCTACAAAACATGACTATCAAAATATAAATCTGCCTACATGAATATTTATCATGCAGTGTGCTTCAGTGATGCCAGTCATTCTGAGTGAATCAGTAAGTGGCATTCTGATAAATGCTAAATATGCAGAAAAATGGTTTTAAGTGACAGGTGCACTTTAATTATCAAACATCATGTGGTCATTCGTGTTATGATTAGTGCTTTTACAAACGGAAATGCAACAAATATTTTATTTTTTTTGTACAGTTTTTATTTTTACACTCTTGCAAGGCATTTTTAAGGGCCAACACTCCTATTTCCATAATGTTTTGCTGGATCTGCTGCCTGCCGAATAAAATGAAGTCTAATTTGTAAATACTTGGTATGGTGTTTTTTATTTCAAATACACATGATTCCCATTAGTTGTTCTATTGCCCCTGGACATTAGACAAGCTAGCCCGTTTCTATTTTGGGGCAGTTAAAGGCACAGTCCACCTTTTTGCAAAAAAAATTGTAAATGCAACAACACTTATTTTTTATTATACTTTTTTTTTTTTTTTGCATCTAAGCTTGCAAAGCATTCCACCTGCAATCAATGGTGTGTGTGTGTGCGCGCAGTGTTTACCTTCAGCCCCCAGGTCTGTATGAAGGCATTGACCTTCTGTTATGGGGATGATGGAAGTACGGCCTGACTCCAATTGTGATGTCACAGCCCTGTGCTGAGTCCCCTCTGCTGCAGTAGCAAATGGGAATTGTGGTACAGTTAGTAAACACTGATGAGGCTGTGAGTAGCTAAATTTAGCTTCTTTAGTTTTATTGAGTAAACAAGATAATACAATGAAGAAATTCCAAGTACAGCACATATTTTATAAAAAGATGAGATATATATCGGTGTGCAGGGACTGCCATCATCCTAGAAAATACTGGAAAGAATATATGCAGCTAGGTGCACATGAGGGACGCCTCTTTGGATTTTAAAGCCAGCATATGAGTAAAGAAAGTAAATAGTGGTAAAAGGCACGTATAATGCCAACTTTATTAATATACAAATATGAATAAAATTGTCTAGAAGACAGAACAAACATACAAAAATTTTTTACAAAGAATGTTCATATACGATTACTTAATTGTAAACCATACAGAGCATAAATATGTGATATCACCCGATGCCATCAACCCCAGGGAACCAACCCAGTCTGGGTGGGCATGGTGGGGGTGGGTGGCTAGAAAATGTAACATGTTTCGGAGAAGACCGTAGTCAAACTTGTATATTCCTTCTTCAGGGGTTTTTATTTTATATATAGGCGGGTGAGAAAAATGTTTCCTGTTTCTGAAACATAAGTGTATACATAAATGAGTAACATAGCAAGGAAAGACTATACGATGGTCTATTCACTGGCCATTGTTTTTAAAGGTAAGTAGAAACACAGTACTTACATGGTTAAACTCGCATAATAAGTCAAAGAATAATAGATAAAAGAATCAGATGCTGGCTGTCCACCGGTGGCAGAGGGGGGGAGATACCGTGGTGACACACAGAGCCGCAGGGGCACTTTCACAAGGGACGCCAAATCCTCCCTGTAGCAACCAATGTCACCATTAGGGGGAAAGAAATAGCACATAGGGGAAGGGCAAAAAGGTATATATAAACTGGCTATAAAGCCTAGTGTGTATTAAGACACTAGGCTATATGTAGCATAGTACAGCATATCGAGGTAGCTAGTTATGGATAAGTAACGGGGTCCTGAAAAACAGGGTACCTACCTTGATTAGTTGAAAAAGGTGCGATTGTTATAATGGCCAAAACCATCTGCTGCTGACAGTCCGGTGTCCGCCTGGGACGTGGCAATGGACATCCGTCTGAGAGCAACAGGAAGCCCTTATGTATGTGGAGTGAGCCAATAAGGTGTAAAGTGCTTGGATTGCTCACAGCTGTGTTGAACACAGCCAAAGGAGGACAATAGAGGGGTGTGTAGCTGGGCAGCTAATCCGAGTGCGGTGCTTGGATTGATCACAGCTGTGTTAAACACAGCCGAAGGGGTAAGTACAGCACATATGTTGCAATGTAGGTACAGAATGTTTTCTTCACAAAACAGAAGTGCGTGACCTACATGAAGTAGTGGGGCATAAACCTAGAAGTGAGTACCTGCACAATATATAGTATGCCAAACTTTTGAACAGAGGAGTCAATGTGAACCATACATGAAGAAAGAGACAAAACAGTTGCAAAGCCCTCAATGGCCCAAGGTAGGCAGACATCGAGGGTATCCTAGGAGGGCATGCGTGGCAAAATTTTGTATTTTAAAGAGGAATTTTGACTTTCCTGTACATTCCATATCATGGATTACAGTACGGGACATAGGCTGTATACGCATAGACCCTGGTTTACACTCTGCTACCTTAATGTGATTGGACATTGGCAAAGCTTTTGGACACCCACCCCACCCCAGGTATACCTCTATAACCCTATCCCCACACCGTGAGGCCTCCGTTCCTTTAGCAAGCAATGCAGAGTAACACAGAGGGTGTCCCGTACTGTACTCCCATGATATGGAGTTTACAGTTGAGTCAAAATCCTTTTATCCTAATAGTGCAGGACACAAGCAGGTTATTAAAAGACCCTGGGAATATCCCCAAGCAATGAATCAGAAGGATGGGTAACAACAAGGCAAACAAAACCATGCCAACAAGCCAACTAAAACAAAAACCCTACTCACAGTTCCACTGAAAAAACCTGCAATTGAAAACCGCATTCCCGGAAGTGTGGACATCCATCTATTAGAACTTGGAGAATGTGTGAACTGAAGACCAGGTGGTAGCATTAAAAAAACTGAGCAACAGATGCCTGATGGCTGAATGCCCTGAAAACCCCTACTGATCTGGAGGAGTAAGTACCTCAAGGGTACTGGTTGTATCGCATCTTGTAGAACCCTGTTGGCAGAGCAAAGAGTCTGTTTTTTTGCATGGAGATTGAACGTATTAGAGCTGTCAGATCCTAAAAGCCACAAACCATGTATAGCAGTTTCCTTGGGAAGCTTGGTAACCAGGCACAAGAAAGGTAGGACAATGTCTTCATTAAGGTGGAAGGCTGATACCGTGTGGAGAATGAAGGGTTTTTACAAAAGAGAGAAAGAAAAGCCAAAGAATTTTGGGATAGGATGGACAAGGATAAAACATGTCCCTTAAGAGTAGGGATGAGCCGAACACCCCCCTGTTCGGTTCGCACCAGAACATGCAAACAGGCAAAAAATTTGTTTGAACATGCAAACACCGTTAAAGCCTATGGGACATGAACATGAATAATCAAAAGTGCTAATGTTAAAGGCTTATATGCAAGTTATTGTCATAAAAAGTGTTTGGGGACCCGGGTCCTGCCCCAGGGGGCATGGATCAATGCAAAAAAAAGTTTTAAAAATGGCCTTTTTTCAGGAGCAGTGATTTTAATAATGCTTAAAGTGAAACAATAAAAGTGTAGTATTCCTTTAAATTTTGTACCTGAGGGGTGTCTATAGTATGCCTGTAAAGGGGCGCATGTTTCCCGTGTTTAGAATAGTCTGACAACAAAATGACATTTCAAAGGAAAAAAAGTCATTTAAAACTACTCGCGGCTATTAATGAATTGCCAGTCCGACAATACACATAAAAGTTCATTGATAAAAACGGCATGGGAATTCCCCACAGGGGAACCCCAAACCAAAATTTAAAAAAAAAATGACATGGGGGTCCCCCTAAATTCCACACCAGGCCCTTCAGGTCTGGTATGGATTTTAAGGGGAACCCTGCTCCAAAATTTAAAAAAAAAATGGCGTGGGTTCCCCCAAAAAAATCCATACCAGACCCTGGTAGGCCGCAGGAAAAGAGGGGGGGGCAAACCCCCCCGAACCGTACCAGGCCACATGCCCTCAACATCGGCAGGGTGCTTTTGGGGTAGCCCCCAAAAGACCTTGTCCCCATGTTGATGGGGACAAGGGCCTCATCCCCACAACCCTTGCTTGGTGGTTGTGGGGGTCTGCGGGCGAGGGGCTTATCGCAATCTGGAAGCCCCCTTTAACAAGGGGACCCCCAGATCCCGGCCCTCCCCCTGTGTGAAATGGTAAGAGGGTACAAAAGTACCTCTACCATTTCACAAAAAGTGTCAAATATGTTAAAAATGACAAGAGACAGTTTTTGACAATACCTTTTATTTAAATGCTTCTTCTTCTATCTTCTAGTTCTTCCTCCGGTGTTCCCGTCCGGCATTTTCCTCCGCGGTGCCGGCGTCTTCTTCCCTTCATCTTCTGGGCCACTCCGCATCCAGCATGATGGGAGGCTCCCGCTGTGTGACGCTTCTCCTCTTCTGACGGTTCTTAAATAACGGAGGGTGGGGCCACCCGCTGACCCCGCCCCCCTCTGACGCACGGGGACTTCCCTGTGGCATTCCCCGTGACGTCAGAGGGTGGCCTTGCCCTCCGTTATTTAAGAACCGTCAGAGTAGAAGCGTCACACAGCAGGAGCCTCCCATCATGCTGGATGCGGAGCGGCCCAGAAGACGAAGGGAAGAAGACGCAGGCGCCACGGAGGAAGATGCTGGATGAGAACACCGGAGGAAGAACCAGAAGAAGATGAAGATGAACGAAGAAAGAGATTGTCATTTTTAACACTTTTTTTGTGAATTGGTAGGGGTACTTTTGTACCCCCTTACCATTTCACACAGGGGGGAGGGCCGGGATCTGGGGGTCCCCTTGTTAAAGGGGGCTTCCAGATTCCGATAAGCCCCCTGCCCGCAGAGCCCCACAACCACCGGGCAAGGGTTGTGGGGATGAGGCCCTTGTCCCCATCTACATGGGGACAAGGTGTTTTGGGGGGCTACCCCAAAGCACCCTCCCAATGTTGAGGGCATGTGGCCTGGTACGGTTCAGGAGGGGGGGTGCTCTCGTGTCCCCCCTCTTTTCCTGCGGCCTGCCAGGTTGCATGCTCGGATAAGGGTCTGATATGGATTTTTGGGGAGACCCCACGCCATTTTTTAAAAATTTTTGGCGTGGGGTTCCCCTTAAAATCCATACCAGACCTGAAGGGTCTGGTATAGATTTTGAGGGGGACCTCCACTTTTTTTTTTGGTTCGGGTTCCCCTGTGGGGAATTCCCATGCCATTTTTATCAATGAACTTTTATGTGTATTGTAGTTTTTAAATGACTTTTTTTCCTTTGAGATGTCATTTTGCTGTCAGACTGTTCTAAACACGGGAAACATGCATCCCTTTACAGGCATACTATAGACACCCCCTAGGTATGAGATTTGAAGGGATATTACACTTTTATTGTTTCACTTAAGAATTATTAAAATCACTGCTCCTGGAAAAAACGGCCGTTTTTAAAACTTTTTTTTTTTGCATTGATCTATGTACCCTGGGGCAGGACCCAGGTCCCCAAACACTTTTTATGACAATAACTTACATATAAGCCTTTAAAATTAGCACTTTTGATTTCTCCCATAGACTTTTAAAGAGTGTTCCGCGGCTTTCGAATTTGCCGTGAACACCCCAAATTGTTCGCTGTTCAGCAAACTGCCGATGTTCATGTCGAACATGAGTTTGACTCAAACTCGAAGATCATCCCTACTTAAGAGTACTTGGACAAGTTTTGGCCAAGTTCCAACTGCAGAAAAGCCAGGATATAAGGTGCTGCATATTCTCAGGGGTTCACACCAGGCACGTTAGTAGATTTTTCTCCAAGTGGCTTTTCTGGCCTTGAGTTATATGGAAATGACAGTCAGATATACCCCTGTCCTTCATCACCGGAGCTTCCTGGTTCTAAGTGCCTTACATCACATCTACGCAAAGGTACTTGCTCATCATTGACCATCTGGAAGGTTGCCACCTGCTGGAGACCTATTGATAAGCTTTGTAATGTCTCTTTTAAACATGAGTGCATATTTGTTTTTCATTTTTATCAATATGTTTTAATACATGCTACACTTGGGAAGTGGCGTTTTTTCTCTCCTTTTTTCTGTTTATACTTTGGAGTGGAGACACCTAACCTTTGTGTGTTTTAGAAGGAAGCGAATGATGCAATCACATTGCATATCAGATTGAATTATGTATGGTGGTGTTTCAGCAGCAAGTTATTTGATTTGCTTTAGGGGTGAGTCATTAAACCCTTGAAGTTGATGGGACACTGGGTGTTTTTTGCACAGATTAAATATTTTATCCACACCAATTTTTGCAGACTTTGCACTTCAGTGGTGAACTATGGATTAACCACTGCAGAAATTACATTTCTTGGACTTTTTTTTTTATTCTAATAATGAATTTTGGGACTGTTATTCATTTTTTTTTTGAATGTCATATATTGTCACTTTATTTGTTAATTTTTAGGCCTTTTTTAATTTGGTATTTATGAGATTTAGATTGGATAGAAATATGACATTTTGGTAAGTTATTTGTTTACAGGTGAATATTATGGTAGCACATTATTATTGATTTATTGTAGAAATACTATTAAATCAAAGTCGTACGGTCACTGTTTGTTTTTTATTTAGGCCTAATTCACACCTGTTGTTTATGTAGCATGGTTTATCTTGGTATAAGTCACTTTTTCCACTAAGGTATTTCTTTATGCACTTTATATGTACCCCCTTTTACATAGTAGGGTATTCTTATATTAGATATATTTGCATTTGGTATATTAGCGCTACACTCTTTACACCTAATTCACACCTATGCATTTTTAGTGCATTTTGCAGATTTGCACTACAGTCCATTTAACTTGGTTTCCTATGGAACACGTTCTGTAGTACAAATCTGCAAAATGCACAAAGCACTAAAAATGCATAGGTGTGAATCAGGCCTTGAAGGAGAAGTCAAGCCAAAGCCCAAAGCAAATTGGTTTGGTTCTGCACTCCTGTGACCTGTTTTCAGCAGAGAGCGGGCTGAAGTCCGCTCTCTGCTGACGTCACAGAAATCAGTCCAGGCACCGCGTCATCCCGACAATAAGAGTCTGGATCCGCCAGGTGCCTGAATTGACACCTATTACAGCCTCTCAGCGAGCCGCTGAGAGCCTGAGACAGCCGCTCCCCTCCCTTGCACAGCCCAGCGCTCCAGGATTTGAGGAGGAGCAGAGCAAAGAACTGCTGATTGAGAGTCAGCAGCTCTCTGCTCAGGAGCTGTGAAAACCGAGTGACCGGCGCTGTTTGATCACTCAGTTCTCAGGCACCAGGGGATAGATGCAGCATGATACTGAAAAAAAAAAAATATCCCTTCTCTTTTAAACTTCAGCTTATACTGTATAAGTAGTTATAGCAATCAGTTTTTTTTTTTTACCTTTTTGGGATAAAGGTTTTACATAAATAGAAGCTGATCATTGCAAGTACCCCTGGCAGTGTGAAATCATTTGTCTCATCCCTCTAACTGATAAATTTAAACTTTTGAAAAAACAGATTTACTGGCTGGATCACCAAGTGAAAATAGAAGAAAGAAAAAAAAACTAATGCAGCCATCACAGCTAAGAATTGTTCAGCTGCAATATAATAAATGTTTGCTATTGGGTTTTATGCCACTGAGCTTGACCTTCTGTTCACAGAGCCGAGGAATCAAGTCGCTGGCTTAAGCAGAAATACTACACATGCGCCAACAAATCAGGCCCCATGCTGGCTTGGAGGCCCTTCAAACTCGCTTGTGAGATGTAACCGCTGACCCATCTAAAATTGTCTCCTTGTTTGTGAAGTTCCTGGAAACTGTATACGATAAACCAGGGGTATTCAAACTATGGCCCTCCAGTTGTTCAGGATCTACAACCCCCATCATGCCTAGTCATGTCTGTGAATGTCAGTTTTACAATGCCTCATTGGAATGTGTAGTTCCTCAATAGCTGGAGGGCTGTAGTTTGAAGACTCCTGCGATAAACCAACTGCTTTCCCCACTGCTAAGGCCAACCAATTTTTTTGGATCCTTGCACCTCCCCCTCTTTCAACAGCAGCCCACCCTTCTCCACTATCATTACAAGCGTATATAACTGTGATTCTAAGGACCCATTGGGATCTTTTCAGCCTCACCAATTTAGGCCCATCACCCTCCTAAATATTGACCTGAAAAGTGTTGAGCTTCCAGATAAACAAATACCTCTGCTTCCTCATTCATGGTTACCAGGTGGGCTTTGTACCTGGCTGTAAGGCTGGAGATAATATACGCAAGGTGGTCCACTTAATACATCGGCGTAGGACTTTGGCTTTCTTCTCTCTTTTGATATGTTTAAGGCATTTGATTTCCTTTCATGGGACTACCTGCGCTATGTCTTGCAACAATGGTGTCCTGTAAACTTGATCCTTGCCTGGATTTCGGCCCTTTATGCCACCCCTACTGCTGCAGTCCACTACGGTGGGCATCTCTCCTTATTTCAATACCCTCCAAGGAACTAGACAGGGTAGCCCCCCCCTCCTCTCATGTTCTGTTCTTTTCATCCTATCGAACCCCTCGCTCAGGCCATTGGGGACAACCCTAGCATCATGGCGTATGGAATACTGGGCAGCACTACAAAATTAATCTACCATCACTCCTTCGAACCTCCAACAAACCCTCTGACTTTGTGGATATTTCGGGACACCGCATTAATCCATTCAAAACTACTGCCCTTAAAGGCTAAGTTCACCTTTGGAACATAGTACATGTTACACCCATATTTAGGGCCTTCTGGCTTTTGCAAACAAGGAGACAACTCTATTTTACCTTAGAGTCCCTAAGGATGCAAAATTGGCCCTACTACACCAGCAGAACATTTGCCATATACATATTTACAGCTGCTAAAAAGTCGATAGCCAAAGCTTTGGAGAAAATAATCCGTAATCTTGTTAAGGATAGCATGAATATCTTCCTGGTCAATGGAAAAAAATGCTCAGGGGCTGCAATTGAAATGTCCTAAAGTATGGGAACCTTGACTTCATTATGCTTTGCCTACTCTAGATCCCTTAAGCCTGACCTATTTCTGAGGCCTATGACCCTGACTAGGGTCCGAGCCTGCGCAACCATACCTCCCTCTTTCTCCTCCCCTCCTCCTTTTTTCCATTCTAACCTTCTCTGTGCTCGCCCCCCTTTTCCTTATGTTACTCATTTATTGTAATTGCCATGTCCTGGTAAAGGACACATGCCTAAAACCCTTTTCTAAGAACTGGCTACTTTTTATGTTATGGCCACGTTTTGGCCCCTGCCCTATAACTCGTTGACAATTTCAATGCCTGTATAGCCCCTGCATGGGCATGCTTTTTGCTGTTCTTTCTTTTTTAAAAACCCAATAAATGATTTGAAAGAGAAAAATAGTTAATGTTGATTGAGAGTGTAAAGTTCTGCTTTAAGACCATTACTTGTGTGAGAATTCTGGAATATCTGCAGAGAAATCTGCCTTGGTCAGGCCTCTTCTTGTGGGCCTGAGATAGAATTGGATTCAGAGTCCTGTGTTAAAATAGCGTGCAATATTCCCATTGTACACAGCCAATAAAACTGGTAACATAGATTAAAATATGTCGCCAGCAAATGCCTCTGCTAGTGTGGTCTCAAAACTTTGAACCTTACCGCTGTGATGTTATCTTTATAACACACAGTGTGCTGGCTGCTAAAATAGGGTGCAAGTGAAGTAACGGCACTGAGTGGTTTGAGCTTGTCCTCCTGAGTTTTCGTGCGATTCCCTTGCGTCTGTTTTTACCATTGAAGGAATTTCCCTGTGGAGTTCTCCTGTGGCATAGGTTGAGGAAACCGGATAACCGTGCTTTGAGAAGGATACACTGCAATCCAGGTGTGGATGGTCCTGAAATAAATTGAATTTAAAGACTGCTGGATGTTGGAAAGTCAAAATGGCACCACATCCCTTGGTTGAAGAAATGTTGTAAAGAAAGGGTAATGGAACTTTAAAGGTGCCAAGAACAAATCAAAAACCTATCTACAAATTTATTTATACAAAAAAGAAAAAAATCATCAGGATATCATCATACAATAACCATATGTAAGAAATAGACCGCAGTATTTTCTTGCTCTACATGTTTTGCCGAACGATGGCTTCCTCAGGAGATGAGTACTGCATATATGGTCACTATCAATTAAAAGCAGAGTATTAGAATCATGTAGTTTAGTTGTAATATACAACATAGTAATGATAACATAAACAAGAAAAGTATGCATATCAAAATCGTGTTTATGTTAACATAGAAAAGAAGGGGTGCCCATAGTGTAAAAACGTTTAAAACTTTTATTCCAAAATAAATAGAATGGTACTCACATTGTAAAAATGAAAATTAAGCATGAAAGATCTGAATTTGAACCGTCAAAGAAATCCTATGTTCAATCTGTTAGGAGATGACGCAAGATGTTGATCATGCCACGGCCTACGCGTTTCGTCATTGAACACTCCTGTAGACGTCCAATGACGAAACACGTAGGGAGTGGCCTGATCAACGTCTTGCGTCATCTCCTAACAGATCGAACATGAATTTGAACCGTCAAAGAAATCCTATGTTTCGACCACATACTTCTGCAGAAGGAAAAGTGGTGGATATATACCTTAAAATTCCTCGTACCTCTAGGTATGAATACTGAATTGAATATGCAACCATTCTTGAATCAATGAAATATGTTCAGATTAAGGCAAAGTCTGTCCTTCTTTCCACCCATTTACCCCCTTCTATTCTGTTCCATTTATCTCTTCCCCTGGCTTCTTCTTTCCTTTCTTCCCACTTTTCTCTATTCCTTCTACATACTTACCTCATCCTCTCCTCACAATAGCCCCTCTTCCTGTATACTTGAAGATAAAAATATCTATTTACAATAGAACATATAACCCTTAAGATTCTGGATTTTACCTTGATGTTTAAGTCTGTATGTTTTGCGCTCTTTACAGTCAGAAAGGGGTTAAAATAAACTGTGAGCCGTTAACTAAATAAATGTGCTTTTTGTCACTAAACAAGAATATGCCACTAACATTTATGATAAATATATGGCAAGCATCGAGATACAACCGATAAATGAAGGACATCTATCCAAGTTTTTATTTTAGCTTGTCCCAGTTATAGTCTTCAGTGAAAGCAACAAGAGGAGGGGCGAATACACATCGAGGCACTATAAGGGAGGTGTATGTTCGCCTCTTTTACATCCAGTTGAAGCTACGTGACAGTACGTTGCGAAACGCATCGACGTAACTGCGGGGCATGGACGCCGCCTCAGTGATTCCCCGAACATCCTAGGAAGTAGTGAAGCGGAGAAGCCTTCCATCAAAGTCTCCACCCACACAGCCGAAGCTGTTACGAGCAAAGCTACCAGCTGTCGCAGGACTCTGCTGTGGCACGGCCGACTCATGTACAGGCAGCGGGTGGATATCCAGGACGTTAGATCTATTGGCGCCAACCCGCCTATCCCCAACAGACGGACGGGAATGTGAGGAGCTTGCTATACTCCTGAAGCGCCCGCTCGTATACCAGGAAGGAAGGCGGTAACGTTATATTGCAGCACTTATGGGATGGATCAGATCCCGTGACAGTTTGTTCTGTTGGCCATGCAATTAGGGCATATCTAGTGTTGATGATGGCCGAAAAGTTATATGGCATAATACCATTTTGAACTTTTTCTGGTATAAACAACCTGTCCAACAATTACTGTCACCTTGGCACAGCCTGCTATATCACTGACTAGATCCACGCCAACGGTTATGTGGACATCACTGCAATAGGAGCCAAACTTTGAATCTTCTATTCCTAGGATGTGCCTTTACAACATGCAACTAATGTGACTTTATATAATCATAGCATGTCCTGAAAAGACCTACAGTTAGCGCTAGCTATCATCCCTAATATTATTCAATCCATTTGGCCCTATCTCTCATGATGTTATCGCACTAGTCAGATTCAGCTTAATTTCTCCCCCCGCGGACCACACCTACATAATCACCCCTGTATATTTTTGCACATTACTGTTTAATTATGATTATTGGTGGTTTGCCATAGGGGTCTCCATATATGTGTGGATCACTGCAGCCGCCTGCACTGCATGTTTTTCTTGTTTGTCCTTCAATGTGTATGGTCTGTCTTGTTAGTCTGTCTGTTTTATTGGTGCACCACTTGTGATTGTTTCTCCTGGTGAACCACCTCATGGTTGGTGACAGGGGACCGTTGATGTTTTGGCTTCCATTGAGAAGCAATACGTTTTTATATATCATGTGGTTTTGGTAAATTAATAAAATTTAGTAATGTTTTTTACCCACTCTTCTCTTATTGCCCTCTCTGACCAATAGTAGCAATCTGTATCCCTGGGTTACCCACTCTGGTGTTTTTTCCCAGGGATAGTTTTTGTATGCTTTATATAGGCTACGGTTAGAGCCTCTCAATCAGAGGAGCGGTAGGGAGTAAGTAACCACCATCTATCAGAGGAGAGAGCATAATGGTGTGGTCATTCTAGCTGTGTTGTGTTAAGTGGTTAAAATATCCTCCTACTTCACAGGCCCATTCATATTGGGGTTCTTCTATTCCCCTCTGTGGTGCACCAAGTATCTCCCAAATGTCAATATCCTCCTGACAACTGAGCCGTAATTTGATGTTCATAGGATACATGGTATTATCAGGTGGGGATTTTGAGCTCCTTTGTTCAATGCCTTTTTGAGAGTTTTTGATATGTATATTTTTCTTGTTTATGTTATTACAATGTTGTATATTACAACTAAACTACATGCTTCTAATACTCTGCTTTTAATCTGTAGTGACCATATATGCAGTACTTATCTCCCGAGGAAGTCATCGTATGGCGAAACATGTAGAGCAAGAAAATACTGCGGTCTATTTCTTACATATGGTTATCGTATGATGATATCCTGATGATTTCATTTTTTGTATAAATAAATTTGATATTTTTTATATATATTGTTTTTTGATTTGTTCTTGGCACCTTTAAAGTCTCAATACCCCTTTCATTACAAAAGGTCCTAAAATAAAGTTGATGCAAATGGCCAGCAAGTGTAAGTTGGTGGCAATAAGGCGACCCGTGGTGTAATGTAACACCTGAGACTAAACTCTGAATTGTGGACGTTTAACCAACAAGTTTCAATGCTTAAATTACTCAACAAATGAATAAGATCAAGCCTAAATTCCCAATTTCCTGGTATAGTTTAACCTAAATGCACAGCACAAAGTCAAGATTGCAAATGTTAGGAGCACTCTGTAAGGTTTCTTAAAAGCGTTTGTTAACCCGAAATCCCCCCCCCCCAAAAAAAACAAAAAAAAACAGATTCTGTTCCCTTAAAGCATGTTATATAGCATAGCGCTTGTGCTGTGTCATTTGGCCCCCTGTATACCCTAAAAAACTTGGCTGATCCTGCCTGGCTATACCCTCCCTCCTGCAAACAGACCACAATAATCATGGCTGCTGAGCCCTTGACATTGTGGTCTATTTGCGTGATTCCTTCAGCCGCACTCTCCTGTTTGCAGCTCCCCCTGTGTCTCTGTCATCTGTCTTCCAGCCCCCCTCCCAGCTCGTAGCTGCGCCGGTCGCCCCTACTCCTCTCGTATCTGCACCCACCGCTCCTCTCGTATCTATACATAAATCTTATCTCCTCTGTAGCATTAGAACATATGTCCCTGTGTAATGTAAAAACTCTGCCGATCTGTACCTGTATAAATGGCTCCCGCCGCTCAGCTGACTGTCGTCTCTCTCTCTCTCTCTCTCTCTCTCTCTCTCTCTCTCTCTCTCTCCCCCTCCTCCACTGGCTGACATCAGCAGGACGGCTTGGCCCCGCCCACTTCAGCTCTGAGCTGGAGAAACAAGGGAGCTGAAATGTGAGCTGAGCGCTCAGAGTGCAGCTTTTACAGGTACAAATCGGCAGTTTTTTTACATTACACAGACACATGGACAAATGTTATTATGATACAGAGGGGATAAGACTGTTAGTAAAGTGGGTTAACAACCACTTTGAGACAAATAAAAAATCTTCTCATATTTCATAATTGTATTTGCATACAATTAACCCACTAACCTTCTATATATTATTAAAAAAACTTTTTTTTTTTTTTCAAGCATTTTTCCTCTGTAGCATGCCATGCAAAATTGATAGAGACATGAATAGATCATAGCACAGTAGGATAACAATTGACACTAATTTATCATCATGAATTTAAAGAGAGTAAGAGCATATTGTAGTAGGCGCCGTTCACAATGTAGTGAGCTGTCACAATGTTATGCTACAAAGCTAATATGCTTGAAAAAGCAAGTAAAAGGTATAAAGGAGGTCACGTAAATTATGTAACTCTTCTGGTGACAAAAGTATTTATTTTTAATAGTGGCCTATAAAGCTTACCGAGAATAAAAACAGGAAAGACACAGTGACAAAGATCTTGCAATTTTTTTAATTATTACCAAGTAGCTATATTAGTCATACAAATAAATAAATAATTGATGCCCTGGAACGCCTCAGCACACCCATACAAGCTGCATTTGAATGGAATGTGGACCCTTGGTGGGGTGTGCAAGCAAAGAAAGTCAAGGAATACCATTCAGTTTCTGTTGCTGGTGGCTAGGCAGTAAATATTCAGTAAAAAGCTAGAAAAACATATACATTAAAAAGACTGCATAATTCAGTGTCATGTGCAAGTTTTCGGCAGCAGTGCACATTATTCAGGACACTGAGACAAACACTGGGTCATAAGCAGCTTCTGAAGAGGCAGGATTACAAAAAAAGGTCAGTCTGTCCCAAAATACTTTTGTCCAAAGTGTGTAGGGGCCACTGGGTGGACCTCAGTGGTTAAAATGGTTATGTCAGGAAATTCTTGAATGATAGACATTGCACCTGTTAAGGAAATAATAAAGATATTTAACTTTATAGCAAACATGCATATGAGTTTATGTGGTTTTTGGTTTATATGGATATCTGTAAAATCATTTTCTTAGACTACATCACAGGACACAGAGGGGTTAAAATAGTTCTAAAGCCAGGACTTTTTTTACCTTAATAGAGGGAATCTCCCAGTAATTGTTATCGACCCCCTTCACCTACCTAAATGCCTACCTGAGTCCTACATTCATCCAGCGCTATGCCCATCTGCAGCGGCGTTTGTCTGTGTTCCTCTCCTTGCAAGAGACAGTAGCAGGTTTTCTGATTCTCCATGGATTCCACTTCATCCATTGGAGAAGAAACTTCCTCCGAAGCAAAAGGAAGGAGATTGGCCGTGTTATGTCCCAGGCTAGTGTAAGCCACTGATTGCATAATTTCTGGTCTGCAAGATCAGCTAAGGAAGAAGAGGACTGTGCCCCTCAAACAGTGGAAATACCAGATAAGGGCAGGGATTCAAAGCTAATCTGCCCCATAGGGGAGCCATTGCAGGGCAAACTTGGCAGGAGGACCTCCCTACCTGATGAAGGAATCTGGGAGTTCCCATTGTCCTCTCTACCTGCAAGAAGCCATGGTCTGGTGAGGAAGGACAGGCCTGTAACCTAGCAAAAAGCGGCCATTTAACTGAAAGGCCTCTGCCATGTGACAGCCCCCTACCAAATAATACATGGGCCTCTGTACTTGCTGTGCCCCCATGATTGGAAGTCAGCTTGGTTAGTGACTGTGGAAAGCAGGATGACAGATACCAGATGGTAAGGAATCCTTATAGAAGATAATGAACACAAAATGGCAAGTTTACCCCTTTTAACATTGCTACAGCTTGTATATCAACCCATAAGGGGAAAAACATCTCCTAATGCCATACTTTGCTTTAAAGCACTACACAGAGGGAAGACTAATGGGGGCCTTCCACAAACACAGAGGCAGTTACACGTCCATGCTGCAGGCCCTAATAGGCATAAAAATTACCCATCACAGTAGGCATGCCCCACAGGATCACTGCCCTGGACCTGTAAAGCACCCCGCTAAAAATATAGGGTACACTGAATGTGGTCCTGCACCGAACAGCAGACTTAACAGGCTTTCCTTACTCTTGTATGAGGGGCCTGAGTACAGTTACTCTATCAGCAGTGACTGATTCAGATGGGCCCATCTCTGCCTGGATAGGGATGCAAAAGTGGAAGTAAAGGGACGTGTAAAACAAACAAAAAAAAATTCCCCCCTGCAGGTTAATAGCATAATGTGCTAGTAGGCACTGCATACTAGCACATTACGAAAGACTTACCTTAAAACAAAGCCCTCCAACAGCACGCTGACAGGGCTTACATATTCACCTAGTCTTCATTCTATGCTCCAACCATTTGAATGGCTGAGCCGCGATGACTCCTGCGCATGCACAGGGGAACCACGACTGCAGCACAGCACTCTGAAGGGAAGGCATGCCGTCCCTTTACAGCACAGTGTGCATGCGCCAATGATGTCACCGGCTGCAGAAGTAGTGAAAAATCTCCAGAACAGTGCACATTTACAAAGATATTCCTTGTACCTACAGGTAAGCTTTATTATAAAGTGTTTACTACTGCTTGAAGAAGAGGCTTGTTATTATAGGAAAGTCCCAAAAAAAGGAGATCTTCAAATAGTTACTCAGGAAAGCATCCATCACCTTCAGACACTATCACAAAAAACTGAGACTTAAAGTGGATGTAAACCCAATGTCATCCTTTCTAAACTACTGCCATAGGGGTTATCTATAAGGATATACACGCCTCCTGTATGTATCTTTACCTGTCAAATGTCTCCCCTCTGTCTGTTATGAGAGCTGAAAAACGTCAGATTCTGTGGGTGGGTCTGTTGTCTGGAGCTCGGTGGGTGGGGTCGTGATGTCAGTAGACTCCCCGCCCACCTCTACACTCCCCTTGTCAATATGTATTTTCTCCTGTATATTTCTTCACTAAACTTCTGCTATGATCTCTAACATCCAGTGAAAAGACAGGAAAATAACCACATGATTCAGCATGCCAAATCATGGGGAGGTGTGGAACAGCCAATCCTTGCAGAGCTGCTGAAGAAAAGGAGTGGGGGTGGGAATTAAAAAATAATGCATGTCTTAGGCTAGTGGACGAGATATGTAAATCACCTGTCACTCACAGCAAGGGGGAGGATTTGACAAAGTTTTTCTCAGTTTGTCAAGTTTTATCTCACTGAACAATAAAAGAGGATTGCTCAGAGATGGATTAACTCTGTGTGGCAAGACTGGGCTCAAATGATAGGAAATTTTATACTCTATATTATGACATAAAAAAAAAAATTAAATACATTTCCGGGTTTACATCCACTTTAACTGATCTGGGAGGGATGCCTGGGCAGGAATTCCTGCCTTTTTTTCTGGGCAGTTTCCATTAACTGAAAGGTGGCAACATACTGTAACCCACGTACTAGTGACTATGAACTCCCTAGTGTCCTGTGATATAGGATTAAGAAAGCATTTTAAATTTTTCACATGGTTTCCAGCGATCACTGAACACAAAAATGTAATATACTGCAGATTACCAATCCTACAAAATGAAAAAAAAAAAAAACGAAAAAAAAACCCAAAACTTTTTCTCCTTTATTTTTACCTGGTGATTCAGTAACACTTTCCTATCTTCGGATGTCTCTACTATGGCTGGAGAAGCAACAGAAACACCTTTGCACAGCAGAATCGTCAATTTACAATTGTCATTGTCGGAGAGGGTAGCGTTAGATGCACCAGCCGATTTAGAATAAATGCCAAACTCTGGCTAACACTTTTTAAGCAGTTACAATAGTTTTCTTTTTCACTTTTGGGACAAAGGTTTTACATAAAACCTCTTTAGCCAGGGCAAGAAGTGCGTTACTGGCTGGATCAAAAGGTAAACTTTAAAGCAAATAAAAAAAAAAATGAATGTAGCCACCACACCCAAGGACTAGTAAGCTGCAATATAATACTTTTTGGGTTTAATACTACTTTAAAATCTAGAAATCATACAATAAAAACATACAATGCAGAAAGTAATGAAATAAAGACTACAGTAATTGCCAATGTGATCATCTCCAAAGAGCCCCACTGTTAATATTTTTCTTATGGACCCTCCTGAACATGTTATCAATGGATTCCTGCATATATTTAGCCATTACCCTGAAATTTCATGGAATCGCAGAGGTCAGATTCTTTAAATACCATTCTGTAACCTATGTCAGTCTTATAAGCTTTAACAGTTTTAGGCTTTTCCATGCATGATCTTGATCCTTAAAACCATTTGTGCAATAAAGGTATGACAATACTATGGTTGCGAGTCCTATAATTATTAATACAACTTAAAGATCAAATCACATTTTTTCATAGAATAAAGGAAGTTCTCTGAGCTTTTTGTGCTATGGGTAAGGACAATTTGTAGTTTAAAGCGGTTCTAAAAAGGCAGAAGGTTTTTTATAGGGCTGAAACAACTAATTGATTATGAAATGAATCGATTGCTTTTTTTTATAAATCGATTAATCGTCCAGTAACATAATGGGGTTAAAAAAACTAAAATGAGCCCTTTAAAGTACAAAAAGAGCAAATAATCGCTACTGTAAATAACTGAAGCCCTTACAGTAGCAATTATCTGCTTTTTTGTACTAAAAGGGCTAATTTTTTTTTTTTTTAACCCCATTATGTTACTAAACGTCTTAGACCTGGTTCCCATCTATGTGTTTTTTTGGTGCTTTTTGCAGAAACGCACTACATTTCATTTATATGGTTTCCTATGGAACACGTTCACATCTATGCTTTTTTCAGCTGCTGCGTATTTGGAAAGGGTCAGGGACTTTTTTTTAAAATGCAAAACGGTGCTTTTTTTGGTTCAATATACTTCAATGGAGAAGCTGCAGAAAAGTATGTAATGCGTTTTTGCAGCAATTTGTGTTTTTTAATCTGTCCAACAAATTGGCCAAAAAAAATGCAAAAACGCAAATTGCAGCAAAATCACGTACGCAAAAATCAACATGCACAGCAAAAAGCACTGCAGAAACAGATCAAAAGCAAACTGCATAGGTGTGTACCGAGCCTTATGCTGGCCACACGGATCAATTTTCAGACGAAAAATCTTTGTACATTCGCTGAATGAAAGAATGTTGTTTATTTTACTCTCTAAGCATATAGTTGGTTATTTATATTTACCACTGCATAGAGATATTTAAGAATAAATTGCCTTTTTTAAAAAAAAACTTTACAGATTAACTAAATTATACACCACACTTTTTTTTAAGGGTATTAACCGATTAATCAAAACAATAAAATCGGCCAACTAATCGATTATGAAAATAATCCTTAGTTGCAGCCCTAGTTTTTTTTATCTTATGCATTAAGATAAAAAGCCTTCTGTGTGCAGCAGGCCCCCATCACACTTACCTGAAGTCCCCCCTCTGTCCAGCGATGTCCACAAGTGTTTCAGCCATCCAAGATGCTCTGTCCTGATTGGCTGAGACACAGCAGCGGTGCCATTGGGCAGAAAGGCACCTATGAGCAGAAAGGAACTACACCAACTTATGAATAAGGGGGAGGAAAAAAAAATCTGTTTTTTTGGTCACAGTAACAGCAGACATGTTTGGCATAAACCAAAGACAGCATCTCAGGAAGAAACTCATACTGACTGTGAAGCAGAGTGGTAGAAATATTATGGTTTAGGGTTATAATAATAAATAAAGAACACAAAGCGCTGTGATGGTTAATAACTAATAAATATACACATCAGAAGAGTGAGGCTGCTATCAAAAAAGTGTTCAGAATCACTAAAAAAATATATGAATAAAATGTGCTTGAAGCGCTTCACAATGTGATAAAATTCATGAAAAATTGGCTCTTAAACACTGGTAGCCATATACTAAAAATAATCCAGCAGTGGTAAAAAAAATGCAATCTAAAAAATTGTGACACCATGTGCATAAATAAAATACTAGTGTGTTATATATAGAGTCACTTCTAGTGATATTCCAAAAAGCTTGAATAAATAAATCAGACAACCAAATTCACATAAAAATTAGCTTTTAGTCCCAATAAAGTTTTTGAATAGCACACAATTGCTTAATTGGAGTGCTCATTGGTAGTTTCAAACGACAATGTTCCTTTGCTTTAGTCACATCAGATGTAACGATCCCCGTCAGACATCATATGTAAAGCAGATAAAAGAAAGAGATCATTGCGCAATGCTCTTAATAACAGGTACACAAGCAAACATGTGTTAGATCCACTCACGTGCGCCCAATAGTGAAAGGCATATGCAGGTGTATAGAGCAGTCAGCCGCCTCGGACACAAGCAGAATCGCTGCAGTACACAGCTAGATACTGACAATCTGCACAGAGCGTCCTTGGCTCCTCCCACGCGTTGCGTCACAGTCACATGACTTTTTGCATTTTTTTTTTACCACTGCTGGATTATTTTTAGTATATGGCTACCAGTGTTTAAGAGCCAATTTTTCATGAATTTTATCACATTGTGAAGCGCTTCAAACACATTTTATTCATATGGTTTAGGGTTGCTTTGCTGCTTGAGGACCTGGACAGCTAGCATTAAGTCAACTAGGAATGCTGCACCATATTAAAGTGTGCATGAGTAGAATGTAAACCCATCGGTCAGAGTGGAACCTGAAATGGATCTTAAGAGGATTGAGCCAAAGTACAGAGAGAGATATGGACTGACCTAGTCAGAGCCCTGACTTGATTCCTAAAGAAATGTTGTAGGTGGATTTGAAATGGGTAGTTCAAGCCCACAAATAACTTGCAGCTGAAGGTATTTAAAATGAAGTGGTAATAAATATCAGTTGATATTAAAGACCGAGTTATGCAAAAGACGTACAGGTAATTTCTGGTATAAGGAACAATGCCAAAGGTGTACTTTTCCATAATACACCATATCTAATAATATTTGTGCAGACTAAATTATTGAAAAGGTCAACTTTATTGTGCTTTATTAACCACTTGCCGACCGCCACACGACGATGTACGTTCAAATTTTGGCGGCGGATACCGTTGTTATGGCAGCAACTAGCTGCCATAACCCCGGTATCCCCGTTTTCGTGCGGCGGTCGGCTGATAAAAGTGGTCCCTGCGGCGGATTCGCCGCGAGATCACTTATCGGTGGCGGGAGAGGGCCCCCCCTCCCGCCGCGATCCGGTGCCCTCCGCCGCTTACCGGAGCCGTCGGTAGCTGTGGGGGCGATCGCGTCCTGTCAGTGCTGTGTCTGGAGACGAGTGAGGCTAAGTTGGCGCCCATTCGTCTCCATGACACTGCTGATCTCATATTTAAGAGGTCCTGTCATACTTTTTTCTATTACAAGGGATGTTTACATTCCTCGTAATAGGAATAAAAGTGACACAATTTTTTTTTTAAACAGTGTAAAAAAAAAAAAAAAAATAATGTAAAATAATAAAAAAAAATTTTTTAACCACTTGCCGCCCGCCCTATTACATAATGACGGCGGCAAAGTGGTTTGATATTCCTGATCGGACGTCATATGACGTGATCAGGAATATCGAGCTGCTACGCGCCCCCGGGGGCGCGCATCGCGGCGATCGTTGTTGCGGGGTGTCAGTCTGACACCCTGCAACACCGATCTAGGTAAAGAGTCTCCGACGGAGACTCTTTACCACGTGATCAGCCGTGTCCAATCATGGCTGATCACGATGTAAATAGAAAGAGCCGGTGATCGGCTTTTCCTCACTCGCATCTGACAGACGCGAGTAGAGGAGAGCCGATCGGCTGCTCTCCTGACAGGGGGGTCTGTGCTGATTGTTTATCAGCACAGCCCCCCCTCGGATCCTACCCAGGACCACCAGGGAAGCGATCCACACTGGACCACCAGGTATGCCCCTAGACCACCAGGGAAATGCCACTGTGTGCCCAGGCAGCTGCCAGTCAGTGCCCACTTCAATGCCTACCACTGCCAGTGCCACCAGGGATGCCCATCAGTGCCTCATATCAGTGCCGCGTATCAGTGCCCAGCAGTGCCGCCTTTCATTGCCCATCAGTGTCGCCTATCAGTGCCCAGTGCCACCCATCAGTGCCGCCTATCAATGCCTATTAGTGCTGCATATGAGTGCGCATATCAGTGCTCATCGTCAGTGCCCGCTCATTGGTGCCACCTCATCGGTGCCGCCGTGTCAGTGCCGCCTTATCAGTGCCGCCTATCGGTGCCCATCAGTGTCACCCATAAGAACCCATCTTTGCAGCCTTTCAGTGTCGCCTATCAGTGCCCATCAGTGCCACCCATGAGTGCCCATCAGTGCCGTCAATCAATGCCCATCAGTGCTGCATATCGGTGCCACCAATCAGTACTGCATATCAGTGCCCATCGTCAGTGCCTGCTCATCGGTCACGCCTTATCAGTGGCCATCAGTGAAAGAGAAAACGTACTTATTTACAAAATTTTTTAACATAACAAAAGCAAAACTTATTTTTTTTCGAAATTTTCGGTCTTTTTTTTATTTGTTTAGCAAAAAAAAAAAAAAAAAAAAAAAAAAAAAACCGCGGATGTGATCAAATACCACCAAAAGAAAGGTCTATTTGTGGGAACAAAATGATAAAAATTTAGTTTGGGCACAGTGTAGCATGACCGCGCAATTGTCATTCAAACTGCGACAGCGCTGAAAGCTAAAAATTAGTCGGGGCAGGAAGGTGTCTAAGTGCCTGGTATTGAAGTGGTTAAAACCCCGCCCCCGTCCCGATGAGCTTGCGCGCAGAAGCGAACGCATACGCGAATAGCGCCAGCATATGAAAACGGTGGTCAAACCACACATGTGAGGCATCGCCGTGACCGGTAGAGCGAGAGCAATAATTCTAGCCCTAGACCTCCTCTGTAAACGCAAAACATGCATCCTGTAGAATTTTTTAAACGTCGCCTATGGAGATTTTTGAGGGTAAAAGTTTGACGCCATTCCACGAGCGGGCGCAATTTTGAAGCGTGACATGTTGGGTATCAATTTACTTGGCGTAACATTATATTTCACAATATAAAAAAAAATTGGGCTAACTTTACTGTTGTCTTATTTTTTTATTCAAAAAAGTGCATTTTTGCCAAAAAGAGTGCGCTTATAAGACCGCTGCGCAAATACGGTGCAAAAAAAAAAAGTATTGCAATGACCGCCATTTTATTCTCTAGGGTGTTAGAAAAAAAAAAACACATACCGTATATACTCGAGTATAAGTCGTTCCGAGTATAAGTCGAGGCCCTAATTTACTACAAAAAAATGGGAAAAACTTATTGACCCGAGTATAAGACGAGGGTGAGAAATGCACAGCTACTGTAAGTGGAAAAGAGGGTCAACAATGCCCATTTGCAGCATCACTGTGCCCATTTGTAGCCATAGGTCCCCTGAACTTCAAACTCGGTAGTTAAGGGTTCCTAGATGCCCCCTAGCTGCAGCCAAAATTTGGGGTCTCTGAACCCAAAGGGTCCTGAAATGACATTGCTGCAGATGGACACAGTTGACCAAATTTGGGGCCCTGTATCTCGGGGCCACTTAGTGCTAGGAACCCCAAATTTGGTGTGCAAACCCAGTGGAACTAGCACCATAAAATTTCCAAAGCTGGGGTTTCTAGCATCAAGTGGCCCTGAGATACAGGGCCCCAAAAATCAGTTCAGAAAATGTCAAGCACTTTTCTGCAGCAGAAAATGACATTTTCCGAATCGATTTTGGGGCCCCGTATCTCAGGGCCACTTAGTGCTAGGAACTACATCTTTGGATATGTTATGGTACCAGTTCTAAAGGGTTTGCACACCAAATTTGGGGTTCCTAGCACTAATTGGCCCTGAGATATGGGGCCCCAAAGTTGGTTCAGAAAATGTCAAGCACTTTTCTTCAGCAGAGAATGACATTTTCCGAACCGATTTTGGGGCCCCGTATCTCGGGGCCACTTAGTGCTAGGAACTTCATCTTTGGATATGTTGTGGTACCAGTTCCACTGGGTTTGCATACCAAATTTGGGGTTCCTAGCACCAAGTGGCCCTGAGATACGGGGCCCCAAAGTCGGTTCGGAAAATAAAAATTTTTGCTGCAGAAAAGTGCTTGACTCGAGTATAAGTCGAGGGGGGCACTTTCAGCACAAAAAAATGTGCTGAAAAATTCGACTTATACTCGAGTATATACGGTATATAATGTTTGGGGGTTCTAAGTAATTTTCTAGCAAAAAAACCAAAAAACCTTTAAACATGTAAACACCTGAAATCTAAAACGAGGCTGGTCCTAAAGTGGTTAAAAGAGATCACCTTTATCTGTAGGCTGTGTATTTGGGGTGTGCTTGCCATAGGGTGTACTTGGTGAGTATATGGCGAGTAGGATGAAGGGGTGGCCTTTGAGGCAAGTGCAATATGGGGGCTGCCATTTCTGATGACCTTTCTGTAAGGCTGACTGCCTGGCTGTTCTGGTGACCCACCACTTCAATACATCATTACTCCATAAAGTTCATAGATCTGCAAATTAATGTTGGATTTTCTCATCTGCATTCCTGTTCCAAGTTGGTGTCTTAAAATACTGAAGCCAGGTCACTGACAGCCAGACAACTAGCATTTCACAGGCGAGGTCAGCAATGGCAGTCTACATAATTCTTTCAGTACAGGTTTTCTTCAAACACCCGCTACCAGGGCTTTAAAAAAATAAATAAAAAAATAAATAAATCACACAATACTTGCACTGCTGTTGTCAGATCTTTCCATGTACGCAAACTAAAGGCTGCTATAGTGGCTGGATTTTTGTGCACAAATTGACGTTGACCCAAACTTAATAATTACATTGGCATTGAAAAGGTTAATATGAATGTGTGTGTGTGTGTGTGTGTGAAATATCCAAAAGGCTTACCATGTGGGGTGGAGAAGAGACTGAGAAGTATAATACAGCTAGGTTGGACTCCATGTTCTATCAAAACTTTAACTGCTTCAATAACAGTATTGCCAGTACCTGCAGAATAAATTTAACACAGATGATGACAGGGAACAACAACAACAACAACAAGCAAGGGGAAAACTTTTAAAATTTGATCTCAACACATTAATAATCTACTTCGATCACTCTTTAAAATCATACAAAAATTCGCATATATACACAATAGAGTGTATAAATGCATTTTTTAAAATTTATTTTACACACACACACACACACACACACACACAAAAGTGCACCCCTCACATTTAAATATATTATATGTTTTCATGTGACAACACTGAAGAAATGACACTTTGCTACAATGTAAAGTAGTGAGTGTACAGCTTGTATAACAGTGTAAATTTGCTGCCCCCTCAAAATAACTCAACACACCATTAAATGTCTAAACTGCTGGAAACAAAAGTGAGTACACCCCTAAGTGAAAATGTCCAAATCGGGGGGCCCAAAGTGTCAGTATTTTGTGTGACCACCATTATTTTCCAGCACTGCCTTAACCCTCTTGGGCTGGAGTTCACCAGAGCTTCACAGGTTGCCACTGGAGTCCTCTTCCACTCCTCCATGACAACATCACACGGCTGGTGGATGTTAGAGACCTTGCGCTCCTCCACCTTCCGTTTGAGGATGCCCCACAGATGCTCAATAGGGTTTAGGTCTGGAGACATGCTTGGCCAGTCCATCACCTTTGCCCTCAGCTTCTTGCGCAAGGCAGTGGTTGTCTTGAAGGTGTTTGGGGTCGTTATGTTGGAATACTGCCCCGCGGCCCAGTCTCCAATGGGAGGGGATCATGCTCTGCTTCAGTATGTCACAATACATGTTGGCATTCATGGTTCCCTCAATGAACTGTAGCTCCTCAGTGCCGGCAGCACTCATGCAGCCCCAGACCATGACACTCCCACCACCATGCTTGACTGTAGGCAAGACACGCTTGTCTTTGTACTCCTCACCTGGTTGCCGCCGCACACGCTTGACACCATCTGAACCAAATACGTTTATCTTGGTCTCATCAGCCACAGGACATGGTTCCAGTAATCCATGTCCTTAGTCCGCTTGTCTTCAGCAAACTGTTTGCAGGCTTTCTTGTGCATCATCTTTAGAAGAGGCTTCCTTCTGGGATGACAGCCAAGCAGACCAATTTGATGCAGTGTGCGGTGTATGGTCTGAGCACTGACAGGCTGACCCTTTCAACCCCTGCAGCAATGCTGGCAGCACTCATACTTATATTTCCCAAAGACAACCTCTGGATTTGATGCTGAGCACGTGCACTCAACTTCTTTGGTCGACCATGGCGAGGCCTGTTCTGAGTGGAACCTGTCCTGTTCAACCGCTGTATGGTCTTGGCCACCATGCTGCAGCTCAGTTTCAGGGTCTTGGCAATCTTATAGCCTAGGCCATTTTTCTTTTTTTCAGATCCTCAGAGAGTTCTTTGCAAGGAGGTGCCGTGTTGAACTTCCAGTGACACCTGCCCCCCATTCACACCTGAGACCTTGTAACACTAACGAGGGAGGGAAAATGGCTAATTGGGCCCAATTTGGACATTTTTACTTAGGGGTGTACTCACTTTTGTTGCCAGCGGTTTAGACATTAATGGCTGTGTGTTGAGTTATTTTGAGGGGACAGCAAATTGACACTGTTATACAAGCTGCACACTCACTACTTTACATTGTAGCAAAATGTCATTTCTTCAGTGTTGTCACATGGAAAGATATAATAAAATATTAACAAAAATGTGAGGGGTGTACTCACTTTTGTGAAATATCTATACACACACACACACACACACACACACACACACACACACACACACACACACACACACACACACACACACACACACACACAGTCAGGTCCATAAATATTGGGACATCGACACAATTATAATCTTTTTGGCTCTATACACCACCACAATGGATTTGAAATGAAACAAACAAGATGTGCTTTAACTGCAGACTTTCAGCTTCAATTTGAGGGTATTTACATCCAAATCAGGTGAACGTTGTAGGAATTACAACAGTTTGTATATGTGCCTCCCACTTTTTAAGGGACCAAAAGTAAGGGGACAATTGGCTGCTCAGCTGTTCCATGGCCAGGTGTGTGTTATTTCCTCATTATCCCATTTACAAGGAGCAGATAAAAGGTCCAGAGTTCATTTTAAGTGTTATTTTCATTTGGAATCTGGTGCTGTTAACTCTCAATATGAGATCCAAAGAGCTGTCGCTATCAGTGAAGCAAGCCATAATTAGGCTGAAAAAACAAAACAAACCTATCAGAGAGATAGCAAAAACATTAGGTGTGGCCAAATCAACTGTTTGGAACATCCTTAAAAAGAAAGAATGCACCGGTGAGCTCAGCAACACCAAAAGACCCGGAAGACCACGGAAAACAACTGTGGTGGATGACCGAAGAATTCTTTCCCTGGTGAAGAAAACACCCTTCACAACAGTTGGTCAGATCAAGAACATTCTCCAGGAGGTAGGTGTATGTGTGTCAAAGTCAACAATCAAGAGAAGACTTCACCAGAGTGAATACAGAGGGTTCACCACAAGATGTAAACCATTGGTGAGCCTCAAAAACAGGAAGGCCAGATTAGAGTTTGCCAAACAACATCTAAAAAAGCCTTCACAGTTCTGGAACAACATCCTGTGGACAGATGAGACCAAGATCAACTTGTACCAGAGTGATGGGAAGAGAAGAGTATGGAGAAGGAAAGGAACTGCTCATGATCCAAAGCATACCACCTCATCAGTGGTGGTAGTGTCATGGCGTGGGCATGTATGGCTGCCAATGGAACTGATTCCCTTGTATTTATTGATGATGTGACTGCTGACAAAAGCAGCAAGATGAATTCTGAAGTGTTTCAGGCAATACTATTTGCTCATATTCAGCAAAATGCTTCAGAACTCATTGGACGGCACAGTGCAGATGGACAATGACCCGAAGCATACTGCGAAAGCAACCAAAGGGTTTTTTAAGGGAAAGAAGTGGAATGTTATGCAATGGCCAAGTCAATAACCTGACCTGAATCCGATTGAGCATGCATTTCACTTGCTGAAGACAAAACTAAAGGGAAAATGCCCCAGGAACAAGCAGGAACTGAAGACAGTTGCAGTAGAGGCCTGGCAGAGCATCACCAGGGATGAAACCCAGTGTCTGATGTCTATGCGTTCCAGACTTCAGGCTGTAATTGACTGCAAAGGATTTGTAACCAAGTATTAAAAAGTGAAAGTTTGATGGATGATTGTTAATCTGTCCCATTACTTTTGGTCCCTTAAAAAGTGGGAGGCACATATACAAACTGTTGTAATTCCTACAACGTTCACCTGATTTGGATGTAAATACCCTCAAATTAAAGGTGAAAGTCTGCAGTTAAAGTCTGTTTCATTTCAAATCCATCGTGGTGGTGTATAGAGCCAAAAAGATTAGAATCGTGTCGATGTCCCAATATTTATGGATCTGACTGATATATATTTTACACACACACACACACATTTCCGGGTAGGGGACAGGGGACGCAAAGGCATGCCGCTGGCAGCTCACTCCCGCTGTGACTATACACAGCGGGAGCCGATTAGCGGTAAGTGTTCTTAGATAAGCTGACTGTGGATGGCTGCCAGCTCGTGACAGGCTAGAAGTAACTCTGTGGAAGGCAAAGACAGAAGAAGAAGGAGAGCAGTGCTATTTAAATGCAGCAGTATTAAGACATCACAGACAGTGGTATACCTCACTTACAGTTGGGGAGAGAGAGCGGGGAGGAGCACGCGTTTGGAGCATGCGTGCTCCACCACAACGGACTCAATGCCTGCCAGCACCCGCCGATCATCCTGCAGAGAGGCAGAACGGCAGTAAATAAGGCAGATTGCTGTTCTGACAGGAGGAAAGGCATGGATCCTGTGTCTCAGCAAAGCAGGGACATGGATCCGGGTCTTCTCCTAGTACAAGCCCCTCCCACAGTGTAATAAAACACAGGCTAGGCACACAGATAACCCTTTGATTGCCGCCATTACTAGCAAAAACTAAAGAAAGAAAAATTCCATAAATGTATCCCAAAGTTTGTAGACGCTATAACTTTTGCGCAAACCAATATATCCTTATTGGGATTTTATTACCAAAAATATGTAGCAGAATACATATTGGCCTTAATTGATGAAGAAATTTGATTTTTTATTGGATAGCTTTTATGGTAAAACATTTTTATTTTCAAAATTGTTTATAGCGCTAAAAAAATAAAATAAATAAATAAAATCGCAGAGGTGATCATACACCACCAAAAGAAAGCTCTGTTTGTGGGGAAAAAAGGACATACATTTTATTTGGGTACAGCATTGCACGACCAAGCAATTGTCAGTTAAAGTAACGCAGTGCCATACAGTCTCTACTACAGGGGTCTCACTTTTTTCAATTACATCTGGATGTGCTGATTAATGGTGCCTAGGAAAAGGCTGCAATAGGAGCCTTCCTGTCCGTTCTGCATCCCTTGTCAACAGCAAGAAATATAAAATAATTAAAAAAGATCAGGATCTGATTGGGGAATACATGACCAAAAAATGAGCATTTTTCAAAAGCAGAATGGCAGCACATATTTTACATATATGGCAGGTGTTCTTCAGATTAAATCTCAAGAATACTTTTTGCCTGATCTGCCACTAGCACCATACAACAGGAACCCCATAGGTTTTTCTCTCTATTGTAGTGAAAACCCCCTTATCCTAGTCCATTCTGGATTCTGACCCATTGCCTTTCACCTCCTTAAAGCGGAGTTCCACACAAAAATGGAACTTCCGCTTTTTCGGAACCCTCCACCCCTCCGGTGTCACATTTGGCACCTTTCAGGGGGGAGGGGGGTGCAGATACCTGTCTAAGACAGGTATTTGCACCCACTTCCGGCATAGACTCCCATGGGAGTCTATGCCTCTTCCCGTCCCCACCGCGCTGTCTGCTGGGAACACACAGCTCCCAGGAGAGAGCGGGGACCACTTGGGACGCGCAGCGCGACTCGCGCATGCGCAGTAGGGAACCGGGAAGCCGCAACGCTTCACTTCCCGATTCACTCACCTAGGATGGCGGCGGCAGCAGCCGAGAACCGAGCGGGTTCTCGGCGTCCCCTGCCGACATCGCTGGACCCTGGGACAGGTAAGTGGCCATGTATTAAAAGTCAGCAGCTGCAGTATTTGTAGCTGCTGGCTTTTAATATTTTTTTTTTTGGCGGTGTGGGTGAACCCCCTCTTTAAGCCTTACTATTGGCCTCTCAATGATCAAACTAATGGGATATGGAAAGTACATTGCTTACTCTGTGAATGTGTAGCATGGACCAAACTGGTGTGCATGTTCAAGCCATCAGTTACTGTTTATGTATTGTGATAGGTTAAAGCTTATGCAAAACTATAAAACAGTGAGAAACAGTGGGATAAGAAAAATCCTTACTTAGTATAGGATACATTAACAAAACCTTCCTCCTGTAAATATCTGGTGGGAACTTTGCATAATAGACTTTGGCACGTTGTGTTTCTTCATCACTCTGGATTAAAATTTTTCCAATACGGATGGAGCGGCAGCAGTCTCGCAGACCCTGTTCCATGGCTTCACCTATACCGAGAAATAATGTGAGAGCTGAGAATTGGTAGGGAATTAAAAAAAAAAAAAAAAAGGCAACTTAGAGGATATTGGGGAGTTGAGTTCCACTTTAAAGCAGTTGTAAAAGACTCCCATTTTTTTCTTTATTAAAATAATAAGCATGTGCAAAATTTTAGCACAAAGCGGCTCCGAACCTCCTCTTCTGGAGTCCCACGCCGGCACTCTAGGCTCCACCTCTTCTTCTGCTTTAAATAATATATATACACACACACACACACACACACACACACACACACACACACACACACACACACATACATACATATATATATATATATATATACACACACACACTTTGTATATTTTTTTAATTTTATATTGTTTATTCACTGGGCCAAAAAAAAGTAACAGCCTATTATTAAGCTGACCATCAGAAAAAAAAAAAAGCATTGGGAGTATAGTTTTTAAAGTGGTATTAACCCCCAAAAAACAAAAAAGTATTAAATTACAGTTTATCAATCCTTAGATGTGATGGCTGCATTAGTTTTCTTTTTTAGACTTTTCCCCCTCTGTTTTTCGCCTGGTGATCTGGCCAGTAACACCTCCTGAATTACAGGGTCCCCACTCTGGATGAAGGAGCACAAAGGGGCACATTTGGACAGCAGCACTGTCAGTCTAAGGGAAGTGTTAGATGTACTAGCAGATTTAGATACACTAACAAACTGAAGCCAAACTCCATCTCACACTGCAGTTACAGCAACGTCTTTTCCTTTTGGATGAAAGTTTTACATTTAAAAATAAAAGCCATTACCCAAGTTACTCTACCCGTTTCGCTCTTTACCAGTTCCCCTTAACAGGGCTGATTTGGCACAATTTCAATCAAAAGTTAAGTTTATTTGGGGCCCTAAGTGTTCTAGGTCGGCTTGCAACACCCTATACACGGCAAAATTTAATGGGGGGCTGGGTGTCCCAGACATACTATAAAGCGACGCAACTTATAGAATTATCGGTGATATATTCGAGATGAAAACGCCCTTATGGCTGTCTATAAAAAGAAGATTACCTATTCCGTCCCATACTATCGATTTTCTGCTCTGGCGTACTGCTAAAGCCAGACCTTCCATTATGGCGCCTACGCTTTCTCACTCCTTTGCACTTTGGGACCGACTTTGTATAAACCCGGGGTTAGTTTCTGACTTCACTCCCCTAGATCACTTATTTCATAACCCGGTCTTCCGTCCAGGCATGGAAATCAGAGCTTTTAGGTGGACAGATAAAGGCTTAAACCGCATAGGACATTTCTTCATGCATAGAGGGCCCTTTACCCTATCCCATTGCAATACCACCCTAGAGATGCATCTCTCTGAACGGTTCCCTTTTTTCCCAAATTGCCCATTTTTTTTGTCGACCCCTCACGCGGCTTCCGAATCTCCATCCTTAACAGCTCATGGACAATGGTGTACTAAAAATCAGGGCTCCAGAGGTGGCATCTGCATGGCTTATGTATCCCTGCTTGTTTCCCCTTCGAAACAACCATACATGCTGGCTTGGGAGAGGGATCTTATCTTCTCGCTGGAAACCGAGATCTGGTTTTCCAGGCTCTGGGTCTCTTTCAGAGGTATATTAAAAGGAGGCGAGTATTAAAGTGTTAATGAGATGGTATTTGGTTCCTTCTCGCCTAGCCAGAATGTACCCATCAACTTCAGCAGACTGCTTTAGAGGATGCGCCTTGTGGGGCACCATGCTCCACATCTGGTGGGAATGTCCCCGTATCAGGAGCTACTGGAGTTGAGTCTTCTCCTTGATCTGTAAAATAACAGGGATTGCGGTAGACCAACAGCCTTCTATTGCTTTGCTAAATGGTCTCCCAAATGGTATCCCGCTCCCTGTGAAACAATTTTATGCTTCTTGCGGCTAAGTTCATGATCGCGGGAACGTGGAAGTCACCCACTGTTTCCATTTGTTGCATGAAGCATAAAATATCCTGGATCATGATATATGAGAAGGTGGCTAGTGTAATAATTAACACACAGGCCCTCTTCGAAAATATTTGGGAATCATGGGCTAATTATGTACAAGTACCTCTCTCCCCTATACTTGGATGATTCCTAGAGATTGGTACACTCTGAGTTCTAAGTCTACTTCTCCCTTTTTTTTCCTCTTTCTTTCTTCTTTTTTCTCGGTCTTCTTTCTGCTGCTTACTCTCGGGCTATGTTTCCCTGATTCTTGCCATAAGGTTATGAATGTATAAAATGAGCCAATGCCTTATATGCACTGGGTCCTTTCTACTATGCTGATTGTTGAGATTTGTCATAGCTATGGATAGCTGGTGATGAGAATCTTGCGGCAGCACCGATGCTCAGACGTGGGCACAAAGATCAGGGCCCAATTAAACTAGGCTTCTCTTAGTTAATAATTCATGCCTGTGTTACAAACTGCTATTCCCTTTACCATGTGGTGCCCAACTAACAATGGAAAAACATTTAGGAAAGACCTGGAATCAGAAGTGTATTTGTTCAAATAAAACAAACTGAACCTAGCATGGCAGTTACTTACCACTCCTCATAATGCTCACACCACAGTTTCCTTTTTCGAATTTTACTCCATCATACTTGTACCCTACAAGGAAAAAAAAAAAGATATTAGTTTGTCTTTTTTTTTTTTAAGACAAACAAATGGAAGGACAGACATCAGCGAAGAGGATCTTACCTGTTGGAGTAGTGACAGTGCATTCTGTATATGGTAATTGGTTCAGACCCTCCTCAACCACCAACCGGATCTGCAACATCAACACCAATATACCTTAGATACATGCTTTATCGCAGTGGTCTCCAAACTGCGCCCCCCCCCCCCCCGGACTGGATGTGGCCCTTTTCTTGCCATTATGTGGGCCCTTGAGGGACTGTTCTTCCCATAGATATTCCTCTCACTGACACCAACAATGAGGCACTTATTCACCTATGACATTAAAGTAGAACTATAGGCAACCCCCCCCCCCCTCTATTTTGCATAAAGCAAGGGATGGTTATAACCCGTCTGATTGTTTTTTGCCATCTGTGTCCCATTGCAGATTTCCCCTTTCTTCCTGTCCCATAGCCAAACAGGAAGGAAGAGGAAATACCTGCAATAAGCTATATGGCATTGGAACAAGAAGTTTTCTGCCATACCCGGTCTCAGCAGCAAAAGGGACACATCACACTGAAGGCAAGGAATATCCCTTTTGTTTTTTTAGGCTTTAGGTAAACTTAGGCTTTAAATTAAATAGAATACCTACAGTATTTTGATCATTGTATACTCAGTTAATTTACAAAAAATAAAACAGAATATTACTGGTAAATACACATACCAACCGATCTGCAGAAAATACAAAATCTCCTCTGCTTGTGGTCCTGTAAAACAGAGAAATACAGAAAATGCATTACCATCATGTTACTGTAATGATAGCCACAACAGAGCACGTTGTCAAGTACTTCCTGCCCACACGAGGTTTATTCAATGTCCTCTGGAATCCCCAGTTATCATTTACCACCAGAACTAGCAGTATAATAAGACCTCTGAGTGTACTGCTAGATCCCTTTTCTGCCTGCCATTTTAGAGGTCCATCTTCTGGCAATTCTTTTTGTGTAGTAGGAAGGCATAAAGTGGTTAAAAGGGGTTTTAAACCCTCATGTTTCTTTACCTAAATGCATCCTATGTAACCTTCTAGTGACCTCCTAGTTACCTGAGCCCTGTAATTTCCCACGGTGGAGACGCCTCTGCCCGGCGTTCTTGGCTCTTGATTGGATTGATAGCAGCGCAGCCATTGGCTCCCGCCGCTGTCAATCAAATCCAATGACGCGGGTGCCGGGCCGAGGCCTACATTCGGCATCTATGGACGCCAAATGCTAGACTCGGGAGCGCGCCCGCAAGGTAACCCCCCAATGAGATCGCTTCTCCTAGGGGGTTATATGATGCAGGGAGGAGCCGCCGAGGGACCCCAGAAGTCAAGGATCGGGGCCACTCTGTGCAAAACAAACTGCACAGTGGAGGTAAGTATGACATGTTCGTTATTTTTTAAAAATATAATAAAAGAAGTAGCTTTACAATCACTTTAAAGTGACACCATTGTCACCAAATAAAAAAAAAAAAAAAAAAAAAAGCCCAGGCCCTGCAAAATACCTGACATTAAAAACTTACCTTGTGTTTCCCATCCTCTCTCTGATGGAACACTGCAGTTTTTATTAAACCCCTTGGATTCAACAGTTGTGAGTGTACCAGATGCCTATGATCTCCGAGATGGACTATAGTTTATTCCTCTGACTCCTGCAGCCTTTACGCTGTTAAAGGACACAGCAGTGATGTTGAATTGAACCATGGCAGAGGACACATGCACCTGCCACTCCCAAAAACATTGAAAGTAAAATAACCTGGTGGGGGCTACAGCAACCAGAGGGACTTGCTATTAAGAATTATTTTGGGCAAGGACAGCCACTTTAAACTATAGGAGAATGGCTATATACATACAGTCATGGCCAAAAATATTGGTACTAGGGCTGCAACTAACGATTATTTTCATAATCGATTAGTTAGCCGATTATTGTGTCGATTAATCGGTTAATAACCTTAAAAAAAAGTGTGGTGTATAATTTAGTTAATATGTAAAGTTTTAAAAAAAGGCAATTTATTCTCAAATATCTCTATGTAGTGGTAAATATAAAAAAACAACTATATGGTCAGGGAGCAAAATATCGACAGAAGAGATATACTGTATATACTATTAGAGGAGATATACTGTATATACTATTAGAGGAGAGATATACTGTATATACCATTAGAGGTGATATACTGTATATACTATTAGAGGAGAGATATACTGTATATACCATTAGAGGAGATATACTGTATATACTATTAGAGGAGAGATATACTGCATATACTATTAGAGGGTGAATCTGGTAAATATCATCAGACTCAGAGATCAAATTTTTTTTAATTAAAAAACAATGTCTTCCTTCAAAAAAAAAAATGTCATTTTAAGAACGTTCATTCGATTTTCATTCGATTTTCTAATCGTTAGTGGGGTCAAATCGACTTTCGTTTTCAACCACAGTGATGGGAAAATAGAAAAATTCTTGGTCAAAGGAATTTTCAGACAGTGGATGTGGTTTTCGTTCAGAAATTACATTCATTTTAAAAACAGAATGTTAAAAACAAGTGAAAATTTCAAACAACATTCTTTCATTCAGCGAATGTACAAAGATTTTTCGTCTGAAAATTGATCTGTGTGGCCAGTATAAGGGTCGGTACACACCTATGCAGTTTGCTTTTGCGTTTAGTAACATAATGGGGTTAAAAAAAAATGAAAATTAGCCCTTTACAGTACAAAAAAAAGCAGATAATCACTACTGTAAGGGGTTAATTTTTTTTTTTTTACTGTAGAACTGTGAAAGTAATATTTACAGTAGCGATGTGCTCTTTTTGTACTATAAAGGGCTCATTTTCGTTTTTTTAACTCCATTATGTTACTGGCCGATTAATTGATTATGAAAATAGTAATCGTTTAATTACATAATCGATTAGTTGTCGTTTAATCAATTAGTTGTTTCAGCTCTAATTGGTACCCCTTGCATTTGTCAGATAATGCACGACTTCGCCCTGAAAATTGTTGCAATTACAAATGTTTAGGCATTCTCATGTTTATTTTTGTTTGTATTGGCATGACACAAAAAAAAAGTGGAGAAACGAAAAGCCAAATCTGACACATTGCACGCAAAACTACAAAAAGGGACTGGACAAAATTATTGCCACCCTCAATTTAATATTTGGCAGCACATCCCTTGGAAAAAAATAACTTTGTTTCAGCTCCCCATGCACCGCCTATGTCTAAGTCACCCTGTGTCCATTAGGGGCACAGGGTGACCGAGAAAAAGGATGGACAGCTGTTTAATGGACAATGAGAAGGTGGTTACTTTAAATGTAACAGTATATATATATATATATATATATATATAAATAAATTATAATGTGCCCATCAGACGCAGGCTGCTGCATCTGATGGGCACAGGCACTGGTGAGGCTGCATGAAGGGCACAGACAGGCTGCTGCATCTGACAGGCACTGGTGAAGCTGCATTGATCTCTTGTATCATGTCTGCTGTCTCTGACAGTCTCATATTTCATGTCTGCTAGAGGTGCACCGAATGGAAATTTTGCTAATACTATTAGCAATTTGTTTAAGTTTAAGTAGGACATTGCAGACATAAACACAAGAGATGGTTAGAGACGGAGGACATGACACAAGAGATGGTTAGAGACGGAGGACATGACACAAGAGATGGTTAGAGACTGGGGACTGCATTTTTTCTGGTCCTTTCTTGCACTAAAAGGTACCAACGGCCAACAATAAACTCATATTAATTTAAATTGATGATATTAAAAAGTCGAATACAATACAATTTTGTATAAAAATTATAAATATTTTTAAAAAACTGTCATTTTTGATATCAGTTTTCGGCCTAGTGCATCCTTTATTTTTGGTACAAAAATTTCCATTCGGTGCACCCCTAATTTTAACACGTAATGCGGCATGAGCTCCCAAAGTCAGAGTGTTTGTCGTACACGTGTGAACCCAGCCTTAGCTTAAAGTCGGCAAGGCTGGTCTGCAATGTGACATCCGAGTCATCCAGGTGGTTAATTAAGTGATGTGGTGGGATTAGCCATGAGTCGGCTGTACCTCGTTAGCTAAACTGTTGTGCGATGTTTTGGGTAAATATTTGGGTTACTTCTCAAATGTATAAATGGCTGTATTCTTGTCCAATAAATCATTCCATGTTCAAGCTGTATAACTGAGTTGATCTCGCCTGGTTCTTAGTTCCAATATATGGGCTTTAATATCTGATGTTCAGACTGGAGGAGGCGGTATGTGGACGGAAGCACTCAAGCAGGGTGCGACGGGGGTTTCGTCACAGTAGTCTTCAGATTTTATAATGCCATGCACACGGTCAAGACATCCAGTAACTGAAAAAGCAACCCCAAAACATCTTTTTCTGAAAACCGTATGGGCTTTACCAAAAGGATGTAATTTTGTTTCGTCTGTCCACAGCATATTTTCCCAAAAGGATTCCAGCTTTCTCAGGTAAGTTTTGTCAAACTCCAATCTGGCTTTATATTTCTGTGTCAGCAGTGGGGTCTTCCTGGGTCTCCTACCATAGCGTCCCTTTTCATTCAGATGGCGATGTATAGTGCGAGGTGACACAGTTGTACCCTGTGCCTGAAGGTGAGCTTGAATTTGTCTAGAAGTTGATCAAGGTTCTTTATCCACCATCCAATCAATCCTTCGTTGCAGTCGTTGATCAATTTTTCAAGAGATTAGCTACAGTGCATTGGGCTGTAAACTTAGACAATGTTGCGCACAGTGGACACAGGAACATTAAGATCTCTGGAGATGGACTTGTAACCTTGGGATTGTCCATGCTTTTCCACAATTTGTGTTCTCAATCCTCGGACAATTCTTTGCTGCTCTTTCTCTTCTCCATGCTCCATGTGGCACAGAGAGACAAACAGAAAGGTTGAGAACATTTTTCACCATTTTAACTGGTTGCCGGTTTGATTTCTATATGGTCAACGCCTGTTAATTGAGAAGTGAGTTTAATTACAAAATTACAGGAGCAACACAAACTTGGAATGCAATTATTTCTTCCAAATTTTGACAAGGTGCCAATAATTTTGCCCAGTCCATTTTTGGAGTTTTCCATGGAATGTGTCAGATTTTACTTTTTGTTTCTCCACTTTTTTTGTGTCATACCAATACAAACAAAAGAAATAAATATAAGAATCCCTAAACATTTGTAATTGCAACAATTTTCTGAACAAGTGGTGCATTATTTGACAGAAATGCAGGGGTGCCAATATTTTTGGCCAACACTGTATTTTTTTGAACAGTCAAACCTGCCAAAAAAAACAAAAAACAGATAATCCTTTTCATCCAGCTTTCTAATCCAGACACCCTGCTAGATACCATTGCCAAGTTCTGACCATTTACCTTTCTGCACTACAGTCAAAAACAATACCGCTTGGTCAAGACAAGTGAAAGGAGAGCACCTTCTTATATGCATTCCTACTTTAAATACGTTTTGAAAGCACTTTCCTTAGAATACAAATTAAAATGGTTGTTAGGCCACTTTATACCATCCTCTGTGTTTATTAATCCTGTGTGCCAGTGTCTGCGTTTTATAACAAATAAGATGTTCTTTACCTGTTTTCAGAGCGTCGATCAGCGCTCACGTGACCCGCCGCCTCTCTGCTCTACCCGCCTGACAGCTACAGCAAGTGGGGCTGAGATTCCCCCTCTGATGTCAGTCAAGAGGAGAGAGACGTCTGGTCGGCACTCTGAAAACAGGTACAGTACTGCTTATTTTTTATAACAGACACAGGGGTACACAGGGGGAAAAAACCAGAGGATGGCAGGGTGGATAAAAATCAAATAAGATTTTTTTTAATTAAAAACAATTTACAAACACTTTAATTATTAGGTAAAGTGGAGTAAACAGCGGTTGTAAATAACCAGATGTAAAGTCAACTCACAGCTGTGGATAAAGCATTATCTAGCCTCATCAGGAGCTAGACGTGCTAAAGAGAATTCCGAGGCCAAGTTCTGGACCTGCTGTAGGTACACTTTAAAAATAAAAGGAAGAAACAAAACCTAGAAAAAGGTAGCAATATAGACAAACCAAAAATACCAAATCAAAAATCTGATAAAAAAAATGAAGAAGAAAACAAAAACCTAGTAACAATGTTCATCTCAATATCCTTGGAGCATGGTGGATCACCAAATTATGCATGAATTCATACTTGACTCACCACTAAGCAAATCATTTATGACAGCATTGCAACAGCTGCTGCCATTCCTACAAATACTCAGCATGTTATAATATCAGCTGTTGTTTACCCTTTGAAAGTTCTGGTAAACCGAATAAGTCAAGTGTAATTCAGTGCACCCAACATTAAGCACTTCAGCCCCGGAAGATTTGGCTGCTCAATGACCAGGCCATTTTTCGCGATTCGGCACTGCGTCGCTTTACTGACAATTGCGCGGTCCTGCGATGTACCCAAACAAAATTGACGTCCTTTTTTTCACACAAATAGAGCTTTCTTTTGGTGGTATTTGATCATCGCTGCGATTTTTTTTTTGCGCCATAAACAAAAAAAAAAAGCGACAATTTTTTTAAAAAAAGCAATATTTTTTACTTTTTGCTGTAATAAATATCCCCCAAAAAAATATATTAAACATTTTTTTTTCCCTCAGTTTAGGCCGATATGTATTCTTCCACATATTTTAGGAAAAAAAAAAAAAAAAAAAAAAAAAAAAAAAAATCGCAATAAGCGTATATTGACTGGTTTGCGCAAAATTTATAGAGTCTACAAAATAGGGGATTAATTTATGGCATTTTAATTATTATTTTTTTCTATTAGCAATGGCGGCGATCTGTGATTTTTATCGTGACTGCGACAATATGGCGGACACATCGGACATTTTTGACACTATTTTGGGACCATTGTCATTTATACAGCGATCAGTGCTATAAAAACGCATGTGTAAATGACACTGGCAGTGAAGGGGGTTAACCACTAGGGGGCAGTGAAGGGGTTAAGTGTGTCCTAGGGAGTGATTCTAACTGTGAGGGGGCTGGGCTTGAACACACAGGACAGTGAATGCTGCTCTCGATGACGGAGAGCTGTGATCTCTGTCCTGTCACAAGGCAGAACGGGGAATGCTTTGTTTACAAAAGCATCTCCCTGTTCTACCTCTCCGTCACACGATCGCCGGGAGACATAGAGTCCGCGGGACCCATGGGTGCGATCACGAAGCACGCGACGGTGGCGCGTGCGCGCCCGGCGGAAGATGCAAAGGGACGTACAGGTACGCCCATTTGCCCACCCGTGCCATTCTGCTGACGTAAATTTACATGTGGCGGTCGGCAAGCGGTTAAAAAATACAAACAAACTTGAAAACGTGTTTGAAATGCATGCCTTGACTCAATGTTCTGTGCGATACTTCTCAACAAAAGCAATTCTACAAAAACTGGAAACTGAGTGTGATTACTGTGCTCTTCAATGTCTGCTGTTACCATGAAAAGGTAACAACTTTTCTAGAATTAAAATAACTTTCAGGTAGCTAAGCGATCAAGACAGCTACACTTAGAGCCCTTTCACACTGGGGCGGTTTGCAGGCGCTATTGCGCTAATAATAGCGCCTGCAAACCGACCCGAAAGTGCTGCTGCTTTGTATCCAGTGTGAAAGCCCCGAGGGCTTTCACACTGGAGCGATGCGCTGGCAGGACGGTAAAAAAAGTCCTGCCAGCAGCATCTTCAGAGCGGTGAAGGAGCGGTGTGTATACCGCTCCTTCACCGCTCCTTCCCATTGAAATCAATGGGACGGCGCGGCTATACCGCCGGCAAAGCGCCTCTGCAGAGGCGCTTTGCGGTGGTATTTAACCCCTTCTCGGCTGCTAGCGGGGGGGTAAACCGCCCCGCTAGCGGCCGCATACCGACGGTAAAACGCCGCTAATAATAGCGGCGTTTTACCGCCGACGCCGCCCCCCGCCCCAGTGTGAAAGGGCTCTTAGGCTTTAAAATACAAACTCCAGGTTTCATTTAAGTTTAAAAATAGCCTGTGTGGACTAAGCTGGCCCAACAAACTCTTTCCTTCCTACTGCCGAAATGTTTTTTTTTTTTTAGTGGGGGTAACTAGATGACTGTTATCACTGTGTTCCATGTATATCTAATGCCTTGGAAATTTTTTGTACCCTTCTCCTGACTGATACCTTTTACCAATGAGATCCCTCTGATGCTTTGGAAGCTCTCTGCCTTTTGCTTTAGAATGTGACTAAGAAAATGTCAGGAAAGACCTACTAGAACAGATGAACTTTATTTGATGTTGATCAGAGGCACTTAGGCTCCTTTCACACTGAGGTGCTTTGCAGGTGCTTAAGTGCTAAAAATAGCATCTGCAAAGTGCCCTGAAAAGGGTGCTCAATTCACTCCAATGTGAAAACCCCGAGGGCTTTCACACTGTAGCGGTGCGCTTGCAGGACAGTCAAAAAAGTCCTGCAAGCCGCATCTTTGGAGGGGTGTATTCACTGCTCCTAAAGCGCCCCTTCCCATTGAAAACAATGGGGCAGCGCTGCAAACCCGCCAGCAAAGCGCCGCTGCTGCAGCGCTTTGCAGCCGGTTTTAACCCTTTTTCGGCCGCTAGCGGGGGTTAAAACCGCCCCGCTAGTGGCCGAATAACGCCGCCAAAACGACGGTAAAGTAGCGCTAAATATATCACCGCTTTACCGCCAGCGCCCGCCCGAGTGTGAAAGTAGCCTTAAAATGATGGAAGGTGTGTACTGACTCCTATCTAACATGAGTTTGAATGTGATTGCCTAATTCTGAACACAGCTACATCCCCATTTATAAGAGGGTGTGCACACTTATGCAACCATATTATTTTAGTTTTTTATTTTTACTCCCCCCTAAAAGATTTTAGTTTGTTTTTCAGCTGAGTTGTACAGTTTATAGGTCACATTAAAGGTGGAAAATGTTCTGAAATTATTTATCTTTGTCTCATGTTTTTACATTGCTGAAACCTGACATTTTAACAGGGGTGTGTAGACTTTTTATATCCACTGTATCCAGAAAAGTCTTAAAAAACCCATTAGGGAGATTCACCCCATTTATCATGCTTACTGTTATTAGAGAAAGTGGATGGAAATCCCAAATGTTGAGTTCTCCCCAAAACAAGAAATCTTCCAATAGGACACTAGTGCTGGTGACACCCGGGGATTCCCTTACTTTGGAGGGATTTCCTCTGTTTTAGCTATGAGACACGAAGAGAAAGTACATTTCCCCAGAGGACACACATAACATAAAACATCTGCACATAGTTTTACTAGGTGGTTTTATTTGTTTTCATTCACAACCCTCTAAGCCACCGACATGGAGCAAATATCCACACGGCGTTGTGAATTTCCGGTCCAGGTTGCAGTCTTCAAACACTTCCACCATCTAGGTTCACCCTGCGTCTCCTCCACCTGGTGCTTTACGGCAGCTTCCCCTGCGTCTCCCCGGTGGCCAATAGGATTGCTTCTCCTCTTGGCCAATTGGGTGACGGGTCTCAAGACCCGCTTCCTGATTGGCCAGGAGGAGAATCAGGACGACAATAGCGCATATTAATTAGCTATTGTCACACAAGTTTGCGGGCTCAGGGCTCTGTCTTTTTTTGAAGCCTATTAGAGCCTCTGGCTTCTAAGCTAAAAAACAAAACAAAAAAAGACCCCATTGGAATCTAGGGGGGCGGCGACTCTGCCTGTAGATTAGGGGGGGGGGGGCGACTCTGCCTGTAGATTAGGGGGGGCGACTCTCCCTGTAGATTAGGGGGGGGCGCGACTCTCCCTGTAGATTAGGGGGGGGGCGCGACTCTCCCTGTAGATTAGGGGGGGGGCGCGACTCTCCCTGTAGATTAGGGGGGGGGGGCGCGACTCTCCCTGTAGATTAGGGGGGGCGCGACTCTCCCTGTAGATTAGGGGGGGGGGCGCGACTCTCCCTGTAGATTAGGGGGGGGGCGCGACTCTCCCTGTAGATTAGGGGGGGGGGGGCGCGACTCTCCCTGTAGATTAGGGGGGGGGGGGCGACTCTCCCTGTAGATTAGGGGGGGGGGGGGCGACTCTCCCTGTAGATTAGGGGGGGGGCGCGACTCTCCCTGTAGATTAGGGGGGGGGGCGCGACTCTCCCTGTAGATTAGGGGGGGGGGGGCGCGACTCTCCCTGTAGATTAGGGGGGGGGGCGCGACTCTCCCTGTAGATTAGGGGGGGGCGCGACTCTCCCTGTAGATTAGGGGGGGGCGCGACTCTCCCTGTTGATTAGGGGGGGCGCGACTCTCCCTGTAGATTAGGGGGGGCGCGACTCTCCCTGTAGATTAGGGGGGGCGCGACTCTCCCTGTAGATTAGGGGGGGGGGGCGCGACTCTCCCTGTAGATTAGGGGGGGGCGCGACTCTCCCTGAGATTAGGGGGGGGCGCGACTCTCCCTGAGATTAGGGGGGGGCGCGACTCTCCCTGAGATTAGGGGGGGGCGCGACTCTCCCTGAGATTAGGGGGGGGCGCGACTCTCCCTGAGATTAGGGGGGGCGCGACTCTCCCTGAGATTAGGGGGGGCGCGACTCTCCCTGAGATTAGGGGGGGGCGCGACTCTCCCTGAGATTAGGGGGGGGCGCGACTCTCCCTGAGATTAGGGGGGGGCGCGACTCTCCCTGAGATTAGGGGGGGGCGCGACTCTCCCTGAGATTAGGGGGGGGCGCGACTCTCCCTGAGATTAGGGGGGGCGCGACTCTCCCTGAGATTAGGGGGGGCGCGACTCTCCCTGAGATTAGGGGGGGCGCGACTCTCCCTGAGATTAGGGGGGGCGCGACTCTCCCTGAGATTAGGGGGGGCGCGACTCTCCCTGAGATTAGGGGGGGCGCGACTCTCCCTGAGATTAGGGGGGGCGCGACTCTCCCTGAGATTAGGGGGGGCGTGAGATTAGGGGGGCGCGACTCTCCCTGAGATTAGGGGGGGCGCGACTCTCCCTGAGCGCTCTCCCTGAGATTAGGGGGGGCGCGACTCTCCCTGAGATTAGGGGGGGCGCGACTCTCCCTGAGATTAGGGGGGGCGCGACTCTCCCTGAGATTAGGGGGGGCGCGACTCTCCCTGAGATTAGGGGGGGCGCGACTCTCCCTGAGATTAGGGGGGGCGCGACTCTCCCTGAGATTAGGGGGGGCGCGACTCTCCCTGAGATTAGGGGGGGGCGCGACTCTCCCTGAGATTAGGGGGGGGCGCGACTCTCCCTGTAGATTAGGGGGGGGGGGCGCGACTCTCCCTGAGATTAGGGGGGGGCGCGACTCTCCCTGTAGATTAGGGGGGGGGGGGCGCGACTCTCCCTGTAGATTAGGGGGGGGGGCGCGACTCTCCCTGTAGATTAGGGGGGGGGGCGCGACTCTCCCTGTAGATTAGGGGGGGGGGGCGCGACTCTCCCTGTAGATTAGGGGGGGGGGGCGCGACTCTCCCTGAAATTAGGGGGGGCGCGACTCTCCCTGTAGATTAGGGGGGGGGCGCGACTCTCCCTGTAGATTAGGGGGGTGCGATTCTGCCTGTAGATTAGGGGGGGGGGGGCGACTCTGCCTGTAGATTGGGGGGCGACTCTGCCTGTAGATTGGGGGGGGGCGCCTCTGCCTGCAGACTGGGGGGGGGGCGCCTCTGCCTGCAGACTGGGGGGGGGGGCGCCTCTGCCTGCAGACTGGGGGGGGGGCGCCTCTGCCTGCAGACTGGGGGGGGGGGCCTCTGCCTGCAGACTGGGGGCGCCTCTGCCTGCAGACTGGGGGGGGCGCCCTCTGCCTGCAGACTGGGGGGGGCGCCCTCTGCCTGCAGACTGGGGGGGGGCGCCCTCTGCCTGCAGACTGGGGGGGGGCGCCTCTGCCTGCAGACTGGGGGGGCGCCTCTGCCTGCAGACTGGGGGGGGGGCGCCCCTGCCTGCAGACAAGGGGGGGCGGCGCCCCTGCCTGCAGACAAGGGGGGCGGCGCCCCTGCCTGCAGACAAGGGGGGCGGCGCCCCTGCCTGCAGATAAGGGGGGCGGCGCCCCTGCCTGCAGATAAGGGGGGCGGCGACGACTCTGCCTGCAGATAAGGGGGGCGGCGACGACTCTGCCTGCAGATAAGGGGGGCGGCGACGACTCTGCCTGCAGATAAGGGGGGCGGCGACGACTCTGCCTGCAGATAAGGGGGGCGGCGACGACTCTGCCTGCAGATAAGGGGGGCGGCGACGACTCTGCCTGCAGATAAGGGGGGCGGCGACGACTCTGCCTGCAGATAAGGGGGGCGGCGACGACTCTGCCTGCAGATAAGGGGGGCGGCGACGACTCTGCCTGCAGATAAGGGGGGCGGCGACGACTCTGCCTGCAGATAAGGGGGGCGGCGACGACTCTGCCTGCAGATAAGGGGGGCGGCGACGACTCTGCCTGCAGATAAGGGGGGCGGCGACGACTCTGCCTGTAGATAAGGGGGGCGGCGACGACTCTGCCTGTAGATAAGGGGGGCGGCGACGACTCTGCCTGTAGATAAGGGGGGCGGCGACGACTCTGCCTGTAGATAAGGGGGGCGGCGACGACTCTGCCTGTAGATAAGGGGGGCGGCGACGACTCTGCCTGTAGATAAGGGGGGCGGCGACGACTCTGCCTGTAGATAAGGGGGGCGGCGACGACTCTGCCTGTAGATAAGGGGGGCGGCGACGACTCTGCCTGTAGATAAGGGGGGCGGCGGCGACAACTCTGCCTGTAGATAAGGGGGGCGGCGGCGACGACTCTGCCTGTAGATAAGGGGGGCGGCGGCGACGACTCTGCCTGTAGATAAGGGGGGCGGCGACGACTCTGCCTGTAGATAAGGGGGGCGGCGACGACTCTGCCTGTAGATAAGGGGGGCGGCGACGACTCTATGGATTGCCCCTTCTCGGGTCAGGCACACTAGGGAGCTGGCACTCCATTCTGCAGAAGAAGAAGAGTTCTATCCCCATCAGATACATTATAACTGTTTTCATTTCTAATAAAGGGGGTGAAATACCCTGGAGAGGCCCAATAGCGCACACACATACCATGGCGATGCCGGCTCACCTGTCCCGGATGATGGTCTGCAGCTCCCGGATCTGGTCATTCATGGGGAGAAGTTTGAGTTGAGGTCCCACCTGCTGCAGGTGATCTTCCTCCAGCTCCGGGCTCTCCTCACTCTCCTTGTCCGTCTCATTGCTGCTCCCGCTGCCATCAGCGAAGCGGATCTGCCGATGGACGGGCTCCTGCTGCTGCTGCTGTTCCCCCGGCATGTTTTCCATGCAGCCTGGCTCCGACTCCACACAGCACCGTGCAAAGCTTAGCAGCCTCTCGCGAGCATCCTGGGCGGCGCGCCTCATTGGTCGCCGCGGCTGCCAATCACATTGAGGCCGCATACCAACGACGTGATTTGCTCCATTCCAGGAACTGGAGGCGGAGCTTCGCTTGGGCATGACCAGCGATGTATTGCAGAAGTCGTACAGCGGGGAGGGTCTGTCTGGCCTCGTAACTCTATGGTGTGGGAGGACTAGAAACTCTCCAGTCTCTTAGACCCCGTGACCCCGGACATGGCGCTGCTCATGGTGCTCAATGTGCCCCGCAGGAGACCGGGGTCACTGTGGCAGCTCAGGAGGCCTCTTAGCTGCTACTATCAAGGAGAACGGAGGTGGAAGTCCATCAGTTCCCGGGCAAAGGGGGAGCAGAGCCAGGTGAGCCGGCTGTATGGAGTCATGGGAGGGGGGCGGGGTGCAGTCAGGGGATGGAGGGGCCCTTACTACCGGCTGAGCACATGAAGAGGACATGTCATTGTGTTGTGGGTGGAAGAGCCTGACAGGGATGTGATCAGGACACCTGTCAGGTTTTATTGCATCTTGGTGATCGTTGTCATTGACAGAGAACCCACATTTTGGGTTGTCCCCAGAACAGGAATAGAGGAGGAATCTTCCAATGGGGACACTAATTCTGGTGACAACCAGGGATTCCATCACTTTGGAAAGATTTCCTCTCACTTCCTGTTTTGGCTATGGGACAGGAAGTAAAGGGAAGCCTTACCAATGGGACACAGATGGTGGAAAAAAAAAATCTGACAGGTAATAACCCTCCCTTACTTTACCCAAAGTGAACAGAAATTTTTTATTTTTTTGCCTTTAGCTCTACTTTAACCAGTTGTCGACCGCTCTATAGCAGTTTTACCGCTCAGGTTGACTGTGCTGCACAGGATCCTGTGTGTATGTACGTGATCCTACACTTCCAGGTAGCGGGTGTGAGTGCACAACTCGCTCATGCTGTGATTCTACACAGCAGGAGCCAAACAGCGGGTCCCATGGACTCCATGTCCGCCGACACCTGCTGATCGTTCAGTACACAGAACGGCGGCCTGTAAACAAGGCAGATTGGTGTTCTGTCAGTAAGGAAGGCATTGATCCTGTGTTCCTGCAAAGCAGAGACATGGGTTTCTGCCTCCACCAAGTAAAAGTGTCTCCCACACTACATAAAAACACTGGCTAGGCACGCTTAGCAAGCTGCTTGCTGTGGGGGCACTGAACAGGGGGGAGGGGCACCTAAGAGGGACCCAAGAAGAGGAGGATCCAGGCTGCTCTGTACAAATCCACTGCAACAGAGCAGGTAAGTGTAACTTTATAGAAAAAAAACAAGACTTTACAATCTCTTTAAATGTCCTTGTTGTGTCTGACTTGTGTACAATATTGGCATGTACTAAAAAGGGAATAAACTCCAGAGATAAAATGGTAATTATTAGGGTTGTCCCGATACCACTTTTTTAGGACCGAGTACAAGTACCGATACTTTTTTTTCAAGTACTCGCCAATACCGATTATATATATATATATATATATATATATATATATATATATATATATATATATATATATTTTTTTTTATGTCACGTGACAGTGTTTTGTTTTTTTTTCCTTTCTTTTTTTAGGGGGGGGGGGGGTGAAGGTGTCTGTTTGTTTTTGTTTTTCTTCTTTTGTTTGTTTTTTTTTTTTAACTTGCATTTTTATAATTTTTTACAATAATATTTTTTTTATTCTTTATTACAATATGTGTTTTGTTTTTTTTAATCAGCCCTGTTGGGGGGCTTTGGTGAGATATCAGGGGTCTTAACAGACCTCTGATATCCCCCCCTTGAGACAGAGAAAGAGACCGAGGATAGAGATTCCCCAGTCCCTTTCTCTGCAGCCTCAGCTGCACTGAAAATGAATGGAGAGAAGACGGCGGCTCCTCTTCATTCTTATGGCCCGTACACACGGTCGGACTTTGTTCGGACATTCCAACAACAAAATCCTAGGATTTTTTCCGACGGATGTTGGCTCAAACTTGTTTTGTCTACACACGGTCGCACAAAGTTGTCGGAAAATCCGATCGTTCTAAACGCGGTGACGTAAAACACGTACGTCGGAACTATAAACGGGGCAGTAGCCAATAGCTTTCATCTCTTTATTTATTCTGAGCATGCGTGGCACTTTGTCCGTCGGATTTGTGTACACACGATCGGAATTTCCGACAACGGATTTTGTTGTCGGAAAATTTTATCTCCTGCTCTCCAACTTTGTGTGTCGGAAAATCCGATGGAAAATGTCCGATGGAGCCCACACACATTCGGAATTTCCGACAACACGCTCCGATCGGAAATTTTCCATCGGAAAATCCGACCGTGTGTACGGGGCATTAAACTGAGACATCGTAATCACAGGAGATTACAATGTTTCAGTTATGTGAATGGACAGAGTCAGCTGACTCTGTCCATTCACACAACGGCGGGGGACAGAGGAACGGAGCAGGATGTGGTGACAGTCAGCGGTGATCACGTGTGGGGCAGTTACAAGCACCGATCATCGCTGTATGTCACTAAGCAGCTGAAAGCTGTGGGGGGAGAAGCTTGTAACTCCCCCACACGCCGATCACCGCTGACTGTCCAGGTATCGGCGGAAGCATCAGGAGCATTTGTCCGAGTACAAGTACTCAGGCAAATGCTCGGTATCGGTGCCGATACTAGTAACGGTATCGGGACAACCCTAGTAATTCTCCCGCTCTACAAGACTCTGGTCCGGCCACACCTAGAGTATGCTGTCCAGTTCTGGGCTCCAGCCCTCAGGAAGGATGTACTGGAAATGGAGAGAGTACAAAGAAGGCAACAAAGCTAATAAAGTGTCTGGAGGATATTAGTTATGAGGAAAGGTTGCGAGCACTGAACTTAAGAGGGGATATGATTTCAATGTACAAATACCGTACTGGAGACCCCACAATAGGGATAAAACTTTTCTGCGAAAGGGAATTAAAAAAAAACACGTGGCCATTCACTAAAATTAGAGGAAAAGCGATCTAACCGGAAACTGGTTCTGTACGGTAAGAGCGATAAGAATGTGGAATTCTCTTCCACAAGCTGTAGTTTTAGCTGGGAGCGTCGATAATTTAAAAAAACTATTAGGCACCTGAATGACCACAACATACAGGGATATACAATGTAATATTGACAGCGCACACACAGGTTGGACTTGATGGACTTGTTTCTTTTTCAACCTTACCAACTATGTAACTATGTGCACGGAATGCATTGTGTACATTAGCACACAGAGAAAATAAATTATATCCCATCTACTTAAAAGTGAAGTGAATGTTTACATTTGCAGCACAAAGGGGGATTGTTTAAAATAAAAAATAAGTTTGACCAATGTGACATGCATTCACCCACTCCTGACAAAATTCTGACCGTATTGTGCTTAATACAGCATTTTCCTATAATTGTCATCACCCTCTAGTGGCCATAATGTGATATTTATCCTGAAATGCCTCAATGACAATAAATACTGAATTATGTCCACTAGATGGAGCTGACGATCATAGGAAATCACTGTATTAAGTAAGATACATTTAGAAGTAGCTAAGAATGGGTGAATGCTTTTCATATTCATCCAACTTTTTTTTTTTTTTCTTATATAAATGGATCCCCATGTTACCTCAAGTAGTTGTAAACCCTTCCATATACCCAGTCAAGTCACTGGCCTCAGATGATACACAGAGATGAAACAAATCCTTCTACATAAGTTGTACCTTCTCTGCAGGCTTCTCTTTTCTACATCCATTCAAAGTGCTAAATTATAAAGCTTGTCTGGGAGTTTAAAAAGGTGGCGGGGAGCTGAAGTTACACTCTGCCAAGTTCAGTGAGGAGAGCTCTTATAGGTGATTGGCTGGAAGGGACACCCCCCCCCCCCCTATACACAGCACATGTAAAACGGATGTAGGGAGATTTGTTTCATCTCTGTGTATCATCTGAGGCTGTTCACTTCACTGGGTACATGTGAGGGTTTACATCCACTTTAAGGACTAAGAATTGTCACAGGAGAACGCACATTTTGGTGATGCCTTGCACTCGGTCACACAATTGAAATGTGAGCATATTGACTGGCTTTTTGTTTTGAAATATTACACTCTGTCAGGCATCACTAAATGGCTGAGCACGGGCCGAATCTGGACCCAGTAGCAGCCCTATGCGGCCCGCAGCCTCGCCAAATAGTTGCTTGAGTGCTCTCTCCCCTCTGCCGGCTCTCCTGCCCACCGCTGCCGTTAACATCCCTTATTACAAGGGAGGCGCGGCAGGTCTCTCCTTGACATCAACGCCGCATTCCTCGTTCCTCCCTCTCCCCACACTGCCCTACCTTAGTCACAAAAGCCAGGAAGCATGCATGGCAGGTCCAGACAAAGGGCGGGACTTTTCAAGTTACAAAGCAGGTGATTGGTTGCTAGACAGTGGGGCGGTCCCAGCAACCAATCACCCGTGTTTAACTGGAAAAGTCCTGCCCTTTGTCTGGACCTGCCATGCATGCTTCCCGGCTTTTGTCAATATGGTAGGGCAGTGTGGGGAGAGGGAGGAAGGGGGAATGCTGCGTTAATGAAAGGGACAGTCTGAATCTGTAATATCTAGGGAGGTCTGTGATGGGGGTGGAAGGCATCTGGGATGGAGGGTGTCTTTAAAGGGACATGCTGTGATGGGACTGTCTGTAATGGGTTGGCAGTCAGCAGCTCTCTGCTCATGGAGCCCTGAACACTGAGCGATTGGCGGTGTTTGATCACTCTGCTCTTGGTGTTAGAGACCCGGCGGGGGACAGATGCAGCATCAGATCGATGCTGCATCCAGCTAGGTAAGTATGATTCTGCAAAAAAACGAGAACCCCATACTCCTCTTTTAATGTCTAGTAAATGTTCACTATCACCCATCACCTTTCTAAGCATTGTACCAACCTGTTGTTTTCCTGTCATATTGGTAACTAGCATTGCGGATTGCTCCTTTGTCCAGCTGCTCTAATATTTTATACTTGGCGCAGTGATGCAGTTTATTGTGCAACTATTACATTGCAGCTGGGATGAAAGAAGCATTGGGGTCTGGGCTGCTGAAGTCTAGTATAATGAAGGGGTGCAGCTTGGAGGACATGTTTCTGCAGTCACAGTGGGCCATTTTTAGAAGTTTGAGGAGTTTACAGAACTAGTGTGCAGAGATAGGTGATTGGAAGACCAAGGCGGTAGAGAATTGATGCAAGATCCTGGTGAGATGGCCTTTTCACGAAGAATGGTCACGTGTGAATTAAAACCTGCATTGATGTTCTAAGGTCTGAGGGTGTTTTCCATTATTCTGTAGATAGCTGTGAATATTCTGTGCACATGGCATATCCTTGTTATCTTTCTCAGTACTCTTTGCTTACTTGCAGGTCTCTCCTAACACGTCAGCACTGTGGTAAAAAAAAAAAAAATCAGCCATTTATTCATGACCATTTGCAGAAGCAATGGTTCAAATCTGAGTTACAGTTAAGAAAAAAATTGCATTTCCCTGCTTGTTTAAAAAAAAATGTTTTTGGAATATTTGCCTCTTCTCTGGTGCTGTCCTCTGAAGACTCGCCATTTGAGGTTCAGCTCCACCTGATTTTTGGACTGATTTCCTCTCAGCCCAAGCTATTGTGGATGCACCACACCCCAGGGGGGCATCATGTAGAGCTGCACGATTAATCGTTGAGAATCGTTATCCTGTTTTTTGTTTTGTTTTTTCCCCTTGCGATCTTGACAAAGTATTTCCTGATTCTTTCTATGCAGGGTATTCTCTAATGAGGAAAGTTTAACCACTTTTTCTGACATTTGTTGGCTTCAAGTTAAAATATTTTTTTTTTGCTAGAAAATTATAGAACCCCCCCCAAAAAAATATATACAGTATCTCACAAAAGTGAGTACACCCTTCAAATTTTTGTAAATATTTTATTATATCTTTTCATGTGACAACATTGAAGAAATGACACTTTGCTACAATGTAAAGTAGTGAGTGTACAGCTTGTATAACAGTGTAAATTTGCTGTCCCCTCAAAATAACTCAACACACAGCCATTAATGTCTAAATCGCTGGCAACAAAAGTGAGTACACCCCTAAGTGAAAATGTCCAAATTGGGCCCAAAGTGTCAATATTTTGTGTGGCCACCATTATTTTCCAGCACTGCCTTAACCCTCTTGGGCATGGAGTTCACCAGAGCTTCACAGGTTGCCACTGGAGTCCTCTTCCACTCCTCCATGACAACATCACGGAGCTGGTGGATATTAGAGACCTTGCACTCCTCCACCTTACGTTTGAGGATGCTCAATAGGGTTTAGGTCTGGAAACATGCTTGGCCAGTCCATCACCTTTTACCCTCAGTTTCTTTAGCAAGGTAGTGGTCATCTTGGAGGTGTGTTTGGGGTTGTTATGTTGGAATACTGCCCTACGGCCCAGTCTCCGAAGGGAGGGGATCATGCTCTGCTTCAGTATGTCACAGTACATGTTGGCATTCATGTTTCCCTCAATGAACTTTAGCTCCCCAGTGCCGGCAGCACTCATGTAGCCCCAAACCATGACACTCCCACAACCATGCTTTACGGTAGGCAAGACACACTTGCCTTGTACTCCTCACCTTGTTGCCTCCACACACGCTTGACGCCATCTGAACCAAATAAGTTTATCTTGGTCTCATCAGACCACAGGAAATGGTTCCAGTAATCCATGTCCTTAGTCTGCTTGTCTTCAGCAAACAGTTTGCGGGCTTTTTTGTGCAACATCTTTAGAAGAGGCTCCCTTTTGGGACAACAGCCATGCAGACCATTTTGATGCAGTGTGCGGAGTATGGTCTGAGCATTGACAGGCTGACCCCCCCACCCCTTCAACCTCTGCAGCAATGCACTCATACATCTATTTCCAAAAGACAACCTCTGGATATGACGCTGAGCACGTGTAATCAACTTCTTTGGTTGACCATGGCAAGGCCTGTTCTGAGTGGAACCTGTCCTGTTAAACCGCTGTATGGTCTTGGCCACCATGCTGTAGCTCAGTTTCAGGGTCTTGGCAATCTTCTTATAGCCTAGACCATCTTTATGTTGAGTAACAATTCTTTTTTTTTTTTTTCAGATCCTCCGAGAGTTCTTTGCCATGAGGTGCAATGTTGAACTTCCAGTGACCAGTATGAGAGAGTGGGAGCAATAACACCAAATTTAACACACCTGCTCCCCATTCACACCTGAGACTTTGTAACACTAATAAGTCACATGACATCGGGGAGGGAAAATGGCTAATTGGGCCCAATTTGGACATTTTCACTTAGGGGTGTACTCCAAAGTGTCATTTCTTCAGTGTTGTCACATGAAAAGATATAATAAAATATTTGCAAAAATGTAAGGAGTGTACTCACTTTTGTGAGATACTGTGTATATATCTATAGATAGATATATAGATATATACAAACATACATATACATTATATATATTTTTTTTCTTTAGTAGAGACCCTAGAGAATAAAATGGTGGTTGTTGCAATATTTTATGTCACACTGTATTTGCGCAGCTGTCTTTTAAATGCAATTCTTTTTGGAAAAAATAACACTTTAGTGAATTGAAAAGAAAAAAAAACTAACCAGTAAAGTTAGGCCATTTTTTTTTGTATAACGTGAAAGATTTTACTTTGCGTGAATCGTGATCTTTATTCTAAGTAAAAAAATCCTGATTCTCATTTTGGCCAGAATCGTGCAGCTCTAGCATCATGTAACCTGGGCTAGGAACAGAGCAGACTTCACACATCATTACATGAGTGCAGCTTAGCCCAACAGGAAGCACCACTCAAGCTGCAGAGGAAAGACTCATTTATTTTAATACAGGGCTCGACAAACCCCGGGCGCCAGGTCGCATTTGCGACTAGAATTAGCGACCTGGCGCCTGGGGCGGCACAGCTGGGGGTATCCTGTCTCTGTACGGACTCCGACCCCCCCCCCCTCCCCGTGCGATCGCGTCGGGCCGCGCCAGCCGTTAATTGAGGCCTTGCGGCCTTCTTCGGTAGTTCTGGAGTCCTTCTGAAATCTGGCGCCATCTTGTGGTGGCCGTTGGTATTGCAACCAGCAATGGCAATGCTAATGCAATGCTAATGCGAAATACCTGCCTGTTTTCACTGCCCATCTCCTTCCCAAAGTGGAGAAGAGAAGGAAGTGAATGTTTTTGTTTTTTTTCGTAATAGATTTTATTTTTATTTATTTATATTTATTTAAAAACTGTTTATTTTTTTTCCTAATTAAAATTAATTTATTTGTTATCTCCCTGCTTGGCCCCTTTCACACGGGCTGTCTGATCAGGTTCGCCTGTCTGTTTTTCAGGCGGACCTGATCGGACCCTTAGAGCCCTTTCACACCGAGCCGCGGGGGGCGTCGGTGGTAAAGCGGCGCTATTTTTAGCGCTGCTTTACCGTCGTTTTAGTGACGCTATTCGGGCCTCTGTCTTTTTCTGTGTAAATTTAAGATTAGTTATTTTTTTATATTGAAAATAAAGCTTTGTCGGTCGTTTAAAAAAAACCTGGCTCCTAACTTTTTTAGCTGGCTCCTAGATTCCAAGCAAATTTGTCAAGCCCTGTCTTAATAAGGTGCCACCACCAATGTACTACATCCCAAACCTTTCTTATGTTCTAAAAAGTTCATCAGTGAGGTTTACATGGACTTTACTGGTACAAAATGAGATAACGCTCACATTTGATAAAACAATTATACAATACGTTATTGGTAAAAATAAATGGATCAGCTTGATCCTAACGTTTCTCAACATCTGGTAAACCATATCCCCTCTAAATTCATTTTACATATTGTTCCATATAAATTCTACTCTCCATATGAGGTATGGTACAGGTATTGCTTCATATGTTGTCTCCTTAGGTCAACACGTTTCCCATAAAGCTTCTTCAGAACCAGTCAAATGATTTAGTGAGGAGAAAATGGTAACCACAAAGTGAAAAAATACTTCTTGGAACAGTGAAAGGGCAGTCACAAAGTGGAGCAATTCCCTGAGGCGGACACTGGGACAAATAGACTGGATCCAAACCATGGCCTAACCAAAGCTCAAAGGGACTAAAAGCTTACATTTTCAGCAATTTTGCCATAAGCATGCCTGATTGAGGCTTTAATGTCCTTATCTGGAAACGGTTTCCTCTATTAAACTAACAATCTGTATATCGGGGGTACTGAATTAAAATTCACGGGGGGTCCGGTCTTGCTTATGGCAAGAGTGCTGAAAATGTAAGCGTTTAGTCCCATTTAGCTTTGGTTCGACCATGGTTTGGATCCAGTCTCTATGTCCCAATGTCCACCCCAGGAGATTGCCCCACTTTGTGGCTGCCGCCTCCACTGATTCCGGAAGTAATTTTGCACTTTGCGGTTACTATTCTCTCCCCATTGGATCCTCAACTGGTCCTGAAGAAGCTTTACGAGAAGCACGTTGACCTAAGTGGACAATTGTTACAACGCAATATCTGTACAATATTTCATATGGAGAGTAGACTGTGTATGTAACAATATGTAAAGTGAATTTAGAGGGGATATGGCTTACCAGATGGTCAAGAAATTTTAGGATCAAGCAGATCCATTTTTTTTTTTTTTTTTTTTTTTTTTTAATTCCATTAATGAAGCATTGCATAATGTTTTTATCAAACTTGAGTGTTCTCTCATCTTGCACCAGTAAAGTCTGTGTAAACCTCATTGAGGAACTTTTTGGAATATATGAAATTTTCATGACATCTTTGGACTGGTCTGAAGACTGCAGTGCAGAAAGTATTTATGAATAGATTTCTTATAAAATAAATTCAGGGATTGGGGCTTTAGGTCCAGGATGCAGAAGTTCAGATTCAAAGCAATCCTGTTAGAAAGTTTAACAAAAATTCCATTCGTAGTACCCTGTAAAAAAAGCAGATTTATACTTGCTGTTCGTCAGTTGGCTTACAGAAACTTTGCTCTGCAGTAGAGCTCCCGGATACAATCTTCTTTGACTCCTTTGATGTGTTGAATTGGGTGCCCTGCAACTGAGTGCTTTGATTCCGCTTGCTGCAGAACACTGTAGTGGTCTTGGTCCCCACTTGAGGAACCACAGTGGGCCATGTTCAAGTGGGAGTAAACTCCCATGCATGATTTTTACTGTAAATGTCTCCTAAACGTGCACCATTTTAGGAGATATTTACTGTACATGCAGTGGGTGACGTCACTGGCGCATGCGCTCTGAAGGAACGGCATACCCGTTCCCTCCCCTCAGAGTCCTGTGCCATAAACAGCGGCTCCCTTGCGCTTATGTGGGAGTGACGTCTTGGTGGCTCTGGCCTTCACACAGCCCCAGAGTCCACAAACCCGAAAGTAAGACCAGGTGAAGATGGAAGCTCCTTCAGTGGTGACAACGCGCCTCTGGAGGGGCTTCGTTCTAAGGTACAATTTACATTATGATATTGCCTTGCAAGTTAGAAGAAAAACAAACAAAAAAAACAGCGGTTTACTACCGTTTTCACCATAATATTAAGTGTGGCAATGGATTGAAACTGGGAGCTCTGCTATAGAGCAAAGGTACTGCAAACCCATTGACAGACAGGTATCTATAAAACTGCTTTATTCACAGGATGCCAGCTAGATGCCTTGAGACAGTAGGGTTGATTTTTCTCATGGAGTAGGGGCTATTTACCTAAAGCCTAATTGAACCTTGAGTTTAAATTGGACTAAATGCATTCTGGTTGTATCAGTCATATACAGTCAGGTCCATAAATATTGGAACATTCACACAATTCTAATCTTTTTGGCTCTATACACCACAACAATTGATTTGAAATGAAACAAACAAGGTGTGCTTTAACTGCAGACTTTCAGCTTTAATTAGAGGGTATTTACATCCAAATCATGTGAACGGTGTAGGAATTACAACAGTTTGTATATGTGCCTCCCACTTTTTAAGGGACCAAAAGTAATGGGACAGATTAACAATTATCCATTAAACTTTCACTTTTTAATACTTGGTTGCAAATCCTTTGCAGTCAATTACAGCTTGAAGTCTGGAAAGCATAGACTTCACCAGACGCTGGGTTTCATCCCTGGTGTTGCTCTGCCAGGCCTCTACTGCAACTGTCTTCAGTTCCTGCTTGTTCTTGGGGCATTTTTCCTTCAGTTTTGTCTTCAGCAAGTGGAATACATGCTTAATCAGATTCAGGTCAGGTGATTGACTTGGCCATTGCATAACATCCCACTTCTTTCCCTTAAACTCTTTGGTTGCTTTCGCAGTATGCTTCAGGTCATTGTCCATCTGCACTGTGAAGCGCCATCCAATGACCCCATGGACACCTCCCACCATCTTTGGACAGACCATCTCGCCAAGCACCAAAGCCAAGAGTCTCGGAGTCATTTTTGACTCAGAAATGTCAATGGATGCACAAATAGGATCAGTAGTCAGCGGATCTCACTATCTTCTCCACCTGCTACGTAGACTCATCCCATTCGTGCCAGAAGAGGACAAAGCAGCAGTAGTTGGAACAATCATCAATTCCAGACTCGACTATGCAAACTCCCTCTACATAGGACTACCCCAATATCAGCTTGCGCGCTTACAACTCATCCAAAACACGGCGGCAAGACTGTTAACAGGAAAAAAACCCTGGGAATCCATCTCCCCTTCCCTGAGGAGCCTACATTGGCTAACCGTAAAGAATCGGATCACTTTCAAGACCCTCTGCCTCACCCACAAATGTATACATGGAAACGCTCCTCAATACCTATGCGATAAAATAAAACGCTACACACCGAATCGCAGTGTTCGATCTTCTAACCATAACCTCCTTATTCCAAAAACCCGCTACAGAACAAAGGGAGAACGAAGATTCGCAGTCCAAGAACCACGGCTTTGGAACGCTCTACCTACACACATTCGCATGGAAGAAAACCATCAGGCCTTCAGAAAGAAACTTAAGACCTACCTCTTCTAAGAAGCTTGACTACTCAGGACGGATCCAGCGCCTTGAGGTGATTCAGTTCGCAACTGCAGCGCTATACAAATCATTCATTCATTCATTCATTCAATGAGTTCTGAAGTATTTTGCTGAATATGAGCAGATAATATTGCCGGAAACACTTCAGAATACATCTTGCTGCTTTTGTCAGCAGTCATATCATCAATAAATACAAGAGATCCAGTTCCATTGGCAGCCATACATGCCCACGCCATGACACTACCACCACTGATGAGGTGGTATGCTTTGGATCATGAGCAGTTCCTTTCCTTCTCCATACTCTTCTCTTCCCATCACTTTGGTACAAGTTGGTCTTGGTCTCATCTGTCCATAGGATGTTGTTCCAGAACTGTGAAGGCTTTTTTTAGATGTTGTATGGCAAACTCTAATCTGGCCTTCCTGTTTTTGAGGCTCACCAATAGTTTACATCTTGTGGTGAACCCACTGTATTCACTCTGGTGAAGTCTTCTCTTGATTTGTTGACTTTGACACACATACACCTACCTCCTGGAGAATGTTCTTGATCTGGCTAACTGTTGTGAAAGGTGTTTTCTTCACCAGGCAAAAGAATTCTTCGGTTATCCACCACAGTTGTTTTCCGTGGTTTTCCAGGTCTTTTGGTGTTGCTGAGCTCACCGGTGCGTTCTTTCTTTTTAAGGATGTTCCAAATAGTTAATTTGGCCACACCTAATGTTTTTGCTATCTCTTTGATGGGTTTGTTTTGTTTTTTTTTTCAGCCTAATGATGGCTTGCTTCACTGATAGTGACAGCTCTTTGGATCTCATATTGAGTGTCGACAGCAACAGATTCCAAATGCAAATGGCACACTTGAAATGAACTCTGGACCTTTTATCTGCTCCTTGTAAATGGGATAATGAGGAAATAACACACACCTGGCCATGAAACAGCTGAGCAGCCAATTGTCCCATTACTTTTGGTCCCTTAAAAAGTGGGAGGCACATATACAAACTGTTTCCCACACCGTTCACCTGATTTGGATGTAAATACCCTCAAATTAAAGCTGAAAGTCTGCAGTTAAAGCATATCTTGTTCGTTTCATTTAAAATCCATTGTGATGGTGTATAGAGCCAAAAAGATTAGAATTGTGTTAATGTCCCAATATTTATGGACCTGACTGTAGTTTGGTTTTCTTTAGAATGCAGCCACAGACTGAGTAGAAAAGTCTGTCCCCTGCCAGCATGCTGCAGAGAAGGACCTTTTGTTCTGTGTGTGGAAACAGTGTTTTTTCTGGAGAGGTCTGGAATGCACCCTACTGAACCAGAGCTAGAGCTCTCCAATCAGCCGGGAGCATGAGTTGATATGATAGGTGACCAAGTATGGTACCCTGCTTAGGTTGTTTGCAACGGACGTATCCAAAGTCTAATTCACAGTCTTGGAGCCAATCATTTCACTCCTTGAATGTGACATTTTGTCAGTCTGACTTTGACTTTATTATTGTTCCTTAATTTAGAGTGGATGTAAACCCCATTCATGAAATCTGACCTGGGTAGGTATATCTGTAGAGTTTACTGATCTCTCTCCAAAGCACGAACTCCCGTGTCTTACTGCTGCTTCATTCCTCTGTTATCAGCCTGATAACTTCTGACAAGTTCCCCAACACAGGAGATCAAGGCAGCTGGAAATGTGTCGGAAGGGAGTCTACAAAGCTGAAGACAGCAGATATACAAGTAAAACTTATGTAGGGAGATTTGTTTCATCTCTGTGTATCATCAGAGGCTTTTCACTTCACTAGGTGTATGTGAGGGTTTACATCTACTTTAAAGATCAATTCTGGGTATGGTATATTTTTGCGCGATTTCATTGGTCTAATTTGGACCAGTGTAACCATGTGTATACCATACCTGCCTGATTCCCCTGGATGCTGGAAATCACTAGACTATACTCCAGTAAACTCTACTTGCTTCCCGGTCCGGTGCTGAGCAGCTGGCCTGTTTCATTCTGAACAGAGTAGACTGGCTGCTCGGCATGGGTGCAATTCAGCCAAAGCTTTGCATTCACTGAAAGAATACAAAGTGTTCTCTGATTGGACAAGGTGGGGCAGTGACGTGAGCACCAAAAGGGGTGCGCATACATTGCATTGTGGGATGAAGGGACCAAGCTCTTGGCTTCAGGTTAGAAGTTTTTGGACTTTAACAACCTTATGTTCAGTGCCTGTTATTGAGAAAGTTTGCATTTTGTTAGTGATGACTTTAGTAGGTGTCTAGCTCCAGCACTCAGATTTGGAGAAGGAGGATCAGCACTATTGCTTTATACAGGGCTGTCAGTAAAAGACTATGAGCACAAGGATGACCTCATCAGTGCATTGCTCCTCACTTGTTTAGTTAGAGGGCTGGAGATGATTTCTTTGCCAGGCTGTACTGCTTAACTGTACAGGAGGTCCAGGGTCTGGCTATGCTATTTGGCAGGGGTGCCTGGATCACCAGACTGGATGGCAAAATGTATAAATTGTTTGCCTGGTAAGACAATGTATATATTTCAACTGTGAACCTCCTAGTTAATATTTAAAGTGGTTTTAAACCCACATAGGTACCCCACATCTAAAAGCTAAGGCACACCATCAGCAATTTATTTTCAGAGAAAAGGCTGTAAAAAGAAACAGATAAATATCTTTACAAGTTTTTTTTCCTTTTGTAAGTCACTTCTGTAGGCCTCGGTCTGGGTGGGGAGGCAGCAGTTGACTTGTCCTGTAGATCAGTGGTCATCAACCCTGTCCTCAGGGCCCACTAACAGGCCAGGTTTTATGTATTACCTTGGGGAGATGCAGACTAGAATACTGCAATCACTGAGCAGCAAATGATATCACCTGTCATGTATTTCAGTTATTTTGAAAACCTGGCCTGTTAGTGGGCCCTGAGGACAGGGTTGATGACCACTGCTGTAGAGGAAATAGCCTCTTCAGTATTTTCCCCATTCACGCAGAATGAATGTATATGCCAGATTCCCCAAACTAATAGCTATGCAGCTTTTTATAAATGGATCCCTCAGTGTCTGAGCTTGTATTGCTCATGGTCTGGAATCCTTCCTTGGGGTGAAAATAGCTTTAATGTGTAACTAACTATATTTACTAAAATAATTGCATTTCCATGTTCTGTGGGAGACCAGATATAGGGAATGCAGAGTCCTGGGTTTAGTAATATTGATGTGACTGCATTAGTTTTCTCTTTTTTAGGCATTTTACCTTTTTATTTTCTCCTGTTAATTCTGTGAGTAACACACTTCCATTACTTTATGTCAACATCCTTTACTGGTTTGCCACAATATATGTTGCAAATATATTAGGTTTTTTGTTTTTGTGTTTAGACACATTTTAGCTAACTTGAAAAATCCAACCTGACCAATATCCTTATCACCATGGGATAATTGGAGAGGGGAGCTGCTGGTACATAGACATTAAATGAATACCAATCCATTTTGTGCCAGACTGGGTGATAACAGTCTTATGGTTATGGATAACTTTCATTGGATAGGGCTGACTTTAGCTTTGTTTGTTACATTGCAACCCCAACCATTGAGTATATTTTTGCCATAAGGAGGCGCTATTCCTACCAAGACAGACTATGCTAGACTGAAGTGTTATTTCAGGAATTGTACCTTTTATATATTCATGAAATCCTGCATTCCAGTAAGTCGGTAGGCGTAGATTATCATGGGTGTCTGTTCAACTTTAATACCAATGTCAAAATACTTGTTTACATGTACTTATTTTACCTGTTTGGAAGCTTTGTCTTGAAAGTTGATTTGAAACATTTTAAATGAATCTGTTATGTTCTTCAGTTCTTCCAAGACAGTCTTTTTATGTATCCTGTTGTCATGGCATAGCACCTGCCTGCCTCCCTTCACATATTGTCACCTACAAACCCATTTAAAATGTGCTAGACAAACGGGGAAAAAAATATTGTTTGTGTCACAGAAATATTTGTACAATTAATTCTGATCTTTTACCACAGAGAGAATCTAATGCTGCTGTTTTGCTTTATTTATACAAACGTTTAAAGCTAAACTCTAAGCACAAATATTTTAATTTAGATATAGTTTTCAAAGCTACAGTGAGCATCGAATTCCATTGCAAGTCCAGTTATTACCTTGTAAAATAGAAGTGACATCATTGGTGTGTTGCACATAGTCTGTTCAGAGAGCAGAGCTTGGGAGGGACTCAGCAGGTCCATCCACTATGGTCTGGGGCAGATACAAGACCAGTCACCCTGCACAAGGTAAGGAAGAAAGCAGCAGTGATTGCTCTAAAATACAGGAAGGACCCCCTTCCACTGCCCGTAAGAGCAATGCAGAGGCTAATTAGCCACTAGGATCACTTTTACAACAAAGCCCATCGCTGGCTAAAAAAAAACTTGGATGATACATGTCGTTGCAGGCATCTTCCCGGTAGAAGCAGTATTAAACCCAAAAGCAAACATATTTATTATATTGCAGCTTACCAATTCTTAGATGTGATGGTTGCATTAGATTTATTTTTTAGGCTTTCTTTTTTCTATTTTAATCTGTGATCCGGCCGATAAGTTTGTTTTTTTTCAAAAAGAATAAGCTCTCTTCCAGATGTATCAGTTTACATGGATGAGACAAACCATTTACCAAACAAAAGGTGAAGTTATACTTTTAAGGCCTCTTCCCCTGTTCCTCTTTAACAAATGGCACATTTTTATGGGGGGGGGGGGAGCGGGTACCTATTTAGATCGCCTAGACTTAGCATAGCACTTCTATGTCCCATATTCAGCTGACATCACAGAGCTGGTCCAGGCTCTGCATGGAATCTGACAACAAAGTTGGGATCCGCCCCGATGCCTGACTGGCAGATGGCTCAGCCTCTTAGTGTACTGTTGAGCTCCAGTGAGCGCTGGAGGGACAGACTATCAGTCATCAGCTCACTGAAGGTCTTTGATTGCTCCGTTCCTGGTGTAGAGCTGGTGGGGGACAGCTGCAGCCATCTAGTTGAGTATATATGCTTGTTTTAACCGCTTCAGCCCCGGAAGATTTTACCCCCTTCCTGACCAAAGCGTTTTTTGCGATTCGGCACTGCGTCGCTTTAACTGACAATTCGACGGTTGTGCGACGTGGCTTCCAAACAAAATTGACGTCCTTTTTTTTCCCACAAATAGAGCTTTCTTTTTGTGGTTTTTTTTTTTTTTTTTTTTGCGCTATAAACAAAATAAGAGCGACAATTTTTTAAAAAATGCATTATTTTTTACATTTTGCTATAATAAATATCCCCCAAAAATATATAAAAAAAATTTTTTTTTCCTCAGTTTAGGCCGAACGTATTCTACATATTTTTGGTAAAAAAAAAATCGCAATAAGCGTTTATTGATTGGTTTGTGCAAAAGTTATAGCGTTTACTAAATAGGGGATAGTTTTATGGCATTTTTATTAATATTTTTTTTTTTTACTAGTAATGGCGGCGATCGGCGATTTTATTGTGACTGCGATATTTTTGACACATTTTTGTGACCATTGTCATTTATACACCGACAAGTGCAATTAAAAATGCACTGATTACTGTGTAAACGACACTGGCAGTGAAGGGGTTAACCACTAGGGGGCAGGGAGGGGTTAAGTATGAAGGGGTTAACCACTAGGAGGCAGGGAGGGGGCAGCTCCCTGTCCCGATGACAGGGAGCTGTGATCAGTGACACTTGTCACTAGGCAGAACAGGGAGATGCTGTTTACATCAGCATTTCCCCGTTAGTCCTCTCCGTGAGGTGATCGTGGGTATCCCCGCGGCGATCGAGTCCGCGGGACCCGCAACCCGCCTCACGAAGCTCCCGGCCGGCGGCGCACGCAATGGCACGGCTGGGGAATTCAAATGGACGTACCTGTAAGTCCATTTGCCCAGCCGTGCCATTCTGCCGGCGTACATCGGCGTGCGCCGGTCGCGAACCGGTTTTAATGTAAATGCGCACTTCTCTTTGATGCGTTTCATACTTTGACGTCCCATGTAGATTTCCTAGGTATTCTATGCAATGGCAAATTTCACACATTGACAGTAACACATATGTGTGTGTGTGTGTGTGTGTGTGTGTGTGTGTGTGTGTGTCGGTTTTTAACTTTTTCTTTTATTGTAAATAGACATGTGTATATTAAGTAACGCAAACAAGCTTATTAGACAAAGGAGACCGTATGTCCTTTCACAGAAATACTATTTAACAAATTAAGTGGAACAACATAATGTTCTGCTTCTGTTCTAACTACTCTACATGATTACAAAAGCTGAAAATAATAACTCCCATGGATACATTAAAGGGGCCTTGACTGACCATGTGTTAGGAAGATAATTGGGGAATAACACAGTTTGTGATCCCTATTTCAAATCTCAATTTCTTTAGTAATAGTAACCAGCAGGGTTCCAGGGCTAAAACCTCAAAGATCCATTGCTTACTACAATAAAACAAATACAGTGCTTCCTGGAGGATAGCAAGTAGCTACTGTGAGCATAGATTCCATGCATACTATGCATAGAGTGGGTGGACAATGTGAGGCTAGGGAAGAGCTCAACAGGAAATATGTTGTAAAATACCATTTCTAGAAGAAGCAGCTTGACAGATTTCCACAAAGCAAGATATGTTATACTGGATTGCAGGTGATGTGTATTTTTGTGTGTGGTTTGATAGAGATACAGTATCACAAATGTGAGTACACCCCTCACATTTTTGTAAATATTTTCTTATACCTTTTCATGTTTCAACGCTGAAGAGATTACACTTTGCTACAATGTAAAGTAGTGAGTGTACAGCTTGTATGACAGTGTAAATTTGCTGTCCCCTGAAAATAACTCCACACACAGCCATTAATATGTAAACTGCTGGCAACAAAAGTAAGTACACCTCTAAGTGAAAATTTCCAAATTGGGCCCAAAGTGTCAATATTTTGTGTGGCCACCATTATTTTCCAGCACTGCCTTAAAGTGGTTGTAAACCCTTTACAACCACTTTTTACTACAAGTAAGACCCCGGATATCTCCTAAACCTAAACGGTTTAGGAGATATCCCCTGCATCTGCCGACATCATCGGCACATGCGCACCGAAGCAATGGCAGGTACGTGCTGTTGCTTTAGTTAGTGTGCATCATTGCGCCCCCCGGCCAATCACAGCGTCGGTGCCCGCAATACCCGGAAGTAACCCTGGGAGCGATGTCGCCGCCCCGGAGCGGTGTACGAGGATCGCTGCGGGGGCTTCGATCTAAGGTAAGTAATTCATAATGAGCTAGTATGCTATTCATACTATCTCATTATGACTTTGTCTTGCAGGTTTTTTTTTTTTTTTTTTTTTTTTTTTTAAAGTTGGTTTACAACCACTTTAACCCTCTTGGGCATGGAGTTCACCAGAGCTTCACAGGTTGCCACTGGAGTCCTCTTCCACTCTTTCATGACGACACTGAGCTGGTGGATGTTGGAGACTTTGCGCTCCTCCACCTTCCATTTGAGGATGCCCCACAGATGCTTAATAGGGTTTTGTTCTGGAGACATGCTTAGCCAGTCCATCACCTTTACCCTAAGAGAAGAACGACAAGGGCGCCACTCTAAGTGCAATATTTAAAAATGAATTTAATAAATCTTAAAAGCAGGTACTCACAAGGGTACATGTAATCAGGCATGTGAATAATATGCAGATAGTGCCAGGTGTCCCAGGGATATTGTCCAGTCACATCTTGTGGTATCGTTCCGCTTCATAAGACAGGCTGCGCTGGTGAATTGTCGGCAGATCCGGCCGATTGAACGCACTGTGTGTGATCTGGGGGAGCGAGAGCACTTCCGGGTCCGTGCAGGGATAGCAAATAGGCAGAGGATTGCTTCTTCTTTATCAACAGGGCTGCCTTCTACAATTGCTCTTATTGGACTATAATCTAGTTCTTTTTGGACTTTAGCAGCTCAGAGTCTGTTGTTTTGATTATCCATTTATTATTATAGTTCCAGATTGTTAATTTATGTTATTAGTTGTGTATTAACCTCCCCAACCACCCCATTTTTCCTTCATCAAAAGAAATTCGATTCTGGGGGTCAAAACTGTTTTTCTAATTGTGCTGAATATAGCGCTCACATCCACATGTTGCATCACCTTTACCCTCAGCTTCTTTAGCAAGGCAGTGGTTGTCTTGGAGGTGTGTTTGGGGTCGTTATGTTGGAATACTGCTCTGCCACCCAGTCTCCGAAGGGAGGGGGATCATGCTCTGCTTCAGTATGTCACAGTACATGTTGCCATTCATGGTTCACTCAATGAACTGTAGCTCCCCAGTGCCGGCAGCACTCATGCAGCCCCAGACCATGACACTCCCACCACCACTAGCTATGATTAAGCACTATTGAGAATGTGAAACGCGTCAGTATTTCATTCTGTACCCTGCTGCTTTATGAACTTTTGTCATTTTACACAATAAAGGCGTTTGTATCGGAGCGCGGTTGTCCAGATTCTCCTTCTTCATTACTCCCACCACCATTTTTGACTGTAGACAAGACACACTTTTTCTTGTTTTTGTACTCCTCACCTGGTTGCCGCCACACACGCTTGACACCATCTAAACCAAATAAGTTTATCTTGGTCTCCTCACACTACAGGACATGGTACCAGTAATCCATATCCTAAGTTTGCTTGTTGTCAGCAAACTGTTTGCGGGCTTTCTTGTGCATCATCTTTAGAAGAGGCTTCCTGCTGGGACGACAGCCATGCAGATCAATTTGATGCAGTGTGCGGCGTATGGTCTGAGCACTGACAGGCTGACCCCCCCACCCCTTCAACCTCTGCAGCAATGCTGGCAGCACTCATATGTCTATTTCCCCAAAGACAACCTCTGGATATGGCGCTGAACACATGCACTCAACTTCTTTGGTTGACCATGGCAAAGCCTATTCTAAGTGGAACCTGTCCTGTTAAACCACTATATGTCTTGGCCACCATGCTGCAGCTCAGTTTTGGTGTTTTGGCAATCTTCTTATAGCCTAGGCTGTCTTTATGTAGAGCAACAATTCTTTTTTTCAGATCCTCAGAGAGTTCTTTGCCATGATGTGCCATGTTGAACTTCCAGTGACCAGTATGAGAGAGTGATAACGATAAATCTAACACACCTGCTCCCCATTCACACCTGAGAATTTAGCTGCTGACTTTTAATAATCACACTCGCCTGTCCCACGGTCCAGAGATGCGGCCAAACGAAGCCCCGCTCCTCTCCCCCTCCTTTCTGTGGTGCCGGCATTGTAACTGTGGGCGCTTGGCTGTGGCTTCACAGCCAGGCACGCACTGCGCATGCGCGAGCCGTGCTGTGAATGGCCGGGCAATCTTCTGGGACCTGTGACGATGATGCATTGGTCAAAATTGAATTCGTAGCAAGGTACCCACAAGGTCACCTATAGCCATGCCATTTTTCTACCTTCACAGTTAGACTTGTGCCTAGTCTCCTGTAGACCTGTCACTAGATCTCTCATGTAAGATATTTATTTCCCTTTTGGCAGAAGAAGCATGACGGGTTTTACTTTCCCTCTGTTCACGGGTCCATGAAACTCTTACATTACAAACAGAAAATTTTTTTAATTTACCATGTTTTGTGATGCTTTTTCATTGGACCTATTGTCTGAACAATCCAAAGGTGCATTGGAGACTTGCTGCTCTACAGACATGCTTAGTGATTTCCTAATATTCCTGATATTGTCCAGTTAGAAGCATCCCAACTTCTATGTTTTCTTGGGCATGCAGATCCCCCCCCCCCCCCCCCCAATGTGTAGTTTTTCTTGTAAGACAGTTTTACTTAGTGTGTTGGTAGGGAACCTTATTCTTGTGTTTGCTCTCATTCTTCATTCTGCACATCTTTCTGCCTAGCACTGCCTACAGCATAGCACGTACCTAGTGGGTCTTGGTTTGGACTGTATATTTTATCTCTTTAGCCTTAGCACCTTCAGTGTACATTCTGCTATAGGTGGCTCTCCTTGGTCTCAACTGTATCCTTCTATGTCTGGGACATCTGTGGGGTCTCTTGACAAGCGGAGCCCTTCCTTCTTGTTCTAAAGTGCCCCTCCTTTTATGGCTTCCTTATAAAATAGAACCCCTTCCTTCTGAACCCCCCCCCCCCCCCCCCCCCTGGCCATGATTAGTTCTGCCTTGGCTTCCTCTTCCTTCTTTAGCTGTTTTGGAACCGGGCATCCTGGAAGCCAGATCTCATTGTGCCGAATCACCACCTGATCTTTTGTTCACCGTTTACTCCAAACCTGTTTGTTTGCCTGGGGACTGTTTGAGCCTCCACTGTCACTTGCATCATCTGAAAGATGCTTCTGCTGTTAACTGTTTGCTCAGGTCAGTTGACCTTTCTTGTTTTTTTCCCGTGGGCCTTTTGCTGCTTATTTAGCTGCTTTGTTGCCCAGCCCTCGATTTATTGCTTGGGGACATCCCATGGTCTATGAATCGATTCCTGCACTGTACAACAAAGAGAATAGGAATGTTGATGTGCCTGTAAATTCCATGTTGGAGTACAGTACAGGACACTGGTCCCTGCCCTCTTTCCTCTGTAATCTCCTTGGTGCTTGCTTATAAAAAAAAAACAAAAAAAACTGGAGGCTAATGGTAACTACATATACCCCGTGATCTACAAATGGATTCCTGTGTCCTATACTTTACTCTTTTTTTTTTTTTTTTTTTTGCCATACTGGGGCTGTGGGAGGTTGAATGTATATATGTATTATTAATATGGAGCATATAGGAGCCCTACCATTAGAAAATTGTTCTTATTTATTTTATACTGTAGTCTTACACTGTAGTCTTCCCGAAATGACCTAAAGGCTAAACTCACAATAAACTGACTTATGTAATCTATTCCTAGAGTTGCCCTTTGTGCCACCTTTTTCCTCTCTGTAGATTTCAAGATTTTATGCAGCCTCCCTCTTCTCACCATTAGTGTACAAGAGTCCACTATTGCTTGCGGCATGGCAGGATAGTAGAAAGCTTTGACAGTTTTAATATTTTGCCTACACAGCTACTTTAAAGAAAAAAATCCTAAGCACACTTTTAGCACACCGTTAACCCTTACGTGTGGTAGGACTGATATGATTTCAGGACTTTTCTTTAGACAAGTGGGTACATAAGTGCATTTTGATATGAAGTCTGAGTTGGTTTATCTTTTCACACAAGTAAAAATCTGCATTTTTTTGTTTTTTTCTGTTAAAAAATTACGTGAAACTCCATAACTATTATATAGTTTCTGAAAGTAGAAGCCCTGTTGAATAAAATGGGGGCAGTTGCAATTTTTTTTCTCTATGAGACTCCTAATGTCACTTCTGCCTTTCACTGCACCTAATCAAGCACATTCTCAGCACGGTAAATGTGGTCAGGTAGGTGTAAAATCACCCAGATTTCTTTTAAGCTGCATTCACACATGATTGTGGGTGGAATCGCTGCAATTCTGTCCCACGATTTCAAATGGCTGCAAAACGCAGGGTGCGTTTGCGATGCCATGACTTCTATTGGCACTTCAATCGTGCCGCAAAGCACATTGCGATTTGCCGCGATTGCAGCGCTAATTACCACACAACAAAAGCGGCAAAATCACGGCGTTATTGAGGTGCCATTAGAAGTAATAGCATCACAAATGCATTCCGCGGTACCAACCTTATGACTGCAGATGCAGCCTTGAACTTGTTTTAACCACCTGAAGTAGTTCAGTTTACATTTTAATATCTTATTTTCACTAAAGTTAACTATTCTAATGCAATTTACATAATTTGGTTTTGAATTTCTAAGGCATGTGACAAGTGTACAATACTTTAACCGCTTCAAATACTGGACCTTTTTACCCCCTTGCTGCCCAGGCCAACTTTCAGCTTTCTGTGCTGTCACACATTGAATGACAATTGTGTGGTCATGCAACACTCTACCCAAATTAAATTTTTTATCATTGTTTTGACACAAATAGAGCTTTCTTTTGGTGGTATTTCAGGAAAAAGACCGAAATTCTGAAAAAGAAAAGTTTTTTTTCTTCATTTCTGTCAGAAAATTTTTGTAAAAAAGTAAATTTTCTCCTTCACTGAAGGGCACTGATAAGCTGCATTGATGAGGCGGCACTGATGAGAAGCCACTAATATGTCACACTGATGGGCACTGATAAGTGGCACTCTGATGAGCAGGCACTGATGGGCACTGAAAAGCAGCACACATTGGCATCACTGGGCACAGATTGGCATCATAGATCACTGACTGGCAGCACTGCTGGGGCTGCACTGATGATCAGTGCCCTGATTTGCTGTGCAAGTCTCCCCTGCGATTCCACTTATTGGCTCTCCTCATACTCTGTCAGTGTGAGGCAAGGATGATTGGCTACAATTGGACACTTCTGATCACATGGCTAAAGAGCCTCGTCATCGGGGTCGCGCCCGTCATCATTTTACTATATGGGGCGGACGGGAGGTGGTTAATGTACCCTATATCAAGTTCCATTTTGTAGTAAAATTACATTTTTTTTTAAATTTTTTATTTTTTTTAATTGAATTTAAAGATGCATGTATATCTGGACTGTCATGTTTGATAATGACACATACAAGGCGTGCTTTCTGATAATAGCAGAGTCTGATATACAGATGGGCAGACATCACAGTGAGATTCCACAAATCTTTATGTAAAATTCAATCCTAAGGATATCAATACAGCAAGCATGTACAGAGGAGATTTCTAAATCCAAAAATACTTTTGGATAAACCTTAAAACTTAATTTACTTTGAATATGCTGCACTTTCCTCACATTAATCTCATTTGAAACCCTATCCATAGTTGGAATAAAATACATCTATAACCAGGGACTTATAAAAGTTAAACTTCTCCACTGGAAGAGTTCTTGACAGTGTTGGGCTGGATGGACAGCATATGGAGTAAGAACCTTTGCAGCAGACAACTCCTGCACACAAGTCAGACAAAATATCTGTAAGCTGGACATTGTCCTTCAATTAGATTTCTGTGGTAACCTTTAGCTTGTTAGAACCTGTCTTGTTGCTACGATTTTTCCATGTCTGATATGTTCAATAAACTTTTTTTAGCAGCATACTTTGGGCTTTGTCTAAAGTTCTTAGATGTGTTTTTTTTTTTTTTTTACTGACGCTTCTAATCTGATATACTGTAGAGCAGGGGTTGTCAACCCCAGTCCCCGGCCCACTACAGGGCCTTGGCACTTCTGCAGCCGGCCCCCGAGTGCGGGCCGCCAGTAAGAGACATGCTGGGCTGCCAGCATAAGAGCGCTGGGTGGATGGAAGAAGCGAGTGGGCGGACAAGCAGAGATAATTTCTCTCTCCGCCCCCCGTATCACCGCTCTTCCGCCCTCAAAGCCAGTGCTCTGTGTCAGTGTCGGAGGTGCGGCGGGAGCAGAGAGATGACATCATCTCATACTGCCCGCCCCGTATCACCGCTCTCATGCTGCTCCTCACTGTGTGAAAACAGATTCTGTTCAGCGGTCCAGATTGCCTGCCCCCCCCCCCCCCCCCCCCCCCCCCGATGTGGCAAGTGACATTCCGCATCTGGTGGACTGCTGTAGAGGAATATATAATGACATTACTTGTATAGTCCATGCTTATGAATGTTCTTAATAGACCTATTGCTTGTTTGTTTTTCTTTAAAGTGTCACTAAACCCACATCATTAAAAACAGTGTATAAATGGTGTATTACATGCTGTTCATAGTCACTATGGATTTCGTTTTCTGTATTCTACAAAAAGCTGGTTGATCCTGCTGTTTTCTATCTCCACCTTCTGTTCATGTCCCCAATTCCGTTAGGGATTTTTTAGCTGTGGCAACTCTGCACATGCTCAGTTTTCAGTGAGTTTCTATTCTGAACATTTCCTCCCAATCACATCTGAGCAGCCATTGTGTCTATAGAGTCACACATCTGGGAGGTATACACGGTGGTAATTGACAGCTCACTCCTTCCCTTCTCCTTCATGCCCACTAACCAGCAAAACACAATAGGGGTGGGATATTACATGTAGATTAATGGAGGCTTCACCTCCCTCTTATTATAAGACCCAAGTCGGAGTGGCGTAACACAGCCTGTGACTGTCAGAAATCAGCCCACACCATGTTCTTTCCACAAAATAATAAAGATTTCATTTCAAATATATATTTGTATGACCATTTAAAACAATTTATTGGTACTGTATATACTCGAATGTATAAGTCAACCCGAATATAAGCCGAGGCACCTAATTTTACCACAAAAAACTGGGAAAACTTATTGACTCAAGTATAAGCCTAGGGTGAGAAATGCGCAGCTACTGTAAGTGGAAAAGAGGGTCAACAATGCCCATTTTCAGCCTCACTGTTCCCATTTGCATGCCTCACTGTGCCCATTTGCAGCCATAGGTCCCCTGAACTTCAAACTCGGTAGTTAAGGGTTCCTAGATGCCTCCTAGCTGCAGCCAAAATTTGGGGTCTCTGGACGCAAAGGGTCCCTAAATGACATTGCTGCAGTTGGACACAGTTGACCAACTTTGGGGCCCCGTATCTTGGGGCCACTTAGTGCTAGGAACCCCAAATTTGGTGTGCAAACCCAGTGGAACTAGCATCACATCATATCCAAGCTGGGGTTCCTAGCACCAAGTGGCCCCGAGATACAGGGCCCCAAAAATCAGTTCAGAAAATGTCAAGCACTTTTCGGCAGCAGAGAATGACATTTTCCGAACCGACTTTGGGGCCCCGTATCTCGGGGCCACTTGGTGCTAGGAGCCCCAAATTTGGTATGCAAACCCAGTGGAACTAGCACTACATCATATCCAAGCTGGGGTTCCTAGCACCAAGTGGCCCCAAGATACGGGGCCCCAAAATCGGTTCCGAAAATGTCAAAAAATTTCACTTTTTCTGCAAAACGCTCCAGTGTGAACCAGGGCTGAAGGGACATTTTATGTAGCTTGGTGAAAGAGGTGAACCTCTGCTGACTGCATCCAGTCGTGCGGAAGCAGAAATACAGTTTTTCTTTTATTTTCCTTGCACTTGTTTGGGTTTTCATTGCAATGTGAGTTTTCACTACATACACTAAGCTTAGGGAAAATTCCCTTGCAAAGCAAATAGCCTATTTTGCCATTAGTAAATAAACCTCATAATACATGGATTGTGTGGTTACAGGGACAACACACAGGAGCACTTTTTACCATCCTTCTGCATTTGGGTGAACCATAAATTCCAAACATGCTTATAGTGGTTGTAAAGCCACTGTGTGTTATTTCTGCAATCTCCTGTGTTAAATTACATTATGTACCCCAGTGTATGTGCTTTTAAAAAAAATATTTCAGAGCGCCACTTGGCGCTCACGTGACTGCCTGCCTGCCGCTCTCCTCTCCTGATCTGATAACTACAGCAGAAGGAGCTGGGAATCCCCCGCTGACATCAGCCAGGAAGAGAGCAGTGGGCAGTCGGGTGAGCCCCTGAGCAGCGCTATGAAATAAGATATAAAGCGGCATATTTTTTAAAAAGCACATACACTGGGGTACATAATGTATTGTAACGTAGGGGATTGTAGGAATAACACAGCTATGATAGCAGCAGAAGTCACTAGCTGACAGGCAGGGGGGGGGGGAGATCAAGGAGAGACAGCGGGATGACGGAGGAACGTAAACTATCGGATCAGCAGACATGATAAACGTGGTCAGTTTACAGAGGGCTGGGCGGGGACAGCACCAGGCAGGATCAATCTGGTATTTTAAATGATACAAAGGGCCAAATTACACAGCACAAGCACTGTGCTGTTGTTTGGGCTTTAACCACTTCCGGATCACCTTCCACACATATACTGCAGCAAGGCGTCCAGCTGCGTGCAGCGACGTGCCTGTACATCGCTTCGTGCAGTAGCCACTGGGGGCGTGCGCTGATTGGACAGCAGGGGAACCAATCAGCGGGTCCGATGATCGCAATGTCCGTCGGCCACCCACGATCGTTCCCCAGAGAGGCAGAATGGGGATCTGCCTATGTAAACAAGGCAGATCGCTGTTCTGACAGGGGAGAATTTGGAGATCTTGTATTCTGCTAAGCAGGAACATGGATCTCTGTGTTCTCCCAGTCAGAGCAGTCCCCACACAGTAAGCACCCCCCTAGGGACACACTTGATCCTTTGCCCCTGGTGTTAACCCCTTCCCTGCCAGTATCATTATTACAGTAATAGTCCGATTTGCCGCAATATATCAAAAAGGGGGGAGTTTGGGATTTTAAATGAGGCACATTATGTGTACCTCCATCCCGAGTACGTAACCAAAAAGGGGGGAAGTGGGACTTTAAATGAGGCAATTGACTTGTGGAGGTAGAGTGGTTGGTAAATATTTATTTATTTGTAACAATAATATAAAACAGATTTAGAAAAAAGTGTTTTCATATATCTACACATATACATGGCATAAACGTAATAGATACATATATGTCAACTTGGCAGCACATAAGAGATAATGGAGTATAATACAAGGTATTTCCTATTAACAGGCATTGGTAACCCATATGCAACAGAGCTGCTGTAAGATAGATACACATACACATAAGTGGTTACATACTACTCAATGAATTTTAAATGTATAAAAGATATATATGGGCCAGTGGATAGGTAGTAAGCCAGGCTTAACTGAGCACCCCATGGAAACTCGATGCGTTTCATGGCTATCTGCCATTCATCAGGAGTTGGGTACAGAAGTAAACTGTAAATACAAATGGATATGTAATATTAATTAATATGTCCTTCCCCTTTAAGGGGAGGAAAGACCTCATGGGGAGAAAGAAATCTATACTCACAGGTCGGCTATAACACTGTACTTGGCTGGCAGCAAGGAAGATAGGACCCTAAATGGTTGATTGTTCCGGAGCTGAGGCAAGGGACCCCACCCCAGCCAGGAAAACACCCACATGGCATGCTCGACCGCCACAACACAGTCAATTGCCTCATTTAAAGTCCCACTTCCCCCCTTTTTTGGTTACGTACTCGTTGTCTGCCGCAATGTCACACTCAGTAAAAAAATAATAAATTTAATAAAAATTCCATTAAAATATCTCAGTTTGTAGACGCTAGAACTTTTGCGCAAACCAATCAATATGCACTGGGATTTTTTTTTACCAAAAAAATATGTAGCAGAATACATATTGGCCTAAATTGATGAAGAAATTTGATTTTATTTTTTGTTATTGGATATGTATTCTAGCAGAAAGTAAAAAATATTGTTTCTAGCGCACAAAATAAAAACTGCAGAGGTGATCAAATACCACCAAGGGTACAGCATCGCATGACCGCGCAATTGTCAGTTAAAGTAATGCAGTGCCGTATCGCAAAAAATGGCCTGGCCATGAAGGTGGTAAAGCCTTCCAGGGCTGAAGTGGTTAAAATAACAGGATCAATTTTTTATTTTTTTTTTAGGGTTACTACTGCTTTTGAATCCTTTTAATCTCAACAAAAAAAAAAAAAAACAACCAGCGTACAATCTCCAGTAGATAATAAATTCGGTTATCTGGTCTGTGTAGTACAAATTTTGACTATAGCGTGAACATTACGTACATTGCTAGGAATTTTGGATAGACAACCTATTTCAACATCACTGCACCTGACACACTTTCTGGCTGGGATGAACACACGCCCTGTAAAATCAAAGTAATGCAACTGATTAAAGTATCCCTTGCAACAGATATGCCCCATGTAAGCGTTCATTTTCTTATTTTTTTTTTTTTTTTAGAATACTAAAAATATTCACTTTTTTTTTTCCTAAATGGGAGTGCTACCTTCACCATATTTCCACATATAGGCTAATGCAATGTATAAGGCCTGGTTCACACCTATGCATTTTTTTGTGCATTTTCAATTTTGCAGAAACACACTACAGTCAATTTAACTTGGTTTCCTATGGATGTAGTTCACATCTGTGCTTTTTATGGAAAGGGCCAGGGCTTTTGTTTCTGGTTTTTGGTTCCACAGGCTTCAATGCATCAAAAATGTGTATTGAAAAACGCAAAATGCACCTGCAGCCTGCATAGGTGTTGAACCAGGCCTAATTGTTAAAGTGCTGCTCTTGAGCAGTTGCCTCCACAGCCTTTATGTAGTACTATCATTCAGCATCTAGTTGGAGCACCCTTGTATGTCAGTGGTTGAAAAAAAAAGTGGAAGAAAACACATTAAAAATGCATCCCTTTAAATCCTATGGAACTCTTCACACCAGTCAGCTGCGTTTTTAAAAGTCCTGCTTGCTGTATCTTTGGTGCAATTTTCAAAACCACACCAAAAACACACCTCTCCATTGAAATGAATAGAAAAAGCATCAAAAATGCACCTCGGTTGTGTTTCTTTGCTGCAATTTTTGAGTCACATGACCATGTTGACCAGGTGCATGCTGGGAGTCAGGGAATCAGAAAACGCACTAGTAATGCAGCAAAATGCATATGTGTTTTTCATGCATTTTTTTTTTCCAACAGAGCAGTGTTTAACCACTTCCCGCCCGCCCTATGGCGGATTGACGTCCGGGAAGTGGTTGTGTTATCCTGACTGGGCGTCATATGACGTCCTTCAGGATAACATGCCGCAGCGCGCCCCCGGGGGTGCGCATCGCGGCGATCGGTGGAGCGGTGTGTCAGTCTGACACACCGCTACACTGATCTTGGTAAAAAGCCTCCGGCGGAGGCTCTTTACCACGTGATCAGCCGTGTCCAATCACGGCTGATCACGCTGTCAATAGGAAGAGCCGTTGATCGGCTCTTCCTCACTCGCGTCTGACAGACGCAAGTAGAGGAGAGCCGATCGGCGGCTCTCCTGGCAGGGGGGGTCTGCGCTGATTGTTTATCAGCGCAGCCCCCCCGCAGATCACCCCACTGGACTACCAGGGATGCCACTAGGACCACCAGGGAAGGGGCAACGTGGATGGCCAGGTATGTACCCCATGGCCATCCACATGTGCCCAATCTGTGCCAATCAGTGCCCACAAATGGGCACTGATTGGCACTATTATGCCAATGATATTGCCAGCAATGTCCAGCAATGCCCAGCAATGCTCTATCAGTGCCACCTGTCATTGCCTATCTGTGCCACCTGTCACTGCCCATCGGTGCCACCTGTCTGTGCCCATCTGTGCCCATCAGTGCCCACCTATCAGTGCCCATCAGTGCCACACATCAGTGCCACACATAAGTACCCATCAGTGCCACCCATATATACCAATTAATGCCACCTACGAGTGCCCATCAGTGCCGCCTATGTGTGCCCATCGGTGCCACCTATGAGTGCCCATCAGTGCCGCATACCAGTGCCACCTATCAGTGCCCATCAGTGCCACCTATCAGTGCCCATCATCAGTGCCCGTTAGTGCCACCTCATCAGTGCCACCTCATTGATGCCACCTCATCGGTGCCCATCAGTGCCGCCGTATCAGTGCCCATCAGTGCAGCTATATCAGTGCCCATTATTGAAGGAGAAAGCGTACTTATTTACAAAAAAATTTAACAGAAACAAAGAAAAACTTGTTTTTTTTCGAAATTTTCGATCTTTTTTTATTTGTTGCACAAAAAATAAAAACCGCAGAGGTGATCAAATACCACCAAAAGAAAGCTCTATTTGTGGGAACAAAATGATAAAAAAAATTGTTTGAGTACAGTGTAGCATGACCGCGCAATTGTCATTCAAATTGCAACAGCACTGAAAGGTGAAAATTGGGCTGGGCGGGAAGGTGTCTAAGTGCCTGGTATTGAAGTGGTTAAGCTGCCTTAGAGTATGCTGGACATAAATGTAAAGAGATTGTAATAATTTGCAATGGCTCATCCATCTGTAACTCAGTGTTCATTAGATACTGGCTTTTACTATCCTGGTGTCAAAATTCATCACTTTTCTGGTGTGTTGTGAAAACACAAGGCTTTATGAATAAGGTGGAGCCTATTCTGGGCTTCTGTTTCACCATGATAACAGTCCTGGACTTAGAACATTTGTGTAGATTAGAATAAAGTTCCTGTTGATGTCTTTGGCGTATAGTTTGTACACAACTTGTATGTTTTATGTTGAGGCAAGAAGCAATTGTAAAGCATTAGGCAATGTAAACTCAGACTGTTAAACTTTACTTTCACTCATATGCTGTGTTCTGAGAAATATCGTATTTATCAGCGTATAACATGCACCCTAATTTTAAGAGGGAAGTTTCAGGAAAAAACATTTTTTAAATAAACAATTTTGAAGCAAATTAAGGGTCAGTGCCCATCAATGTCCATCTGCAGCCTGATTAATGCCCTCAATGCAGCCTGATTAATGCCCTCAATGCAGCCTGATTAATGTCCATTTGCAGCTCATGAATGCATCAATGCAGCCTGATTAATACCTTTTTTAAACTAATTAGCCTCACTATCTCTCATAAAAGCAGCCTAAACATCAGGAAATCACGAGCCGTCATCTCCTCTCCACTCGGCTCTCACCACACACACACACACACACACACACACACACACACACACACACTCCTGCCTCTGCCATCGGCATTGGACCAGCTCCTGTGATAGGCAGAACACTGGTCCAATGCCAGTGGCGGAGGTGTGTGTGTACGCTGTTGGCGTATAACACGCACCCCTGATTTGCCCCCTATTTTCGGGTGCAAAAAGTGCGTGTTATACCCCGATAAATACGGTAATCATCACTCAGGCCAAGGAAACTGCTAGACAACCATTCCCTGTAAGGCCTGGTTCACACCTATGCATTTTTTAGTGCGGTTTCTGTTTTGCAGAAACGCACTACGGTCCATTTAACATGTTTTTCTATGGATGTAGTTCACATCTGTGCATTTTATGGAAAGGGCCAAGGACTTTTTTTTTTTCTGGTTTCATAGACTTCAATGGATCAAAAATGTGTATTGAATAACGCAAAATGCACCTAGAATATGCAAACTGCAACCTGCAAAGGTGTGAATCAGGCCTAAATGCTCATTATACAACTTGGCCTGACAGACATAAAATCGCACACTCCTTTGAACTCCCGCTACTGAAAGTTCTCAATAGATATGAATAATTTATGCTTTTAAATTAATCATTTTGTTTCACGTGAAAACTAATCTTTTAGAAACTGAGCTAAGAGTTACATTTTATAGGTTTGATTCTCTATTTGGGATTTTTTCCACAGTGGTTTTCGTATGGCACATATTGCAAAAGATAATCTATAAAAGCTGAATTCTTGGCCAGCAGCTAAAGCTAAATACAGCTGAGAATATATATGTGAGCCGTACACCTTTCAGAACTATTCCTTATCTTGTTGAACTGCTGATGAGTTAAGGTTAAATAATTTTGACTTGTAGTGAGGTACATCCTCGGCCTAGTAGAGCTCTACAGGGATCAATGTGAAGACTAATGGCGGCCATAGATGGTTTGAACCATGTATGGACAGGCTGAATGTACCCAAGTTAATTTATCAACTTGATTACAACCAGCCCACCGGATTTTACATTCGGTTATTGCTAGCGGGTGTTGTAGCCACTATCAATAATCGCTGTGCTCTCCCAGCAAGGACAGCCTTCCCCTGCCAGGATCACACAATGGCTTCATGTGAGGATTCCACTGACTGTTGATGGGGGAATTTAGCAAGTTTTGCCACAAATAGTTTTCTTTTGGTGGTATTTAATCACCACTGGGTTTTTTATGTTTTGCTAAAAAAATGAAGTTTTTATTATTTTGTAAATACCGTAAGTAATTTTTCTCCTTCACTGATGTGCACTGATGAGGCGGCACAGATGAGGTAGCATTAATATGTGGCACTGATAGGTGGCACTGATAGGTGGCACTGATGAGCAGGCACTGATGAATGGTCACTGAAAGGCACCACTGACTTGCATCCCTGGGCACAGAATGGCCTCACTGATGGGCACAGAATGGCATCACTGATGGGCTCAAATTGGCATCACTGATGGGCCCAAATTGGCATCACTGATGGGCACAGACTGGCATCACTGCTGGGCACTGTTTGGGCTGCACTAATGATCAGTGCCCTGATTATCTGTACAGGTCTCCCCTGTGAGGAGATGCCGGTGATCAGCTCTTCTCTCTTCACACTAGGGCTGCAACTAACGATTATTTTCATAATCGATTAGTTGGCCGATTTATTGTTTTGATTAATCGAATAATAACCTTAAAAAAAGTGTGGTGTATAATTTAATATGTAAAGTTTAAAAAAAAGGCAATTTATTCTTCAAAATCTATATGCAGTAGTAAATATAAATAATCAACTCTATGATTAGGGAGCAAAATCTCTAATCCACTCTGGGAATAACAGACAGAAGAGATATACTGTATATACTATTGGAGGTTCATTCTGGTAAATATCATCAGATTCAGAGATCACATTTTTTATTTAGACCCCATTCACACTGGGGCACATGTAATGTGCCCTGCCTCCTTGAAATGTGCCCTGCTCCCACGTAATGTGGCTTGCCTCCATGTAAAAGTTTACTTTAAATGTAATAGTAATGCCTTCTATTACCTCCAGTCTATCAGCCTCCACCTTCTCTGGGTTCAGATGTGGATCTTCCCTGCACAGAGTCTTTAAAGTCATTTTTTTAAAAACAAGCCTGGTATACTTACCTGCTCTGTGTAATGGTTTTGCACAGTGCAGCCCTGATTCTTCTCTTCTGGGGTCCCCCACCGATGCCTCTGGCTCCTCCTGCCTTTAGAGTGCCCCAATAGAAAGCTGCAAATTTATAGTCTAGTGTGCCACTAAAGCAAGGTAAAAAAAACTTCTGCTTTTAGACCCACTCACTTCCTGCCCAGGACTACATGTCCCATGAGGCATTGCTCCTCACACATTCACAAGTTCTCAGGCACTTCCTGACATGTATGGACGGTGTACTGAGCTGTATGTGTGCTGCACTGTATTTCCTAATATGTAAACAAATAATGCATATTGTATGCAGGCCAAATAATCAGCTGGCCGATTAACCGATTATGAAAATAGTTGACAACTATTTTCATAATCTATTAGTTGTCGATTAATCGATTAGTTGTTTCAGCTCTACTTCACACTCGTCGTGTCATGTTTACATGTGATCGGCTGTGATTGGACACAGCTGATCACATGGGTAAAGAGCCATAACATCGGCTCTTTACTGAGATTAGGGATCACGCCGTGTCCCAGGGACATAGCGCAATCACCATATGACAAGAGGGGATCCCACCGTCATTTGTCTACGCAGCGTGCGGGAGGCGGTTAAGCTCAGTATAAACTTTTTTTTTTTAGTTTTCCGGGTTTTTTTTTCCATTTAACTTGCGGGTTGAGCGAAAAAAATTTAAAAAAAAAATCCCTGACAAATCCCCCATCAACACAAACCATGCGTGATGCAGGGACATCTGCTGCCACGTTATTGTATTCTGACAGAGAGGAATCAGAAGGGTGCTGATAGCTTTTTGGAAAACATTCTTCTAAATGAACAGTGTAAAGAAGAAAGAGAGTTTTAGTCTCTTACACTCTTTTTGCCATGCAGAGCTCTTCACTAGGGGATGTCCACTGAAATGCTCTACCTGTAGCTTTGTGTTCTTCTGTATCATTGTACCTTTTGTTGGCTATGAATATAGTCACATAGGGGAAGAGAGCTCTGATAATGTAATGGGACTCTGATTTACAAAGAAGTAAAGACTGCTGGTGTCTAGAGACATGGAAGCTGTGGTGGTACAAAGGGCCCTTTGTCATTTTGCATTTTTAATGTTTGTTTTTAATTTGCTTTACACCTGCTGCCTGTGTTCTTCTGGCTCTGTTTCAGCATTATATTCTGTGCTTTCCTCTTGGGTATCGCAAAGCATGAAAGCAGAGGGAAAATGGTGCTGCTTGAAGAGCTAATAATTCCTTTTTGTGCTAATATGACCTTGTTTTTCTCTTTAGGTGCTGCACACACTTCCAAGGCAGACCGTTTGTCGCATTTGGGAGAGAGACAATTCAAGACACTTGTTAGATGCGGCAAAGGTATTAATAGCTTCATCCTATTCTGAAAGCTTTGGGATAAGATGGGAAACACATTGAGAGCATTCACCATTTTATTCTGCAACATTTTGCATAATGTCTCGTTCTATGTGCATGGAAAAAGGTAAATCCTCTGCCTGCAGCACAATTAAATGGATCGTGGGGTAAATTGGATATAATGTTTCACATCTGTGTTAAACGGTATGTTATGTAAAAATACACTTGCACACATATAATACATACTATACACATTAAAACTGACTGGGGAAAAGAAGGCCATAGTATATCTGGAGATGTTGCCAATAGCAAACCAGCCAGTGCAGAGATGAAGAGATATGCTGACAGCCACACACCATTACCGGTCATGCAATTAATAGTTAAAAGCAGCCTCAACTTGCTCCATCTAAGCCATGCCCTCAACACATTTTTGCCCCACCCCGGGGCTTAATCATGATTAGTACTCCAAAGACATGCTGGTAGGTGAATTGGCTCCTGTCTAAATTGGCCCTATTATGTGTATGTATGAATGCAAGTTTAGGGGCCTTAGAGTGTAAGCTCCTTGAGGGTAGGGACTGATGTGAATGTACAATGTATATGTAAAGCGCTGCGTAAATTGACGGTGCTATACAAGTACCTGAAATGAATAAATAAAAATACATGTGGAGAGGTACCTTGCCAAGGGTGGCCCCTGGCAAAGTACTTTGTCCCTACTGATGACTTGGGCCTCTTCCCCACACCCCTGGCCTAGGGGTTGCGGGGGGTGTAGGGAGATTATTTATCGGAATCCCCCTAGTCTCCCGCATGAATAGGTAAGGGGTACAAAATAACCCTGATAGCTTATTCACAAAAAACAATCCAGCAATGGTAAAGATTGACTACACCGTGAAAAAAAAGCCTTTATTTTAAAATAAAACACACACAATAAAAATATCGTCATTTAATAGTTAAAGAGGTTGTAAACCTCCCTGCAGTACTTGTACCTATAGGTAAGCCTAGAATAATGCTTACTTGTAGGTACTGTAAATATCTCCTAAATGTAACATTTACTGTACACTGCGCTGATGATGTCATCGGCACATGCGCTCTGAAGGAACAGTGCTGTTTCTTCAGGAGCGAGTGTCGTGACTGGCGTCTCCCGCTCGCATGTGCGAGAGTGACTTCACGTGGCTCCAGTCAGTCACACAGCCGGAGTCCGTGGCCCCGGAAGGAAGAATGGCAAACATGGATGCTGCCTGCAGTAGGGGATGGCGCAGGCTTCGTTTGCAGGTAAGTGTCACATATTGTGCTAGTATGCGATGCATACTAGCACATTATGCCTTTACTTTGCAGGAAAGAGTAAAACCTTTTTTTTACTGCAGGGTTTACGTCCTCTTTAACTTATGTGTACCTGGCCTGTCTTGATGTTCCTAAACACGCTGCTACACGTCCTGACACACTTCGCGATCACCATGTTTTTTCATTCGGTATCATAGCAGGAATATATCGCGTGGCATCTCCCCAGGTGTGGACTGAATGCCAACCCAGCTGGGCAGGCTTATGATGCCACCGCCATCTCTGCCCATTTTGAAACTTGTTCAGTGGGGCGGGGAACGCTTGACCCATACAGTCAGCAGGTGCCTCCTGCTGTGTGTGTTCTCATTGTGTGTGACCGAGTTCATCTGCAGAGTGGTGCAGAAAAAATGTAGCATGTCTGCACTTTATGTCCCGCAGCTGTCAACTGCCAGGAAGTGCAAACAGGACACACAGAAAACCATTGTTTTCTGTGTGCCCTCGCTGAGAGCTGCATTTTTCTTTTCTAGAAGAAAGCAACTCTCTGCTATAGTGTCAAGTGGCCCTTAAAGTATCACTAAAGGCAAAACGTGTTATTTATTTTTTAGTTTTAGATTGAATGGGGAGGGATTAGAACACATCAGGTTTTTATTGCTGTCTGCCCCCGTTATAGAGATTCACCCTCTCTATTTGTCATGTTTACCATTTATCATCGAAAGTGGAAGTAAAAGAAAAATTCAAATTTTGGGTTGTGTACAGAACTGTAATAGATGAGAAATCTTCCAATTGGCTCTGGTGACAACCAGGGACTTCCTAATTATGGAGGGATTTTTTTCTCATTTCCTGTTTTGTCTTTGGGACAGGGAGTGAAGGGATATATAACGTCACTTGAGTTATAACCCCCCTCCCTTTACTCTATCCAAAATTAAAGAAAAAGATTTGCCTATAATTCTGCTTTAATCATATTTTGAATTATTTGTACATTTTGCTTTTGTTTCCTGAATGAAATTCTGACTTGAAAACCACAGAGGATGTATGACTTTCCAATACCTTTCCTTTACACAAATAAAGGCATTTGTTTATGTAGTTGTGCCTTATGACAAGGAAGATGTCTACCTTTTAAAAATGTGTACTTTTATTGTAGGTACTGTCGGGATGGCCTTCTACTCATATAAGATCATGCTGGCATGGGAATGCAGGAGGTGGACTTCACACAGATCCCAAAGAAGGGGTAAGAAAACCAGCCGTTTTTAGTATGCGTTAATTTCCCCCCTAAATATTCTTACCTAAATTAATTTATTTCATTTTTGACTTTTCACATAGCAGTTGTGGGTGCTAAGCTATCAATTAATGGTGTATACTGTAGGCCTGTTTGCCCTAATCGATAGTAACCAATCATATTTCAATAGGTTAGGTCTTGCCTCAGAAAAATTGATACTGGATCTGGATTTTCCCAATTTTGATGGCAGTTGTTAGTGTGTCTGAACTCAAGAACAAAACTCTAATTTACCAATCCTGAAAAGAGATGGCTGCATTCCTTCTTCTCTTTTTTTTAAAATTATTTTTAAGGCTTGTTTTCCTTTACTTTTACCTAGTAAATTTTGCAGTAATATGTTTTCTTCTGTACCTGGGTAACAACGTTTGCTCACCATTCTATATATTGTACTGAATATGGTGGAGCAGCACTAGGACAGGACTACAGAATGCCCACCCTTTTTTTCATCATTACTTAAGAGATGTTTTATAGTCCAAAGAATTAGCAGGGAACAATGCAGCTGGTAAGAGTGCAGCACAGGCAGCCTGTCTGAAGTCTCCTCATTGGGAGAACACAGTGATAATTGCTAGCGACCATAGCAGCCACTAGCAATATTCGCATGTACGTTCTGGCAGGCTGGTTGTACCCAAGTCTATCGGTCAACTTTGGTACATTCATCCTGCCCATACATGGTTCGAATCTCAGCCGGTCCCAGCTGAACAGCCGAGGTTCGAATCGTCTATGGCTGGCTTTTCTGAGCGCCTATATCAAAACACCCTTAATAGTATATTTATGAAGCAAGTAAGAGATGTTCATTGTGCAGGTTTAATTAATGAAGCATGAAATTAAGGACTGGGAAAGTCCCGGATTTCTTCACTTTTAAATCATGCCTGCTTTTTGGTAGCATCAGCTTTGTAAGTAATATTTCAGCTGTATTTTGTAGTTGCGTTTTTAGAAATCTTCTTGGAATCTCCTCTTCTGCTGTATTCAGTAATTATGTGGCAAGAGAAAACTTAACAGGCTGCCATTCACAGACCCAAAGGTCCAAAGAGACAGTAAGGAGTGCGTCACTGCCATTTTAATGACCTTTAAATGACAGAAATTCTGAGACACGGGATTCCCAGTATATTGGTTTAGAAGTGCAGACCATTTAAAAGGTGATATTAAATGCTATTTCTAACCAAACTTGGATGTTGCTTTAGTTTAACTGAATTTGACATTTGCAATATATAGTACATACTGGGTTTGATAAGTCAGAAATTGTAGTAAAATAAAGATGTATTTTGTAACAATGTTACTTTTTCATAGGCTAAACCTAATTCATTACATTGTACAATGTATTTGCTTAATAACAATTCACAAACGTTTGACAACGGAATGAATCCAGATCTGGGTAATGTGATTGCTGTAAGGAGGAAACTCCAGGACAAAGGCTCAGAGACATTTGATGGCAAAGCGGAGTTCCACCCGTTTTTTTTTAGTTTGTTAAAAGTCGGCAGCTACAAAAAGCTGCTGACTTTATATAAACAGACACTCCCCTGTCCCACGGTCCAGCGATGCGGCCGCCTGAAGCCTCGCACCTCTCCCCGGTGCCGTCATAGCAACTGTGGGTACCTGGCTGTGACAGCCTATGGCTTCACGGCTGGGCGTGCATGAGCGCGTCACACTGCGCTCTGCTATTGGCCAGCCAATCTTCTGGGACCTGTGTTGTGTCCCAGAAGATCGCTGGCAGGGAGGGGCCGCCTAGGGCGAGAGGAGGAGTCGCCTAGGTGGCCAAAAGAGGAAGGAAGAAGTGGGACAGGAAGTCTCACTAAAAATAAGGTACCCCCCCAAAAAAAAAAATGACATACCAAATGTGGCATTTCAGGCGGCGAGGAGTGCTTAAAGCGAAAGTTCCACTTTTGTGTTCTCTTTAAGTGAACACGTGTGGCAGACCGTCATAATGAACTTGATATTGCATCAAATATGTTACCGGTAGTTGTGAAACTGAACAAACAAGAAAGATGTGACAAGAAATCCATAATCTAAAAATAGTCATCAACAAATCTGCAGTAAAGCGCAGGAAGAACAGATTGTATGTACAGTACAGAGTTTAAATTCTACTTTAGCAAAGGTTGTATGCAAGGGAATATGGTTATGAGCAGAACAATTAGAAATCCAAGCTAGGCTGCGCAACTGCAGCATCTTACTGGCTGGCTTGACCCCCGAATCCTCTGATCCCAGTAAAGGCGTTCTCATTACATTGTTTTTTCTGAAAATCTTGTGGAATGCCTAGAGGCAGGAGAATTTGAGGCTCTGTCTACGTTCCCCACATTGGCCTTTATTGATAAGCTCTGGTGTAAAACTAAACAACACTTATTTGGGCAAATATTTGGGCTGTACTAATTATTATACTTGTATTTTTAACAATAGCAAATCGCCTGAACTTTGAAAATTACAGGGACTTCTCAACTGCTCTATGTATGGTCTAACATATTCCGCAGCTATATAGTAGAAATCTGTATACTGGGCTGAGGTGATAGGAACTGTCAATAGAATATGGAATATCTAACTTAAAATAGATCCTTAACTTTGTCTATTAGACTGGCTAGATGAAGATCTATATATCATTTTGCTTTTTAGTCCAGTTTTGATTTCTTTTTAAATCAGATATTATTTAACTTTTTTTGTGATAAACAAACACAAATTGGGAAGCGTTCAACCCTGATAATGGTATACAGCAGGGATATGCAATTATCGGACCTCCAGCTGTTGCAGAACTACAAGTAGCATGAGGCATTGTAAGACTCTGACAGCAACAAGCATGACACCCAGAGGCAGAGGCATGATGGGGATTGTAGTTTTGCAACAGCCGGAGGTCCGTTAATTGCATATCCCTGGTATACAGAGTCAGCAGTGTGTATGTATGTATATAAAAAAAGTTTTCAATAAATAATATCCGATTTAAAAAGAAATCAAAACTGGACTAAAATGCAATGGTAACCTTAAGGGGGTCATAGCACAGCACAAGGGGGCTCATAGACGGTGAGGCATCTTAGTGGAGAATGGAGATAAATAGTCATCCAACGGTTGGGTGCAGTTGGGGCATAATTCAGCATCCCGAATGGTATGGAGACACCTGCTAGTGGTCAGGCCAATACCTGTCAGGCAATTTTAATAGCAGATGAAAGAGGGCTAAGGGCATGTTCCCTACAGAAACTTTAGGGACCTATTTTTGAGCTTTCTGATCTTGCATTTTTGAAAATTGGATCACTGGCAAACTTTGGCCTATGCAAAGACCTCAGTGTTTCCCCTCAAATATGGCACATAATTATTGCTTCTGAGCTGGTCTGGCTCAAGTTAGGACATGAAGTTATATTGGACGTTTTGGTGTCATCAGCATTAGGGGCACTTTTGGAAGTAGACAACACACTTGTAAAAAGGCAAATTCTCACCTTAAAGTGGTTTGTAAAAGCAGAAGGTTTTTTATCGTAATGCATTCTATGTATTAAGATAAAAAAAAAACTTCTGTGAGCAGCAGGCCCCCTAAGCCCCGGTTCACACAGGGGCGACTTGTCAGGCGACCTAGTCGCCTGACAAGTCGCCTCCCGTTCTGTGCTACGGAACCGTTCTAATAGGAGCGACGCAAGTCGCTCCGACTTAGAAAAAGGTTCCTGTACTACTTTGGGGGCGACTTGCATAGACTTCTATGCAGAAGTCGTTTTGCAAGTCGCCTCGGAAGTAGTTTGCAGGTCGCCTCTCTGAGGCGACCTGCAAGTCGTGCCGCCCCTGTGTGAACCGAGGCTAATGCTTGCTGTGGGGGCACGCAACTGGAGGGAGGGGCCAGGATTGCCCAAGAGGGACCCGAGAAGAGGAGGATCTGGGTTGCGCTATGCAAATCCACTGCACAGAGCAGGTAAGTATAACATGTTTGTTATTTTTAACGAGAAAAGAAAACAAGACTTAAGTGATACTAAAAAAAGTTATAAAGGTTGAAGGTTTTTTTTACCTTTTCTGTTCTCTATATTAAGGTAAGAAAAAACTATGTGCAGTTCCCCAGACCCCTCTTATATTTACCGGAGCCCAATCTTAATTCAGTGCTGTGCCTGAGAGCAGTTCCTCTTTCCTCACTGGAGATTGAGGCAGCAGCTTAGATGTGATGGCTGTATTAGTTTTGTTTTTTAGGCCCCCTTTCTTCTATTTTTATCTGGTGATTCCCAGTAGGTCTGTTGTCTTTTCAAAAGAACAAGCGCTCTTCCTGATGTATCAGTTTACAAGGATGGGATTAACCATTTAATGCTGCCAGGGATGCTTACAATGATCAGCTATTTATTCATGTAAAATCTTTATTCCAAAAGAAAAAAAAACATTCGCTGTAACTGATTATAGTGCTTGAATTTGGTTTTAGCTGGTGTTGGTAAATCTGCTGTGACCCAAACTAAATTTACAGCTGCCGCTCAAGGCTCCACTAGGTCCTCTTATGTAGCAACTGGTTGGAGTGCAGACTAGGCCAGAGCTTGTCCCGTCTTTTCCCTTTTCCATTGAATATCTAAATCCGCTAGTACATTAAAACTAACCCCCCCCCCCCCCCCCCCCCGCGACTGACAATGCTGCTGTCTGCTGTGCCCCCTGTGCTGCTTCATCCAGAGTGGAGGCAATCTGTTACTTGCCAGATCACCAGGTGAAAACAGAGGGGAAAGGAAGCCTAAAGAATAAAACTAATGCAACCACCACATCCAATAATTGGTAAGCTGCAACATATTACATTTTTTTTTTAGTTTAATACCTCTTTAAAGATTTCATCAACCATGTAATTAGGGTGTAACCTGTTGCTAAGCACCCCCACTCTTCTCCCCTCTCCCCTTCCAGTTCCAGCCACATGTAAACAGGGCCTTTTTTTTTTTGTTTTTTTTTTTTGATGTTTTGCTTTTAGGGTAGAGGAGAGATTTGAGGTCTTTAAGACCACAGATCTCTCCATAAAGAGGACCTGTCATGTTGTATTGTTCTCACAAGGGATGTTTGCATTCCTTGCGATTAAGCAGTAAAAGTAATTTAAAAAAAAAAGTGCAAAAATGTAATAAAATAAATTAAAAAAATAAATTTTAAACGCGCCCCTGTCCCTGCGTGCTCCTGCACAGTGGTGAACACATACGTTGGTGGTATTTGATCACCTCTGCGGTTTTTTATTTTTTGCGCTATAATCACAAAAAGAGCGACAATTTTGAAAAAAACAATATTTTTTTACTTTTTGCTATAATATATATCTCAATTTTTTTTTTTTTTTAAACAATTTTTCCTCAGTTTAGGCCGATTATGTATTCTTCTACATATTTTTGGTAAAAACAAATCGCAATAAGCGTATATTAATTGGTTTGCGCAAAAGTTATAGCGTCTACAAAATAGGGGATAGATTTATGTCATTTTTATTTTTTTATTTATTTATTTTTTTTTTACTAATGGCGGCGATCTGCAATTTTTATTGTGACGCTGACATTGCGGCAGACATATTGGATACTTTTGACACTATTTTGGGACCAATGACATTTATAAAGCAATCAGTGCTATAAAAATGCTCTGATTACTGTATAAATGTCACTGGCAGGGAAGGGGTTAACACTAGGGAGCGATCAAGGGGTTAAATGTGTGTCCTAGGGAGTGATTCTAACTGTGGGGGGAGGGGTCTGATAAGAGGTGGAGACCGATCAGTGTTCCTATATACAAGGAACATACAATCAGTTCTCCTCTCCTCTGACAGGACGTGGATCTGTGTGTTTACACACACAGATCCATGTCCCTGCTCTGTGATGAGAAATCGCGGGTGCCCGGCGGGCATCGTGGCCGCCGGGCACTTGCATCGGGTCCCCAGTAGTGCGCCGTGCGCACCACCGGCGGCTCATGCGCGCGCAGGCTTTTCACAATGCCTGGAAGCCGAGGACATCATATGACGGCCGCCCGGAGGGACGAAGGGTTCCTGCGGCTGTCATTTTACAATACGGCGGTAGGCAAGTGGTTAAGTACCATAGTTTGGTGCCAGTCCATGAGCGTCCAAAGCATAACATGTTGGGTAACCTCTTTACTTGGCGCAACATTCTCTTTTTCATATTATACAAAAAAATTGGGGTATAATTCTATGTTGTGTTTATTTTATTTTTTTTTTTAATTCAATAAAGTATATTTTCTCCAAAACAATTGCACGCTGCATAAAAACTGTGACATAAAAAATTGCAACGACCACCATTCTGTTCTCTAGGATCTCTGCTAAATATATAAAGATTGATCGATCGATCGATAGATAGATAATGTTTAGGGGTTCTAAGTAATTTTCTAGCAAAAAATACAGACTTTTACTTGTAAAGAACAAGTGTGAGAAAAAAGCCTGGTTAGCAAGTGGTTAAGGTGAACTTAGCCTCTATGGGTGTGAAGTGGCCCACAGAAATTATCACACCAGCTTAATGATAGAAGTTCTGAAAATACTAAAATTTTAGTCATTGACACATAGAAATGTTTATTTATAAATACGTTCTTAAATATTTTAGGTAACAAACAACCATTCTTTGTCCTTTTGGAAGTAATGCCCCGTATGCACGATCCGAAAATCGTACGAAAAATGCCGCATTCGAATAGATCATACGATAATCGGATCGTTAGTACAGAGCTTTCGAGAGCTGATCAGGACAGTTCATCCGATTTATTATTCTATCGGACATGCACGGAAATTTTTTCCATACGATGCCAGATCGTACGATTTTCGTTTAATCCGTACAGCTATCGTTCGAAAATGCAGTACAAATGCATTGCAACACATGACATCACTTCCGGATTTTTATTTTGCCATACGGAATTTTCGGGACTTTAGTAAACTCATCAAATTCGACGTGAGATTAGCATAGAGACAAAAACGGACGATCATTCGTAAGCGGATCGTGTGTACGGGGTTTAAAAGTTACCAGTGAACTCGCAGATTTAATTTTGCCACCAAGCATCCACCTTTTGCAGATACCTCATGTTCCTGTACCCCACAAATTGGTCATTACATTGACTAACTACATATGTTAACTATATGTAGGTTGCGTCCAATGAAAATGACCTTTTAATGTGTATAAATAAAATTTCCATCTTTTAGTGTCTGCATGCAGCATGATATAGATTACAAATATATGTTTGCAAGGTTGGCTGTGCAGTTTGCCCTTCAGTATTTACGATTTGTGAACCTGTGCCGTGCAGACAAATACCTATTTCACAATATTGTCTGCCTCCCCCTTTCCTAATCACAATCTTGACTTATCCTGACTAGCCTGTAGCAATGTATAATTACATACACTCTCTCTTCATAGGGTTCTTTTATACCGTCACAGCATCCCTTCCACTTCCAGCTCCTCATGTTTCTCATAGACCTGGTACCAACTGTGCTTGGATACAATAAAACTATTTATGCATATCCTTACTCTATATACTGCGATGAGAAGATGGATTTGTAGCTAAAAGCTGTCACTGTGCTCTGCCTTTTCTTTCTCACCCAGGTACAGATGAGCATAAATGCCTCATTTTGTTACATTTTTTTCTCTTTTTTTTTTTTTTTTCGTTTTTAATCTTCAAATGGTCTCCTTTTTTATTTTTTGGTGCTTTTATTTTTAATATGTTTTTCTTTGTTAAATGTGTTAATTATGAAAGCACTTATTTTGGAAATCTTGGAGCATGTGGAGCAATTATTTTAAGTATGGGCATAAATATCCATTTAAATTGGAGATGTTTATGATTGGAAGCGATGCTTTGTTGTAATTTATGTAAGAGGGCGTGTCCGACACAGACACAAGTAATATGTAATATACATATTTTGTGTGTTGATAGATCTCTCATTTATATACAACCCCTGGCAAAAATGATGGAATCACCAGTCCCTGAGGATGTTCCTTCAGTTGTTTATTGTTGTAGAAAAAAAGCAGATCACAGACATGGCCAAAAACTAAAGGCATTTCAAATGGCAACTTTCTGGCTCTAAGAAACACTAAAAGAAATCAAGAAAAATAATTGTGATGGCCAGTAACAGTTAGATTTATAGAACAAGCACAGGGAATAAATTATGGAATCACTCAACTCTGAGGAAAAAATTATGGAATCATGAAAAGCAAACAAACAAAATAACACTCCAACACATCACTAGTACTTTGTTGCACCACCTCTGGCTTTTATAACTGCTTGCAGTCTCTGAGGCATTGACTTAATGAGTGATAAACAGTACTCTTCATCAATCTGGCTCCAGTCTTCTCTGATTGCTGTTGCCAAATCATCTTTGCAGGTTGGAGCCTTGTCATGGACCATTCTCTTTAACTTCCACCACAGATTCTCAATTGGATTGAGATCCGGACTGTTTGCAGGCCATGACATTGACCTTATGTGCCTTTCTTCAAGGAATTTTTTCACAGTTTTTTTCTCTATGGCAAGATGCATTATCATCTTGATAAATGATTTCATCATCCCCAAACATCCTTTCAATAGATGGAATAAGAAAAGTGTCCAAAATTTCAATGTAAACCTGTGCATTTATTGAAGATTTAATGACAGCCATCTCCCCAATGCCTTTACCTGACATGCAGCCCCATATCATAATTGACTGTGTAAATTTGCATGTTTTCTTCAGACAGTCGTCTGCATAAATCTCATTGGAACGGCACCAAACAAAAGTTCCAGCATCATCACCTTGCCCAATGCAGATTCGAGATTCATCACTGAATACGACTTTCATCCAATCATCCACAGTCCACGATTGCCTTTCCTTAGCCCATTGTAACCTTGTTTTTTTTGTGTTTAGGTGTTAGAGATGGCTTTCTTTTAGCTTTTCTGTATGTAAATCCCATTTCCTTTAGGCGGTTTCTTACAGTTCGGTCACAGATGTTGACTCCAGTTTCCTCCCATTTGTTCCTCATTTGTTTTGTTGTACATTTTCTGTTTTCAAGGCATATTGCTTTAAGTTTTCTGTCTTGACGCTTTGATGTCTTCCTTGGTCTATCAGTATGCTTGCCTTTTAACCACCTTCCCATGTTGTTTGTATTTGGTCCATGTTTTAGACACAGCCGACTGTGAACAACCAACATCTTGTGCAACACTGCGTGATGATTTACCCTCTTTACCTCCATACTAACAAGCAGATTTAATCTGATGCAGGTGTTATTGTTTGTAATGAAAATTTACAGGGTGATTCCATCATTTTTTCCTCAGAATTGAGTGATTCCATAATTTATTCCCTGTGCTTGTTCTATAAATCTAACTGTTACTGGCCACCACAATTATTTTTCTTGATTTCTTTTAGTGTTTCTTAAGGCCAGAAAGTTGCCATTTGAAATGCCTTTAGTTTTTGGCCATGTCTGTGATCTGCTTTTTTTCTACAACAATAAACAACTGAAGGAACATCCTCAGGGACTGGTGATTCCATAATTTTTGCCAGGGGTTGTATCCATTTAAAATTGGAGATGTTTATGATTGGAAGCGATGCTTTGTTGTAATTTATGTAAGAGGGCGTGTCCGACACAGACACAAGTAATATACATATTTTGTGTGTTGATAGATCTCATATATATATATATATATATATATATATATATATATATATATATATATATATAATCCTTTATACCCAGGTAAAGCTGGCAGCATTTCAGCATACATGGACTGTAATGCAGCTTAAATTTTCACAAAGCTGTAGCTGAAGAACACTGTCTAGTACACCTTACATAGCAAGCATAACTTATATTTAAAGTACAGCGAACAAACCTAAAAGTAGAAGTTCTTCAGTCAAATGACTAAATATACAGCTCAGAGACACATTTGTGCTCCTTTCTATAGGATAAAGAAAGTGCATACTCTGTGTTGTGGGGGGTAGTACTAGGGATTTAACTCAATATAGCCCAACTTTAGAGGCTTCTAAGGGCCCCCAAAATGTTGTTGTTGCAAACCAGGCAAACAGCTAAATGTACTGTTAAAATACTTGTGTAAGAACTGCTTTATCTGTCAAGGATGTGTCGTTTTGTTCAGCCATTGTTTTGATTTACACTCATGGCAGGTGCTTTCCAAAGCACAAACAGGTAACTTGGTGATACTGGCAAAATTGTAATTGAGCTCAAACATAATTTTTCAATGTGTTTGATGCAGAAGCTGTAAGGAACGACTGCTGCAAACAGTAAACCCTTTATTCCCTTCAACAGTAGCTCCATGTTGACCGCCATTTCTGTCCAACAAGGTTAAATAAAAATTTGCATTAAAACCCAATCCTCATAGAAACATTAGGCTCCCCCCCTCCTTGCCATGCTTGATCTTGAGTTTCTTCTTTAAATAGGTTGTACTCTTTTTGAAGAGCTCATTTGGGAACCTCTGCAATACACATTTAACCTTTAAATATAGTCTTGTGCTCTATAGCTTAATGGACTCATAATGCATGATTACACAAGTTTAGAGCCAGCCCTGTTAAATGAAGTGGTGACATTTTACGCGCAGTTAAGCAAGCTAGAACAATTCTCAAGCTTTTAGCTGGGAATTCACTGCAGTGTGCACTGAAAAAAATCCAGTTTACATTGTAGATTATATTCACAGAAAAGAGTGTTGCTTTTTGTATCACCAATAATTAGTCCTGACATGCACACTAACCAGATGAAAATCAAAGGACTGGAGATGCAATGCCAACACTCTAGGTGTGATCTGTCACCTTCTTTACTACTTGACTATTTTGTCAGAAGTCAGTGGATACATACCTTCATCTTTTAGGCGCACAAATTATCTTGTACATGCCAATGCCAAGTCAGCAACCTGATCAGTGCCATAAAGACTCATTTGTGCTGGTTTTTCCTTTTTCGTACTACAGTAATAAACCCATTTTGTTTTTTAGTTTTTTTCATAGTACATTAATAAACCCTTTTTTTTTTTATATTGATTCTTACTCCTTCGGTTTGGGAACATTTACAAAGCTGTTTACCCCAATGCTGGAGAGTTAGAGCTCTCCAGTCAGAAGGAACAAAGAGTTCGTTTTGGATAGCTGTATTTTTGACTCAGAAGTGTGCGTATGTTGGACTGCTGCAGAGAAACTGCTGCTTCCACACAGCATCAGTCCTTCGCTACTGCATGCTGACTGTAGGCAGGTTTTCTACTCTGGATGTGGCTGCTTTACAAAGGGAATGAACTGAAAGACGTTGACTATCTTTTGTTTTGATTGTCTTTGACATATAAAAGGAAACTACAATTGGGCTTTAAGATACTTTGGTACTAAAACTACAGTTTTTATTTAGTTTTTTGGGACTAAAAACCGCTGTTTTCACTGAAGATATTTATATGTATCCATTGTAAATCATTTGTCGTCTTTGAAGACTTCCACATCTACGGTAGTCATTGGGCAAATAACTTAATATTTTTTCTTTGTAACTAAAACGTATCACACTAGTGGCTAAAAAGAGAGAGGTCATCGATAGAACAGTGCATTATCAAACTGGATATGGGAGAGCATGTATGGACCTCTTAATTTTATAGAAACATATCTGTAATGATACATAGCCTTGTTAAACACTATGGTGGCTGGTGTGACTATAGATGAACCTTTCGGAAACATGGAAGTTACCATTGCTGGCTTCTTTTTAAAGGTAAAGACTGAAGGGCGGTTATCTGAATCTACTCTTCACTAACTGGTTTGGACGATTATTAAGTGTCAGGATACCGAATATGTACATGCTTGTTCTGGGACATTGACTCTCCAAGTACTGAAGGAAGAAACACTATGATGTTAGAACATGTACCTTCCAAATGAAGTCCACAATAATAGGTCCCAGTGTTTTGCTTCTTACAGGAGCCGCTGTCCGTGGTCCTGAGCCACAGAAAAAAGCAGATGTCAGAATGTCAGCTAGCACACCCAAGATACTTCGAATAAGCTTACGAAGTAAACCCAAGAATATTAATGTCCAGCCAAATCCTTGTAATACAATGGCAACCACAGACACCCCCTCAGTGGTGAACAGACATGAGCCTATTGTGCTAAGATGGACTATAATGTTTGCCAGCATTGACTATACATTTCAGCTCATAAATCATTAAAGCGATACTAAAGTCTGCTTTAAAAAAATAAATGATTCAAGTATGTATTCTTAAAGTAGAGTTCCAGGCAAAAATTGAACTCCCTAGAAAACGAAACCCCACCCCACCCCACCCTCGTTTTTGGATATATACTTAGATATATATATATATATATATATATATATCTATCTAATTAAATAATATATATATATATATATATTAGGGCTGCAGAAATTAAAGGTTAATTCCTTGATTAATCGTTCATTTTTTTGATCGGTACTCACCTCTCCGCCGGCTTCAGGGAGTTCCATTGGAGATCCGGTGACGTCACAGACATCAACGTCACCGGACTTCTCCCCCTTCCCCAAGTGCCTCCGTCTGCTAACGAAGAGAAGGGGGGAGGAGTCCGGTGATGTCTATGTCTGTGAAATCATAAATTGAGGAAGACAGATCCTAACGATTTGATTGATCTCACTGGTCAAAGTATTTAGATACACATCTATGGAAATCCTGGACTTAGCTATGAAAATCAACATATCTGAGGGCATTCCTGGCTGTAAGTCAGTTTGACGATGAACTGACATTGATTGGTTATCCAGCAATCAAGAAACCTTTATGATGAGGGCACTTTTTTTTCCGAAGAGCTGACACTTTGCTGTCTCCGCAGGTGATGGATGCCTCTGGCTCTCCATCGGTTCCCCTGATGCCCAATGGTGCTATTTTAATAGACTGTAGGGTGACGCCGTAGCCAAGCCCCACTGAGGAAGTTCTGATTGAACGTAACACTACGGGGGAGGAGCTACGCATGACATCAGCTAAAAGTAGTTGGATCTGTATGTGCGTTTATAATTGATTAAAAAAAAAAAAGATTAATCAAACATGAAAATTTTAATCAGTAACAGCCCTAATAAATTATATATATTAATCTACATACTTCCTGTTTCCCTTAGTAAGGATGCCACGGCGCCTGCACACGGAGCCGATGGACAGGTTGGCTTCGGGTGACGACATCGCGGGCTTCCTTGACAGGTACCGCATATACTCAAGTATAGGTCGATCCAAATATAAGCCGAGGCCCCTAATTTACCACAAAAAACTGTGAAGAAATGCAGCAGCTACTGTAAGTGCATACCTCCCTGTGTCCTGTGCAGATCTGCCTACCTCTCTGTGCCGCTCTGCATCCCTCCTGTGCCGCTCTGCATCCCTCCTGTGCCGCTCTGCATCCACCGATCAGCGCGTTATAAAAACATACGGCGGCCATTCCAGTGTTCAAAAGCCATGCCTCCTCCTCGTCTGTGATAGGCAAAACACTCAATTTCCCAGCAGTCAGTGTTCAGCCTATCAAGGACATCCGCTCATCCTCATACCACGGACAAGGATGAGAGGATGTCCGTGATAGGCTGAACACTAACTGCTAGGAAATTGAGTGTTCTGCCTATCACAGACGAGGAGGAGGAGCGGTTTTTGAACACTGGAATGGCCGCCGTATGTTTTTATGACACGCTGGTCGCCGTCTGTCTGCATGACGCTGATCAGGTAGGCAGACAGTGGTGACTCGAGTATAAGCCGAGGGGGGGCACTTTAAGCATAAAAAAGGAGTGAAAATCTTGGCCTATACTTGAGTATATAAGGGTCCTTATATTAAAAGTCAGCAGCTACAGTATTTGTAGCTGCTGACTTTTTTTCACCCAGGCTGGAACTTACTTTAGTATCTAATATTGTTCCCACTGTATATAGAAAGCCACCCTCTCTCGTTCATTCCTGACATGGCCTAGGGACTATGGGATTTTTAGTTTGCATAGAGCAGTGCACATGACTGCCACTAATTGCACTGCTTGTTCCCAACAAGTGTAAGTGAGGAGGAAAAGGAGACGTTCAGAAGCTCAAGCAGGATGTTACCTGGAGGCAGAAAAATAGATTACCGGGCCAGTAAGTAGTGGATGTGTATTGGGATGCACCGATACCATTTTTTTTTTTTTTTTACAATGAGTACAAGTACCGATACTTTTTTTTTTTTTTTTTTTAAGTATTCACCGATACCAATTAGCGATAGCTACCACAACTGTTTTGTTTTAACTTCAGCTGTCAGCAATGGTACAAAGCATTGAAAAGTTATTTACAAATGAAATAAATTGTTTTTTTTTTTTAATTTAGCACTTTTTCAATGTAAAATGTGTAAAAATATTCACTAACAAAGTAAGCAAAAAAAAAGTTTTAATTGTTTATCGTTTATAAAATAGACGTGAACAAAAGAAAAAAAGCAGGAAAATAATAAATAAATGGAGGAGGATAGGGAGTTAATTAAGGCTGACTAGAGTAAATTAAGGGTTATTAAGGGGTTAAACAGGAACATTTTTTCATCCCTTTGATCTGCAGATGAAGAAACATAAATATACAAAAAGAAACAATGTTTCTTTTTATTTTAGTGTTTCAGGGCTGAGCAATGTTGGTAATAACCGGTTCCCGACCGGCTCCTGTACATTTACGTTGGCAGAATGGCACGGCTGCGCAAAGTAACGTACCCGTACGTTACTTTGAATTTGCTGCTGTGCGTGCGCCTGCTGCAAGCTCCCTGAGTCGGGTCGCAGGTCCCGCGGACTCCATCGCCGTGGGGACACCCGCGATCGCCTCACGGATCGGACGAACGGGGAGATGCTGATGTAAACAGCATCTCCCCGTTTTGCCTAGTGACAGTGTCACTGGATCTCTGCTCCCTGTCATCGGAGCAGAGATCAATGTAGTGACACACACAGCCCCTCCCCCCTACAGTTAGAAAACACTCCCTAGTACTGATTTAGCCCCTCCCTGCCCCCTAGTGGTTAACCCCTTCACTGCCAGTGTCATTTATACAGGAATCAATGCATTTTTATTGCACTGATTGCACTATGAATGACAATGGTCCCAAAAATGTGTCAAAAATGTCCGCCATAACGTCGCAGTCACAATAAAAACCGCAAAAAATAAAAATCGCAGAGATGATCAAATACCACCAAAAGAAAGCTCTATTTGTGGGGAAAAAAGGACGTCAATTTTGTTTCGGAGCCACGTCGCACGACCGTGCAATTGTAAGTTAAAGCGACACAGTGCCGAATCGCAAAAAGTGCTCTGGTCAGGAAGGGGGTAAATCCTTCCAGGGCTGAAGTGGATAAACATTGCCGGCTGCTTTTTTTTTTTTTTGAAAGCTCCAATTACCGGACTTCTTTAACACTGGGGAGACCCACTGACCGCTTAAAGAACCGAGCTTGAAAGTATCGCTGCATTTGCACGAGTACCGATACTTGTGCAAATACTCGGTATCGATACCGATACTAGTATCGGTGCAACCCTAGTATTGATGATTATTTTTGAAGAATAAGGATATCGTTCAGTGTCACTTTAATAAAGGTGCATTGTTGCTCATTTTAGGGGGGGGAGAAATCACATTCATGTAAGTGCATGTTTTGTTGCTGTATTGCATTGCCTGTACTAAACAGAATTTGTTAGAAAGCTCCAAATAAACCATAACCTCTTGATGTAGGACTAAAATATATGCGACTGAAATGCATTTTACTTTATACAAAAAATACCCAATTAGTACAGAATCACTTTATTATTTTTGTTTTTTTTCCAACAGCTGAAGGAGGTGGATTCAAGGAAAATCTTAAAAGCTATGTTTTCTTATGTGTGGCCCAAAGACCGGCCTGATTTACGAGCAAGAGTTGCTATATCCCTTGGGCTTTTAGCTGGTGCAAAGGTAAGTGATCCTATGGCCTTTATCCAGAAAACCATTAATCATGTCCATTGGGAGGCTGAAATAAGTGCCTGCATATGACCCCATAGGTCACTTTTTTATCCAAATCAGTGGCACAGCAGTTTGGAAATATTGGAAATCATAGGATTAATACTCTAGTGCTCTGCTTCCTCTTGTACAAAATGCAATCTAAACTGGAGACAGGGGGCAGCAGCATGGTTAACCCATTGGTGGTCATTTTTAAACAAGCATTTTCTTTTACACAGCACTTGATTTTGTTATAATTTCTTCAGACATAACAGCAGACATTTAGAATTTGCAGGTCCCATAAGTTTGCAACAGCTTATTATTTATTTGAGACTGCCATTTAAAGATGCTGAACATATTGTCACTATCCTAAAATATTGAGGTACTAAAAATTACCTGGGAAAGACTCTCTTCCTTTTCTGTTTCATTGATTTAGTTGCTTTTTTTTTGTTGAATAGAGTGTAGTTTGTGTGTGTATATAAAGCTTAACGCAGAACTTTTACCCATAACTATTTGATAACCATTATTTTTTATAAAAGAACATCCATTCCTTAATTATGCTACCCACTTAGTGTGTGCTGTAAATTGCCTCCAGCTTTTCACTTGTTTTTTTCCGGTTGAAGGGCTGCCATTTTATTGAAGCCCAGAGCATTCACTTCCTTATTGGAAACTCTCCCCCCTCACTTTGGTCTCAAAATCTATATGTCACTTTCTTCATTAAAGGAGAAGTACAGCCAAAGCTCATTTGCAATTCGTTCTGCACTCCTGTGACCTGTTTTCAGCAGACAGCGGGCTTACATCACAGAACTGTTCCAGGCTCGGGAAAGATCGCGACCATATGGTCAGGATGTGCCCACATGCCTGGACCGGCACCTGGCTCAGCCTCTCAGAGAGCCGCTGATAGCCTGAGCCACCTGCTCCCGTCCCCTCCACAGCACAGCAGTCCAGTGAGCACGTGCATATCGGGCAGTGCAGAGAGACAGTAATTGAGTCACCAGCTCTCCGTTCAGTTCATACAGCTCCGTGAGCAATCGGCGGTGTTTGCTCGGTTCTCACTGTCTCAGAGAACACAATAGCTCTGCAGGATTGATTCCCCCATGGACACTGACTGTGTTGATGGGGGGAATCAAGTGATTTTCTTTTTTGCATCCTATGGTTTGCAAAACTGGTTGGCCCTGTGTTGTGGGGAATAGGCCCTTGTCCTCATCAACATGGGGTTAAAGTGCTAAGGAGAGTCACCCCCCCCCCCCCATGTTGAGGGCATGTGGCTTGTCTCCCTCACACCCCAGTGGCCCTTCCAAGCTACATACCTGGATGAGGATCTGGTATGGATTTTGGGGGGGCGACCTCACGCCAGTCCCGACTCTACTATTGTTTTACATTCTGCTGTCGGTGGGGAATCCCGCTAATTTCAGATGAGAGTTATGGTTGTTAAGGACGGCCCCTTAACAACCAGCTGAAATTTCATACATTCTGTAAATATCATATGCCTGGGCCACTACTTATTTAACAGTATTTGCGGAGTTGTATTATATTCGACTTTTTAATTAGAATTATCAATTTAAAATATGATTTTATTGTTGGCCATTATTGGTACCTTTTAGTGCAAGAAAAGCTCAAGAAAAATGCAGTCTCTAACCATCTCTTGTATCATGTCCCCAGTCTCTAACCATCTCTTGTATCATGTCTACAATCTTACTTAAACTTTAAAGTGGTTGTAAACCCTTACAACACAGTTTTTGTTACAGGTAAGCTTATAATAAGGCTTACCTGTAGATACCCTGGATATCTCCTAAACCTGAACGGTTTAGGAGATATCCCCTGTATTTGCATGTGCCGATGTCATCGACTCATGCGCACTTATGTGCGATTGCTTCAGTTACTGCGCCTTACCGGCGGGAGTGATGTCATCGTGGCTCCGGCCAGTCACAGCTCCGGAGCCTGCGATACCCATAAGTAACTCCGGGAGCGATGTCGCCGGCCGGAGCGGTGAACGAGGACCGCTGCGGCGGCTTCGATCTAAGGTAAGTAATACATAATGAGCTGGTATGCTATGCATACCAGCTCATTATGCCTTTGTCTTGCAGGGTTTTTTTGGGGGGTTTACAACAACTTTAACTACTTCCATACCGGGCATTTTCACCCCCTTCCTGCCCAAGCCAATTTTCAGCTTTCAGCGCTGTCGCACTTTGAATAACAATTGCGCAATCATACTACACTGTACCCAAATGAAAATTTTATCATTTTTTCCCCACTAATAGAGCTTTCTTTTGGTGGTATTTGATCACCCCTGCAATTTTTATTTCTTGTGCTATAAACAAAACAAGAGTGACAAGTTTGAAAAAACACAATATTTTTTACTTTTTACTATAATAAGTATCCAAATTTTTTTTTTTTTTTAAACAAATTTTTTCCTCATTTTAGGCCGATACGTATTCTTATACATATTTTTGGTAAAAAAATATTGCAATAAGCGTATATTTATTGGTTTGCACAAAAGTTATAGCGTCTACAAAATAAGGATAGATTTATAGCATTTTTAATATTATTTATTTTTTTTACTAGTAATGGTGGCGATCTGCGATTTTTATCGTGACTGCGATATTGCGGCGGACACATCGGACAATTTTGACACATTTTTGGGACCATTCACATTTATACAGCGATCCGTGCTATAAAAATGCATTGATTACTGTATAAATGTGACTGGCAATGAAGGGGTTAACCAGGAGGGGCGCTGTAGGGGTTAATGTGTTGCTAGGGAGTGATTCTAACTGTGGGGGGAGGGGATTCACAAGGGGAGGAGTCCGATCGGTGTTCCTCTGTACAAGGAACACACCATCGGTCTCCTCCCATCTGACAGGCCGTGGATCTGTGTGTTTACACACACAGATCCACGGTCCTGCTCGGTTACCGGGCAATTGCAGGTGCCCAGCGGACATCGCGGCCGCCGGGCACGCGCCACGGGACCCGAGCGATGCGGCGGGAGCGCGCCCCCTGGGCTGCCTGGAAGGCTGCGCCGTCATATGACGGCGGCCCAGAACAACAGCTGCACCGTCCCGCCGTCATATGACGGCGGGCAGCAAGTGGTTAAACACACTGCTAATAGTATTGGCAAAATTTCCATTTGGTGCACCTCTAGTAGACATGATACAGGAGCCGGTCAGAGACTGCAAACATGATTCAACAGATGATCAATGCAGCCTCATCAGTGCCTGTCATGCAGCCTCGCCAATGCCTGTGCCTGTCATGCAGCCTCGCCAGTGCCTGTGCCCATCATGCAACCTCACCATTGCCTGTGCCCATCAGATGCAGCAGCCTGCCTGTGCCCGTTATGCAGCCTCACCGGTGCCTGTGCCCATCAGATGCAGTAGCTTGCCTGTGCCCATCAGATGCAGCAGCCTGCCTGTGCCTATCAGTTGCAGCAGCCTGCCTGTGCCCGTCATGCAGCCTCACCAGTGCCTGTGCCCATCAGATGCAGCAGCCTGCCTGTGCCCGTCATGCAGCCTCACCAGTGCCTGTGACCATCAGATGCAGCAGCCTGCCTGTGCCAGTCGTGCAGCCTCGCCAGTACCTGTGCCCATCAGATGCAGCAGCCTGCCTGTGCCCATCATGCAGCCTCACCAGTGCCTGTGTCCATCAGATGCGGCAGCCTGCCTGTGTCCGAAACAGAGCAGCGATCCCTATGTGTCACAGAGCTGGATTTGTATTGCCTGGGCCGCAGTAACAATGTCCCGCCTCCTGTGATCATGTTGCACTGATCCTATGTCCCGCCATTGGATCAGTGTGTCGTCTATCACAGGAGGTGGGACATTATTACTACGGCCTGGACACTTCAGCTCCCTGACACAGGGAGATCGCCGCTCTGCAATGAGAGGAGGGAGGGAGGGGAGGACAGGACCCTGACCAGGATGACACTCCGCAATGGGCGGCACCACTACTGTGCATGCGCGATTTTTGTGTGGTTTTGTGTTTTGTTTTTTTCGGCAACATGCCGAAAAGAGCATTTTTCGGCTTTTTTTTTTTTTTTTTTTTGACCACCGAAATTTCGGTGCATCACTAATTGCATATACTGTAATATTTGGGGAATACGTGTCACGTGACCCAAATACCGCATTACAGTGGGGACGGAAAGTATTCAGACCCCCTTAGATTTTTCACTCTTTGTTATATTGCAGCCATTTGCTAAAATCATTTAAGTTCATTTTTTTCCTCATTAATGTACACAAAGCACCCCATATTGACAGAAAAACACAGAATTGTTGACATTTTTGCAGATTTATTAAAAAAGAAAAACTGAAATATCACATGGTCCTAAGTATTCAGACCCTTTGCTGTGACACTCATATATTTAACTCAGGTGCTGTCCATTTCTGATCATCCTTGAGATGGTTCTACACCTTCATTTGAGTACAGCTATGTTTGAATATATGGATTGGACTTGATTAGGAAAGCCACACATATATAACACCTTACAGCTCACAGTGCATGTCAGAGCAAATAAGAATCATAAGATCAAAGGAACTGCCTGAAGAGCTCAGAGACAGAATTGTGGCAAGGCACAGATCTGGCCAAGATTACAAAAAAAAAATCTGCTGCACTTAAGGTTCCTAAGAGCACAGTGGCCTCCATAATCCTTAAATGGAAGACGTTTGGGACGACCAGAACTCTTCCTAGAGCTGGCCGTCCGGCCAAACTGAGCTATCGAGGGAGAAGAGCCTTGGTGAGAGAGGTAAAGAAGAACCCAAAGATCATTGTGGCTGAGCTCCAGAGATGCAGTCGGGAGATGGGAGAAAGTTGTGGAAAGTCAACCATCGCTGCAGCCCTCCACCAGTCGGGGCTTTATGGCAGAGTGGCCCTACAGAAGCCTCTTCTCAGTGCAAGACACATGAAAGCCCACATGGAGTTTGCTAAAAAAACACCTGAAGGACTCCAAGATGGTGGGAAATAAGATTCTCTGGTCTGATGAGACCAAGATAGAACTTTTTGGCCTTAATTCTAAGCGATATGTGTAGGAGAAAACCAGGCACTGCTTGTCACCTGTCCAATACAGTCCAAACAGTGAAGCATGGGGGTGGCAGCATCATGCTGTGGGGATGTTTTTCAAACAAAAAGATGAATGTGGCCAAGTACAGGGATATCCTGGACGAAAACCTTCTCCAGAGTGCTCAGGACCTCAGACTGGGCAGAAGGTTTACCTTGGAACAAGACAATGACCCTAAGCACACAGCTAAAATAACAAAGGCGTGGCTTCACAACAACTCAGTGACTGTAATTGAATGGCCCAGCCAGAGCCCTGACTTAAACCCAATTGAGCATCTCTGGAGAGACCTAAAAATGGCTGTCCACCAATGTTTACCATCCAGCCTGACAGAACTGGAGAGGATCTGCAAGAAGGAATGGCAGAGGATCCCCAAATCCAGGTGTGAAAAACTTGTTGCATCTTTCCCAAAAAGACTCATGGCTGTATTAGATCAAAAGGGTGCTTCTACTAAATACTGAGCAAAGGGTCTGAATACTTAGGACCATGTGATATTTCAGTTTTTCTTTTTTAATAAATCTGCAAAAATGTCAACAATTCTGTGTTTTTCTGTCAATATGGGGTGCTTTGTGTACATTAATGAGGAAAAAAATGAACTTAAAGTGGAGTTCCACCCAAAAGTGGAACTTCCACTAATCAGATTCCTCCCCCCCTCCGGTGACGCAGTTGGCACCTTTCAGGGGGGTACAGATACCTGTATATTACAGGTATCTGTACCCACTTCCGGCATAAATAGCCGCAGAATCTGCGGTTATTTACGCCACTTCCTGCTCCCTCCCGCTGCCTGCTGGGAAACACACACGGGTCCCAGAGGCAGCAGGGAGCATTTGTATTGCGCCGCGTGACTCGCGCATGCGCAGTAGGGAACCGGGAAGTGAAGCCGCACGGCTTCACTTCCTGATTCCCTTACCGAAGATGGAGGCGGCAGCACCCGAGGACGGAGAGACGCTTCGGCCTCGGGTGCCGACATCGCGGGCGCCCTGGACAGGTAAGTGTCCATGTTTTAAAAGTCAGCAGCTGCAGTATTTGTAGCTGCTGACTTTTAAAATTTTTTCTTTTGGCGGCGCTCCGCTTTAAATGATTTTAGCAAATGGCTGCAATGTAACAAAGAGTGAAAAATTTAAGGGGGTCTGAATACTTTCCATCCCCACTGTATATGCGTTTGTGAATTGCCCACTCTCATCAAGTACAACTAAATTTCAACCAACAGAGAGGAGATTCCGACTCTGGCCACTGCCCCTTACCACTCTGAATTAAGAGGCATAGCTGACCACATACCAGCTACTAAATAATGTTCAGCATGCAGAAGCACAATTTGGTTCTTTACTATGCACCCTGAACAGACACAAATGGCAACCACCCCAATTTGTAACTGGCTTATACAGCAAGGAGCACATGAAAAGACCATTGTATGTCAAAAAACAACAAACAGAAATTTGCAGTTCACTTGCGAGACAGCCTGCAACAAACCAAATTACCCTGTCCAACAGTTCATGGAAAAACAGGCAGTTTAACAAACCGGAACAGAAAACCTGAGATGAAAAAACACCTTGTTGACTAGTGTGTGAGAGATCATGGGGAGCCTGCACCACCTCTCAAGGAAGGAGAGGAATCTTGGTACCATTCGCACAAGCCAGATTAGATCAAGGTGGTCTATGACTCAAGCGCTTGATTTGAAGGTGTTTTGCTCAACAATGTCCTTCTCACATGGCCTAATCTGAACAACAACCCTATATACATTTTGCTTTGCTTAAGACAAGAACCAGTGGCTTACATTCAGCCAATGTTCCACTGTTTCATCTTTCGAGAAGAAAATGGAAGCTTCCTCAGGTTCCGATGGTATTGCACTTCACAATATTTCTACATTTTTACCTGGGTTACTCCTGAGTCTGATAAGAAAATCGGAGCTAATACCATTACAGTCAACACCTCTGTGAAGTCAAAGTTCTCGCCGTTTTGAACGCTTTTCAAAGTGGTTTTCTGTCATACAAGCTATTGCACGACTTATGCATGTTGCTCATCAATTTGCAACCAATACTGAAGACCATAAAGAGTGTTATGGATTGCACATCTGTAAAGGCCCCTTTCACGCTGTCGGACCGTTCAGGTCCGCCTGTAAGTTTTTTGTCGGTGTACCTGAATGGGCGCTCCATGCTAGTCTATGAAGCAACGGATGTCAGCGGTGATATGTCCGCTGACATCCGACCCGGTCCGATCCACTAAAATCGGATGCCCCTAGGATTATCATCCATCCCTAGCGGATCGGGTGAGATCCGATAAAAACGGACATGCTGTCCGTTTTTGTCCGATCTTTACATAGTAACCAGCGGCGCTCAGCGAGCAGTGAGGGACCTGTCATTCGCCGGCTCAGCGGAGATCAATGGAGAGATCTCCCGCTGAGCTGGCGGACAGAGGCGGACTCCAAGGCAGCGGATCCGCCTCGTGAGCATGAAGCCTTAAGGGCCTCCCACCCTGTAGGAAATTTTACAAGCAGAAAATGTCATCATTCGATGTGTTCAACATGAAGTGTGCGCACAGGAGATTGATAACGTATCAAAGGGACTCAACCTTTCTAAGGATAGTGATTGAACACACACTACAATAACGTGTAGCGCTAAAATGTGATATATCAAAGCCAGTATAGACCTTAAGTAACAGTGGCACTGAGAATCAAGCACATGAAATAAAAAATTAAACATTGGTATAAGGAGGTGGGAGAAGGAACTGGATAGTAAGCTTACAGACCCAGAAGTGTGGCTGATACTGAGGAGAGCAAACGCCACTTCGGTCAACTGCAAAATGTTGGATCTGAACTATAAGTGTTTAGCGAGAATGTACATGACCCCCGATCGTGTGCATAAATGCCAGAAGGAAACCTCGCAACTTTGTTGGAGGGGTTGCAAAGAAATGGGGTCAATGGCCCATATATGGTGGTCGTGCCCGGAAATCAAAAAATTCTGGGTAGGAGGTAAGGGGAATTATTAATGAAATCACTAGTATAGACATCGCTGATGACCCCTGGGAATGTCTATTTCATAAGAGGGAAATGCCCACAAAAACCTACCTGAAAACGCTACTACCACAGCTCACTGACGCGGCTAAAAGTCTTATACCCAGGTATTGGCAAAAGAAAGAAAGACCCGTGTTGAGTGAATGGTTCAACGAAATCCAAAGCCTAGAATATCTTAGGTTTAGCGAGGGGACTAAAATGGAGATATTTGAGACGAAGTGGAAGGCTTGGGTGGAGTTTAAGGACTCACTTAGAGCCGCGGAGGTATGGGCTAGCTAGCGTAGGGTATAGGACTCCGACTGACAGTAACAAGCAGTTTAGGGGTGACGTGTAGACATTGGGGAAGACAAGAGGAGAATGGAGCGGGAGTGGGAAAGGGGGTGTGAAATAAGGGAGGGGGGGTCTGGGGGTAGGGAGGCAGCGGGTGGGGGAAGGGGGGAGTGTTCTAGGTTGGAGTAAAGGAGGGTTTTATAGTGTGTGTGTGTGTGTGTGTGTGTGTATATGTATGTAGATATATAGATATATCTATCTCAGCGACATACTTGTTTTGTAAAAACGCAGATAAAAACTGCCACTATGTGACGAAATGAAGGGACGAGTTTGAATTTTCAATAAATGAAATACGTCTGCCGGATAAATAGCTCGCTGATGTGGCAAAAAAAAAAAAAGAGGCATATCCCCCAATTCTTCACATATGTGTCAAGTGTCCACAATGGCAAGGGAGGCATAAAAAACATCAAATTGCAGAGCAGTCAGCTGACCGATTAAGCACAGAACCGCCCTTTACTAATGTTCATAGATGACAGTGAAAACAGGTTCAGCACCTTGCCAATGTCTTCTGGAGTCATTGGAAGGAGGAGTACCTTTCCAAGCTTTACATTCTGTTAATGTTTGCATTACTCCATGTACTCCCCCTTTCTTCTTTTTCAGATGTATATGGCATAAAGTCTTCACAGAATGTTTGGACTTTATTCTCAATTGTTTAAAACTTGAAATCCTAGATTTCGAGGGGAAGCATCATATTGTTTTTTTGCTTTAAATAATTTTGTCTCTTCCTCACTCTGTAGCTAGAAGATGCTCTGTATTGCTATTTTCCCCATCTTTTTAGTGCGTCTTTAGTTTCTGTTCTGAGCAAATGTGATTACTGGAGCTGCACATCAATGCATAGCAGCACCCCAGTCCCAGATCTAGAATTGCATTAATTGCATTTTGTTAATAGCTTGAAGAGCATGCTTATGACACTCACAGGATAATAGTTATTTTTGTATTTGTTGTGTAGAGCATATTAGCACTGAAGCCCTGCTCATTTTATTTAGTGATACATTGAGCACAGGTGGATGGCACACACATATTAGGCATGGGTAATACCTGGCTTTCACATTTATGGGCTATAAAAATCATTATTTATAACCCCCCCCAAACACACACTTTTTAATGAAATAAGACTTAGGAGTGCTGTTTCTAGTACCTTCTTTGCACTAGCCTACCACGTGATGATTTCAGGGTATTGGGTTTGATTCCCCACAGTTAAATTTTTTTTCATGCCGGTATTAGTGCAGAGGCCACTGAAAATCATATTACACTGCCCTTTGCTGTTGTGCACAGCTAACACATTACAGATTGTGTACAGGACGAGTGAGATTATGTAGCTGCCTCAGGCAGCACAGTGCTTGGCTGCTTCTTACCAGACATTCATGAAATTTTAATCAGTTTCGACACCACTTCTAAATGATCTCACCTTGTTTAAGCACACTGGCACAGAACATGCTATAAGATGGGCAACAGAATTTCAAACCACAAAATACCAAATTACTTTGATTCTTTTATATGCGAGTATTTGTATACTGCAAGTCGGCTAGATCAGATTTGTGACATGCCTTGTTTACCCACTTCAATACCAGGCACTTTCTCCTCTTCCTGCCCAAGCCAATTTTTAGCTTTCAGCGCTGTCACTTTTAATGACAATTGCACGGTCATGCTACACTGTACACAAACAATTTTTTTTTTATCATTTTGTTCCCACAAATAGAGCTTTCTTTTGGTGGTATTTGATCACCGTTGGGGTTTTTATTTTTTGCGCAACAAATAAAAAAAAGACCAAAAATTTCGAAAAAAATAAACGTTTTTCTTTGTTTCTGTTATAAAATTTTGTAAACAAGTTTTCTCCTTCACTGATGGGCACTCATGAGGTGGCACTGATGGGCCGCACTGGTATGCGGCACTGGAAGGCTGCACTGATGGGTACTTGTGGATGGCACGGATGGGCACTGATAGGCATGGATGGGCACTGGTAGGTGACACTGCTGGGCGGCACTGCTGGGCATCACTGATGAGACATTTGGCAGGCATTCATAGTGGGCACTGACTGGCACTATTTTTGGGCACTGGCATCTTTTAGGGCGCTTTGTGGCATCCCTGGTGGTCATGGGGGCCATACCTGCTCATCAATGTGTGGTGGGCACCCTGGTGGTCCTGGTGCCATCCCTGGTGGTCCAGCATGGGCACCCGCGAGGGGGGGGGGGTTGGGGGGGGCGCACACAGACCCCTTGGGGCCGCCAATTGGCTCTCCTCTACTCGCGTCTGTCAGAGGTGAGTGAGGAAAAGCCGATAAATGGCTTTTCCTGTTTACATTGTGATCAGCCGTGATTGGACACAGTTGATCATGCTCTTTACTGAGTTCGGTGCAGTGGTGTGTCAGACTTGCACGCTGCACCACCGATTGCCACGCTGCGCGCACCGGCAGTGATCCTGCTGGACGTCATAAGACGCCCAGTCAGGATAACTGAACCACTGACCACCCATCATTTTGTAGTAGGCCGGGCGGGATGTGGTTAAAAGCCCTCCAGCCTGGTTTCTTGAATTTAAATCCCCACAGATTTCCCCTCTTTCACTTATATGCAACTGTAATATTTGACATTTCATGCAGGGAATGTAGCAGGAAGGTTCATGCAGACAGAGGTATGAATTTTCATTGCAGGATAGGGGCAAATCCAGGAATTCCACCTCAAGAATTAAGTCTCTTTGTCCCTAGTGCCTTCTACCCGCAACTAAAACATTAGTTTCAGCCAGGTGGAATGTTTTAAGATGATGAATTAATACAAAAATATGCTATTTAAAGTAGAGTTCCACCCAAAAGTGGAACTTCCGCTAATCTGATTCCCCCCCCCCACCTTTCAGGGAGGAAGGGGGAAAGGATACCGGTCTTTGACAGATATCCTGTCCCACTTCTGGGTGCCACAGCCGCAGCTATTGATGTCACGGCTGGGCCTCCCTCCTCCTTCCCCTGTCGCCGGGCCAGTAGGAGAGAGGAGCGGGCCTCGCGCATGCGCAGTAGGGTTCCCGGCATGAAGCCGAAAGGCTACACTGCCGGGTAACCTTAACCGCAATGGCGGCGGCAGCACCCAACAGCTGACGGGAACAGAAACATCAGCTGCGGTGCCGACATCGCTGGACTCCTGGACAGGTAAGTGGCCTATTATTAAAAGCCAGCAGCTGTAGTATGTGTAGCTGCTGGTTTTAAGATATTTTTTTTTTTTTTTTTTTTTTTTTTTTTGGGGGGGGTGGACCTCCGCTTTAACATCATTTTTTTAATGAGCTGTGAATATGAATTTCTGTAACTGTTCCGCTTTGAATTTTAGCTGATTGTTGGTTGAATGAACTTTTAAAAAGCTTTCTCTGTTGGACGCATGAAGTTTGAATAAGCTTGTTCTTCACGAATCTGTAGGAGAAGAAATGCAATTTGAAAAGGGAAACTTAACAATCTAATAGATATTAAAAGGAGGTAAAGTTCTAATTTAACTGTGCTGGCTGCTTATGCTAAAAATATTTTCCTTACAAAGTGTTATGTAATACTTAAGACACATTATTATTTATTTTTACTATGTTTTAACATGTTACAGTCCCTATGGTACTTCACTTAATCTTCCAGCCTCTAGATGTCACTGTTGGGAAGGCATGGTGTAGGATCAAATATAAATGACCCCTGCCCAACAATTACATGGCATTATTTGCATATTTTTAAGTTTTTATAAATGTATCTGTAGATATGCTAAATATATTTGAACTTTGATTTGAAAGTTGATCAAAACTTTTACTGTTTTTTGGGGGTTTTTTTGTAAGCTCCCTATGTAGTCCATATGCCCAGCTTATATTTGGAAGTAAGGTTATGCATTAGTGCTTTTCTTGGATTAAAACCTTTTAGAGGGACGTGGAGTAGTAAATACAGAAGGAAAAAAGTGTAATTTTTAAATTTATGCTGAGGATAGGTTAACGTGTTGAAACATTGTATTCAAATATAAATAAGCAGTAAGTAGCGTTGAGTAGCAGTATATGCAGTATAGCGTTGAGTGCAGCATATCTAAAAAAGAATGGAAATCATCTACACATAGGTTTTCCAGTACCCTGAGATAAGAGATAAAACCTCTAAAACAGATGTTTAAAAGTCTCCTGAAAACTGTGACTTTACAGTTTGAGGATACAGGGGTCTTTAAGTACCTGATACACAAGAAAGATGATGATCATGGGAAGCTGCATTCATGTGCCTTTAAAACACCACCACAAGACAGTCTAGGGTTTAAAACCTTGGATTAGACAGATGGGGTATAACTTGGAGCCCTTTTCAAAGTGGTTGATTATATATGTGATGCAAATGGTATTGCTGTTAGAATTGCATCTACAGTACAACAGATGCTCTCTGAAATTATGCCAAAAGAATTTGGCTCCAGTCCTGGTGGGAAGACCCTGTTCTAAAGCCAAATTATATAGAATTCCAGTGATGGTGAGTTTCCATGCAGAAGAAAATGAAACAGAAGCTGATCATGGACAAGAGCATACAGGAGGCTGAAGCAGAAGCCCACTTAGGACTCCTATTTATGAAATGTCAGTGGTATTACATTTCTGCTTGCTTTTCTCAATGATAGCAGCCAACAGACAGTGGTGACAGTATTCAAAGACAACGTACCATAGACAGCAAAACAAAATGCTGCCTGCACATCAGTATGATAGTCTGGTGCCAGCTCCTCATATACATTCGCTGCATTGCATTGTCGGGAGCACATACCGCCGTGGTGAACCCCCGGCAGCATTCTACCAAAAATAAAATAATAGGGCACATCAGCTTAGTACATTATCCCATGCACCATTTATTAATAATCCAAATAAAATATACTCACAAAGCATATCAAAGGAAATGATATCTTCAAGGTTGTTTGATTTGTTCAGCATAATCCAGACAATGGGGGGGACACCACCAGGATCCTAGCTGGCCTACGCATTTTGAGAGAAGTACCCTCTTCCTCAGGGCCGAACCATCTGGACCTTCTAACCTCAGATGGGGGGAGGCACTGACCTGAGTGTAGTATTAAAATAATGACTTTAATAGGATAAGATTAAAAACACTTACAATATGATAAAAGATGCATGCTCGTCAAAGTAAAGTGCAGTCCTGGCATTCCACATGGCTCTGCGGGTCCCGCCGCTGTTCCAGGTAGCTGGAAAGGATCGGGCAGCTGGCTGGAATGAATCCGTGTTTCTCCAGGAACCAGGAAGCTCCACGCTGACCAGGAAGTGACGTCACCGGCGTCTGATTGGACCAGGGTAGGGCTGGAATCTTGTCAATCAGGGCTGCAGTGGTGAAGTCTACGCCCTCGGAGATGGCTGCTCCTTCTAATGGCCTCTAAAGCAGCTAGCTCCAAGTGCGTAGCCTTCACCACTGCAGCCCTGATTGACAATAATCCAGCCCTGCCTTGGTCCAATCAGACACCGGTGACGTCACTTCCGGGTCAGCGTGGAGCTTCCTGGTTCCTGGAGAAACACTTGTGATCCATTCCAGCCAGCTGCCCAATCCTTTCCAGCTACCCAGAACAGCAGTGGGACCCGCACAGCCATGTGGAATGCTAGGACTGCACTTTACTTTGACGAGCATGAATCTTTAATCATATTGTAAGTGTTTTTAATCTTCTCCTATTAAAGTCATCATTTTAATACTACACTCAGGTCGGTGCCTCCCCCTCCCTGTTTGTTTTCCCTCTATGTCTTTATGGACCTTGCTTTGTGCACTGGTGCGCAGTTATGTTGGAACAGGAAGGGACCATCCGCAACCCCACAAAGTTGGAAGCATGAAATTGTCCAAAATGTCTTGGTATGCTGACGCCTTAAGAGTTCCCTTCACTGGAACTAAGGGACCGCCAAGCCCAACCCCTGCAAAACAACCCTGCACCATAATCCCCCTCCACCAAATGATTTGGATCAGTGCACATATTTATATATACAGTCAGGTCCATAAATATTGGGACATCGACACAATTCTAATCTTTTTGGCTCTATAGACCACCACAATGGATTTGAAATGAAACAAACAAGATATGCTTTAACTGCAGACTTTCAGCTTTAATTTGGGGGTATTTACATCCAAATCAGGTGAACGGTGTAGGAATTACAACAGTTTGTATATGTGCCTCCCACTTTTTTAGGGACCAAAAGTAATGGGACAGATTAACAATCATCATCAAACTTTCACTTTTTAATACTTGGTTGCAAATCCTTTGCAGTCAGTTACAGCCTGAAGTCTGTCAAAAAACAAAATAAGTGTAGCGCTATGGAAAAGGGTCCACTATAGAGTCTTTGGACTGACAGTTCAAAATGTATGTATCAAAAGGAAAGACATCCTTGGGGAAAAGATGAAGAATCCTCAGGAATAAATCTCATCCAAGATGTAAACCATCTGGAGTAGAAGCCCGCACAACACCACCAAAAGTGAAAAGGCTTACCGGAATCGGTGGACCCAACGAGGCATACGCCAAGTAGAGTCAGACAGGCTTAGGTGGTGCTGGACTACAGGTGGCCCGGGAGGGCAATGTTGATGGAATGGCTTCCACGTGGCTGTGTTCCTCAAATGATACCAGACCGAAGGGTGTGGGATGAAACGCCCGTAGATTATATCCCTCAGACCGGCGTTGGAACCAAAGAAATGTAGCTTGGACACTAAAAATTGCAGGCTGCTTTTTTTCCTTTTTTTTCTTTGACTTGATACAAGAATTAATCTCCAGATTGACTGTAATTAAAGAGCAACTTTTTCACTGGCCTGGATAATGGAAAGCTTCCTTCAAATGTATTCTTCATTGCTTCTGGACTCTCTCTCTGCTCCACCCCTCTTCTTTCATCTTTCTCGCGCCAGATGCATGTGGCGCGAGAAAGATGAAAAAAGAGGGGTGGAGCGCAGAGAGAGTCCAGAAGCAATGAAGAATACATTTGTTTTTTTATATTGTTTACATTTGTTGGTTGTGTTAGCTGCTTGTTTTTTCCTTTTGGTAGCGCAGAATTATTGTGTATATACAGCCTGAAGTCTGGAATGCATAGACATCAGCAGACGCTGGGTTTCATCCCTGGTGATGCTCTGCCAGGCTTCTACTGCAACTGTCTTCAGTTCCTGCTTGTTCTTGGGGCATTTTCCCTTCAGTTTTGTCTTCAGCAAGTGACATGCATGCTCAATCGGATTCAGGTCAGGTGATTGACTTGGCCATTGCATAACATTCCACTTCTTTCCCTTAAACTCTTTGGTTGCTTTCGCAGTATGCTTCGGGTCATTGTCCATCTGCACTGTGAAGCGCCGTCCAGTGAGTTCTGAAGCATTTTGCTGAATACGAGCAGATAAAATTGCCGGAAACACTTCAGAATTCATCCTGCTGCTTTTGTCAGCAGTCACATCATCAATAAATACAAGAGAACCAGTTCCATTGCCAGCCATACATGCCCACGCCATGACACTACCACCACCATGCTTCACTGACGAGGTGATATGCTTTGGATCATGAGCAGTTCCTTTCCTTCTCCATACTCTTCTTTTCCCATCACTCTGGTACAAGTTGATCTTGGTCTCATCTGTCCATAAGATGTTGTTCCAGAACTATGAAGGCTTTTTTAGATGTTGTTTGGCAAACTCTAATCTGGCCTTCCTGTTTTTGAGGCTCACCATTGGTTTACATCTTGTGGTGAATGCTCTGTATTCACTCTGGTGAAGTCTTCTCTTGATTGTTGACTTTGACACACATACACCTACCTCCTGGAGAGTGTTCTTGATCTGGCCAACTGTTGTGAAGGGTGTTTTCTTCACCAGGGAAAGAATTCTTCGGTCATCCACCACAGTTGCTTTTCGTGGTCTTCTGGGTCTTTTGGTGCTGCTGAGCTCACCGGTGCCTTCTTTCTATTTAAGGATGTTTCAAACAGTTGATTTGGCCACACCTAATGTTTTTGCTATCTCTCTGATGGGTTTGTTTTGTTTCAGCCTAATGATGGCTTGCTTCACTGATAGTGACAGCTCTTTGGATCTCATATTGAGAGTTGACAGGAACAGATTCCAAATCAGTATTTTTGTGTTTAGAAAATGTGTTAGAACCCCAAACATATATTTATAAAGCAGAGGCCCTATAGAATAAATTGGTGGGTGTTACAATTATTTAGTGCCACGCTGTATTTGCGCAGCAGTTTTTCAGACGCATTTTCTTTTTAAAATACATATTTTTTTAATTTCAGTGCAAAAAAACACAATGCATAACCCAATTTTTTTGTAAAATATAAAAGGTGATGTTTCGCCAAGTAAATAGATACCAAACATATCACGCTTTAAAATTGCACACACCTGTGCAAGAGTGACAAACGGCATAAATTTTACTATCCATAGGCGACATTTTAAAAGCCTTTACAGGTTAAGACTTTAGATTTACAGAGGAGGTCTAGTGCTAGAAATACTGCCCATGATCTGACATTCGTGGCGATAGCTCATATGTGTGAGACAGTTGCTGTTTGCATGCATGTGGGACCGATGCACGCGTTCGCCTTTGTGTGCTAGCATGGGGGGATGTGGGCACTTCAAATTTTTTTTACATGTAATTTATTTCATTGTTTTTTTATTTTTACACTCTTGCTTTAAAAACAATTTGTGACAGCAATAGACATGTGACAGGTACTCTCTATGGAGGTATCTGGAGTCTGTAAGACCCCAGATCCCTCCTCTGCCCTTAAAAGCATTCAAAACAGCAAAATCAGTGTTTTTGAATACTTTAGATTTTATTTTAAAAAGTGATATCATGTCATCGTTTCCAGGTTAATATCATGAACAGCAGATCAGAGCCATTTCTGGCTTTTCTTGGCTGTACATCAGCTGGCAGATGCATTTCCCGGTGGGACCAGAGAGCCCGAGCAAGCCGTGGAGGGGGGGTGTTCCGTCTCGCTGCTTGTAATAGCTATCGAGCACCGATTTAAAAGCTCCAATTCCTATTACAAGAGATGCCTGGTCGTTAAAGGGGTTGTAAAGGTTCAGGGATTTAAAAAAACAAACATGTCATACTTTCTTCCTCTGTGCAGTTGGTTTTGCACAGAGTGGCCCTGATCCTCCTCTTCTGGGGTCTCTCGGTGGGCTCCTGGCTCCTCCTTTTCTCGAGTGCCCCGTCGGAGAAGAGCTCTCCTTGGTGGACACCCGTGCAGGCACGCTTCGTGTCCTGCTTCTGCGTCTATTCACACAGAAAGCAGGACTCGGCCCCGCCCCCTGGCATCTGCGTCATTGGATTTGATTGACAGCAGTGGGAGCCAATGCTGCGCTGCTATCAATCCATCCAATCAGGACCAAGACGCCAGCTTTTACTGGTGTGCTCGTCCCCGGCGAGAGATAGAGGGGGTACAGGTAAGTAAAACAGGGGCTCGGGGGTATATGCTATGTTTGCTATGTTTTATACGTGGCTGGCCGTCTGGTGAGTGCATAAAGGGTGGAGGATAAGCTGCACCTTTACTTTGCACGGTGGATGGTTTATCTTTCTTTATTGAAGACACTATAATTCTATCACGGACTGTGTTCACAACAAATTTGTGGACTATAAATTTTATGGTCAATACTAAAATTGTGTTTGTTTTTTGGAGCGCTGCACCTTTTTATTTGTATTTCTATTGGGGTTTTTATGGTCACCTTTGTGCTAGCTGCCCATACTCTGAGCGCTCACTTGTTTTGTTGTTGAAGCTTTGGTTACCATATCTGTTACTTTCACTTTCCCCTTCAGCTCATCCCACACCGTTATCACCTTTTCTATCATTTGCCCCTCTTTGTTAGATTGTAAGCTCTCACAAGCAGGGCCCTCTAAACCCTTTATATTAAAGCTGTATTGTAGCTGTGCTACCTTTATTTTGTAAAGCACTGCACAAACTTTCGGAGCTGTATAAATCCTGTATAATAATAAAAATAATTTTTCATTTGAGTCTTGCCATCCTAAGGTTGTAGGTCATAGTATTGCTTTTGGGGTTACCCTGTTAAAAAGGGTGCTAGCACATCAGTCCAATGCTCCTTGGGTAACTTTTCATTTTTGGCGACTCTTAAGTTTCTGAGGTGTGCTTCAACATCATCGTCCAGAGACAATATCCATGAAGCTCTCTGCACCAGCTGTCACCCCTGTTTCCCAATCTGTCTCTCCAATGGGGATTTTATTTGCTGCTCTAAAGACAAGCTAACTTGCCACTGTCCTTCAAAAGTGGCCTGCAATCAGCTTTTGCACCCGTTGAGCTGTTAAGTGGCTCGCTACATGCCAGTTGGCATTTGCCAACATGGCCTTTTTGTTTGCCAATAGGTGTGTCTCTCTTTTCTCTCTTTTGAGTTTCTTCTACAACACCAATTTGTAAGGGGGAAAAGCTCAACTGTAATTGGCAGCAGTAAAACATGCATGAGACAGGGATTTCTAGGAACAGCCCAGGCAGATTTGTCGTACCTTTTCATTCAGCAAATAAATACAGGTTCAGTGTGGGAGGGCTTTGTACAGAAAGTCCATAGCATAAAGCAAACAACACATCTACTTATCTCAGTCAGCTTGCATATATAAAGGTCAGCTGAGATTTATAATGAAGTCTGGCTACCAGGTAAGATATGGGTCTAGGAATGGAAGCTTTATCTTGGCCACACCTCTGCAAAACATTTTGGATCGAAAAGAAAATAAATGTGTTTTTATTGTCCGCATCATCCATAAACCCAAAAGCCTTTTATTATGTGTATGTGAGAAATCTAGGTGATATATGGTATGTATACCACCCACAATCCTGCCAGCCTGTGCTCCAAAATAACATGTATATAATAATCTACCAATAAGCATTGGCAAAACAACATTGTGTTTAAAATGTTTCCATAAATCCTCAAGTTTATGCCACAACCATCTAAATTGTGGCTATTACTGGTTGTTTATTTCATATGACATCCTGGAATGGTTTATTGAATGCAATTTTTATTTATATTGAAGAAAAAACTTTAAATCTAATGTAAAGTCTGTTTAGCTGCAGTTAGTAACAGCATAGTTTTTTTGTTTTTGTCCTATTTCCAGTTCTTATAAACTGCCCCCCTTGAATTGCAGGTAGAATTTTCTCTTGTATGTAATATAGCTGCTTACATATAGCTGTCATTTATTTGACATCAAAGTTGATGCTATACAAGGACCTTACAATGTCTGGCATACAAGTAGTTAACTCTTTCTGTCACAGTGGTGAAGTGCATGTCACTTTTAAAAAGCAAGAAATAGCCTTAATGATTAGTTACCCTCCTTGGAGCTGCTGTCCTGTCATTTCTACGTGTCACAAAATGTATAGGTGATGCTCTTCGCCTAGCAATAATAATAGCAGAGTCAGAGTTTGTTATTGAATGGTTGGCACCTGCTTACATTTGACATGCTTCAGTGCAATAATTGCAGACTGTTAACATCGCTAGGCCTATGGATTTAGTTCATAAAGATTTAAAGATCTAGGCTTCTACAATAGACCGTTTGAACAACCCTAACCGATATACACACATAAATCTTTTTGTCTAGAGTGAATTAATAAAGCCCACATCATCACACCATTCTGGCAATATACAAAATGCAGTGCATTGCTGTGTGTTTTTGTTCTTTCTCTTGGACCTTAAAGCTAAACTTTTGCATAATTACATTGGACCAGCTTGACTTAATGTATAAAGTATGCATATCTAATATCCAGATGGCCACTGGGGATGCTGTAAATCACTGTAGTAGTCTACACTAACATACAGTAAGTATGAGTCACGATTTTCTGGGCTCTGTGTGAGGAGCTTCCACTCTGCACACTGACCCCAGGGGGTCGATCACTTGGCACCCCCACCATTTATCTGCTTTGTATCTTTTTCTGTGAGTACAAGGTGTTTCCTGATTGGATGTGGTGGTGATGAGGCATTCTATAAATGCGGCCCCCAGTGAGAAATGTGCAGAGGGGAAGCCTCTTGGACAGAACTCAGAATATCATGGATTTTACTGTATGTTCGCGCAGCCTACAAAAATGATTTACTGTATCCCCAGTGGCCCTCCAGATATCAGATATTCATACTTACATCAAGCCAAGCTGGCCCGATTTAGCTATGCAAAAAATTATTGGGAGTTCAGCTTTATTTTTTAGGAATCTCATTGCTGAAGATTTAAATCAATGGCAAAATATATGTAATACTAAAGCCCTTATATAGCACCTTCTAAAATTAAATCACAATAAAAAAAGGTTAGTATTTCTTAAACAGTTATCTTGGACATTGCATAAACACATCCCACTCTCTTCTCTGTATATCTAGGCTTTTGCTTAACAGGTTTACTGCATTATGTATTGGGGTTATAGCTTGGAGTGTGTGCATGTTTCATTAACCTATGGTCATCCTGTATGGTGCAGTAGCAGCCTATAAAGCACGTGTCAAATACAAGGCCTGCGGCCTGAATCCCGCCCGACAGATTATTTCATGTGGACTTCCATATAAAGTTGGCCAAGGAATCAAAATCTTTATCCCACAGGAAGAGGATATAATTGATATACCTAGCCCAATCGTAGCCTCTGGGCAAAGACGACACCCTCCCCCCAATTAGCCTTGAAAAGATTAGCGAGGCTGGAGGCACATTTTGAACATCTGGTATTTTGATATCCTGTTTAAAATAATCTACAGCTTGGTAACCCAGTCTGTGAGAGCTGATAATATACAGGTAGGCCTCGTCTGCCGTGGCTAGCAAATATCCTTCCCTGTATTCTACCCCTCGTAAGAGGGTATCCCTAGCATCTTTCAAATATGAGGGCATATTTCTTACCAGGGGTTTTAGAAAGAATATGATCTCTATCCCACTAACTATTGGATGCTCTGCTGGATGAACAGGGTCCTAATGGACCTTCGGCAAATATTGTATCATGACAATCCAAGAGGCCGTGGGAGTTAAAAAAATAAAATAAAACAAACTTCATTATAACCCTTATTAATTAACTTCTGTAATTCTCTATTATATGTGCCTTTCAAAAGAACATATTTTTCTTAATCCGAAAGAATTTTATTGATTTCTGATACATAGTCCACTTTATCCAAGACCACAATGCCACCACTCTTATCAGTGGGCCTAATGACCAAATTTTTCCTCACATAATTGTTTTACACACTTGCAAAAAGTATGTTCAATGTTAGGGCTTTCCACTTTCAAATTGTCTAGGTCTTTGAGTCCCTAAAAACACTGATGGATGTGGTTGAACAGAGCAGTATTAGCTAGACCAGAATGCTATCCCCTCACAGGCTGAATCCTCCTCTTATCACTCACAGGATTGATGATATGGTAAAGCTTAACATTGAGTTTTCTAATATATTTCTAAACATCCATAAATGTTTGAAACATATTAAATTTAGGGGAAGGAACTTTAATCCCTTGACAAGGGTTTTTTCCTCCCTGCTTAATTCTACACTGCTTAAATTGAATGAATATCTTTCCCAATAACATCCTGTTTATTTTAAGTCTGGAGTCTCCTCCCCCCCTTTGGTGCCTTTTTATTTTTTTCCTTCTTTTTTCTTCTTCCTTGATTCACTCTGGGAAAACCCCAATAATTTGGTCTTTTAGGGCCTTGTGCCTGACTGGGCTTTCATCCAGATCTGTGATGGTTGGGGTAATGGTGTGGGACATCATATTTCCAATCCCTGCTTGTATGAGCATAAACATAGTCCTCCCATACCAATCCTCAAGGTGAAGAAATCTATTCTGTGTCAGCATTTCTCTCTCAGGGTGACAAGCCCTCCTATGTGGTGAATTATTAACCTCTTTCCTCCTAGGTCCCATATATTTCCTGTTAGGGGACCTATACAGATTTTTCTTCTCCTATCAGGGATGAAGGTCTGAACTGTTCACCTTTCTCCTTAACTGGGGTTCTTCCTTCACTCTCTTTTCCTGTTGGATCTTATCAGATGATGGCACATCTGTTTCTTCTTTTCTTCTTTATTTTGCCAACTGAAAAGAATACCAGATATGTGGTCTGCTATATCCCTGTTTTTTTCTGAACTTTTTCTTTATATTCTTGAAGTTTGGAATATGTTCTAATTTACACCCTAAATAAGAGTGTAACCGATAACGTGCTCCAGAAGTTGAGTTTTTATCCTTTAACTGGGCTATTATACACGGAGGGTGGGAAGGTCTGCCTGATCACATATACACTGTGATTGGCTGTCGTAGTGGTCATCATTACTATAAACCAGGAGCTGTCCTTGACGACTCAGTTACGGTGCTCTTGCTGTGCTCTGAGCGCGCTCTCCACACAGAACTTCTGCTGCCCATGAACACACATGTGGCATGTGTGCGTTAAGGCATCGCCTTCTTTGCCACTACAAATATGCGCAACAGGCTAAACAAACATTTTTAACTTTTACTTATGATTACTGTTTTTCCACTTCGTGGTTTAGTGGGGCAAAAATTATGTAACCCTGGCCTCAGTTTCATCCTGGGAAGTTCCTGATCACATTTCCTCTGTTTTCAGCTGCATAAGAGCTGGGGGAGGATAAGCAGCAGCACACTGATATTCCAAGTAAATGATCATTACACAAAAGCAGGCTGAGTTCCCAGCACAGCTAGAGAACTGACCACGTGTGTCAGTTCTGCTTAGTGTGGTCAGTTTTCAATAGAAAAGCGGAGAGACTGACAGGAACACCAGTTATTTCACACAAAGGAAGCCATACAAAGAGAACAGAATACTTTTTCATACAAGTACATGCTAAAGCAGGTTCATATCAGGAATATGAAATGTTGGATTTACATAATTTTCATGTGTGAGGCATTTGTTCTAATAATAATTTTAAAAAAGTCATTACTTTGATTAATTCATTTTTTATTTTGTGTTGAAGATTAAGATTTCTTTACATGTTTTACACAGGAACTGTTGGTTTTGTTCTTGAGCAACCTATTAGATTCATGTGAGCACTGAAAGATGGCAGATTAAAATCTGATTGGTTGATCGGGCTGCAGTTGGTTGGAAGATACTTTTGATAAATGAGGATTGAAAGTATTTTTGTATCAGAATGAAGGGGCTTAGAGGGTAGAAGGAAACTGATATTTTAGCTGAACTCAAATTTAGTAGAATTATGACCAGCATAGATCGTATTCTGTATTACACAACTAAAAAAAAAATGTTGGTGCTTGCACGGTGTGGCGGTAGTACTACTATACTGATGATTTACCAAATTTTTATCAGTCTTTTAGGTTAAACTAAAATGACTCCTACTTAAAGCGGTAGTAAACCGCTGCAAAAAAAAAAAAAAAAAAAACTTTCCTCTGCAAAATAATAACAGTGTGCTAGTATGCATCACATATTAGCACATTATGAAATACTTACCTTAAAACGAAGCTCTCCAGCGGTGCACTGTCACCGATGAGAGGGCTTCCGTCTTCCCCTGGTCTTCCTTCCGGATTTGCAGGAGCCCTCGGTTACGGCACGGTGCTCTGAAGGTTTATTATAGGCTTACCTGTAGGTAAAGATCACAAAGCTGACTTTACTAATGCTTTAAAGCCAAATTCCAGTCACCATATAATATTGTTTCCCTTGTCCCTCCTGTGCCTCTATTTAAAAAAAAAAAAAAAAAACTCCTGCCAAATACCTTTTAAAAATAAAAGTTGCAGTCACATGGCCGCTTCATTATCCCCACGTTCTGCTCTGTAGGTGGATGGGAAGCAGCTGCACATGTACTTAAGGGCACCTTCACAGAGGCAACATGTGCCATAAGACATTCGGCCTTGCATGCAGGAAAAGGAGCAACCATGATCGGAAAAAGAGAACTGTGCTACAGCAGATAAGTATTTAGTTTGAAATTGGAGTTCAACTATAAACTTTAATTCAGGTATTTGATGCTCCTCTCTCCAACTTACCTTTTTAAACATTATTTCAGACTCCGCAACAAAAAGAAAATCGTGTGTTTTATACAAAAAGGAAATATAATGTATTGTGTCATACCTAGACTACAAAAACACAAATACTGGCGATTCTTGTGCTCATCATTTCCATTTGAAAATGTGTGCTTATGTTGCACACCTAAAAATGTTCTTAGAATGATCTTACAAAACCTAATTATGCCTGGCTAATCAAAGATTTTCTCAAGAGTTTGCCATTATTTATTTTCTGCTATTTCCCCTCTTTTATATATCTCACATTCACTATAAATTGAATTGTATGTTTGCATTTTTTTTTTTGTTTTGCCTTGAGCAGGAGTTTGCATGGCATTAGCCCTCCATCCACAAAGCATTTAATTTAAAACGTAAACCACACAGTTTTGCTCACACATCTCTGCCTCTTTCAGCCTAATCCGCTCCTTGCGATATTAATGAATTTCAAATCAAGGCAAATTTTGCTGATGAGAATAAATCCTCACTTGATTATGAATGAAATGGAATGGTACTTGGCCTTATATATATTCATGTTTTGCCCTCAGGGAATCCGCTGCACTGAAATCCTGGATGTCGGCTTTAGATGTTATTAAAATGTGTGCAGGATACTTAGGAATATTCCTGTTGAAAGACTTATCTAAAGGATATGTTGAAGGAAAGGGGCACAATTGAATTTACTTGCTAAAAGGATATTCTTTTCCTTAACTGGCAGATTTATACCCATATTCTGTTTCTGTAAAATGTCAGGTTTATGGCTCCATGGTGGGATTTGGAATTGGAAAGACAAGCAATAGAGCCATATCTCCATAACTGAAAGCCATTAGCGCTATTTCCTTTTAATGATAATCACACTGCAGGATATTATATTACAATGAATCCTGCTTCTTAAAATATTCAAATATCTCTTCATTTTGTTAGCCATCTCGGTTACAGCCTATTATTAAAGGTAACCATAATCACCATTGGGACAGTCCTAAAGTCTATCCTGTCAGCTAATACGGACACACCCAAGCAGCTTTTTAAGTATAGGATTTTGTTTTTTTATATTGCAGACTACTATTGTAGGTAGGTAGGTGACCAGGTATTTTTTCTGAGCTGCAGTGTTGAAGATGTGCGGTTGCTGGTCATTCTGCACACCCTGAACCCGGAAGTACAGGTACGTCACTGTGCCTGTATGACCTGCCTGCCTGCAGTAAAACAGCATCCTACCTTTCTAAAGTGTACTAATGGGCAATTTATGGCACTGATCAAGACAAAGGGAAGGTGGTAGAAGTTGCCACAAAAGGGACCAGTATATGTCATGTATAAGGCACTGTACGTTACAACCTTAACCACTTAAGCCCCAGACCATTTGGCTGGCCAAAGACCAGAGCACTTTTTGCGATTCGGCACTGCGTCGCTTTTACTGACAATTTTGCAGTCATGCGACGTGGCTCCCAAACAAAATTGATGTCCTTTTTTCCCACAAATAGAGGTTTCTTTTGGTGGTATCTGATCACTTCTGCGGTTTTTATTTTTTGCGCTATAAACAAAAAAATAGCGCCAATTTTGAAAAAAAAAACGCATTATTTTTTACTTTTTGCTATAATAAATATCCCCAAAAAATATATAAAAAAATATTTTTTTCCTCAGTTTAGGCCAATACGTATTCTTCTACATATTTTTGGTAAAAAAAATCGCAGTAAGCGTTTGGTTTGCACAAAAGTTATAGCGTCTACAAAATAGGGGATAGTTTTATGGCATTTTTATTGATAATGTTGTTTTTTTTACTAGTAATGGCGGCGATCAGCGATTTTTATCATGACTGCGACATGGCGGACACGTCATACAATTTTGGCGCGATTTTGGGACCATTCGCATTTATACAGTGATCAATGCAATTAAAAATGCATTGATTACTGTGTAAATGTGACTGGCAGTAAAGGGGTTAAGTGTGTCCTAGGGAGTGATTCTAACTGTGGGGGGGAGGGGCTATGTGTGACACTACACTGATCACCGCTCCCGATTACAGGGCGCTGTGATCAGTGAGAGTGTCATTGGGCAGAACGGGGAGATGCTTGTTTACATTAGTATCTCCCCGTTCTTCCTCATCGTGAGACGATCGCGGGTATCCCCGCAGACATTAAGTCCGCAGGACCCGCAATCACGGAGCTCCCGGCGGGCGCACGCGCCTGCAAGCCGCCTCTAGAAGGGCAACATACAGGTACGTTAATCTGTCTGTACGTGCCCTTCTGCCGCAGTATATGTGCGTGAGGCAGTCGGGAAGCAGTTAAACTAATAAGTGGCAACATATGTTAGTCAGTTCACATAGATTAATTATTTTATCACATAACTATTGAAAATATTCAGTGAGCCTTTAGGCGTGAAATCTTTTATGTATTTATCCTACAGTACAGGATACAGGACTTGTATTTATAGACCATGAGTCATATGCTGTCTACATTCCGGTGATTGGCAAAAACCTTGCAGGAGCTGCTTGTATGGGCACACTTAACGCCGCCCGCCCGTCCTCCTTTTAGACACTTCTGTTAAGATCTGACTACTTACTCCCTGTGATTACCTTTCCTGATCAGCTACTCTCAGTATAACTTGAGTCCATACCTGGACCCCACTGTGTGTGGGGATGGCCTGTAATGTTTGCTTTTGGGTACTGGATCCTGCGTATAACAGTGCTGTACAGGTCCAGAGCCATTTACTATCTCTATGGTTCTCAGACACCAAAGCCCCCTTTGGGGGGGTATGCACACCATGATGGGTGAAACTTGGGCCTTTTTGTGGATACAGCAACATGAAAAAGGTAAGAAATGATTTCCCTGTACTGTAGACTAGTTCATAACAACACCAAAACCTTTAGCTTAGCATTCAAGCAGATGCTCTTATTCATTTTATTGTGCTAATTCCCTTTGCACTTGTTCATAATGCTTCAGTACTATACAAGTAGATTATTTTTATTACAATCTAAAATTGTCAGTCTCCTCCCATCTGGATGTTGTTTCAGGATGTGATGCAGTTGCAAAATGTTTTCTGGCTGATGCACATCTGCCTGCCACATCTGCACAAAACGTGTGCTACATGTTTACTACACTTCCTGCCACCTTCTGCTACAGAGACAGATAAAGCAGCTCCTGCGATATACGCAGCATCTCCTTAATTCCACATATGCAAAACCCCTATACCTTCCATATCTATTCCTTGAGTTCCCCACTGAGTATCCCCTCACTTCAGCTATGGCGGATCACAGGCATAAGGGAACTAGGACAAGAGAACCCGAATAATGCACTCAGTCAATGGACTACAGGAAACGCAAAACACTACTCAGGGTGATGGCTGTTCCCTTGTCCTAGAGCAAATTGCCTACTATGAAAACATTTCTTTCCTCTGACTCCAGCTCCTTCTCAGGTGCACAAATGCAGATTTCTCTGCCACTGTGTCTGAATTCTTCGAAAAACTTTCATCCTTCCTAGAACCTTTTGACTTCTAGAGACCAAAAACACTATCCCCTCCTCTTTGACATTGTTCTTGAATCAGTAATCAGAGTATTTTAAAACCCTTGCACTTTATGAGCCTTATATTGTGGCTTCTCGACAAATGCTTTTCACTGCAGATGCACTGATTAATGAAGTGCCCACTTGCCTTTGACTAGCACCACCTGATACTCCACAGCAAAAACAAGTTCCTATGGGTACTGAATGGCTAAATCAAAAATGACTTTTCCTATTCATGCACATATTAAATGTGCACTATGAGAATAGGCCCAATCTTGAAAGAAGACATCGGGCCAAAGCTCTTTTGGCCCTACCTCTTCTGGGGATCACAGGAGTGCACTTCGTTCTGCACTAATGTGACCCATTTTCAGTCGAGAGCTGGCTGATGTCACTCAGCTGGTCCAGGCTATGGATCAATCCCGACTTTAATGTCATGATCCACCCAGATGCCTGGACCAGCAGCTGGCTCCGGCTCTGAGTGAGCCACTGGGAGACAGCCAGCCTTTCCCACTCTTTCCACAGCCCAGCTCTCTAGTGAGCGCTGGAGGGGAAGAGCAGAGAACTGGTGTGACTGACAGCTAGCCAGAAAAAGAAAACAATTGACACTAAATGCCCTGTATACACAGTCGGATTTTCCGATGGAATATGTGCGATCGGAGGTTGTTGTCGGAAATTCCGACCGTGTGTGCGCTCCATCGGACTTTTTCCATCGGAATTTCCAACACACAAAGTTTGAGAGCATGCTATAAAATTTTCCGACAACAAAATCCGATCCTTTAAATTCCGATCGTGTATAGACAAATCCGACTGACAAAGTGCCACGCATGCTCAGAATAAATTAAGAGACTAAAGCTATTGGCTATTGCCCCGTTTATAGTTCCGACGTACGTGTTATAAGTCACCGCGTTCGGAACGATCGGATTTCCCGACAACTTTGTGCGACCGTGTGTATGCAAGACAAGTTTGAGCCAACATCCGTCGGAAAAAAACGATGGATTTTGTTGTCGGAATGTCCGATCAATGTCCGATCGTGTGTACAGGGCATAACAATTTGCTTTAAAAAAACAGAGGTTCTAATTGCACAACATTTGCATTTCTCTGCCTAATTTATCCATTGCTATACATGTTCCAACATGGAGACTCAGACCAGGGTTAAGACCACACTATACAGAGGGGCCTTCATGAGGCAGTGCAGAGCTTTTTTTTTTTTTTTTTTTTGCTGGCTAACTAGATATCACTTGTGGCAGTTGCCAATGTTGTTTAGCTTGATGGATATGGCACAAGGACACATTAGATGCCTTCAGCCGACACTTTGCCCTGCTGATCTTCTGCCGTGTCCTTGCTCCTTGAAGGGAGTATGCTGCAACATTGAGACTCTTATAGACTAGAGATAGGACCATACTATACAGAGAGGCCTATTTTTATTATTTTGCTGATTGGCTGGTAAGTGTGCTGGGAAATACATTTTGTCTTGTTTGCTGTGTGTGAAGCTCTGCCATGTGAACATTGCTCTCAAAGATAGTTACAAATAGGGGTGATTTGTGCTTGATGAGCTATGCCTTCCCTCTGATAAAGATTCTTCCTTGGCTCTTCTGTGCAAGATAGATGTAAAAAGGTTCCGGTTAGCCTCATCACACTAAATTGACCCAGAATGATGTGGTACTCAGACATACTCAAACTCCAAACAGACCAAATTAATGGTACAAGACCCCCTATTCGACCCTGTTTCGAACCTGTTTTTCAGTCACTGGCTTTAACAAGCATGACGGTTGAAACTCAGGGCTTGAAGGATAGGGACATATTTGATTTATTCATGCACAACTCGCTCAGAGCTAGGAAGTCAAATCTACTTTCCGCAAGATCTACTATCACACATGGAGCGCGATCTTTGCTTGGTGCGAGGAAAGAGGCTGAAAATGCTCTGTTGCTTTTATACTGGCCTATTAATCTGGTTGTGATTGGTGCTTGGCCTTGAGCATCCTTAAAGTGGTTGTAAACCCTGCAGACCACTTTTACCTACAGGTAAGCCTAGATTAAGGCTTACATGTAGGTGCAAGAAATATCTCCTAAACCTACATGGTTTAGGAGATATTTCCAAGAGACGGGCACCAATGTCTATGGCGCATGCGCCGTAGACAATGGCGCGCAGGCGAACTGAGCGTGCCGTCTCTAACGGCGATCATGCTGTTAGTGGCGGCACCTGCGCGCATGTGCAGGAGTGGCGTCATCGTGGCTCCGGCCAATCAGCGCCGGAGCCGCGATACCAGGAAAGAAGATGGACTCTTCGTAGGAGAAGGGACAGCAGTGACATGGCGATGCATAGTAGCCCATTATGCTTTACCTTTGCAGGGAAACAAAGAGGAAGTAAACTCATCAAGGTTTACTTCCCCTTTAAAGTGTACCTAAATCCACAACCGTAAAATCAATGTTTATATACAGCAAAGCGTGCTTGTTATACTCACTGTGGAACCTAAGGGGTTAATACTCTGCATTGTGTAAAAAAGCTGTTTGATTCTTTCTCCTCTAATGGCTCCTCCTTACACTGTCCCCAATATATTTCCTGATAACACAGAGCCAGGGGACAGGCTGCAAATGCTTAGTTTGGTGTGTATTGCTTTTTTTTTTTTTCTTGGGAGGGTGCATGTGATCAGCACTGTCCACACAGAGCGTCAGGGGTCCTGCATTCTGATAGGACAGTTTTTTTCTTGGGAGGGTGCATGTGATCAGCACTGTCCACACAGAGCGTCAGGGGTCCTGCATTCTGATAGGACAGTTAGTGCAGAATGAAAATTCCTCCTACAAGCTTTAACCAGACACTCATAGAAGTCACAAGACTGCTATATACTGCTGATGAGAAATGGTATTTGGCATATAGTTTATTTTTACTAAAATAATTGCATTTCCATGTTCTGTGTACTGTGGGAGATCAGATATTGTGAATGCAGGGTCCTGGGTTTAGTAACACTTTAAAATTACAGTGACCTATATTCAATTATGTGTTTTTAATTCAGAGAAATACCTTGTATTGTTGTCATCCTCTTCCAAATTCCCTTTTTTGCTGATGAAATCTGACTTCCTTTTAGAGGGTGGTTCCGTTCATTTTCCATGGTCCCACTGTAAGTACTATCGTAGCCACCCTTCTCTTGCTGGCTCCCTGAGATAGACTAAGGACTATAAACTGTGGAATTTGTAGTTTGCATAGAGCAGTGCTTGTGACCACAACTAAGATTCAATTCTTGTTCCAAACAAATGGAAGTAAGTGGAAAGGGAGAGATTTGAGAGCTCATGGACATTACGAGATGGCAGAAAAACACCGTAAGAAATTTTATGAAAAAGCTATTACAGGGACATTATGTAGTGGATGCGTTTTGGATTATTTTCAGAGAATAAGGCAGGGATCTTCAAACTACGGCCCTCCAGCTGTTGCGGAACTACACATCCCATGAGGCATTGTAAAACTCTGACATTCACAGACAGGACTAGACATGATGGGAATTGTAGTTCCTGAACAACTGGAGGGCCGTAGTTTGAAGACCCCTGGAATAAGGATATTGTTTAGCGTCACTTTAAAGGATATGTCTCTGCTATCCTATCCATCCTTTTCCAGAAACCACTTGCTTCACATTCCCTAATCGGGACCTTTTTGCCAGGTGTTGCTCATATAAATCCCCTAATTGTTATGTCACCTTGGAGCTGAACACCCTTTGAGCTGTTCAGAGATATTCCCTTGAAAGATCTTGCATGTAAGGTTACCTCCTTCATGGCAATTACATCTGTTAGGCATGTTTCTGAGCTAGCAGCCCTTTTCTTACATAACACAGGGACAAGGTGATTAAGAACAAACCTACTTTTCTACCCAAGGTGGTCCTTTCCTGACACATTAATGAGGACATTGTCCTTCCTTCCCTTTGTCCTGCCCAAAACACGGAAAATAAATTTCCTTAAAGTGAAACTTCACTTTCCCATTCAATATTGACTATTTTTAATCCTTATGCTTCTACCATGGTAAAAAGATAGGAAGGTATATCATATATGCTTGTTTTAAACTACTAAGCCTGTGCCTGGAAACCAGGGTTTTCAGGTCTAGGCAAATTATGTCCTATATCCCAGGCAGGGATATAGGACATATAGGACAAGCTAAGCACACCCACCTGAGCTAAGTGCGTATGTATTCCAGAAAGTAAATGATCCATAAATACTCTGCCCTTACTCAAGATGGCCACGGCCAGACATTCAAAGGGGTATTTTTCAAAGATGCCTCTAAATTCGATAACTTGGGCCCTAACTTTTATCTCACGTGATCACTCCTTTTAGCTTACTAAAAAACTGGAGTCTCTCAGAGTGGGTGGGGTTATAAGAGCTTAAACCAAGTGGGGGCCCCAGCAAAGTTTTTGCCAGTGTCCAGTCAAATGAAGATAGACTGCACATAACCCATGATCTATGAGAACAAATCCTGTGTCCTTTACTGTATTCAAAGGTGAGGAATTCCCTATTCCCAAGGTGAGGAAGTCCTTATTTGCTTATTAATCATTTTATCTCACAAAGTGTTTTTTAATCATTACCTCATTCAGCTCCTGTTTTTAACTCCCTCTGTGGTCAAAAAAAGGAACCTTTTTTTCTCTGTTTGGTTCCTTGTTCCATGTGCTAGTAATTACCTTGATTGTTTTTAATTAATGAAACACAGCCTCCCCTTTTGGGGATGTATGTTAGACATTATATATATATCAGTATTTTAAAAATTTCTGTATGCTATGAGGAAGGGTGCAAAAGCCCAAATGCATTAGCATCTTTTGTATCCTGCTTTTATACATGTAGCCAATAAAGAATTTTCTTTGCAAGAGCACTCCGAATTGCTGGCATTAATCTTATTGATATTCATTCCCATACAACCTGAGTGGCTCACACACATATCCTTGGTTCTATGAACCAATTATTATTGTTTAGGGGCAATATGGTAGGGCTTATGGTAGCTATAAGACTGGATTTAAATTTATGGCTAGTAACCCATCTTAGTGCATGTTGAGGGGCCCATTGAAACCTGTAGTAGTTCATAAATTGTCAGTTTGCATCGACAGACATTGCATTAAGTGTAAACGAGTGTAAATTGGCTCCTCAACACATGTAAAAATGCACCTCACACTTGTTGCAATGTACATTTTTAGCTGCACTTAGGAAAGTTGTCCACATGTATCCTTACTGTGTGTGTGGGGGGGCCTTAAATGCTCGTTAAGTTTAGGGGGAAGGTCAAAAGGGCAGTATGGCACTGTCCTCCCAGGCGTTCCAGACTATGGGCAGTCCCTTGGCATCTTCATATGCAGTGCTGGGAGAGAGGAGGCAGCAGAGGACCCGGTAGCTCTGATTGAGGGAGCCTGCCAGAGCGTAGAGTATGGTAACGGGCAAATAACTTTACAGTGTGGTTGAGGGTGGCACAATCCAATCTTGTGTAAAAGTAAGAATATAAACATTTACCAAAAAACAAAAAGTTCATGTTAGGCACATATTCTTTCTCTTCATGGACCACTAATACTTTTATTTTTCTTTGCAGGGTATGAATATTATGGTGCCGTTCATGTTTAAATATGCAGTTGACAATTTGAATGAGGTATCTGGAAACATACTGAATCTGGCAGATGCACCAAATACTGTGGCAACTGTAGCAACATCTGTTTTGATTGGATGTAAGTACTACTATGATTAACAAATGTACACTAATGTATTGAAGAATCTTCCCATCACTAATATTTCAGTATTCAGCTGGATTTGCCAATAAAAGTGAAAGAGTTAAAAGAACCTGTGCTTTGCTCACACAGCGAAAATGAAACAGGTTCACTTTGCAGATTTTTTTTCAGCTGTACACACTTACCTCTCCTTCACTCCCCATTGCAAATGTGTTGAGATCCAGGTCATTACAGTGAGACTTCAAGTCAAGATTAAACGCCACAACTACTAGACTATCTCTTTGTCATTTGTGGAATTTGACACTTAAATTACAAGAGTTGGGTTTAACTTGGTGAATGTCAGATCTGAAGGACCACTATTTGGTTAACCACTTGCCTACCGTGCACTTACACCCTCTTCCTGCCCGGGCCATTTTTCAGCTTTCAGCGCTGTCACACTTTGAATGACAATTGTGCGGTCGTGCTACACTATACCCAAACAATTTTTTTTACCATTTTCTTCACACAAATAGAGCTTTCTTTTGGTGGTATTTAACCACTTGCCTACCAGGCCAATTCTGTCATTTCTCTCCTACATGTAAAAATTATTTTTTTGCTAGAAAATTACATAGAACCCCCAAACATTATATATATTTTTTAGCAAAGACCCTAGAGAATACAATGGCGGTCATTGGAACTTTTTATCTCGCACGGCAGCAATTTTTCGAATGCTTTTTTTTTTGTTTTTTTTTGTTGGAAAAAAAAGTTTTGTGCTTTAAAAAAAAAAAACACAAAACAGTAAAGTTAGCCCAATGTTTTTGCATAATGTGAAAGATGAAATTACGCTGAGTAAATAGATACCCAACATTCATGCTTCAAAATTGCACACGCTCATGGAATGGCACCAAACTTCGCTATCCCCTTAGGCGACGCTTTAAAAATTTTTACTGGTTACATGTTTTGAGTTACAGAGGAGGTCTAGGACCAAAATTATTGCTCTCGCTCTAACGTTCGCGGCGATACCTAATGTGTGGTTTGAACACAGTTTTCATATGTGAGCGGGACTTACGCAGGCGTTCACTTCTGCGTGCGAGCTCACGGGGACAGGGGCACTTTAACAAAAAATTTTATTATTGTTAATTTTACTTTATTTTAGCTTGACACTTTTTTCCCCCCAAAATTTTTTTGATCACTTTTATTTCTATTAGCTATTTACTGAAAAAGTATGTTAAACCAGCCATTCTCAACTTTTTTTTACCTTGAAAAACCCTAGAAAAAAGTTTTATGATCTCAGGGGAACACTTGAAAATAGTTTTTGATCTACAGCTTACATAACATTAGTGTGATCAGTAAGTTGTTGATACAAAAAAGTGTAAATATAAAAAAAAAATACACTTCCTCTTAAAACACCACATTGAACCATGAGCAATGTTTGTAAGGCTAATAACCTTTAAAACAGAATGGTATATTACATACTCATAGCCTCCTTGGCTTTCAATATCCTTTTTATGCCAGCGACATCCAAATTTTATATCTCTACCCCTCAGCTAACAACATCAGTCTCCTCGCTCATCACTAACCTACTGACTGACATATCTGTGTGGATGTCTCACCACTTCCTCAAACTCAATCTATCCAGAACCAAGCTCATAATATTTTTTCCCCCATGTGTCCTTTCTCCTGACTTTTCCGTCAAGATTAATGGCACAACCATCAATCCCCCCCCACCCCCCCGATGCCAGGGTGCTAGGTGTAGTCCTGGACTCTGAGCTCTCCTTTCGGCCCCACATCCAATGCCTGTCCAAAGCTTGCCGCCTCAACCTCCGCAACATCTCCAAAATACGTCCCTTCCTAACCAATGACACCACAAAGCTTCTTATTCACTCTCTGGTCATCCCACGCCTCGACTACTACAACTCTCTCCTCATGGGATTACTTCTACATAGGCAATTCCCAATGCAGTCCATCATGAATGCCGCTGCCAAACTTGTCCGCCTTACCAACCGCTCAGTGTCTGCTACCCCTCTCTGCCAATTCCTCCATTTTTTGCCACTCCCCCAACACATTAAATTCAAAATACTAACAACTTACAAAGCCATCCTAACTCGGCCCCCCAGCTACATCACTGGTCTCCAAAATACCAACCAAATTGTTCTCTTAGTTTCTGCCAAGACCTCCTGCTCTCTAGCTCATTTCTGGATAAGTATGTTAAAACTCCTGAGAGAGAGATGTAGTAATCCCCAAACTAGAGAAGGCATTTTACTGAGACAGTATTTATGGCAGTTTTACTTGACCTATTGGATCAACTGAAGCAGTGCTGTTTACAATTGTGCTTAGCTGGAGGTACCAAAGCCACAGGAGCTTTATTAACCGCTTGCCGTCCAACCTCCATCATTATACTGCAGCAGGTTGACAAGGCTGCACAATCGCCATAGGTGTACGTCGGCCACTTTAAGAGCAATAGGCGGCGGCGCGACGCTGGAGCCAATGCGCATGGCCACAATGTTCCCTGGCAACCTACGATCGCTCCACAGAGAGACAGAACAGGGATCTGTGTGTGTAAACACACAGATCCCCATTCTGACAGGGGAGTAGGGAGAGATCTGCTGTTCCTGGTGATCAGGAACAGCAATCTCTCTCCTCCTCCTCCAGTCAGTACACTCCCCCCCCCCCCCCCACAGTTAGAAACACCTCCCTTTAGAACACTTAACCCCTTCCCTGCCAGTGACATTTATACAGTGATCAGTGGCTATTTTTTTAGCTCTAATCGCTGTATCAGTGTCACTGTTCCCAAAAAAGTGTCAAAGGTGTCAGATCTGTCCGCCACAATGTCGCAGTCTCGCTAAAAATCGCAAATTGCCGCCATTACTAGTAAAAAAATAAATAAATAAAAATGCCATAAATCTATCCCCTATTTTCTAGACGCTGTAACTTTTGTGCAAACTAATCAATATACACTTATTGCTATTTTTGTTACCAAAAATATGTAGAAGAATACATATTGGCCTCAACTGGTGAAGAAATGTTTTATTTTTTTTTGTTTTTGGATATTTATTATAGCAAAAAGTAAAAAATATATACTGTATTTTTTTTTTCAAAATTGTCACACTTTTTTTGTTTATAGCGCAAAAAATAAAAACCATAGAGGTGATCAAATACCACCAAAAGAAAGCTCTATTTGTGGGGAAAAAAGGACATACATTTTGTTTGGGTACAGTGTCGCACGACCGCACAATTGTCATTTAAAGCGACGTAGTGCTGTATCGCAGAAAACAGACTGGTCATTAAGGGGGCGAATCCTTCCTGGCCTTAAACCTTAACCTTGTGGTTAAAATGAATAAGAATGTGCAAATAAATTGAGAACTCCACAAAACACCACAGGTTCCATTTTAACAGTGCACTTTAAAATGCAGACTGGGTTGTGACATAGCATTTCAGAGTATATTGAAGGGCTGATGGCCATTTCCACTCTCTCTTATAATGAAACCCCCTAGTGCTTGTTCATGGCAAAGATATCCTTTCATTGGATGAAATCATTTTTTCAGTTTACCAGTATAATTTTCACAGCTAAGTTAGGGTAAGTTATCTTAATTTTCTATGATGTACAATATACATTTTGGCCTATGTTCACTGGTATCTTAAACAAAAAGCAACATATCTGCTACAGCAGAATCTTTCCCTTGTAAATATTATTTTTGAGGACATTAAGTCATGTTTTAAATATTATTATTAATTAAACATCCAGTATAATTAAGTCTTTGTCAAGACCTTATTCATCTGTCAAATGCAATGTTCGCAGTAATTTCCATTTTTAAATCACAAGTGACCTTTATGGTTTGACCCAAAGGCTAACGATTTCTGGACTTTAGAAGGTTTTTCCTTTCCTTCTGTCCACACATTTTTTAAATATATTTACTTTTCTGGTATATTTAACCATTTGGGGTTTTTTTTTTTCTTTTTTTGGGGGGGGGGGGGGGGTCTTTTCATATATAACACAGATTTGATTCTAGGTTGTCTGATTTTGTTTTATCAATGTATCCGAAAAAACAGCCTTTTCCATCATTTCTTTTTAGTCATGTGCCACCAGAACCACCTTTTGACAAATCTGCTCTTGTTCTCAGCCTGGATGGGCTCTTTTCTGCCAATCTATTCTCACCAGCTACACTGAAAATGATCTGTTGTATGTCCTGAAGCCGCTAATTGAAGCTCTGCAGTCCCTTCCTGCTGATCCCATTCCTCTTTTCTGCTTGGCTTAGGATGGCTGCTCCACTCACCCAAAAAACTGCCCATTCTGAACACTACACTTTTCTGAACAGCTAGGGGAGCCCATAGAAATTGATGTTTTTCTGTTTAAATCTTTATGCTGCCTCTAGTGCCTGGCAGCGTCTGCTTGTGTGAGCATATTCAAATTTGCTCATTCTAGTTGCAGCTGCCAGGTCCTAGAAAAAAGCATGCTGATTTAAATAACTAGCTGGAAGTGTTTCCTCATGTGCATTTCACCATTATACGTGCTGTTATATGCCACCTGAATTATGGAACGATACCCATAAGGGTACATGTTCCACAATTTGCAAACCCTGAAATAAATAAAATGTTTTTATTTTTTTATTATGAGACAGTATAGTAAAAAAAGTCTTATTTTGCAATCAAAATAAAAACAATCACTTTTACTACAAGTTTTTTTTTTGTTTTTTTTTTGTAAGGTCCAATTCTTTGATTTGACGCCCATCTTTCTGTTTAATTCCAGTTTATGAACATGGTTTGGTTTGGATTTTCCTGTTTTTATTCTAACATTTTACTAAAAATAAGACAAAGACTTGTATGTTTACAGAGTCTAGAAATGTATTATGCACAAACTGTATAAAAAGGCTAAAGGGAAGAGGCCTGCTGTTTTTTTACGCATAAGAATCAACAAGCAGCTTTCTTCATACTTTAAAAGCACTTGGCTAACAAAAATAAAATAGAAGTGTAAAATCAACAAATTGTTAATCCTTTCCAGCTTAATGTGTTCTCTCCCCTTTTCTGCATTTTCTGTTATGACTGTAATTATTGGATTGGCAAGGTTACCATAGTTGTGCTTATTTATTTTACGTTAAGACTTTTGGGTTGTTTTTATTCCTGATTTTTTTTTTTTTTTTTAAGATGTGTGCAGGCTTCATTTTTATACATTTTTTTTCAAGCTAACTTCGGGTTGTTATGCAGCCTGGCATTGTTTGGAGTTTGCATTTTATACAAAATTGAAAGCCTAACATATTTATCACACAATGATCACAGTTGTCCTGGTCTTACTTTATGTACAATGTGTCCAAACTAAAAGGAATCTAATTGATGGCCTTCTCGGTAGATTCTTTGCAATAGAATTTCTGTCATAGGTGGGAGAAAGGTTACCAGATAAAAATTTTTTAGAACTGGGTTACTCAAATGATTTGCATTTACATAGCATGAAACATACTAACTGTTAAGAGGGTATTCCGGAAAAAGGGGATTTTATTCTTATGATTCCTGCCCTTTCTCCTGGATTGAAAATATTCCCAGAAAAATAGGGAACTTAAAACGTTTGTTAACCTTAAAGAAAAAAGGATTCTGTTCCTTTAAAGCATGAATAACCACACAGTACTTGTGCTGTGTAATTTGCCCCCCTGTATCACCTGAAATACCTGGTTGATCCTGCCAGTTTCTGCCCTCCCCCATGTAAACTGACCATGGTTAATCATGGCTTCTGAGCCCTGGCACCGAGGTCAGTTTACGTGCCTCCGTCATCCGCAGCCCTGCTCTCTGCTTTCCTCTGTCTCCTGTGTCCTCCCCCCCCCCCCTCCCTGCCTGTCAGCTAGTCTGTGTGTGAGCAGCCCCTCCCCTCCCCTTGTAGCACCTCTCCGAGCAGTGCACACATTTCTGCACACAAGCACTGCCAGCCCCACTACTAGTATAACATGTAGTATATACTGTATGCCTTTTTTGTAAAATTCTTCTTCTAAATACCTTATTCCTTCTCCCCGATCAGCGGTCATGTGACCGCCCATTGCTCTCTTCCTCTGATGTATACACTAGGGAGGGAGATCACGTGACTGCCCAGCAGGTGTTGGAGGGAGATCCTGGCCCCTCCCTCCCTAGTACATACAAGGAGGGATAGAGCAATGGGCAGTCACATGACCGCTGATCGGGGAGAAGAAGTAAGGTATTTAGAATAATTTTACAGAAAGGCATGCAGTATATACTACAGGTTATAGTAGCAATGGGGCTGACAGTGCTTGTATGCACTGCCTTAACAACTCCTTTAAGGGAGAACTAGTTTTTTGGGGTTTTTTTGTTTGTTTTTTCTTGTTTTTTTTTTATTTATTTAACTCCCCAGTGCATATAGCACTTGGTACCGTTCTAACTGGTGGCCTCTCTGTCCCCTATTCACACCTCAGTATGCTGACTGTAGCTCCACCTCCCTTTTAAAGCCCAAATTATAAGCATTCCTGTGGGGAGGTACATCCAGCGCAGAGCCCCACCCCTCTCTAAGTTGAGTGATTTGTCACTATTGTGAATGAACAATCAAAGCCGCTTGTTTATTCATATTGGTAAAAGATCACTTAGCTGCAGCTGCATGTAATGTATCTGCAGCTGCTTACACATACAGGGCATTGGCAAATGATTGTTCATTTATAACCGGGAGAGATTGCTCAGAGTTGCGGCTTTGTGTGTCTATCATGATGGTACACATATACAGCTTAGCAAAAAACAAAATAAGTGTAGCGCTAGAAAGAGGTCAGGAAATGGAGTCTATGGACTAACAGTTCAAAGTTTGTGTGTTTAAAAGAACATCCCTGAAGGGAATTTGAAAAGTCCTCTGGAGCAAATCTCAACAGGAGTGTACATCAACTGTGAAGGGAGCCCACACACCACCAATAGAAGTGAAGAGGCTTACCGGACTCGGTGGACCCAACGAGGCATACGCCAGGTAGAGTCAATCAGGCTTAGGTGGTGCTGGGTTGCAGTTGGCCCGGACGGGCAAAGTTGGTGGAATGGCTGCCACGTGGCTGTGTTCCTCATGCGTAATCGGGCCCAAAGATATGAAGTACTACACCCATAAATTTGTATCCCTCGGATCAGAGTTGGAACCAGCAGTATCAGCCGCAAAATGAAGAAAAGGAATGGCCAAATAGTGTAAATCCGTTTAATTGGAAATATAATAAAGTATACACTTAATAACCGTGGAGCTGATTTTCACAGATTTTGATGGTTTTCTTATATATACTCTGGTGGCTACAGTGGGGGGAACCCCCCAGACGACGTCTATGCAGACGAAACGCGTGGGGTAGGACCCCACTGTCGCCACTTCTCTACAGCGCTGTTTTTAAATACCTTTTATGCGAGTGTATACTTTTTTATTATATTTCCAATTAAACGGATTTACACTATTTGGCCATTCCTTTTCTTCATTTTGCGGCTGATACTGCTGGTTCCAACGCTGATCCGAGGGATACAATTTATGGGTGTCGTACTTCATATCTTTGGGCCTGATTACGCATGAGGAACACAGCCACGTGGCAGCCATTCCACCAACTTTGCCCGTCCGGGCCAACTGCAACCCAGCACCACCTAAGCCTGATTGACTCTACCTGGCGTATGCCTCGTTGGGTCCACCGAGTCCGGTAAGCCTCTTCACTTCTATTGGTGGTGTGTGGGCTCCCTTCACAGTTGATGTACACTCCTGTTGAGATTTGCTCCAGAGGACTTTTCAAATTCCCTTCAGGGATGTTCTTTTAAACACACAAACTTTGAACTGTTAGTCCATAGACTCCATTTCCTGACCTCTTTCTAGCGCTACACTTATTTTGTTTTTTGCTATTGTTTACACTTGCTGGTTGTGTTAGCTGCTGTTTCTATCCCCCCCCCCCCTTTTTTTTTTTGGGCAGTGCAGAATTATTGTGTATACACATATACAGCTTAGCTGATAGTTACAGTCTTGGTTGAAAAAAGACACAAGTCCATCTAATTAAACCAATAGAAGGGTGATAGATTACACAGTGATCAGCAATGGCAGGTTGATGCAGTGTCTACCACTGCTGATTGCTCATTCATAAAACTGAAACATCGCACAGTGCTGCAGCGCTGTATCATCCATTAGCTGGGCTGTGTATGTATACAGTTGCTGATAGGCACACGTCACAGGCTGTGATATTTATTAATTTTTTTATGTGAAGGGTAGTGCTGGTCTCCAGAACAGCCCCTTCTACCTGAGACCAGAGCTGTCAGTCACAAATTGTCTCCTTTTTAGCAGTGTTGGGGTTTTAGACGGGTGGGGGTAACCTCACCACTCTGCTTAGAAACTAAGGGACGGATCTGAATGGGAACAAGAATTCTATTCACTTGGTACCCTAGGGAGTTAAATATCTTTAATTATTTAATAACAGATTATGTTCTGGTTTGAAGAAATATATCCGGTTCTTGATAAACCCAGCAAAATTCACTCATCAGGTGGCCCTTTTGGTCCCCTTCCCATCCAACATCTCTAGATTGGAAAGTCAAAGGGGTTAGGCAAAAAACTGTTGACCAAACAGCAGCTGCATCTAATTCAATGCACTTTTGGATACAATAGACTAGCAGGGGGGTTCATTCATCCACGCTGTATAGCCTGGATGGAGTAATCTGCTCGATATTTTTCAGTTCACGCCACAAAAAAACATCTAATTGTGTATGGCCAACTTTATTATAATACTTTTTCCCTGCCTTCTATTCCCATGTGGTGTTTTTTTTTTTTTTTTTTTTTTTTTTTTAACTTTAGACTGGACACTATGTGTCCAAAGGTGTTCCTTCTTGCCGCTGACCACATTTTGACAGGCTAATCAATATAATGCTGTTATGCAAGACTGCAGCGGTCTCTTATATTTTTAAAAGCCACGACAGACTGGCTTATGGAAGCCATGGTGGACTGGCTTACTGTGCTCAAATATATTTAAAATGATTCCAAAGGTAATTTTTTTTTTTTTTTTAAATAGCAAACGTGTCATACTTACCTGCTCTGTGCAGTGGTTTTGCACAGAGCAGCCCCAATCCTGTTCTTCTGAGGTCCCTGTTTCCGTGTGCCCCCATTTTTTTTTTTTTTTTTGTGCTAATGAAAGCATACAAGATAACCTACTGTCAACTACATTTTTGACACTTGCAGCTCTCAGCAGTATAGTAACATGAGAACACACATTTTGTTTAGTTTTTTGTAACCTTTTCCTTCCAGCTATATTTATAACTTCTAACGGATGCTGTCTCGTTTATGCCCATCCAGTATACACACTGAGGTGTTTTGTCTTTGATCAGAAAGAGATTGATATCCGACCTCTGCCCCCGTTCCTCTGCTCTGCTGTGTGCCTTCACACTTTTTATGTTTTTCTGGACATCTTTAACTTTAGTAATGAGTATTTTTCTTATCTCGGCTCTAAGACAAGACACAATATTTGTTGAAGTTCATTACTGCGGTTTTCATGCATCAATCTTTTTAGATCAGTATATACTAATTGGATGGATTGGAAATTTTAAATCCTAATTCTGTAGAGGGATAACGGTGACAGTAGGGGGAGCAGACAAAAAACTTGTATTGAAAAAGAAAAAAAAAATTAAGAAAATGGAAAGTAAGGGACCCAAGAAAGTTGCGTTTTCCAGTTATCCGCTCTGTTGCTAAAGGAGTAGTTGTTTTCGGTATTTGAACTGTGCCTTCATATATTCAAATTTAAATATGAAAAAGGTCAGCATGTGTTCTAAAATCAATGTAAAAAAATGTAACTGAAAGGATAAGTTTACCTTTGATAACACGTTACACCCGATATTACTGTTTCTAATCTATTCCTATAATTCCGAATGATATTAAAGTTTGTAAACTTACCTTTTGAAGATTCTCTCGAAATGACTTCCTTGAATTCTTTGTGATACATATTTATTACACACATGTAAGTAGGCACTGCTGTGTCACATTTCAGAGAGCCTGCCTTCTGAACTACAGATGTACTGAGAAGAGTAGATTCAGGAGGCGATGAGTACAGGCATCAATGATTGCAGGCAGCAAGGTACCATGGGATATGTAGTCATTAGAAATTGAAAGTAAACCGCAGAGGAGAAGCTGCAAAGCATGCAGGAAATCAAGGTAGTTGTGAAAAGAGATGGCCAGCAGACAGTCAGAGCTCACAACATAAAAGGAAATTTTTAAGAAAGTGAAGAGATTGTCAAAAATGACTATATTGTCTGTGTTTCTATTAAAATTCTGATGTTTTTAAATTAAAGTGTTTTCTGTGACCATAGAAAGTGTTTTTTTTTTCTCACGTTCAATCTCTGTAATCTGTTCTGTTTTTCCTTTTTTCTAGATGGTGTGGCTAGAGCCAGCTCTGCTCTTTTTAATGAACTGAGAAATGCCGTGTTTGGAAAGGTGGCGCAGAGTTCCATCAGGAGGATTGCAAAAAATGTATTTTTACATCTGCATAATCTGGACCTTGGTTTCCACCTGAGCAGACAGACAGGAGCTCTCTCTAAAGCCATTGATCGGGGTACAAGAGGCATCAGCTTTGTGCTCAGTGCCCTGGTGTTTAATCTGGGGCCTACAATGTTTGAGGTTTTCCTTGTTAGCAGCATATTGGTATGTTCTGTCTTGTACCTTAAACCTGTTTTTAGCCTTTAGTTTTTTTAAATGTAAAATGTGAAACACCAGAGTCTTCCAGGTACTAAGGTCACTTGTAGGTAGGGAATTTTTGGGGGTTTTTTTCACACAATCTTTACCCATGTAAGGGAATTCATTCTGGCTGTTTATATATTGTACCCAGATGAAATCCATGATGTGCTTTGTATAAAATAGACTTTATTTAAAGATACTGACCCAATAAAAAAGGGCCTTGTGTTAATTTACAAAGCTTAAATGAACAAACTGAAGTTAAAACCTGATTGATTACTATGCACAACTGTTCCAAATTTCTTTCTGCTCCAGGCTTAGTGCATCTCCCTCTTTGTTTATCATTTGATAAATATTTTTTTTTTTCATATTTCCTTTGAATTTTTAACCCATCGTTGGAAATGCAACGACAGTCTACTTTTTGTTCAGTATTGGCTATTAGTTTTAAAAGATTAAAGGCCTATATCTGTAACATGTTTTTTCCGTACTTATATTTTGGAAATTCTTAAACACTTTTTAACTTAAAGCGCTGGTGTAATATGCAATTACCCCATAAAAAGGCAGCCTAGATATGGGTTAAAGAATGTTACCATAACATTTCATATTCCTGATGTTCTTGCTGTACCATGTACTTGTATGAAAAAGTATCCTTCTCTTTGTATTGCTTCCTTTTGTGAAATCACTGGTGTTCCTGTCAGTCCCTCTGCTTTCCAATTAAAAAACTGACCATGCTTGGCATGAGAGCACTGCATGGCCAGTTTTCTGGCTGTGCTGGAGACTCAGCCTTCTTTCCTCTAATGATTAGACTTGCACAGCTATTCACTGGGAGGACCGGTGTTCTGCTGTTTCTCTTCCCCTAGCTCTCTGAGCTTCTTATAAGCTGAGAACAGAGGGTATGTGATCACTTATAAAAGGGGAGAAAAAAGGTATTTACAGTTTTTTCTAATATGCATACATAAATGTTTTGCATTGTAAACTGTTGTTTTACAAGGTGAGGGTTCACATATATTTTAATATACAACTCTCTGGTGGGCTAATTGAAAGACTGTGTGCTGTTTGTACAGCCAAGGTCATTAAAAACGTGCATTTATGACTGCTATGAATTTGTTTCCTGCAGTTACAGGTAATTTGTTTATTATTTTACATATCTTACATGTTTTTCCCTCTCTACACAGTATTACAAATGTGGAGCCCCATTTGCACTTGCAACTTTGGGAACGCTTGGAACTTATACAGCCTTCACTATTGGAGTCACACAGTGGAGGTAATTTTAGTCTGTCTTAAGGCTCTTTTACACTTCAAAATGTAGCATTTAAACTTTTTTTTTTTTTCCTTTTTTTTTTTTTTAAGCAACTCGGAATGCCAATCATTGCACCTCTCACTGAATAGAGGTTAGCTTACAGTCTAGTTCACAATTTTGCATTTTCTTTTCTTAGAAAATTATACCCCGTGTCGCTTTCTTGGTACTTTAAAGCGACTCCAAAACCTCCGTAGAAGTTCATCACAACACTCTCTAACACGACCTGCAGTATTTGAGAGGCTTTTATTCACAGTTAGCTTTGCTTAGTTTTGGAGGTATTGTAGGTATGAGATATCCCAGAATGAACTGGAAAACCAACAAGTGAGCCAGAAAGACATCAGTAGTCACTTCCAGGTTCATGTATTTATGAGAGTGTCTACTGCAGAAGTCACATCTGGCGTGTCATGTGGAGCAGCAGGAAGGTAAGCAGGGCAAATTGTTACTTTTCAATAATTTATGGACTTAAAGGATAAGTTCACATTTTGTACAAAAAATAATGAATGCACATGATTTTGCAGGTTAAAAAATGTGCATGTATTTTTTGCACTGCGGCCTGTAAAGCATTGCACCTGCATTCAGGGACTGGAGCACAGTAACATGTTACACCCTATATACAGGTTGTATATGGTACAAAAGGTGAACTTATTCTTTAACTGTAAATGCTGTAGGAGAATGGTAGTGGTTTGTACATTTGGTGTACCTAAACTATATAGTATATTGCCTTATTAAACCTGAAGCCCATCAACATAGGCACAAAGCTTCCATTTGTTTAGCTTCTAATTTTCTGTTACAACAGTTGTGAAACCTGTCTGAATACATGGTTATGCAGTTCAGTGAATAAAAGTGTTAGAACCAGTGAGTTCAATTTTAGTAACAGACCTGGTAAGATACACCTCCTTCCTACCTCTTAAAAACAAATCTATGTGAGGATGCTGGTGATGAGGGGTGTGGTTATTACTCAGCTATGCCAGCACAGAGCACTGGAGAGGGAGAGAAGGAAACAGCAATTTCTCTCAGAGAACAAAATATGCTAAGGCATTATTAAGCTAAATCTGTTACCAGTAATGGCATGCCTGGGTGTCAGAATTTAATTTAAATTTAAGGCAATCCTGTATTTAAAGAATAGAGGAGCTGCCTTTGGTGACTACCATCTTAAAACACTAGTTGCCAGGCTCTCTCTAGCTTCAGTACATAACTATTCCAATCCACATGTTTGTTTTGAGTCAGTGATTAACCACTTCAATACTTCGCAATTTCACTCCCTTCCCTCAAAGGCCAATTTTCAGCTTTCAGCGCTCTTGCACTTACCCAAATGAAATTTTTATCATTTTGTTCACACAAATAAAGCTTTATTTTGGTGGTATTTATTCACAAATCAGTTTTTTTTTTTTTTTTTTTTTTTTTTTTTTTTTTGCGATATCAGCGAAAAAAGAGCGGAAATGTATAAAAAAACAATATTTTCTACTTTCTGTTTTAAAAGAAATCCAATAAAATCAAATTTTGTCATAAATTTAAGCCAAAATCTATTCTGCTACATGTCTTTGGTAAAAAAAATCCTGTTAAGTTTATAATAAGTGGTTTGTGTGATCACTGCCATATGTGCGCAGATGATCATGTGCAGATGATCACGGACATATGTGTGCAGATGATCATTGGGACATATGATTTTACTGTTACATTTGTGGGACAGGTGTTTTTACTGTGTGGGGACAGTGTTTTGAGGACATTGTGATTCTACACTGTGTGGGGACACTGGGCCTGTGATCAGTGTGTAAAAAGCTGTAAAAAACAGCTAATACTCACTGATCACCGGCTGGCTGCAGCGATCCCCTCCTCTCCTCACTGAGAGCTTCCGTGTGAGGAGAGGAGAGCCGATCGCCTAGCAACCAGCTCTCTGTTTACATCACATGACAGCTGTGATTGGACACAGTCGTCATGTGATCAGGAGGGCCAATCACAGAGCCCTCCTGCCGATCGGAGATGCGCCGTGTCCGGTTGACACGAGTGCATCGGGATTGCGCCGCTGCGAGGGCACGCGCGCGCGATCCCCCTCCTTCTGAGGGACGTTCCTGAACGTCCACTCAGAAGGCGGAAGCTCCCACTCAGCCGTATATATGCAGTGGCCGGGTGGGAGGTGATTATGTCAGAACTTCTAACCTATATAGTGGTTTCATGTCGGTGCAGTAGAAAGCATTGAAAACAGTGGATTAGCATGAAAAGACTGCCAACAAACATTTTGAGAAGGCGAGGACAGCAATGGCAACCTTCACGTTTTTTCAGTACATTTTTCCTTTAAGAAATCCTTCTTCATCCTCACCATAACTTTAATGTCCCTAAATTGAATTACTGATGTACTGTTTTGCTGAATATTTTTATAGGACGAAGTTCAGAATAGAAATGAACAAGGCTGACAATGAAGCTGGAAATGCTGCTATAGATTCACTTCTAAATTATGAAACTGTTAAGGTAAGGAATAATAGTTTGTAAAAGTATGTTCCTTTCAGTTCTATGGCAGTCTCATGGAATACTGTGTTTACTTTGTGTTCGAGTCCCCAACTCCTGTCTGTAGTTGGGGACACTGTCAATTTTTCACGGCAAAGTGACAGTTCCTGTGTGAAACTGCCCTGCCTAGCTGATACTTGCTGCTTCAGTGCTCCCTACCACTCCTATTACAGGTGGCACCAAAAGACATAGTGTAGGCTGTTGTCGAATCCTAGTGGACACATCAAACCCCCCCCCCCCAAGTGTTGACACTCAGAGGGTGCAGTGTGTTCACCTCCTCCAGCCACTAGGCCAGTGAGTTTCATACTGGTAGGGGGTGTAATGTTTTTCCATACCTGAAAGCACTGGGTAAGCATGGATCTGAAAGTTACATGTACAGTTGCTTTCCAGTTAACTTTACAGTAAGAACTAAAAATGTGCACCCCTAAAAATACTAAAAATACTAATAGATTTTCCTTAAATGGTAAACATCATGCTACTCCCTCAGTAATATTATAAATTCAAGTACAACAGCAACCACTTAATTATAGTTTAGCTGAGACATCTGATATGTGAAGGACATCTGTCACATACATATTACGAATAATTTAACCTTCAGTTTTATGCATCTGCAAAACAGGTCCGGTTTATTGTTTGTGTTGCTGTCAGGCAGAAGCAGTGCTGTATTGTACTGTGGTGATGGTTTGTAATGAAGGGTTAGGCTAGGAGGGGTGTGTGTACTGGGTGATTAAGCTGGAAAGAAGGTCTGTACTGAAGTTTTTTGGTCTAGGTATGGGGATTCAGTGCTTTGGGATTAGACTGACAGTGGCGGGTCTGTAATGAGGAGTTAGGATAGAAGGTAGGGGTCTTTACTGATGGGTTTGGCTTGAAACAGGGTTTGTTTTGGGGGGTTAGGTTATAAAAGGGGGGTCTGTACTGAATGGTTAAACTGGGAGGGTGGATCTGGGTAGGGGATGTAAGGGAGTTTGTACTAAAGGGTTAAGCTGAAAAGGGGGTTTGTACTGAGGTGGTGGGCTCAGGGAAGCCTGTTGGGGGGGGGGGGAGGGATCTGTATTGGAGGTGGGGGGGGGGATGGGGGAGAAAGAGCTGTGGGTCAAATTCAGTACAGTAGCATGTATGTGACCTACTCCTAAGCCCTGCACTCTACATGTTATACACTCCTGAGAGTGTAGGTACAAGTACTGTGGCATATGTGTGCTGTGTATACAGTGAATAGGCTCAGGTTTTATTTAACTATAGACCTTTAAGCTCCTCCTATTGTTAACTCAACTTGGCTACACCCACTACTATGATCAGCCCCAGGTGCCAGATATGCTAAGTATGTCACTTGGCCCAGGGAACTTTTATTTAATTGCTAGGAGCTGCTGCTGTTGGGATTACTGTGTGCACAATAAGATATTTAAAGTCCCTCTGTGTGAGGTGGATTAGCCAGCTAGGCTGCCTGTCGGGCAGGCTGTATGAGGCCCAACAATTTCAAATAGTGTCCTTGGGAACCAGAAGTAAGTATCTGTGTAATCCTCAAAATGCAAATGGTATCCCCAGGATTTAGTTTCCAAGGAACATCTGCCCTCTGTGCCCGACTGTTGGCCCATAACTTTGATCAATGGTCTCACCAATAGTGGTGAGGTGCAGAAGGGAGTGCTCCATCTTGGATTTCTGGGCAGTTTTGTTTTCTACATGGTGTGTAAGTATGTATGTGGTGACATGTAGGTGCCGTTTTTTAAAAGCTGTTGTTTTTCTGTCTCTTCTAAAGTAGCCACATTAAGATGAATGGATATGACCGTAGATGAGTAATTTTTTGACCATATTTACCATCTGTGCTATATGATTATTCACCATTATTAATCAACAATATATGAGCATTAAGCGCAGGTTTCAAAACATGTATGCCTATGCCTAACTTTTACATTCAGTTAGGTCAATAACTAGTTGGCTGTGAAAAACTTTTAGCTAGTGTACCTTTAACTTGAACATTAGCAGAGGGCCTTGGCTGCTTTTATTTTACTATGTTGCATTCTTTCTCTTGTGACAGTACTTCAACAATGAGAAATATGAAGCAGAGAGGTACGATGGCTATTTGAAAATATATGAAAATTCTTCTCTGAAGACTACCTCAACACTTGCCATGCTGAACTTTGGACAAAGTGCAATATTTAGTGTGGGCCTGACAGCTATCATGGTGCTTGCAAGCAAAGGAATCCTTGCAGGTTGGATAAAACTAGATTAAACCCACAAACTTTTTGTCTATAGAAAATATAAAAAATGTAGTGTACTGCCACGCATAATTAATATATATATATATATATATATATGTGGGTGTGTGTGTATGTATGTATATGTGTGTGTAAAAACTGTAAATTGTATATAAAATATGTTGGGTATTGCAAGGTTAGGTACAATCTGTGGATATAGTGAAATGCAATAAAATATCACTTGCATATGTGCTGTTTACTAAATTTCGCCAGGAAATAAAACACATTCCGGAGCCCCATTGTTGTATAACAAAGTACAGTCAAAAATTTAAAAAAAAATCATTTGATTAATGGTAAATGTGCACATAGCATTAAAATAGAAGTATCCAGATAAATCAGTCTGACTAATTTGTCCATGCAGTTAATGTTATTTATGAGTATTCAAAGGTTATCCAAAAATAACGTCCAATATAATTTGTCGATGTTGAAGGTGCAAGAAACCTTGTGAACATCATAACAAGAATGTTCCGGTTGATACTTATATGCACAAAAGCTGGTCATTTGTGAATACTAGAAATGTGCTTTAGTTTCAGATAAACCCATATTTGGTGAATGGGCAAACTAAATGAAACATTTATAAGCAGTAATACTACTACTGCTGCTAAATGTGACAGCTTTCCACTCAGCTAAGTTTTTAGGGAGTTGGGTATCAAAAACTTTTCCTAGTGACTGCTTGCTGTGAATCTGCTCCCCGGTGATTTCTATATTCAAATTTGGTTATACCATATCTGGTCAATGACAATGCCCATCTGTTTACATTCAGCTCTAAGCTAGGGAGCTTTGCATTTGCAACGAGCAGTCGTCAGGAGCCAATTGTGTCTGTGCTTGGGGTGTCTTTTCTTTTTGTGGGGGATTGTGGTTCATAATGATTGATGTGGATCCACGTTGCTGAGCGACATGGTTAACAAAGTATTTACTTTGTGGGACTTTTTTTAATTTTTTTTTTTTTATAATGAATGACTTTTGTGTCTGTGTTTTTAATGTTTTTACAATTTATTTTTTATTTTTTGTGAATGAGTAGGGGTAGTTCGCCCTTGCTCAATTATAGGGGTGGGCTGGATATTTTGGGCCCCCTTATTTTAACCGCTTAGCAACCACCCAATGCGGATATATTGCTGCAGGGCGGCTGCTCTGTGCCAGATCACGTACTTACTGGTACGTGATCTGACACTTCCGAGTCTGGGTGCGCAAACTGCTCCTGCTTTTATTGGACACAGTGGGAGCCAATCAGCGGGTCCGGCGGACGCGATGTCTGCCAGGACCCGCCGATCATTAAGGAGAAAGGCAGAACGGCAGTCTGCCTATGTAAACAAGGCAGACCGCTGTTCTGTTGTGAGAGGGGACTGTGCTGATCCTGTGTTCCTGCTAAGCAGGAACACAGATCTATACATTTCCCCCATCAAAGCACTTCCCCCACAGTTGGTAATCATTCCCAGGGAACACATTTAACCCTTTGATCGCCCCGATGTTAACCTCTTCCCTGCCAGTGTCATTACAGTAAACAGTTCATATTTTTAAGCACTGGTCACTGTTATAGTGTCACTGGTCCCCATAAAGTGTCAGGTGTCAGATTTGTCCTCCGCAATATCGCAGTCCCAATATAAGCCGCTGATCGCCAGCATTGCTAGCAATAAAAAAAAAATGTATATGTGTGTGTGTATATATGTGTATGTATGTGTGTGTATATATATATATATATATATATGTAGTGTGTGTATGTATATAATATACACACATACCATAGTTTTGTAGACGCTATAACTTTTGCGCAAACCAATCAATATACACATTTTTTTTTTTTTGACCAAAAATATGTAGAATACATATTGGCGTAAAGTGATAAAAAAAAATGTGATTACTTTTTTTTTTATTGGGAATGTTTTATAGCAGAAAGTAAAAAGTATATGGCACAAAAAGGATAAACCACAGATGTGAACAAATACCACCAAAAGAAAGCTCTATTTGTGGGAGAAAAAAACATTTATTTATTTTTTTAAGGTTTTGGGTCAGTTTTCCTTTGATAAAAAAAAAAAAAAAAAACAGGAGGGGCGTGCCTGCTCTAAAAAATTCACCAAACTATGGCAACCGTGGCTGGATAACACGTCTTCTCAGGTGGCGGCTTTGGTCTCCTTTCAGTTGTCTCTTTAATGGGTCTGCTGCAAACCTTTTATTTGAATTTGGTGAGAGCATTGCGTGTGTGTGACTGTATGGTGTAGTGCGTGGTCGTGTGTGCAGCTGTTTTGTTGCCTTAGTTTAATTCTATTATATATATTTTTTGTTTTTTGTTTTTCTGGCAGCTATGGCTGGCCCAGGTTTGTTGTACAAATTACTTGGACTATTTTTAACAATGGACGTGCTTTTCCAAAAACGGTCTAGTATGTGTTATCCTGATCTGTACTTTTGATGGGCCCTGCATCGCTAACACTACTACTGCCATCGCCATGTTGGATGGCATTTGTTTGCTATGTTTAAAAATTAAAACTATAAATGTCTATAAAAAAATCAGGAGATATCCATTACAATTAACCACCAAATGAAAGCCCAATTTGTCGTGAAAAAAACAAGGTATACAGTTGTGCTCATAAGTTTACATACCCTGGCAGAATTTGGCCATTTTTCAGAGAATATGAATGATAATACAAAAACATTTCTTTCACTTATGGTTAGTGTTTTGGCTGAAGCCTTTTTTTTATCAATCAACTGTGTTTACTCTTTTTAAATGATAATCACAACAGAAACTACCCAAAAGTTTACATACCCTGGTGATTTTGGCTTGATAACATGCACACAAGTTGACACAAAGGGGTTTAAATGGCTATTAAAGGTAACCATCCTCACCTGTGATCTGTTTGCTTGTAATTTAGTGTGTGTGTATAAAAGATCAATGCGTTTCTGGACTCCTGACAGACCCTTGCATCTTTCATCTGGTGCTGCACTAACATTTCTGGATTCTGAGTCCATGGGGAAAGCAAAAGAATTGTCAAAGGATCTGCGGGAAAAGGTAGTTGAACCGTATAAAAAGATATCCAAGGAATTGAGAATGCCAGTTAGCAGTGTTCAAACTCTAATCAAGAAGTGAAAAATGAGGGGTTCTGTTGAAACCAAACCACGGTCAGGTAGACCAACTAAAATTTCAGCCACAACTGCCAGGAAAGTTGTTCGGGATGCAAAGAAAAACCCACAAATAACTTCAGGTGAAATACAGGACTCTCTGAAATCATGTGGTGTGGCTGTTTCAAGATGCACAATAAGGAGGCACTTGAAGAAAGGTGGGCTGCATGGTCGAGTCGACAGAAGAAAGCCATTACTACGCAAATGCCACAAAGTATCCCGCTTACAATACACCAAACCGCACAAAGACAAGCCTCAAACCTTCTGGCACAAATTCATTTGGAGCGATAAGACCAAAATTGAGCTTTGTGGCCACAACCATAAACACTACATTTGGAGAGGAGTCAACAAGGCCTATGATGAAAGGTATGGAGGTGGCTCGCTGATGTTTTGGGGATGTGTGAGCTACAAAGGCACAGGAAATTTGATCAAAATTGATGGCGAGATGAATGCAGTATGTTATCAAAAAATACTGGAGGAACGCTTGCATTCATCAGCCAGAAAGCTGGGCATGGGGCGTACTTGGACATTCCAACATGACAATGATTCAAAACACAAGGCCAAGTCGACCTGTCATTGGCTACAGCAAAATAAAGTGAAGGTTCTGGAGTGGCCATCTCAGTCTCCTGACCTCAATATCACTGAGCCACTCTGGGGAGATCTCAAACTTGCAAGACAGCCCAACAATTTACAGGAACTGGAGGCTTTTTGCCAAGAGGAATGGGCAGCTTTACCATCTGAGAATATAAAGAGCCTCATCCACAAATACCACAAAAGACTTCAAGCTGTCATTGATGTTAAAGGGGGCAATACACAGTATTAAGAACTGGGGTATGTAAACTTTTGATCAGAGTCATTTGGGTAGTTTCTGTTGCGATTATGATTTAAAAAGAGTAAACACAGTTGATTGATAATAAATGGCTTCAGCCAAACACTACCCATGAGTGAAAGAAAAGTTTTTGTGTTATTCATATTCTCTGAAAAATGGCCAATAAATCATAAATTCTGCCAGGGTGTGTATGCATACCCTCCTACAACTGGGGATGTAGCTGTGCTCAGAATTAAGCAATCACATTCAAATTCATTTTAAATAGGAGTCAGTACACACCTGCCATCATTTAACCACTTCCCGCCCGGCCTATACCGGATTGACGGCCGGGCGGTGGTTCCGTTATCACGCCGCAGGGGCGCGCATCGCGGCAATCGGAGCGGTGTGTCAGTCTGACACACCACTCCACCGATCTTGGTAGTGAGCCTCCGGCGGAGGCTCTTTACCACATGATCAGCTGTGTCCAATCACGGCTGATCACGATGTCAATAGGAAGAGCCGTTGATCGGCTTTTCCTCACTCGCGTCTGACAGACGTGAGTAGAGGAGAGCCGTTTGGCGGCTCTCTTGGCAGGGGGGTCTGCGCTGATTGTTTATCAGCGCAGGCCCCCCCCCCTCAGATGACCACACTGGACCACCAGGGATCGCCACCAGGGAAGGGGGCAACATGTGGATGGCCAGGTATGTACCCCATGGCCATCCACATGTGCCCAGTCAGTGCCCAATCTGTGCCCACAAATGGGCACTGATTGGCACCATTATATTAAAGTGATGCCCAGCAATGCCACCCTTAGGGGCATCAGTGCCACTAATCAGTGTCATCAGTGCCGCCCATCAATGCCATCTGTGCCCATCAGTGCCCACCTATCAGTGCCCATCCGTGCCACCTATCAGTGCCAACTATAAGTACCCATCAATGCCACCTACAAGTGCCCATCAGTGCCGCATACCAGTGCCACCTTTCAGTGACACCTCATTGGTGCCTATCAGTGCCGCTGTATCAGTGCCCGTCAGTGCAGCCATATCAGTGCCTGTCATTGAAGGAGAAAATGTACTTATTTACAAAAAATTTTAACAGAAACAAAGAAAAACTTGTTTTTTTTCAAAGTTTTCTGTCTTTTTTTATTTGTTGCGCAAAAAATAAAAACGCAGAGGTGATCAAATACCACCAAAAGAAAGCTCTGATTGTGGGAACAAAATGATAAAAAAATTGTTTGTGTACAGTGTAGCATGACCGCGCAATTGTCATTCATATTGCGACAGCGCTGAAAATTGGCCTGGGCGGGAAGGTGTCTAAGTGCCTGGTATTGAAGTGGTTAAGGTGCCTCTGATTAACCCCAAATAAAGTTCAGCTGTTCTAGTAGGTCTTTCCTGATATTTTCTTAGTTGCATCCTACAGCAAAAGCTATGGTCTACAGAGAGCTTCAGAGGGATCTCATTGTTAAAAGGTATCAGTCAGGAGAAGGTTACAAAAGAATTTCCAAGGCATTGGAATAGAGTGAAGATAGTAGTCAACAAAAATGTGTTATGGTCTGATGAAACCAAGGTTGAACTTTTTGGCCATGATTCCAAAAGACACGTTTGGCGCAAAAACACCACTGTACGTTGCCAAAAGAACACCATACCCACAGTGAAGCATGGTGGTGGCAGCATCATGCTTTGGGGCTGTTTTTTTTCAGCTGGAAGAAACCTTAGTCAAGGTAGAGGGAATTATGAACTGTTCCAAATACCAGTCAATATTGGCACGAAACCTTCAGGCTTCTGCTAGAAAGCTGAACATGAAGAGGAACTTCATCTTTCAGCATGACAACGACTCACAGCATACATCCAAATCCACAAAGGAATGGCTTCACTAGAAGAAGATTAAGGCTGGGTTCACACTATCTTCGCATGTGGCTCACAGCAGGGGTCCGGTGCGTCCCCGTTCATTGTTTCAGGTCCGATTTCAGCCCGAACTTTGGGCTGAATTCGGACCTGAAACGGACCAAAAGATGCACAGGGCTCCGGAGCTGCAACGGAGATATGTGAGAGAGAGTCAAAATCTCCTGCTATTGCGAATTGGATGCAGGGAACCTGCATCCAATTCGCAATAGTGTGAACCCAGCCTTAAGTTTTGGAATGACCCAGCCAGAGCCCAGACCTGAATTGAAAATCGGTGGGGTGATCTGAAGAGGGCTGTGCACAGGAGATGCCCTCACAATCTGACAGATTTGGAGTGTTTTTGCAAAGAAGAGTGGGCAAATATTGCCAAGTTAAGATGTGCTATGCTGATAGACTCATAAAGACTGAGTGCTGTAAAAAAATCAAAAGCTGCTTCAACAAAGTATTAGTGTGTGCACACTATTAGGGTGTGCACACTTATGCAACCACCTTATTATTATTTTTTATTTTTTTTTACTTCCCTCCATCTAAAAGATCTCAGTTTGTTGTTCAACTGAGTTGTACAGTTTATTGGTCACATTAAAGGTGGAAAAAGTTCTGAAATGATTGATCTTTGTCTCATTTTTTTTTTTTACATCACAGAAACCTGACATTTTTTTACAGGGGTGTGTAGACTTGTTATATGCACTGTAGTGTGTGTGTGTGTGTGTGTATGTATATATGTATATATATATATATATATATATATATATATATATATATATATATATATATATATATATATATTTTATTGTATATACTTTGGATTTGTGTGCATAATGCTATTTGCTCTCTTCAGGAAACCTAACTATCGGGGACCTGGTTATGGTAAACGGGCTATTGTTCCAGCTTTCCATGCCTTTGAACTTCTTGGGAACAGTCTACAGAGAGACAAGACAAGCTCTAATTGATATGAACACACTCTTCACTCTTCTGAGTATAGACACAAAAATTAAGGTAATTCTTCTTGGGTTTTATTTGTCGTGAAGAGGAGTTGATTTGCATGTGTAATAGTGCGTAAAGCGGCAGATGCACACAAACATTCTTTTCAAACTCAGCTATTCTGACTTTAGGAACTTTCGTGCTCTGTGTAGCTATTTATATCTGTAGGTAGCTGTAAGCAGCACCAGGAACTAAAAATGTACACAAAAATATGCTAGGTTGTTCATAATATACTAGGGAAATGCGCCCATGTGCAGTTCTGCCGCTTCACCGTTCTTAGAGGACGTCCGTCCCTCCTCCCGCCGCCATCCGGTGCTTCTCCGGGCTCTCCCGTGCCATCGGGGGCCCGAAGAAAGAATCGGCCGGCACCAGCTGACTACGATAGAGATTTCTGGTGGCCAGATGGTCACCAGTCATCTCTATGACCGCCGGAGGCCGGGGAGCGATGTTATGATGTCACGCCGGGGTTCCCAGATGAGGTTGGTGAATTTTTTTTCATTGATCTCATGCTTTCCAGCCTGGAGAAGAGAGATGTGGGGTCCTATTGACCCCACATCTCTCCATCAAGAGGACCTGTCACATAGATTCCAATTACAAGGGATGTTTACATTAATAGGAATAAAAGTGATCAAAAAAATAAAAATGTAAACAAAAGTGAAAAAATAAAAAAAAAGGTAAAATAAAAATAATAATAATTTTTTTTTTAAACGCCCCTGTCCCCGGTAGCTCACGCTCAGAAGCGAACTCACACGCTAGTCCCACCCACATAATTAAAAGCCGTTCAAACCACACATGTGAGGTATCGCCGCGTGCGTTAGAGCGTGTCCAACAATTCTAGCACTAGACCTCCTCTGTAACTCTAAACTGGTAACCTGTAAAAATGTTCAAAGCATCGCCTATGGAGATTTTTAAGTAACAAAGTTTGGCGCCATTCCATGAGTGTGTGCAATTTTCAAGCGTGACATGTTAGGTATCTATTTACTTGGCGTAACATCATCTTTCACATTATCCAAAAAAAATTAGGCTAACTTTACTGTTTTGTTATTTTTTTAATTCATGAAACCGTTTTTTTTTCCAAAAAAAAGGCGTTTGAAAAATTATTGCGAAAATACCATGCGCGATAAAATGTTGCAATGACCGCCATTTTATTCCCCAGGGTGTCTGCTAAAAAAACATATATAATGTTTGGGGGTTCTGAGTAATTTTCTAGCACAAAAATGATGATTTTTACATGTAGGAGAAAAGTGCCAGAATAGGCCCAGTATGGAAGTGGTTAAGAAAGGCGGCGGTGCTACATACACGTAGTGGCCCACCCAGATCCCATCCCATTGGCTTGTGTTTGATAGCTGCTGGGTCCTGTCCACCCTGGGTCCCACCCACCCCCGACATTAGCACTGAATTTTGACAGCTCTTCTCTCTCTCTGCATTCAGTTACATATGTCGGTTTCACACACTCAGCGGCTCTGGCAAGTGTCAAGCGTCGCTCTGCCAATGGAGTGTGGGGAAGGTAGGAGGAACACTTGTGGGTTGATGGGGCACAGTGCGGTCAGCGTTAATCGGCCAAATTTGCATAATAATCGGCTGATGGTGATTTCTTAAAAAAAGGCCAAATATCGGCCGATATATCGGTCAACCTCTACTTTCAAGTTGATGTACCTGCTTTTCCACCCAACTTTCTCTTAATACAGTCACTTTTGACACCATTTATTTCAAAAGTAAATACAGCTTACCCTGTAGGAATGTTTCAAACACTTCCCAACAGGTAAGTAAGTCAGAAAAAGGATCATAGATCTTAAAGCATTCTGTTGTCTGTAGTTCTATAGAATCGTGTGAAGTGACAAAATGAAGCCAGATTGCATTTAGTTTCCAAGAGACTCTGGTAAGAGTATTATGAGCTCTAGCTTTAGGATACACAATAAGTGGATTGTGGTCTGAGATTCCTCTAGAACTTATTTCATTCTGCTCACTTGTGGGATTATGATAGGATATTCTACACACAAATTAGTTCTGAAAAGCGATATATGAGTTTTAGAAAAAAACAGGAACAGTTGCTCTTTGGTGTACATGTTCCTTTGTATGTCAATCCATTCTGCCTCCTAGGAAGCCGGATAGTATGGTGTCTCTAGATACTGATGTTACAGGGGTGGTGAAATGTTTATCTAATGATGAGTTCAAGTAGCAGGTAAACACCCCCATTATAAGATGGGGCAAGTTGGGTTTTTCCAGCAAATACCCTTATACATGCTTGAGCCTGCTCTCGATCCAAGCGGCTTGCTATACGGGCACTCAGCAGGGGGAAGGGAGCCCAAAGTACAAGTGGGGGACTCCAGAAGAGGAGGATTGGGACTGCTCTGTGCAAAACCATCATACAGAACAGGTAAGTATAACATGTTTGTTATCTTTAGAAAATAAAAAGGGTATCTTTGGTGTCACTTTAATTAAGGCCTCATGCACACTGGGCATAAAAAATGCTGCACTTACAGGCGTTTGGCATTTTTCTTTCTTTTCGCCTGTAGAGGCAACGCTGTTAACCTATGTGTCCACGCACATTTGGGCAATTACTGGCTTATTTGTTGAAGAGAAGAAAAAAAAAAAAACCTCACACACGCATTTTTGAGAGGAGTTTTCGGGCAGAAAAAAATGTGTTTTTAAGTGTACATTTTTTCTAGTGTTTCTGGGGAAAATGCATATGAACGCAAACATGGCTAAATGCACCTAAATACATTTACAATATGCTTCATAGGAGAGTTTCCTATGCTGCATTTTTCTGCTGCCTAGTGTTCATGGACCCTATAACCCAGCATTTTTCTTCTGTTCTCTCTAGAATAAAGATTTGGCTCCCCCAATAGTGGTCACTCCTCAGACTTCAAATATCACCTTTGATGATGTCCACTTTGAATATTTGGAGGGACAGAAAGTCCTAAATGGTGTGTCTTTTGAAGTTCCTGCTGGAAAGAAAATAGCAATTGTTGGTGGCAGTGGCTCAGGGTAAGAAGCTGTCATTTGTTTTTGAGATATTTTCTTTAAAATAGTGTAATAGTCTTGGGTTTCTTTAACTGATATTGTTAATGCTGAGTTAATGTCAGGTAACTCACTCCCAATACCTTACCCTTTCCACTCCCTTAATGTCAGATAGGAATAAAAGAGGGTATGCAAAACTTGCCTTGGCTATGATAAACCTCTTCTCTTGGACCCACTGCACCCATTTACGTAAAAGGTATTGGTGCAGGTTTTGAAATGATGTTCTAATTCTTTTTTTACCTAGTGATTTACTGATTTGGAACAAGCATACAACTAGTGTAGTCTGAACTCTCTCTCTGCATGCATGTTTCTGATTGATGACATGCTAGATTATGAGATCAGGATGAGTATAATAACCTCTCCACAGCTTGAACCTTTAAAGACAAGTCAGCAGTGATCGTCCTATACTTCTGTCCTGATCTGTTAAATTTTTATTCTTACAATCAAATTTTGTGGAAACACCCCCATTTTCTTTGTAAAATCTTTTCAATTGTTTTCAAGCAAGAGCACCCTGATCCGACTTTTGTTCCGGTTTTATGAGCCTCAAAAGGGAAACATATATGTGGCTGGTCAGAACATTCAGGATGTCAGTCTGGAGAGTCTGAGAAAAGCCATTGGCGTTGTTCCCCAGGTATGATTTATGTCATAGACAAAACTTTTGTATTGAACTGTACTGTAATTGTGTTGTCCCCCTTATTTTTTTTTTTTTTATTGGTCTTATGTAATATTCAAATTTTCTGATACTGAATTTATTACATAAGACCATTAAAAAAAAAAAATTATTACAGAAATGTTGGCTTACTGAAAAGTATGTCCATGTACAGTATAGTATACGCTCAATACTTGGGGGCTACTTTTGTATGAGTTACTGCATCAATGCAGCGTGGAATGGAGGCGATCAGCCTGTGGCACTGCTGAAGTGTTATGGAAGCCCAGGTTGCCTTGATAGTTGCCTTCAGCTCATCTGCATAGTTGTGTCTGGTGTCTCTCATCTTCCTCTTGACAATACCTCACAGATTCTCTATGGGGTTTAGGTGAGACGACTTTGCTGGCCAATCAAGCACAGTGATACCATGATCATTAAACCAGGTATTGGTACTTTTGACAATGTGGGCAGGTACCAAGTCCTGCTGGAAAATGCTTGAAATATATCTCTCTGTGTGTAATGAATCTATATAATATGAGTTTCACTTTTTGAATTAAATTACTGAAGTAAATTAACTTTTTGATGATATTCACGTTTTTGAGATGCACCTGTATATGTGGATGATTCTGCTATAGAATTTAAAGCTCAACTACAAAGACAACTTGTATTTATTCTCAGAGTGGGGAAAGGTAAGAACTTTTGTCAGGTTTTTATTGCGCTCTGTGTCCTCCCCTCACTTCTTGTCACAGTGAAAAACTGTGACAGGTTGTCATTGGAACAAAAACTTAGTGGTCATCTTCCCAATGAGAACACTGACTGTAATATAAACATAATGGAAGTGCCCCAATACTTCCTGAGAGAAAGATAATGTTTCAGCTGGAGTTAGGCTTTTACTGTTGACTAAAGATACAACAACAAAAAATTGCTGCTTAATATTTTATATTTATTTCTCTATAGGATGCTGTACTTTTCCATAACACACTTTTCTATAACCTGATGTATGGAAATATCAATTCCTCACCTGAAGAAGTGTATGAAGTAGCTAAGTTAGCAGGATTACACGATGCTATTCTCCGGATGCCTCATGGTTACAATACTCAAGTAGGGGAACGAGGGCTCAAGCTATCAGGTAATGTCCTAAAAACCGTGTTCACAAATGATTACCACTGGTTAACGAAAAGGTAAAAAAAAAAAAACACTATGTAAATAATTAAGAGGCCAGTAATATTTTTAAGTTTTTGCTGGAAGTGTCTGAGAGAGACTGATTGTTTAGTAAGTAAAAAAGAAGATTTGTACCATTTTTTATGGTTACAATAGCTTAGATAAGTGAACCCTTCAATAAAGTCTTTGGTGTTAAGTGACTTTTGTGTGTAATTAAATTCTATGTCTCAAATCACAGAGGGTTTTTGAGTAGCACAGCAAAAGAATTTGATGTGTTTGTTACTGGGCACACTGCCCACTTGGTGGCATGAATATTATTTCTTATCAAAGGCTAAAGAAACCATTGCTGTTCTTTCTTTGCCACACACTGTTGAGGCCTAGATGTGGGATTAGCTGTGTTTATTCATGATTCATAAAAGCATTTGTTTGAGTTACTATTTCCTGTAACTGGGTTTAATAAGCAGTTTGCTGCTTGTGCCCCAGACATTTTACAGTTTCAGATCATCTTTTAGGATGGACTGTAATATTTATTTTGTTCAACATTGGGCTTTCTTTGTAAGTAGGTCAACATGAATTTTACATTTAAAGCACTCTTAATTCTAAAATGCAAGTTACATTTAGATAGAAGTAGTATCAATACCATTCAGATTTTTTTAATTGTTTCTCTGTACAGCACTTCAGGTATTTGCATTCACTTTATGGCTACATTTGCTTGTTTTTTAGTTTTATTTTATGCTTAAGAAGACATAGCAAAGTGTATGTATAAAGCCCCTTTTTTAAATTACTGGACAGGAAGCCTATGTTATCCACTAAATTATCTTTGCCTATAGCAAGAACGTGATCCCAATTATAGGCTTTTATTTTTTGGTTGCATTTAATCTTTTCCTTTAATTTCATATTAAGAAAAAATGAAACAAATGTTTTGCATTTCACACACAAAAAGTACTAAATGGCTGATGTAACTGACTACCAAATATATTTTGCAATTTCTGTTGAAGATATCAATGATAGAAAAAACTCTAACAGCAGCTTCTGCTGTTTAGCTAACTTATAATGCTCTAGAAATCCTGTGACGCAAATTAAATATTTATTTGTGAAGCAAATATTAAATTTGAAGTAAAAAAAAATATATATAAAACAGTTGGATCATGTATAAACAAAACCAAAGTCTGCTGTACTTACCTGCTAGGACAACCTCTCCAGCAATGCAATGTGAATGCGATTCCTTGTCAAAAGCACTTTGTCTTCGCCTATTCTTTTTTGAGATTTGGCAGCGTCGGCCATCTTGATTGGCTGTCCTAGGATGACCTAATTCCTGTGCATGAATGCAGCACCCAAGGCATCCCAGCACCCAAGGCATACCGTGATTCTATACAGAGCTGCACATGCATAATGGTAGGTTATCTATTCAGGGCCCAGTATTCTCTCCTCTGGTTGCTCGCAGTCTGACTCCCTGCATTTCTCAGGCCATTCTGCTGAGCCATCTGCCACACTTGCTTCCTCTTTTCTGTCTAGAGTAGACTTTTCTGTAAAGCGTCAGATTTCATGGACAGATTTTCTGGCCCTATGAAGCCATAGACAGTGGAGGTCACAGTCATGCCTCTTCGACCTCCCCTCTTTATTTTCACTCTTGAGGTAGACACATTACGTGAGGAGGAGATGGGAGTTGAGAATGATCCTAATTTTTCTGAGGAATTGGAACAGGATGACATGCCCGTAACAGAAATTAAAACCGAGTGTGCTCACTCCAAGGTATCCAGTATGGTATCCCTTAAATTGCCTTAACCAGTCAAGATTTTCCCAGTCCACTTGCAAGTAAAGTCTATCTGGTCTGGTCTCAGCCGGAGAAGTTTTGTATTTCTCCAAAATGCTTTGCCCAACAGTATCCTATTGAGGAATGTTTCCTGCAAAGGTGGGTACTTCATGTGGTGGATCCTGCCATATCTTGCCTTAACAATACTTTTATAGCCCCCATGGAGGATAATGACAGGTAGACAAGAGTTTAAAGGCCATCATTTTTCTTTGATGGACCCTGCCATGCTATTTCTGGTGCTTTAATGGCAGTCTGTCAGACGATTGCTGTCTGAGCCAAGTGTATAGCCAGAAATCCTAGCTTCATCCTTACGGCTGTCTGTGTTCAGTCAGTTAGACATTTTACTTGCAGCCTTATGCTACTGTGTAAATGCCTTGGCAGATACATTTTGTCAAATCTCCATCAACATGTGCAGGATTCTTTTGCTTGAATACTTGTCACCTGAGCTCCCATGCAAGAAACTCCTTGAGTGATAGCACTTTGAATGGGGAACACCTTTTTGGTCACGCCTTGGATAAATAATTTACATCAATGGGAATTGCCTACAGTAAGAGTACTCTCCTTCCCCAGAAAGAGGGCTTGTGCCTCTACCAGTAAGTCTTCTACTGCTGAGGTTAAGAAGGATTCCTTTTGTCCCTCCCAGTCCTCCAGTGCTTAGCTTAAGTTTTAGGGTACCTACTTTTGTAAAAAGGCATTGTCCTCTAAACTAGCCAAGACTGGCTCCGAGACCTCTTTCCAGTGATGGTATGCCCCCACTTCTAAAAGTAGGGGGATGTCTGTCAACACCCTGGTCCCAAAATAAATTTCTAATGTCTAGGTCCAAAGTGTCATTTCCAAAGGCTACAAACTGGAGTTTCTCCCACTACCCTTCATGCTGTCAATCTTGTCTCCTTCCCTGTCTTGGCAGGTGGATTTGCTTGATGCTTTCTGGCAGCTCTTGATTCAAGGGGTCATTACCTCTGTACCACCAAAAGAACACTTTCAAGGGATCTTTCAAGCTTTTTTACAGTTGCCAAACTGAACAGTTTAGTTCGGCCCATTCTGGATCTTAAGATTCTAAATTTGCTCTACGGGTTTAAAAGTTTGGCACGAAAACAGCTAGGTTGGTTATAGCCTCACTTTTTTGTGACCTCTGTTGACATCTTGGATGCTTACTTTCACATTTCTAACCTTCATCAACACTATTTGTGCTTTGCTGTGGAACATTTAGCATTACCAATTTGTCACCCCTCTCTTTGGCCTATCCACAGCCCCCTGGTTTTCACCAAGTTGCCTACCCCAATTTTGACTCTGTTAATTGCTGAGGGGATTCATGTTGTTATATGATACTGGATGATATCCTCTTGAAGGACCAGTTCAACCTGTTCCTGTTACCCAGCAGACAGGGCAGATTCTGCAGAGCTTCGATTGGATCCTTAATCTGAGGAAGTTATCACTGAACCCAATTTACAGGTTGGAGTATGTGGGCTTGATGCTGGACATGGCCCTGCCCAGGATCCTTCTGTCCAAATACAGTAGCGAATACTGAAGTGAACTGGGAGAGTCAGAGACATTGTATTGTCTGCTCACTAGTAGATATTATAAGTTCACTAAATTTCAGGCAGAATCAAAAGGTGTGTTTTTTTTTTTGTTGTTTTTTTTGTTTTTTTTTTTTATGCTTTTGTTGAACAGATATAACAAATTGCTCTTAATGGCAAATAGGAGCCCATTGTTAGGGTTTGTTTAAAGCTCAGAAGAAAAGAAATGCAATAACCACATTTACGGATTGGTAAACCACAATATATTTCTTTTTTTGTTTTGGCTTTAGATGCACTTTAAATGCATACATGGTAAGTAATGTAGAATAAAAAAAAAATAAACAGGTGTTAACGCTCACAGAAGTCACAGTACTCCCACTGATAATGTTACAATTTTTTCTTTTACCTGAATGCCATCATCATCCATAGTTGGTATTTAGTTCTTGAATTGAAACGCTGGTTTAGAGATGCCATGATCGTGTAAATCCAGATGCCTATGCAGTTCTTGGCTGTGTTCACAAATGTCTGACACAAGTCAGCAATCTGGGTGTCACTGTGGAAGAAAAAAATGAAAGTGGAAGTTCAGCCTAAAACTAACTATCTCTAAATCTACTCGCAGCCACATTCTAAGACTAAACTATCCAACCCTGTAAAGCAAAAATCGCTATACCTACCTTTTCTGAAGCCGGTCCATTCTGGTCCCCAGCAGCAGCTGCTGTCTGCCAGAAGTAAGGCAGCAATAGCTGGGAATTGACATCACCCATAGAGTTACTATGAAGCTTCCGTTGTTGACTGCCTCTTCTGCACACTCCCACACGCAGAAGTTGCTGCTGACAGCTCAGCTAGGGACTGGACCGAAGCGACTTCAGAAAAGGTAATGTATAGCGATTTCTTCTTTACAGGGCTAGGTAGATTAGTCTTAGAATGTGGCTACGAGTAGATTGAGACTTAGTTTAAGCTGAACTTCTACTTTAAGTAATTCTTCCTGCTACCTGTAACAGACTGGTGCCATTATGTCAGCTTAGGTAAAAGTCACTTGACTGGATCCCAAAGACTGCTTTTCTTTCTCGAACATCACGGGACACAGAGCCACAGTAATTACAGATGGGTTATATAGGGTATCACTGGTGATTGGACACTGGCACACCCTATCAGAAAGTTCAACCCCCTATATAATCCCTCCCCTTGCAGGGATACCTCAGTTTTTACACCAGTGTCTTAGGTGATGGACGTGTAAAGATGTCCTGTGCTGAGCTCCAAAGGGAATATCCTATATCCTATACTGGGGCAAGCCAGGCAGACCGGATCCATTCAAAGTGTCCTTTCATGGCTGAATTGGATGGTACCCGGGCCTCGTGCCCGAAGAAACAAGGTTTTACCTGTAACGCTTCTCTTTTTAGAGAGCTGGACCCCGCATATTAGAAAATGTTTTTCTAGCCTAATTTCTAGCCGGGTGCTTTACAGGTCCAGAACTGCAGGATCCCCCTATTCGTAGGGGGCCCCAGTCTCTGACGGTTTTTTCAAACGGAGCCCACTATGAGAGGTGAAGATTGGGTCTGTGTAAACTGAAGAGAAAAAGAAAAAATAAGGGGTTGCGCTAATAACCAAATTCATCAATATAGTATCTATAGTGAAGATATTTAAATCTTAACTGTGAATAAATCAAAAATATTGTGCAAACATAACATGTGAAATACATTCATCAAATAAGGTCATCAAAAAATAATATCTTAGTGAGTCCCAAAAACGTCAAAGAAACCCAACAAAAGTCCAAGTGATGTATGCAATTAATCCGTGACAGCAGGGAAGGGTCCACCACCAGAAAATAGAAGGGGTAGCTCCTTACCAGATGGCCGTGACCCCCCACTACAGAGGATCACAGCAAGCAGAAATCTTTACAGGCCAGAGTTAGGGACTGCCCACGATATCCACTAGAGGTCCTCTCACCATCAGTCACCGCAATGAGCCCATGGCAGCGATCCCATAAAACACAGAGGAAGCTCACATAGTGTAAAACTGATAGGTTTATTAAAAAACGAATAACAGAATGCACACTTACAAAAGCTTGATAGTTTAAGCAGCCTTAAGTCCGGCTCCGTGGCCACCGGAGCTCGGACAAACCCGTCCTGCTGGAGTACAATTCGCTCGGGGGTGACGTCAGCGCGTCGTCTGGCTCCGCCCTACGCGTTTCGTGACATCATCACGTCTTCCAGGGGCACAGGCGGCGCGCCGCGTCACCTCCCTTAAATAATCCCAAACCTAAACCAAGCCTCATTGTGGATCGCTACACACTATGGGCGGCTCAAACCACCGCAGACACTTCCGGTATCCGGATGCGTTCCACAGCACGAGCGCACAACAGAGGCTTCATGATCAGGACAATCTATGTGGGCCAATATATAATCGTACCTTGCCCATACATTCAAATACCCGATCTAGACATAGACATACTGCAAGTGCATAGTATACCTGATAAAATAGAAAAAATAAACACATAATAAAATGTAAGGTGGACTGAATGGGGCAAATCATTCTGGCCCATCTTAACAATATTGAATAGTTGGCTAATAACAAGGACTAAAACTGAATGGTTTACCCAATACAACTTTAGGAACCCACAGTATCTGTTTAATAAATAAAAAAACATAACATCTAAACACAAATTCAGAGATCTGTCTATCCCAAGCGGGTAGAACGGCGCCACCTCGTGGTGAAATCCTACATACCCACCAGGTGGCAAGCATCAACATCTCTCTGGTTTAATTTAGAAACAATCAAAAAAATTTTATTCAGGCTAGGTTGACTCGTGGTCGATAAATTGGAGCTGTAGAGAGAGGAATCCCCAAAGGAACCTCTATCAAATAGCCCAAAAAATTATAGATTCATCAACAACTCACACTTCTAAGTTATAAGAACCGGAAGTGTGGTCATATGTTAATTGTAGTCACCAGCCAGCAATCTCTTTAATGTAAAACAGCGCCATCTAGTGGATGTATAAGAATCACCTACGAATGCCTGTGTTAGAAACTGCATTGCTGGTGTGTCCCCATTCGATTTAAAAATCATCAAACGGACATTGTTTGAATCATAAATTGAAATTAAATGAAAATAAAAAAGCTATATAAATCAGTAAATGTATAGGTGTAACCTAACCTAATAAAAATTAAAAACTAGTATGAAAGCTCATAAGAGCTGCCTATGCTCCACAAAAAATGCAACAAATGGCTATGTGCATATGGCATGCACCCTGAAATCATAGATACAGATATATAGATGCATTACGAATTGTTAATAAACGCATTAACATCTGTATCTACGTTTAATCCAAAAGGGGCATACGTCTTTAATCTGTAGACCCAGGACATTTCACATTTGGAGATCTCCCTTACAAGCGAACTCCCTCTCCAATGTGGCCTATATTTATCGATCCCAACATATAAAGTGTTGGAGGGGTCCCTGGCATGTACTTCATCGAAATACCTCGATACGGGGTGTTTATCAAAGCCCCTGCGGATATTACCAATATGCTCGGCCAATCTGAACTTGAGGGCCCTCTTGGTCCTGCCCACATACTGTAATCCGCAGGGGCACTGTATAAGATAAATGACCCCCTCAGTGGTACAAGTTATAAAAGGTTTAATCTGATAGGTCCGTGAGGTACTAGTAGACATGAACCGGCAGATTTTTCTACCCCCACAGCTGTTGAGGGAGCAAACCTGACAATTCCTGCATTTATAGTACCCTGTAAGGTCATGAAAAAAGGATCTCCTAATAGCAGGTGGATCTTGCACCGTTGGGGCAATTCTATTCCCCACTGTGGATGCACCCTTAAAGACAATACGGGGATTTTCGGGTAAGGTTGAGCCTAAAACAGAGTCCGTCTTCAAGATGTGCCAGTGCTTCTTTATGAGGTTTTTAATCTGGCGGTGTTGAGTGGAAAATGTGGTGATAAAAGGTAAACTGAAATCGCCCTTAGCTTCCTGACGTTGACCTGTACCTAATAACAGTGACCTGTCTCTGTCCCTTACCCTTTCCAGTGCCTTAGATAGTTCGTTTTGGTCGTATCCCTTTTCAATAAACCTCTCTGTTAGGATGGTTGCTTGGTTGTCAAAGGTCTCAATTTCCGTGCAGTTCCGCCGTAGGCGTGTATACTGCCCTAAAGGGACTGCTTTCAACCAGGGTTCGTAGTGACAACTATCTAAGGGAATGAAAGAGTTCTTATCCGTTGCCTTAAAATGGGTAGATGTCACCAGTTTATCCCCCTGGACCCTGATCTTAAGGTCAAGGAAGCTAATCTCTGAAGTGCTCGTCTCAAAAGTCAACTTAATACCCCTGTCGTTCTCATTCAGAAATGTCATGAAGTTCTGGAGCTCCACTTCACTGCCGTCCCATAGGAGGAGGACGTCGTCAATGTATCTGGCCCACAGGGCTACCTGTGGTCTGTCCCAGGCCTTGACGACGTCCTCCTCCCACTTGGCCATAAAAAGATTGGCCAAACTGGGGGCGTATTTTGCCCCCATGGCCACGCCCCTATCCTGGCGAAAAAATTGATGGTTAAACCAAAAATAGTTATGGCTCGCGGCGTAGTGGAGCAACTCCATGATAAATTGTCTTTGGGGTGGGACGAGGTCGGAATCCCGGGTCAGGTACATATCTACTGCCTCAAACCCCAGGTCGTGGGGTATGATGGTGTAGAGTGAGGTCACATCAGCTGTGACCAACCTCCAACTCGGCTTCCACACTACACGGGACAGCATATTTATGACCTGTGTGGTATCCTTTATAAAAGAAGGGACCATCTGGACTAGGGGCTGGAGGAAATGGTCTATGTACTTGCCCACCCGGGACGTAACCGAATCAATACCGCTGACAATCGGCCGTCCCGGGGGGCGAGTCAGGCTCTTATGGACCTTGGGAAGATAATAAATTACCGGAGTGCGAGGAGCACACGGCACTAAAAAGAGTTTTTCCCTTTTATCAAGGATCCCCTGACGGTACCCTCTGTCCACTATCACCTCAAGTTCTTTCTTGTACTTAACAACCGGGTCCCTAGTGAGGGGAGTATAAGTATCTGGGTCATCCACGATCCGATGCAACTCCTCCAGATAGTCACTCCGGTCAAGGATGACTATCCCCCCACCTTTATCCGCAGGGCGGATAACCAGAGACTTGTTGTTGCATAAGGATTCTAAACCTACCTCCAGGTTCCCCTTCATTTTGGATTTACTGACCCTAATGTGTTCCAGATCTCTCAATAGAACTTCCTTTGGGGATTCCTCTCTCTACAGCTCCAATTTATCGACCACGAGTCAACCTAGCCTGAATAAAATTTTTTTGATTGTTTCTAAATTAAACCAGAGAGATGTTGATGCTTGCCACCTGGTGGGTATGTAGGATTTCACCACGAGGTGGCGCCGTTCTACCCGCTTGGGATAGACAGATCTCTGAATTTGTGTTTAGATGTTATGTTTTTTTATTTATTAAACAGATACTGTGGGTTCCTAAAGTTGTATTGGGTAAACCATTCAGTTTTAGTCCTTGTTATTAGCCAACTATTCAATATTGTTAAGATGGGCCAGAATGATTTGCCCCATTCAGTCCACCTTACATTTTATTATGTGTTTTTTATTTTTTCTATTTTATCAGGTATACTATGCACTTGCAGTATGTCTATGTCTAGATCGGGTATTTGAATGTATGGGCAAGGTACGATTATATATTGGCCCACATAGATTGTCCTGATCATGAAGCCTCTGTTGTGCGCTCGTGCTGTGGAACGCATCCGGATACCGGAAGTGTCTGCGGTGGTTTGAGCCGCCCATAGTGTGTAGCGATCCACAATGAGGCTTGGTTTAGGTTTGGGATTATTTAAGGGAGGTGACGCGGCGCGCCGCCTGTGCCCCTGGAAGACGTGATGATGTCACGAAACGCGTAGGGCGGAGCCAGACGACGCGCTGACGTCACCCCCGAGCGAATTGTACTCCAGCAGGACGGGTTTGTCCGAGCTCCGGTGGCCACGGAGCCGGACTTAAGGCTGCTTAATCTATCAAGCTTTTGTAAGTGTGCATTCTGTTATTCGTTTTTTAATAAACCTATCAGTTTTACACTATGTGAGCTTCCTCTGTGTTTTATGGGATCGCTGCCATGGGCTCATTGCGGTGACTGATGGTGAGAGGACCTCTAGTGGATATCGTGGGCAGTCCCTAACTCTGGCCTGTAAAGATTTCTGCTTGCTGTGATCCTCTGTAGTGGGGGGTCACGGCCATCTGGTAAGGAGCTACCCCTTCTATTTTCTGGTGGTGGACCCTTCCCTGCTGTCACGGATTAATTGCATACATCACTTGGACTTTTGTTGGGTTTAACGTTTTTGGGACTCACTAAGATATTATTTTTTGATGACCTTATTTGATGAATGTATTTCACATGTTATGTTTGCACAATATTTTTGATTTATTCACAGTTAAGATTTAATTATCTTCACTATAGATACTATATTGATGAATTTGGTTATTAGCGCAACCCCTTATTTTTTCTTTTACTTATCCACAATTGATGTTGGTTGTGGGGTTTGCAGCTTTTTGTATTATAGAGCACTTTGGTTCATCAGCGCGGTTTTTTTAATTTTCCACTGTGTAAACTGAACCCTGCTGCTGGATAAGGTAAGAGGAGATTCCACAGAATTTTCTAATTCCAGTAGGTTTTCTCCTTTAAGGTAAACTCATGCTATGCCTATTGTGACCACCGGGGGCTGCCAAGAGCACATACCTTCACATGCTGATGTCTGTCTTAGTGTTCATCGCTGCACAGCGTCTCCAGCTCAAGGTAGGATGGATGGGGGGATTTCTCATGATTGAATGTTCCCCCCAGGCTAGGGGGAGGCCACAGGGCTCTAGACAGCGGTTATACCGCTCGGGCACCGCCTCCGCCGCCATTGCCGTTTTCAGGCAGGCCCTTCACTACCGGCCTCTCTCCCTCCTCCCCTCCCCCAGCCTTCCTCCATAGTGTTTCCAGAGGGTCAGCCAGCATGGGAAGCACTCGGTTTTTTTCGAAATTCGAGGGGGGGCGGTAGAGGGGGGAGGGTGGCACGTCAGCACAGGTGCTTAGACTCCCACTCAGGCCAGCTGCAGGCTATTAAAGCAGTATGTACAGGTGCACACAGCCTTTGAAGGGACACAGAGCTGACGGTCGCATGTAAGGTGGGACACAGGCGTTCTCCTAGGCTGCCTTTACTAAGGTAACACCAGACTGAGCAGTAGGTAGCAGGGCTTTTAGCCGGACTACATCGCTCAGCAGGCAGTGTTCATTTTGGATACCTCACACCTTGTTGCTTTGCACTATGGGTAGAAGAGGTTTAAACACCCCCAGAACCAGAGACACTAGGGGATCTCGTTCGGGTTCTGAGGGCCCCCTGTCTGCAGCATCCTCCCCCCCTGAGGGGCCAGGGGCGGCTAGCCAGGGAGAGCCATCGGGGTCAGGGGCTATACCTGCTTCTGGCACTTCAGCCCCTGTATATATTACACTAGAGGTTTTTTCCTCAACTATTAATGGTCTAGAGGAAAGATTATTGGCCGTGATTACAGCTTCACTCAGTGGAAGAAAACGTACTAGGCCTTCCTCTGTTCCCCAAGACCCTCAGGAAGAGGAGCTCTGGGATAAAGGAGACAATCCCTTTCAGAGGATCGGGATGGGATGGATGATTCATCCATCGGAGGAATCGGGTGGAGAGGGAACCTTTGCGACTTCCTAAGAGGAGAAAGTTTTAGTGCAGATCCTTACTGGATTGGTCCCCTCCACATTTAAGTTGCCCGTACCTGAATTAGTTAAAGAATCCTCTTCTGCTTTGGGGTCACTGAAACCTTCTCAAGCAGCACAGGCTTTTCCTGTTCATAATTTACTTGAAAAGCTCATTTATTCTGAGTGGGATCACCCAGACAAATGTTTTTTTTCCGCCGAGAAAGTTTTCAACACTTTATCGATGGAAGAAAAGTTTATTAAAATGTGGGGAATACCGGCCATTGGTGCCGCCATTTCCTCCGTAAATAATAGTCTGACTTGTCCTGTTGACAATGCTCAGATGCTCAGGGATCCTGTAGACAAGAAGATGGAATCCCTATTGAAGAATGTTTTCTCCTTGGCAGGTTCAGTGGCTCAACCTGCAGTTGCAGCGATTGGAGTCTGTCAATACTTAAGAGACCATGTTAAGCAGGTCATCAAAGTATTACCTGAAAAGCAGGCCCAGGGGTTTGCTAACCTTCCTGCGGCCTTATGTTATGTTGTTAACGCCATCAGAGATTCTATCGTGCAAACCTCTTGTCTTTCTCTGGGGTTGGTGCACATACGTAGAATCCTATGGTTGAAAAATTGGTCAGCCGAAGCACCATGTAAGAAGCTCCTGGCGGGGTTTCCATTTCGTGGTGAAAGGTTGTTTGGAGAGGACTTGGATAACTATATCAAGAGAATCTCTTGTGGGAAAAGCACTCTCTTACTTGTTAAGAAGAAGAGTAATGCCGCGTACACACGGTCGGACTTTTCAGCTACAAAAGTCCGACAGCCTGTCCGACAGACTTTCGACGGACTTTTGGCGGACTTTCGACGGACTTGCGGCGGACTTTCTAACGAACAGACTTGCCTACACACGATCACACAAAAGTCCGTCGAATTCTTACGTGATGACGTACACCGGACTAAAATAAGGAAGTTCATAGCCAGTAGCCAATAGCTGCCCTAGCGTGGGTTTTTGTCCGTCGGACTAGCATACAGACGAGCGGATTTTTCGACCGGACTCGAGTCCATTCGGAAAGATTTGAAGCATGTTTCAAATCTAAAGTACGTCGGATTTGAGGCTAAAAAAGTCAGTTGAAAGTCCGGAGAAGCCCACACACGATCGGATTACCAGCCAGCTTTAGTCCGTCAGCGTCCGTTGGACTTTTGTAGACGAAAAGTCCGACCGTGTGTACGCGGCATAAGCGTCCCTCTTTCAAGTGGACTCTTTCCCCAGCGCTGGGGGCTTCAGCCTCCAGGCAGTCTCGACGGCCTCCTCCATCTGGGTCCAGAGACAAGGGTCAACCCCAGGGACAGAAGAAGTCCTGGGGGAAGAATCCTGCTAGGCAAAACACTAAGACCTCTGCATGAGGGGGCGCCCCCGCTCACTCGAGTGGGGGGAAGACTGCGACAGTTCTCAGGGCTCTGGCAGGAGGATTTCCAGGACAGATGGGTAATCTCCACGGTAACCTTAGGGTACAAGTTGGAGTTTCAGGAATTTCCCTCTCCTCGGTTCCTCAAATCAGGTGTTCCCAGAGACCCAGAAAAGAAGCAGTCGCTCCTTCTAGCGTTAGAGCGACTTTTGTCGCAGGAGGTCATTATGATGGTTCCTGCAAAGGACCAGGGATTGAGCTTCTATTCCAACCTTTTTACAGTCCAAAAACCAAATGGGGATGTCAGACCCATTCTGGATTTAAGGGATCTGAACCGATTCTTAAGGATTCAGTCCTTCCGCATGGAATCAATTCGGACAGTAGTCTCCACCCTGCAGGGAGGAGAATTTCTGGCATCAATAGACATCAGAGATGCATATCTGCATGTGCCCATTTTTCCTGCTCTCAGAAGTTTCTGCGCTTCGAGATAGGAGGGTGCCATTTCCAATTTGTGGCTCTGCCCTTTGGGATAGCCACTGCACCTCGAGTGTTCACAAAGATCTTGGCTCCTCCTCTGGCCAGATTAAGGGCTCCGGGTATAGCTATCATAGCATACCTAGACGACCTGCTCTTGATAGACCGGTCGGTAGCCTCTTTGAACGGAAACTTGAGGACCACAGTCAGGTATCTGGAACACCTGGGTTGGATACTCAACTTAGAAAAATCTGGAGTATTTAGGTCTGATCCTAGATGCAAGCCAGGAGAAAATATTTCTACCCCAGGCAAAGATCGCTGCTTTAAGAAAACCGATTCTTGCAGTCAGGACCAAGGAGGGTCCCTCTGTCCGCCTTTGCATGAGGCTTCTAGGGAAGATGGTGTCTTCATTCGAAGCAGTTCCCTATGCTCAATTTCATTCAAGAATGCTGCAACACAGTATTCTGTCAACCTGGAACAAGAAGGTTCAGGCATTAGACTTTCTGATGCACCTGTCTTATGCGGTGCGTCAGAGCCTCAATTGGTGGCTCATTCCCGAAAACCTGCAGAAGGGGAAATCCTTTCTGCCAATTACCTGGACGGTGGTAACAACAGATGCCAGTCTGTCAGGTTGGGGAGCAGTTCTGGAGCAGTCAGTCAGGGGGTATGGTCCAAGACAGAGAGGACCTTCCCCATCAACATTCTGGAGATCCGGGCGATATATCTAGCCCTAAAAGCCTGGACTATCAGGCTACAGGGTTGCCCGGTCAGGATCCAGTCCGACAATGCCATAGCAGTGGCTTATGTCAATCAGGGTGGCACCCGGAGCCGAGCTGCTCAAAAGGAGGTGAACCAGATCTTAGTCTGGGCAGAGATGCATGTGCCATGTATATCGGCAGTTTTCATTCCAGGGATAGAGAACTGGCAGGCGGACTATCTAAGTCGCCAGGAGTTACTTCCTGGGGAATGGTCTCTACATCCCGACGTCTTTTGGGACATATGCCAAAGATGGGGGGTCCCAGATGTAGATCTCTTTGCATCCCGATTCAACAAAAAGATAGACAGACAGATTTGTGGCAAGGACAAGAGATCCTCTTTCATGCGGGACGGATGCGTTGGTGATTCCGTAGCATCGGTTCTCACTGATTTATGCATTCCCGCCTATTCTACTACTGCCGCGACTTCTTCGCAGGATCAAGCAAGAAAGGAAGTCAGTACTTCTGGTGGCCCCCGCTTAGGCCCAGAAGGACGTGGTATGCGGAAATAGTAAGGATGACGGTGGGTTCTCCGTGGACACTACCGGTACGCTCAGACTTGTTATCTCAAGGTCCAGTATTCCATCCTGCTTTACAAATGCTAAATTTGACGGTTTGGTTATTGAGACCCACGTTCTGAAGAGTCGTGGGCTTTCAGGTCCTGTCATATCCACCTTGATCAATGCAAGGAAGCCAGCTTCCAGAATGATTTATCATAGAGTCTGGAAAGCTTATATATCCTGGTGTGAATCCAGAGGTTGGCATCCCAGAAGATATGTCATAGGTAGAATACTTGATTTTCTACAATTAGGATTAGAGATGAAGCTGGCCTTGAGCACCATCAAGGGCCAGGTCTCGGCTTTATCAGTATTATTTCAACGGCCACTTGCTTCGCATTCTTTGGTCCAAAACTTTATGCAGGGGGTGATGCGTCTTAATCCTCCAGTTAAAGCGCCCCTAAACCCCTGGGACTTGAACTTGGTCCTGGCTGTGTTACAGAAGCAGCCTTTTGAACCAATAAGTCAGATTCCTTTGGTCTTGTTGACAAGGAAGTTAATTTTTCTGGTAGCCATCTCTTCTGCTAGAAGAGTTTCAGAATTAGCAGCCCTTTCCTGTAAGGAGCCTTATTTGATTGTACACAAGGATAGAGTGGTACTGCGCCCTCATCCTAGTTTTTTACCGAAGGTGGTTTCTGATTTTCATTTAAACCAAGACATTGTTCTGCCTTCCTTTTTTCCAGATCCCTGTTCTCCGGAAGAGAGATCTCTACATTCGTTGGATGTAGTAAGAGCAGTCAAGGCCCTCGGGGCAACTGCTCAGATTCGCAAAACAGATGTTTTGTTTGTGCTGCCAGAGGGTCCCAATAGAGGACAGGCAGCGTCAAAAGCTACCATTTCTAAATGGATTCGACAGTTGATTATCCAGGCTTACGGTTTGAAACAGAAGATTCCTCAGTTTCAGATCAGGGCACATTCCACAAGGGCTATTGGTGCTTCTTGGGCAGTGCATCACCGGGCCTCTATGGCTCAGATCTGTAAGACCGCAACCTGGTCGTCAGTCCATACATTCACCAGATTCCATTAGGTGGATGTGAGAAGGCATGAGGATATCGCCTTTGGGCGTAGTGTGCTGCAGGCAGCGGTACAGGGTCCTCAGGTCTGATCCGCACCCTACTTGGTCGTTCCCCCCCCCCCCTCAGGTAGCATTGCTCTGGGACATCCCATCAGTAATTACTGTGGCTCTGTGTCACGTGATGTTCGAGAAAGAAAATAGGATTTTTTAAAACGGCTTACCTGTAAAATCCTTTTCTTTCAAAGGACATCATGGGACACAGAGGTCCCGCCCCTCTTCTAATAAACTATATTGCTTGGCTACAAAATTGAGGTATCCCTGCAAGGGGAGGGATTACCGTATTTATCTGCATATAACACGCACTTTTTACCCCTGAAAATCGTGGGTGCATGTTATAGGCCGATCCCCGCCGATTTTGTGTTATCGGAGCGATCGCGGCAATTGCCGCGGTCACCGCCAACATACACAGCCGTGGGTAGATTCAAATATGGCGCCGAGACTGCAGGGATTCGTCGGAGCCAAGATACACATACCCGAGTGTTCTCGGCTCTTTTCGGCGCCGCCGTCACGCCCAGTCCTGCCTCTGGACCTGTGTTATGTCCATCATAGGGCTTGACTGGGCTTGACTGTGAGCGGCACCGAAAAATGCCGAGAACACTCGGGTATGTATATCTCGGCTCCGACGAATCCCTGTAGTCTCGGCGCCATATTTGAATCTAATCTATCACAAAGCTGCACTGACATGGCTGGACTGGGGCAAAGCTGCACTGGGGCAAGGCTGCACTGACAAGACTGCACTGGGGCAAGGCTGCACTGACACTGAAAAGGCTGCAGATGGACAGATAAGGCTGCATTGATGGGCATTTTAATGTAAGTTTTTTTTTTTTCCTTAAACTTCCCTCCTAAAAGTTTTTTTTCCTTAAAATTCCCTCCTAAACTTGGGGTGCGTGTTATACGCCGGCGCGTGTTATACGCCGGCGCGTGTTATATGCCGATAAATACGGTATATAGGGGGTTGAACTTTCTGATAGGGTGTGCCAGTGTCCAATCACCAGTGGTACCCTATATAACCCATCAGTAATTACTGTGGCTCTGTGTCCCGTGATGTCCTTCGAAAGAATAGGATTTTACAGGTAAGCTGTTTTAAAAAATCCTATTATTTTAAGCAAAAAAAATTATTTTTTTTTTTTTTTTTTTTTTTTTTAAATTGATACTGCTCTTTACACTGTGGCATTTTACGAATTGATGCTGACTTGTAGATTTAGTTTAATATCTACTTTGCTATAGCTTTAGCAATTCACTTTTTTTGATTTTTCTTAAGGCGGAGAAAAGCAGCGAGTGGCAATTGCCAGGGCAATGTTGAAGAACCCACCTATTATTTTGTATGATGAAGCCACTTCTTCCTTGGACTCCATTACTGAGGAGGTAAGTTCATGGCTTTTAAGATTCTCTGTTGGAGACGAGACAAAGCATATGTACAATGGAACAGGAGCGGGCAGAACATACCTGCTAGCAACATAAGCCTTTTAGCGTGGACCTAGATTGTGGATGTCAACTGGCGGTCTAATAACTAATCACCAATGTTGCCTGTTGGCTCTCTGCAGCTTATTCCCACAGCCAGCGTGCCTCATTCCGTACTTGTCTTTTCTTGACTTGACTTGTCCGTATCTTGCTGTGGAGAAAGCAGTCTTGATCGATGAGCAGGGTTGTGCTTTCTCATGTCAGATCCATCCTTCTAATGAGATGAAGAAAGCACATATCCACTCAGACAGCCAACTCTGGTGGGAAAGACTGGGATAATGCTTACGGGACATTGCTAGGGGGCCACGGATCCACAGACAGCAGCTGCCTAGGTGGTGGAACCATTACAAAGCCACAGGAGGAGAAGAAGGCACTTGTATTGATACAGAAGTAGCACAGGAGGAAGCAGGAACAGTGTGGCAGGGTGGCTTCTGCTTCATACTTGGATCAAGATGTGTAAATTAGAAACAAGAAGACATATAAAGACAAAAAAGAGTGGTCATGGGACTTTAAATGAGGTGGGTCACAGACTAGGCACAACTAGGATACAATTGATAATTTATTATAAATTCATGATATACAAAAATACGTAAAAAAATATGTAATATATCTATGCAAAAAGTCGTATAAACATTAGCAGTAAAAAGATCCATATATAATCATGAAGATATCACAACAAAATGCACAATTGGTCCATAAATGTACTGTAGCATCTAGGGATCTCTGCATGCTTTGTGGATCTCACTAGGGTTCACTCATCAGGAGTTTGATGCAGCAATTCATCTATGGGGAAAAAATATATATATCTATAGATAGATAGATAGATAGATATATTATATATCTAAAATAAATAAATAAATAGATAAAAAAAATAAATGAATAGATAAAACATGGATAATTAAATAAATAAATGCCTTACTACTTACACATCAACTCAATTAGTGGGCCCAGTATCGGGGAGGAGAGGGAGGCACCGAGACAAATAGTCTCCCACGGGGTTGAGGCAAGGATAAACCACCCAAAAATGGCCAATGGGGAAATCAGCCAGGGGGAAACAAGAACAAGACCCCAGGTGCAGTAATTAGGGTGTATGAACACAGCAGACCAGATGTTTCTAAGAAAAAAAAGGTGTCTGGTATAGTGTGCATGGATACAGATATACTGGTGATTAATCAAAGTGGAAAGTGAACACCTATGTGAACCCGTGAATAGTGGAATGGAGAGTGCAGAGAAAACACCAAACCATAGCTGAATATCAAACACAATAGCGTAAAGCTAAGTGGAAAGATTGAGAAGATCTTTCCACTTAGCTTCACGCTATTACGCTTGCCTCCCCGATGCTGGGCCCACTAATTGAGTTGATTTGTAAGTAGTAGGGCATTTATTTATTTATTTTATTTATTTATTTATTTATTTATTTTATTATCCTTTTATTCAATTTTTATCTATTTTATTTATTTTTAATTTGTTTAAATTGAAAAAAAAAATTTTTTTTTTAGATTATTAGATAGATAGATAGATAGATAGATAGATAGATAGATAGATAGATAGATAGATAGATAGATAGATATGGATATATATATATATAGATCTATCTATCTTAGTTTTTTATTTTCATAGATGAATTGCTGCATCAAACTCCTGATGAGTGGACCCTAGTGAGATCCACGAAACGTGTTGAGATCCATAGATGCTACAATACATTTACTCATTTACAGACCAATTGTGCATTTTGTTGTGATATCTTCTTCATGATTATTATATACGTATAGTGTCTCGTTATATATGGATCTTTTTACTGCTAATGTTTATATGACTTTTTTCATAGATAGGTTACATATTGTTTGACGTATTTTTGTATATCATGAATTTATATTAAATTAGCATTTGTATCCTAGTTGTGCCTAGTCTGTGACCCACCTCATTTAAAGTCCCATGACCACTCTTTTTTTTTTTTTTTTTTGTCTTTATATGTATAATCGGGGTTGGACGTGGGCTACTGTTTATGTTCCAGATCATTTTTTTTTGTTTCTAGAAACAAGAAGACCCTTGACTACAAGTCTTCAGGTACAGCATTCTCCCTATCAGGCCCTCAGCAAAACTGAGAAGCATAATAGTGACATTGCCAAATGTCACTTCTTTGCAAAGAAAGATGCATCAATTCTCACGAGAACCGCATTCTTCAGAAGCAGGAGTGTGCAGAATCTGGCTTAGATTATCTCACAGTGCCGGTTTGTAGCTTTGAGGCTTCAGGAACATTAATGCCTAGGCAGTGTGGCATGTCAAAGTCTGCTGCAACTGTCCATGAGGAACTTGCCATCACTTTTTAAATTTTCAATCAATTGATTTAACTTGAGTTAGAAGCTCAAGAGAACAAAAATATTTTTCTACATTGACTGCATGTTCTTATTGCAAAGGAAAAATAGTACAGGACAATGCCTTCAGGTTTTTAAACACTGGGAAAAAAAGCTGCAGGAACCCATCTATATAATCCCTCCCACTCCCAGCTAGCCTCGGTTATTATGCTAGTGCCCTTAGGTTATGGATATCTTTATTCTACTGAGAGAAGCTTAACTGTTATGTACAGGGTTTTTTCGTGCTTAAAATCTGTCTATTCTTTAGTCTGCCGAGAAGCGCTGATGTGTCACAGCCATGGAATAGGTGCGATGGCTGTTTAATTTTGAAGCCATTTACCCAGCCTTCTGTTTTAAGTCTGCACCTGCATGACCTCTTCTTGAGTGGGTTCTCTGCACATACACAAGCTATTTTCTTCCTCTTGGTATGCATTTCCCAACCAGCACCTGACCGCCTGGCTCCCACAGTACAGCACAGTAATTTTTGGATGTTTTCCTGGCACCCTACAGTGCCTTGCAAAGAAGGCTTCATCCTTCCCTCTTTACAGCAGTAAAGGTCTTGAGTACCCCTTTTTGAGGACAGTTTGCACTGCACATGGCAGATCACAATGGTGAGGTGTCAGATGGCGTTGCTAGCTCAGACTTAGCTCATGGCTCTGATGGAGATGGTAGTCTGTCTTCACAGGCCCCTAGTACCCTCTGTTCAGTTGCCCCCCAGTCTAACCCTCTGAGTTCCTCTGGCTACATAGCCTTCATCCTATCTATTTAGAGAAAACTCTTCTGCTAGCATGTCTGATTTCATAGGCAGTATCTCAGTCCTTTTAGAGACTGCAAATAGCAGTGGTCAGAAATGAGCCCCTTCAGTCTTTGACTTTGCTTTTGCTGATATTCTTTCTGATGAGAAGGTAGACAAAGAAGATCACCCATTTCCTTCTGAGTAATCAGATCAGAATAAGACACCTTTGGTGGAGATTTCATCCAAAGTTAAGCATACCATTGCTACCCTTATTGACAAAAAAAAGTCATATAAACATTAGCAGTAAATAGATCCATATATAATGAGACACTATACGTATATATTAATCATGAAGATATCACAACAAAATGCACAATTGGTCTGTAAGTGCACACTGTTCGGTTCACACTGTTCGGTTCACACTGATGCGAGTTCATAACGAATGTGATGCGTCAAAAACATTCTAAATTCGCATGTCATCCATAAAGTCATTGTTTTCTATGACCGTCGTTCACATACATGCGTTGCGATTCCCCTACGAATGCGATAAAAAAAAAGGGTCTTGTGCGAGTTTACAGCGCTGCGTTGCGAATTTAGCCTCCATAGACATCAATGTAAATCGTTCTGGAATCGCATTGTTGGTTCAGATATGTGCGAATTCCACCACACTACTCTCCACAACAACCAGGAAATACACAGGACCAGTGGCCAGGAAATATTTTCCTTGGCCAGTGGTTGCCTCCATGGCTGTCTGCCAGAATTTTGCTGTCTGGTCTAAGCACATGACCCAAAACTTGAGCTCCATGTTTATGCATCCCTCCACCATATGGAGTTTTACTTGTGGCCTTATGCTACCCTGTGAATGACATGGCAGATGCACTTCCCCAGATCTCCAGGGTGGGCCTCCTCTCTGACCATTTGCAGAGGATCCTTTGGCTCAAATGCTGGTCTGTGAAACTCCTGTGCAAGAAATACCTAGAGTTTCTGTCCTTTGAGGAAGAAGGCTTGCTTGGCCTCTTCTTGGATAAGTACATCAAGGAGAATATGTGGGGTAAAAATACTCTCCTGCACCAGAAAAAGAAGTCCCACACTTCAGCAGGTAGACCTTCTTCTTGTGGGAGTAGCAAACGTTATTTTCATCCTTCTCAGGCTTCCAACCCAAGTTTGTCTGGAACGCACATTCAGGAGATGTGCTCCTCCAAGCCTGCTAAATCTGGCTCACAGCCCACTTTTCATACTTCGCTTTCTCCAGTCTGGTTTAGATCAGCATCTGGCCTTGAGTATCATCAAATTGCAAATCTTGGCCTTCGTATATCTGTATATTCCCCTGAGACTCAGTGAAAACCTAACCTGTGTTTTTTATTTTTATTTTTTTAACCTTTAATATCCCACCCTCAACCTATTAGGTATATTCCCTTATCTGACCTCAGTCACAAGGTAGCCTTTCTTGTTGCTTATCAACTTTACATGGAGAATCTCTGGGTTAGTGGCCTTAATGCTTTAAAGAACCTTTCCAGTACTACACAAGGTTAAGGCTATCCTGAGGCCAAAAGCCTCTTTTTTTCATATGGAGTATTCCTCCTTTCATTTCAACTAGGACATTATCCTCTGCTCCTTATGTCCTACTCCAATACATCCCAAGGAATAATATATCCACTGTCTTGACATGGTATGAGCTGTGAAAGTCTACCTGTTGGTTTACAACCTCTTTCAGGAAATTGGATTCCCTCTTTGTGCTTCCCGATGGTTCCCGCAGGTGGCTCCCCAAATCTTGCTCTCCCTTGCTAGATGGATTAGATAAGTTTTCATTCAAGCCTATGGTCCAAAGGATAGGGTTCCTCCCTTCCCCGTTAATGCGCACACTAGCAAATACATTAGTGCTTCATGGGTTTTTTAGCATCAGGCATCCGTTTCTCAGATTTGCAATGCTGCCACTTGGTCTTCTGTTCACACATTTATTTCACCCATGTGGATGTCCAGGTCTCCTCTGATGCCAGTTCTGGACATAAGGTGCCACAAGCTGCACTTTGTCAAGCCCTTTATGACCAGTTTATAACATGGGCCTGTTGGCATTTGTATGCTGTATTGCCCACATCCCCCCCCCCCCCTGTTAGGCCAGGCTTTTGGACATCCCATGGTTTAAGACTAAAGATTTTGTGTACTGTACGTCTAAGAAAATAGAATTTTGGACCTAAAGTAGTTCTATGGTCACAGCATACACTTTTATTTTAAAACCTCCGCATTGTAATAATAATACAAACAATAGTTCTTTTTGACAATCCAATATAGGTTTACTTGAAAAAAATCTCCTTTCATGTTGCAAGTGCTGTCTGTCGGCCATCTATTTCCACAACTTCATGGATTCTGTGCATGATTTGCAGCTTCTTCTCTGCTATTTATGTTAATATGCAAAGGATTATATATCCCATGGTACCTTGCTACCTGCAAGCTGTGATTCCTGAAACTTTTGACACCTCTGTAGTTCAGAAGGCAGGCTTTGTGAAATGTGTGACACAGCAGTACCTACAAGTCCCTACAGGGCATAGTGAATAGGTGTCACAAAATTCAAGGAATTTAGTGTGTGGGGATCTTCACAGATTCTTTATGAACTGTTTGTTTTTTGTTTTTGTTTTTTGTTTTGTTTTTTGGAGGCGGGGGATTTGCTAGTGTCCAGTCACCTGAGGGTAGCTGCAAATAACCAATGATTAAAGACTGCTCTGAGGAACAGGTTTTACTGTAAAGTCAAAAATCCTATTTTTTGTTATTAGCAACAAGAATTCTTCCATTTCTTACTTTTACTAGAAGAGTCCCTTATCCCCCTTTACTTCAAGACTGATCCCCAGTGCTTGCACTTTATTGATTCTATTTTGGTAAATAGTTAAAGCAATAACATTGCACTTAGTTTTCATATTTATAGCTAAAAAAAGTGTCAGGCCTTGTTCACATCTCTCCATTTTCGCTGGCATGCATTTTTACTTGTTTTATTTAAATGCTCGTTTTTGAGCATTGTGTGTTGTACATGCATTTTTATGCATTGTGCATGTTTGATGTTAACCAGTGAGGATTCTTTTCTTATAATGACATCATGGAGGAATGTGTTGCCTGGCTTTCAGTGTATGGAGTTTAGGAAACTTGGCTGATTTTATACTACCTCAACAATTCTCAATCTTTATTGTAGCAAAGCACATGGCTGGTATCCAGGGAAGGTGCTTGTAACCATGGGATGTCAAGCTGCCATGTACTCGCCCACAACAAGTTGAAAATGCATGGAAGTAAACGCATGAAAATGCACAATATGTGTATGTACTTTTATAAGCTTCAGTAGGCCAGAAAACTCAGATGTGAAATTGGATATGCTGCATTTTTAACACTGCACGCAGCCTCAGTGATCTCAATGAATTTTTAGGTCACATGCATTTTTATATGCTGCAAAATGCATATAAAAATGCACAGGTGTGAAACAGGTTTCAGTGGCAATGTGCTAGTGTTGAACAGCCTTTCTTTGTGTTTTTTCTTTTTCTGCACACAAGTTTTGAGAAATTTTCTGCAACTTATTATTTAGACATCCATTTGAAAAGCAGCGTTACTTCAGTGCATGCTCTTGTGCAGTGAAGGGTTGTAAAAACCTTGCTCAATGCCATAGATTTCTCTTATCTCTTAATTTAACACAGTCATGTATGTTTGCCTTAGTAACTGTTGATCCTTTCCCTTTTAACACAAAATAAATTTGACTTAAAAGCGTATAAAACATATGGTTACTCTAGTGACACCACAAGGATTTTTCTTTCAAATCTTAAGCCATGCTGAGTCTAAAGAAGATGTAAGAAAGTGTTTAATAGCCTAGATAGCCTACATATAACTATGATCATTTTAAATATATTTGATTTTCCATGAAAGGTAAAAGAAATAGCCAGATTTATACACAGTACCTATTTATTACCACTTCTTCAAAATTCATTTGTTCATTCAAAATGAAAGATCTCAACTCGCACTGCACTGAACGGAATATTAATTGCACAAGAATGTGCAGCGCATTCCTGTGCGATTCCTAGTATAAACCGGCCCTCAATCACACCTTTTTGCTTTTAGTTTTGCTTTTTGCACCAAGTAGCTAATTTAGCCTGCAATAGAGTAAATTAATTTACGTAAGTTTACTTGTGGATTGCAATGTGTCCATATGAAGCTGAAGGCTTTACAATGCAAATTGACTTGTTTTCCAATTTATATATTGCATATTCAGTAGCAAGATGTTAAAATTCATTTGAGTTTAGAGTACTGGTTTAGTACAAAATGTAAATATTACCTTAATAAAGTCTGACAGTTTACCTGTGAAGTTATTGTTTTACACCTCTATATTTGACAGAATATTCTCAGCTCGATGCGTGATATGATAAGACACAGGACCTCTGTGTTCATCGCTCACAGGTTGTCCACCATTGTTGATGCAGATGAAATTATAGTGCTGGAAAAGGTAAGCAGCACCTAATTGCTTATATAATGGGTAGCTGGGATTAATAACTGGGGGATTTGCTAAAGGTTTTGTGTAGGCAAGTGTGTTTGTTGCAGGTGTTTTATTCTGACAGCCAGTGCCCCTGTGTTTCAGAATACTAAACAGTTCCTGCATCTTATTGGATGCAGGCGCTGTTTGACCGACAATTTCCAACCTGACTTATGATTTTTCAGTCGAAGGGTGTTTGGGCGGCATGGTGCTGACAGAGCTATCCCATTGATTGACCTGTTTATTAGCAACAGGCTAAAATGTGCAGGTTTTTTCTTTTTTAATGTCTGTCTGGCCATCAGGTTTCCTGGATCACCAAGGTGCCAGTGAATACCTGATTGGGAATTTACACAGTTGTCTTGATTCCTTTACAAACAGCAGGAATATAGACTAGTCTAGATGTGATTCCTTTTTGCTGTGTTCTGCAGTACACACAAACCTCATGTTATTTTAATAGTCGGTTCACTGTGAGTGAGGCCTGTTCTCACCTGAAATCTGCATTGCACGACACTACCTCCATGGAGTTTGCATGTTCTCCCTGTGCCTGCGTGGGTTTCCTCTGAGTACTCCGGTTTTCTCCCACATTCCAAAGACATGCTGGTAGGTTAATTGGCTCTAGTCTAAATTGGCTCTAGTATGTGTATGTGAGTTAGGGACCTTAGATTGTTAAGCTCCTTGATGGCAGGGACTAGGGGTGCAACGGATCATCGTCGATCCGTGATCCGTATGGATCAACCTCCGCGGATCGGGACACCCGCGATCCGCGGAGCGCTCTGTGGCCTCGGCCATAGGAAAGGCCGCGGCTTCGGCCTAGCTCAGGAGCGGCGGCCACCTTGGTGCACCCGGCAGCCGTTTACCACGTGATCGCTCCGTCAAATGACGGAGCGATCACTTGTAACAAACCGGCGTCCCTCTCTCCCCTCTGTGTACTGATCTGTACAGTGGAGGGGAGAGTTCGGATGGCAGCAGTGCCAATACTCTGCAATGCCCTGACAATACTCTGCAATGCCCTGACAATACTCTGCCATACCCTGCCAATACTCTGCTATACCCTGCCAATACTCTGCCATACCCTGCCAATACTCTTCCATATCCTGCCAATGCTCTGCCATACCCTGCCAATGCTCTGCCATACCCTGCCAATGCTCTGCCATACCCTGCCAATGCTCTGCCATACCCTTCCAATGCTCTGCCATGCTCTGCCATACCCTGCCAATGCTTTGCCATACCCTGCCAATACTCTGCCATACCCTGCCAATGCTCTGCCATACCCTACCAATACTCTGCCATACCCTTCCAATACTCTGCCAATATACCTGCCAATACTCTGCCATACCCTGCTAATATATTATTACAGTGGGGGAGATTGTGGATATTACAGTGGGGGGGAGATTTTTTTTTTTTTTTTTTTTTTTTTTTTTTTGATCCGAAAATGATCTGAACCATGACTCCTGATCCGAGGAACGAACCGTGAGTTTTTTGATCTGTTGCACCCCTAGCAGGGACTGATGTGAATGCACAGTATACATGTAAAGCGCTGTGTATATTGATGGTTCTGTATAAGTACCTGTAATAAATAAAATTGCAGTGATTCTGAAAATATACTGCGGTTTAGTTGTGCAGTTAGTTTTGTGATCAAGTCGCCCTGCCAAGACAACACAGCCTAGTCTTTGACCTCCACTGCAGCAGCAGTGTGATTGATCAAGAACACAGGATAAAAGTACACACACCGTCTTTAGCCTGTGGATTAGACAATGAAAGAGTGGTTTCCCCTTAAAGACCTCCTTCTGTTTGTTATACTTGTGAAACCTTTGCAAAATTTGGGCAGCCCTATGTAAACAATGGGGTAGTACAAATTTTAGTATAAAAATGCTGACAGTTAGGATAATGAACTATAGACGCTCAGCAGGTCTGTAGATGTAAAGTGGAACTCTGTAGTTTTCTATAATGTGCATTAAATGTATGCCTTCCATAGCAAAGGTGTTAATTATGCAGATATCTTCTCCCACTTCCATTATGTTTAGTAGCCAGTTTTCCTTTCTGGTACCCAGCTCTTCAAGCACATGCTCTGACTAAGGCTTCATGCACACAGGGCGTTAGAAAAACGAGCTGCAAGCCACTACTAAGGCCAGGAAAAAACAGCTGTAAGAACGCGCTTTTAGCAGCTTTTTGCATATGGCTTTAATGCGCGTTCAGCTGCGTTAGTTTTTAGCTGCCTTTCTCTGCTTCTATTCAAAATCAATGGTTCCCCATGCGAGTTGTCTTTCATCCAGCTTTCACCCCATTGATTTTTATAGAAGCCGCATCCAAGTCGGATCATCCTTATCCAACTTGTGATGCAAATTGTGCTCTGAGGACCTTGAAGGGGAACCCCAGCCAAAATGTAAAAAAAAAAATGGTGTGGGGTCCCCCCAAGGTCTATACCAGGCCCTTTAAGTCTGGAATGCGCTTTGATTATGGTATGCGCTCCCCACACCAAAGCACCTTGTCCACATGTTGATAGTGACGAGGGCCTCTACCCGACAACCCTGGGCGGTGGTTGTGAGGGTCTGCGGGCAGGGGACTTATCAGGATCTGAAGGCTCCCTTTAACAGAGCCCGCAGATCCCGCCCCCCCCCCCCCCAAGTGAATGAGTATGTGGTACAGACAAGTCCTTTTTTTTAAAGTCTTCCTCCGGTCTTCTTCCTCTGGTGCTGTCTTCTCTGCTGCCTTTGTCTTCTTCGCCGCACTCTTCTGCTTCCCCAATCTAAGCATTTTAGGTGTGATCAGAATGTTCAACTTTACATTTTTTCTGTAAAGGAAAACTTGCCATTTAGGTGAGCACAGCTTCATCTCATACACTAAGCTAAGTGAATAGCCTCAGTTTATCAATCCTATTATGTCTACATCAGCTACTAGAATAGTTCATGCAACACACGAAGGTGAGTACTGCTTGTGTTACTGTCCATTGTGTTCAGGCTACTATGAGCATCAGTTTATAAAGGGACATACTGTTTACATGGATGAATTGGCACTAAAAAATGTACAAAGGTTTTTCACATGAAGCAGAGCAAATGTACATTAAAGTGGTTGTAAACCCACATTTGTAAGTTTTACCTATAGGTAAGCCTGTAATAAGGCTTACCTATAGGTATGCGGTGCATACTAGCCCATTATGCTTTTACTTTGCAGGGGAACAAAGAGGAAATAAAACCCATTAGGATTTACTTTCTCTTTAAATTGGTTAAAAAAAGCTCTAAGGTTTGGGTTATTACATTTGCAGTATTTTTTTATTTTATACTGATATTTCTTTTTCAGCAACATTCATTTAAATGTATGTCCATTATATTGCGATAAGAAATGTCTGATGGTGATCATATATACATTTTCCTCCTGTTAATTGTAACTTCTATGACTCTAGTTATTTTTCACAGTAAGGACATCTGTTAGCAGTTTAATTTAACATTAAGAGCATAATGCGTGTCTTGCCCAGCTAACACCACAGCCTTGTGGGGTGTCCGTGGGCAATTTGTTCCTTGTTTTAGAGACAAATGGGATATTTTACCTGCAGTTTTGCATGTGTTTCTAAATTGTAATTCATATTATGTGCAATATGCCAGCCACAGTTGTAATGTAAAAACAGAAATCTGGTGAGCCTGTTTGATAGCTATGTGGTATAATGCAGGTACACTAGTGTATAGAAGCATTACTTCACTGTCTTTTCTGTTAGATGTGTGCCTAGTGAATCTTGTTTTAGAGCCAAATTCCTGCTGTTATACATTGTTTCCTGCTGGCATGGCATTCACACTAGCCCCATAGGAAGGCAGCAAGATCAGACACTCAGACACATGGCAGCACAGGAGTGAGAAGACAGAGAAATTCCACAGTTGCTGCAGTCTCTTCATATGAGGCATGGATGAACCCATCTTTTTCTTCAATTATTCAATCACTACCAGTACAATGAGTTATTTAAAACAATGTTTTTTAGGGTTTTGAGTTTTACCGTTAAAAGTTTGCTTGATTATTCTGTGAGCAATGCTATCTGCTGAAAAAAAGACGTGAGCAAGGAAGGTCTAAAAAAATCTGGGCTTATACGGTAAGAAATAAGTACTATGTATGATGTCTAAAGCTATCAGCTTGCAGGAGTACAAAACAGAGCTGTTCACACAAGTCTGTGAGAAAGGCCCAGTTCTGAGTGGTTTTCTTATGGAATTATTGCTTATTTGTTTGCAAATGTGCTTTTTAGAATCGTTTATTACAAGATCAAATTCTATGAGCACATACAGGTATTCTGTCACAATTAGTGTATGGCTCATCCTTTAAACTCAATTGGCAAAGAATGCTGGACTTCTGCAAAGAAAGCCCATCACCTTCTTCCTGTGCATTCCCTACCAATTCATGCTGACTGGTTAAGATGTTCAGTCTTTGCTTGAGAGGCAGAGAAGGTGACTGTGACCCTCTTATCATTATGACTCATTCAGCTTCTTCCAGCCAGAACCTCTTCACATGTGCACTGTCAAGTTTTAACCTTAAATTGTAAAAACAAATAATCGGGACCCCATAAAGACAACCAAGGTTTGTGGTTAAATCAAATCTATAAGTATATATCATAATAAGCCTTACTAGGTCCTTTAGGACTCTGTGAATTTAATCTGTGGGTGCACCACACCCCCTGTTTCTTTTATTGAAAGATTGAATCTCCACCCCGAATTGACATCAGGTAATGATCCAACATAAGAACTTTGAGTTCAGGGTCTGTATGGCCTGCCTCAACGAATTGTTTATAGACTGGAAGTAATTACTGATTTTCAAACCAGTTACTTGTAAATATGTGGAAAGGTTTGTCACCCAAAATTGTTGCTCCTGGTAACTACCATTTGATACTTATTTGCAAAAAAAGAACCATTGACAAAAGAAACTCTGGGAAATGTGGATGAAAAAACTCAGGAATGTGCTGAGTTTTTTAAGTCACTTTCTGTTGCTGTGGGTTAATGTATTCCTTGTTGTACTGTATTGTAGTACTTCTGATTTGCTTGTTCATTTCTCATGGCAAATGAGTCATGGGTGAACTGAGAGTGCGAAGAAAGCACAGAGCTTTGGAAGCACGATCTGTTTGCTTTATCTCTGATATATACAACAGTTCACACTTAGGGTGTAACCATTGAGAAAACTATAGTATGTTTTGTTTTGCCAAGGTCCCATGTATGCATGCATGATTTGGTGGTCATGAGCTGTTCACCCATGATAGAAGTACTGGAGAAGAATCATCCATCAATATACCCCTTTTATGAATAAATAAGCAGGAGGGCAATGGTGGAGGACTACATGTATATAATAGTAATATTTTTTTGGGGGGGGGGGGGGGGCATTGTAATAAGAAAGTTCTTGGCTACTTTGATGTGAATTATTTGCCTGTTTTTTTTTAATTTGACATAATGCCTTTACATGCTAATTAACCTTGATGCAAAACAAAGAATGTTTAATTTTTATTCTAGCCTGACTGTAATTTCTGTTCATCTTGTGGCAGGGTAAAGTGGCAGAGAGAGGGACGCATTTTGGACTTTTGGAAAACCCTAGCAGCCTTTATTCTGAACTGTGGCACACACAGAGTAACAGGGTCTTAAACAGTCACAGCAATCAGAAGTCTGAGAAAAGTAGCCAAGAAATGTCCAAAGAGGAGGAACGAAAGAAGCTGCAGGAGGAGATAATTAACAGTGTTAAAGGATGTGGCAACTGTTCCTGCTGATGAAATGGACAGCCTAAACTGGAAATGGAGCTTCATATGCCCTCAATATTATGTTTTCCCTCATCTCTTCACTTTTAGGAACAAATCTTTTTTTGACCCCTTTTTCTTCTTTCCATAATTTTTTTATTTGTGTATATATACATCTGCCTGATTTCTTCATAGTGTAACAAATTCTTCCTGAAATATTTGAAATATATTTTCTTACAAAGATTGTCTCCAGTAGTGACATTGGACAAAACCTTGCTGATCTTCCAGTTGTGTCATTTTCTCCATCACTATGGTCAGTTTCTCCACAACTGGTCCAGCAATTTTAACGCCTGAAAAATGGTTGCTAATGTACAGTGATTAGCTTGAATAATAGTAAAGAGGTTTTATAAAAGACTTTATAACTGATACTTTTATTGTTTGGTTTGTTAACTATGTGCTGCTCACAGACTTTTTTAGGAAATTTACAAAATTAGAAACATGTTTTCTAGGGCAGCATGTTGGCTAGGAGTTATTTATTTAGTTTAGATCCCACCAAGAACACTGCATGGAATTTGTATGCTTTTCCTATATTTGGATGAGTTTCATTCAGGTAATCCAGTTCCCTACCACTATATAAAATATAGCATCAGATTTATTGACATGTGATCAGTTTTGTGCTAGAGCATAATCATCTGCGGTAGGGTCAGTTGCCAATAAGCCCCCTTAGGGATAGGACTGAATGTAAATATTCACATATACTCTGTAAAATGTTACAAGACATTATAAATAGACATTTCTTTACTGTACATCACGGGACACAGAGCCACAGTACTAACTGTATGGGTTATATGGCACCTTCAGGTGATGGACACTGGCACACCCTAAACAGGAAGTTCAATTCCCCATATAACCCCTCCCCTTACCGGGAGTACCTCAGTTTTTTCACTAGTGTCTTAGGTGTTGGTCACGAGTAAAGATGTGCTGTGCTAAGCTTCGCTGGAATATTCCTTACTGGGGCAAGCCATGCAACCAGATCCATTGAAAGTGTCTTTTCCAGGCCGAATTGAATGGTATCTGGGCCTCGTGTCCGAAGAAACAAGGTTTTACCTGTAACCATTCTCTTTTTAGAGAGCTGGACCCCGGGATCCAGTATTTGGTTTTTTTCAGCCATATTCCTGCCGGGGTGCTCTTTATAGGCCCAGGGCTGTGGATCCTCCAATAAAAAGGGGGCCCCAGTTCCTGAAGGTTTTCTAACGGAGCCCGCCGTGAGAGGTGAATATTGGGTCTGTTACCACAGAACCCTGCAGCTGGATAAGGTAAGGGAGATTCCTAAGGAATTTTTCTAATTCTTGTGGGTTTTCTCCTTTAACCACTTAAGCCCGGACCATTTGGCTGGCCAAAGACCAGAGCACTTTTTGCGATTTGGCACTTCGTCGCTTTAACTGACAATTGCGCAGTCGTGCGACTTGGCTCCCAAACAAATTGACTTTTTTTTTCCCCCACAAATAGAGCTTTCTTTTGGTGGTATTTGATCACCTCTGCAGGTTTTATTTTTTGCGCCATAAACAAAAATAGAGCGACAATTTTGAAAAAACGCATTATTTTTTACTTTTTGCTATAATAAATATCCCCAAAAAATATATAATTTTTTTTTTTTTCCTCAGTTTAGGCCAATACTTATTCTTCTACATATTTTTGGTAAAAAAAAAATCACAATAAGCATTTATTGATTGGTTTGTGCAAAAGTTATAGCGTCTACAAAATAGGGGTTAGTTTTATTGCATTTTTATTCATTTTTTTTTTTTTTTTTTACTAGTAATGGCGGCGATCTGTGATTTTTATCGTGACTGCGACATTATGGCGGACACATCGGACAATTTTGACACATTTTTGGGACCATTGTCATTTTTACAGCGATCAATGCTAAAAAAATTGCATTGATTACTGTAAAAAGGACACTGGCAGTGAAGGGGTTAAGTGTGTCCTAGGGAGTGATTCTAACTTCCAGGGGAGGGGCTGTGTGTGACACATCACTGATCATAGTCCCGATCACAGGGAGCTATGATCAGTGACAGTGTCACTAGGCAGAATGGGGACATGCTTGTTTACATTAGCATCTCCCCGTTCTACCTCTCCGTGAGATGATCGTGGGTATCCCCACAGACATCGAGTCCACGGAACCCGCGATCCTACTCACGGAGCTCGCCGCTGGCGGCGCGCACGCGACCACACGGCGGCAAATTCAAAGGGACGTACAGGTACGCCCATTTGGCCAGCCGTGCCATTCTGCTGACGTATATGTACATGCGGCGGTCGGCAAGCGGTTAAAGTAAATGTTGCTATGCCTATAGTCACCACCGGGGGCTGTCAAGAGCACGTACCCATTCCATGCTTGTCAGTCTTGCCTCTGTGTCTCAAGCTGCACGCTTCCTCTGGCCCAGGCTCCAGGTAAATTCGTGGGAATGGGGGGTTTTCTTCTCCTAGGAATGTCCCCCCACCTGGATGGCTTTCCTCCAGGCAGAGGGAGCATGGCATTAAACGACGATGTGACGCGCCGCTTCCGCCGCCATTACGGCGGTTTCCATTGGCAGCTCTCCTCCACCCCCAGTCCTCCTCCATGCGGTCCAGGTCAGGATCGGAGCCCGCTCGCGCGGGAAAACGTTCTATTTTAAAATAGACGAGGGAAGGGGGCGCAGTGGGTGGTCGGAGAAAGGGGTGGGGCTTAGCGGCGTTGGAGCAATTTAGCATTCACAACGCCGGCTGCATAGCTATAAAATGCGCCTTTTTCAGGTGCATACAGCTGAGAGGGACACAGAGCGAAAGGGTGGCATGTGAGTGGGTGACACAGGCATTCCCAGGCACATTTACTTTAAGCATCAGGCTGAGCTAAATAGCAGCGGCAGTTGCTGGACTATTGCTCAGCAGTTGGTGCATTTTTTTGGTGGTACCTCTGCATTTGTGCTCAGCACTATCACCAGAGGAGGTGGTTCAAATGCCAGAAAGATCAAGGACACAAAGTGGTCGCCCTCAGGTTCTAAGGACCCTCCCTCTGCAACACCCTCCCGATCTAAAGAGGCTGGACAGAGTGAGCCATCAGGGTCATCAGGGGATGCAATTGCTTCCGACACTTCAGCCCCTGTCTATATAACTGAGCAAGTTTTCTCCTCAGCTATGAGTGGTTTAGAGCAGTGGTCATCAACCCTGTCCTCAGGGCCCACTAACAGGCCAGGTTTGCAAGATAACTGAAATACATCACAGGTGATATCATTTGCTGCTCAGTGATTGCAGTATTCTAGTCTGCATATCCGCAAGGTAATACATAAAAGCTGTCCTGTTAGTGGGCCCTGAGGACAGGGTTGATGACCATTGGTTTAGAGGAAAGATTAGTGGCTTTAATCACGTCTTCACAGAATGGAAGAAAACGCATTAGGTCCCCTTCTACCACCCAGGATCCTCAAACGTAGGAACTGTGGGAGGGGGAAGATGAATCCCCCTCAGGGGACCGTGAACAGGCTGATGACTCCTCTTCCGAGGAATCAAGTGGGGAAGGACTTTCTTCAGCTTCACATGCTGAGAAGTTGCTGGTGCATTCTCTTACTGAAATGGTCCGCGCCACATTTAAGCTACCCTTAACGGAGTCAGTTGAATAGCCCACTTCCTGTTTGGGTTCACTAAAGCCTTTGCAAGCCTTGCGTGCCTTTCCTGTCTATTCATTACTAGAAAAGCTTACGTATTCTGAGTGGAATCACCCAGATAAGCACTTTTTTCCTCCTATAAAGTTTTCAACACTTTATCTTATGGAGGAAAAATTTACTAAGATGTGGAGTATGCCAGCAATTGACGCTGCTATATCCTCTGTGAATAAAAGTTTGACTTGTCCGGTTGACAATGTGCAAATGTTTAGGGATCCAACTGACAAAACATTGGAATTCCTGTTAAAAAACATTTTCTCCCTGGCAGGTTCAGTGGCTCAACCTGTAGTGGCCTCCACCGTCAGGTTCAAGAGGTTACCCCTTAGGGTCAACCCCAGGGACAGAAGAAGTCCTGGGGGAGGAAACCCGCAAGACAACGCTAAAGCCTCTTTATGAAGGGGTGCCCCCGCTCGCTTGAGTGGGGGGAAGACTTCTGAAGTTCTCAAAGGTCTGGTAGGAAGAATTTCAGGACAGATGGGTGGTCTCCACACAGGGCTGGACTGGGAAAAATTTGGCCCTGGACTTCCTCATGACTGGCCCACTTTAATTTTGAGTGTCCCCAACAGCGCCCCCCCTTGCATCAGAGTGTCCCAAACAGCGCCCCACTTGCATCAGAGTGTCCCCAACAGAATCCCCCTTGCATCAGAGTGTCCCCAACAGAATCCCCCTTACATCAGTGTCCCCAACAGCGCCCCCCTTACATCAGAGTGTCCCCAACAGCGCCCCCTTACATCAGTGTGTCCCCAACAGCGCCCCCCTTACATCAGTGTGTCCCCAACAGCGCCCCCCTTACATCAGTGTGTCCCCAACAGCGCCCCCCTTACATCAGAGTGCCCTCAACAGCGCCCCCCTTACATCAGAGTGCCCTCAACAGCGTCCCCCTTACATCAGAGTGTCCTCAACAGCGTCCCCCTTACATCAGAGTGTCCTCAACAGCGTCCCCCTTACATCAGAGTGTCCTCAACAGCGTCCCCCTTACATCAGAGTGTCCTCAACAGCGTCCCCCTTACATCAGAGTGTCCTCAACAGCGTCCCCCTTACATCATAGTATCCTCAACAGAGTCCCCCTTACATCAGAGAGTCCCCAACAGCGTCCCCCTTACATCAGAGAGTCCCCAACAGCGTCCCCCTTACATCAGAGAGTCCCCAACAGCGTCCCCCTTACATCAGAGAGTCCCCAACAGCGTCCCCCTTACATCAGAGAGTCCCCAACAGCGTCCCCCTTACATCAGAGAGTCCCCAACAGCATCCCCCTTACATCAGAGTGTCCCAATCAGCAGCTCACTTCACATCACAGTCCCCACCAGCAGCTCACGTCACATCGCAGTCCCCACCACTAGCCCACTTCACATCGCAGTCCCCATCAGAGTGCCCCCATCAGCAGCCCATTACATCAGTGTCCTCCCTCTCCCACATGTACATACCGTTTTGAAGGCAGCTTCTCGTTCCTCTCTCCAGTCATGTGATAACAAGTGATAGGGTAGAGAGGAAGGAAAGTCTGCCGTTGGTCTATCGCCCCCTGCAGGCTGGAGGGAGCATAACGCCTAATGCTCTCTCCAGCATATGACGGAAGCTGCTCCTTCTGACAGGAGTGAAATTGCGATCACTCACTGTCAGAGAGGAGTGGCTCCAGGACCGCACCTGACTGGCCCACTGAGCCATCGGCCCACCGGGAATCTCCCGGTAGTCCTGATGGCCAGTACATGCCTGTCTCCACAGTAGCTCTAGGGTACAAACTAAAACAAGTAAAAAGGCGCAATGCACAGGTACCTCAGTATGGAACCCAATAGTCCAAAAAGCAAAAAAATAATTAATAGGATGCATGTATAAGTTCATCCATGCATACTGGGATAGATATAGCAAGGGTCAGTCAGGGCAGCCACCAAAGGAACCAAAAGCGGGGTCCAGCGAGCTAGAACAACAAGGAGAGGGGCGCCTCTGAGTATGTATCATAAAAACATTTTATTAAGACAACAATATCCACTCACATAAAAGCTAGATGAGTTGCGTTCCGGTCTTATTAGCTGGGCTGAAGAGGTGCAGTAGGACTACAGGTCACAGCGGTTCCTGCAGGGCTGGTTCCACATCGAATCCAGAGGAGGAAGGGGGGGTGGGATGGCACAGCATGGTGCAGTCTCCTTCAGCTTGCAGTCCAATGCATATCCTGCTCTAATGGGGACGGGTGGTGTCCAAAGTGTAGTGATAAGGGTTCCAAGGAAGGGGGTGGGACGTCAAAGCTGTCGGCTCTCCGCGCTGCGGCTCAGCACTGAGTGGTGATGCCTCGGTGATGAAACACGGCCGTGTAATTGATTCAAAGCGAGGCTTGGCGAGCAAACACTGCGCAGTGCCCGGTAATGACGTCACACATATGCGATGTGTTTCAGAACAATTGGCCATTGGTGGACAAATGGCCGCATTCCTTTATCAAGCATGAGATGTGTAGGGCACAAAAGGCGTTTTATAGTCTAATGGCAAAAAGGACATTAAAAAGACATAGTACGCTAAAAAAAACTTTGTCAACACGCAATGGCCTAGAGCAAAGTACAAACTGAGTACAAAGTGCAAATAATGTAAAAACAGAATTTTTAAAAAACGGCCACAGTAAATAATGGATAATTTATAATGGAGTAATAGACAGGAGGTGACTGTGGGGAGGTCAATAAATAGTGCCACTCATCAGCAATGAGGTATAGATAAAACTCATCACTAAGGAAAGGCTACATTAATATCAAAGATACAATAATTAATTTCATGTGATACAAATTAAATAGAAGAAATACATATGCAAATGGATGAAAAGCTGAGATAAATCAATAAATTAGATAAATAAATAAAATAGGATACAACCCATTTGAGACAATGTATAGATAAAAATTGGGAAATTACTAAAGATATGATAACAATTGATTTTGATGAAAAATGATTAAGTGGAATAATATCCAAGTAGTATTAACATAATAATAATGAGTCTTGAATTAGAGTGTGATCATATAGGATTAAAATATATGGTATCAAAAAATATATAAAAAAGTATGGAAATAATTAGGGAGTAGTTATAACATGGTATTTAAATATATATAAATAAATAAAATATCTGAGATAGGGATATGAATGTGACAATATATATATAGGGGGAAAAGGAGGGGAGGGAAAGGAAATAAAAAAGTAAAGGGGGGGGGGATAGATAGGAAGACAGAGAGATGGGGGGGTGCTAAGATGTTATCTATAGGGTTACCAATACTTACCAGATGAGCGAACGAACATATATAGAAAAGGGAAATGGATATATAGAAACCTGAAGTAAAAAATAATGACAAGTTATAAATGTATGTAAATGGATAAAACCATAAAAATTTTTATATATATATATATATATATATATATATATACATATACACACACACACACATATGTACATATATAAACAAACACACATATATACATATATATATATATATATACACACACACACAAACACATATCGGATATGTAAACTCTCACAGTTACGATAAAGCACTAAGGGGGTTCTTATAAAACAGTAGATATCTCTATCCCTTCATTGAGGCCACCGGGCGAGAGTACGTCAAGGCAATATATCCATAATGTCTCTCTTGCGTACAATTTTTTAAAACGTTCAGCTTCTGACATACTTTTGGGGATTTGCTCGATGGTCCAAACTAAAAGACCAATAGTGGATTATTTGTGATGTTCGGCAAAATGCAGAGGAACACTGTGCTTGTCCTTTCCGCCCTCAATAAGTCATCGATGTTAGCCGAAACGCTGCCTAAGTGGGCAGATAGTTCGCCCAACATAAATCAACCCACAGGGGCACGTAAGGCCATACACGACAAAGTTGGATGAACAGTTGTAGAATTGGTCTAATGTGTAAGTCCTGCCTTTGGAATGAAAAGATTTTTTGCCGTGTTCAACAAACGAGCAAGTCTTGCAGCGGGCTTTTTTGCATTGGTACATGCCAACTAATGGTATGAGAGTGTTGGAATTGGAGGTAGATATGTCAGTAGGAAGTTTGCTCGGAGCAATCTTATTTTTAAGACTGGGAGCTTTTCGGTAGGTGATTCTCGGCGTAGATGGGAGGATGGTTTTGAGGAGTGGGTCCTGTTGCAAGATGTTCGTGTATAAATATATTTTCCATTTTTTTATACTGAAAGTTAAAGGTGGTGATAAATCTAGTGGAATGGTCTATTTTCTCTTTTTCTTTTTTGGCCGGTTTTCCTTTTGCATAATAGTTGTATGCTTGATCAACCAATTCTTTCGGATATTCCTTATCAGCAAATTTATTTTTTAGTTGTATGCTCAAGGTGTCATAATCATTGTCTAAGGTACAGTTCTGTCGTAAGCACCAGAACTGGCCTTTCGGTATATTCTGTGTCCATTTAGGGTAGTGGCAACTCTTATAACGCAGGTAAGAGTTGCCGACAGTAGGTTTGATGTGATTTTTTTGCGATAATCATATCGCCCACATAACCCAAGTCTAAATCTAGAAAGGCCAGATTGGAATCAAAAGCATGGGTGAAAGATAAGCCGTATGGATTAAGGTTACAATGATCCACAAAAAGGGGAATTAGATCGGGGGAGCCATCCCAGATAATGATTATGTCATCAATATAATGGCCAAAGAACACAATATTGACAGAGTAAGGGTTATTTTGTGAAATAAAATTCTTTTCCCAATATCCCATAGCCAAATTGGCATAAGAGGGGGCGAAGTTGGCTCCCATCGCGGTCACCTTGGTTTGGAGGTAAAAGTCGCCATTGAAGTCAAAATAATTGTGGGTCAGGCAAAAGTTAGTAGCCTCTAGAATAAATGCGGCTTGTCTCGAGTTGATAAGGGGGTCCTGTGCAAGAAAAAATTCTAAGACTAGTAGGCCAAATGAATGTGGAATAGAGTGACGTGACATCCAGAGACAACCATAAGTAGGAGGACTCCCACTTATAAGGTGCAAGTAGTTCCAAAAGATGTGAACCAGCTCTAATATAGGATGGTAATTGTTGAACGATGGGCTGAAGATATAAATATATATCTTCACAGAAGTCTGAGAGCTTCATCGATATAGTCTGCCTTGTTTTGCAGAACTATACCTACCCCTTTATCAGCTGATTTAATAATAATATCAGCTGAATGAATTAGCGAGTCTAGGGCACATTCTGAGACAGACAGGTTATGCATGTGAGGTGGTATAGTAGAGGAAGTCTGACAAAGTTTCAAAAAGTCGGCATATACTACTCTGTAAAAGCTTTCTAGGTGGGGGCCTTTAGACAAGAGCGGGATAAAAAATAGACTTGGGTTTCAGAGATGAGTGTATTATGGGCGGTGACGTGGCGAGGTGCTGAGTGAAAAGACTAAGAGTGTCTTCTTCATCAGTTAATGATTCTAGTATGTCTATGATGTCGCCATCATATTCAAAAGAATCTGTTGGGATGACAGACAAGAGATCCGGGCAATCTGCTGTAGGTTTGTTTTGTTTGGCATTAAAAAATCTTTTAAGGGTCAGATCACGAATTTATCTATTTAGGTCTTTAAATAAAAGGAAGGGGTTAGGCTTGTTAATAGGAGCGAAATTGAGGCCTCTGCTAAGTAAACTGATATCTGCAGAGGAGAGCTGGGGGGATGATAAGTTAAAGATTTTTACAGTTTGCGGAATTTTAGTGTGTTGATTTTTTGACTTTTTTCGCCCTCCTCTGCAGCCTCTCCAGTGAGTTTTTGTTTTCTCTGATTGGCTCGAGGAGGACTGAGGGCTAAAAAAAATAGTGGGGTCAGTGGTGACGGAGGAGCATCAGTGTGGGGAGTATGTAAAGGGAGAATGGTGGAATCCGAGGTGACAGTAGATTGGGTGCTGGGTGGTGGGATGGAATTGGGATGTTCCATAGTGATGGCGAAACTGTCTGTGGTGGACTGGACATCCATAGTTTCATCATTGGGATTCATAACTGATGTAGATGTTGGGGGCAGAGTTAGGCATAGAAGTAATTTTCTTGGTGGTATTATCATAGCCCCTTCCTGCATAAGAAGGTCTATTGTAAAAATTGTTGAGATCACCAAGCAATTTATTAGTTCTGGTGGTTAGATTCCTATTTGTCAAGTGACTGGGCGGGTAGTAGAGATGGAATTAGCTTGAGGATTCTTATGAGGAATGAAGATGCTCATAAGGGGTGGGGGCAGATGATGAGATGGGGGTGAAGTGGGAAGTTGTAAATGGGAACAAGAGGTATGTGTGGATCTGGGAGGGGGGAGGAGCAGAGGAGGTTGAGAGGAAAAAGGGCGATTATGTATGTTAGTGGAGGTGGACACAGGATGGGGAGGATGAGGACGAGAAGGTCTGGTATCGGATATGGGAGGTGTTGATCGCAATTTCCAATTGAAGACTCTGTTCAAGTTGAAATGGTCTAAATCTCTTTTGAATTTACCCAATTTGGTTTGAATCATATAGTCCTCATCCGACTTGGTGTTCTTTTTGAGAACATCAAGCCAGGAGAGTGGAACTGTGACCTTTCGATCCATAATATCTGTGGCTATTGTGTTCGCTTCAGGTCTAAGCTTCTCAAAGAGATGAACTCTGTGTTCGATGAGTATTTCCATCCATTTGGATGTGCAAAATTCAGAGATGGTTTCCCATTCTTTTTTGCTGGCAGCATTTAAAAATGGACAATCTTTAGTGATTCTAAGGCCTTGAGGAGAGACCTTAGTCAAGATGTATTTATCTAGGAAGAATTTATCCCACCATTGCTGATTGATGTTCTTTATAATTCTCTCAAGGTGTTTAAATTTCCCACAGAGAGTGTATCTAGTGGCACCTGGTAATCTAACATCATTGGACAAGATGGTAGGGGGGAGGAGAGTGTACATTTCTTCTAAGACATTGTGTCTGTAGGCCTCTGTCTTTTAGGAGGTCCATACTAAAAGATCAAGGTGACAGTGGTCAATACATATGCAAATATGATCAAAGGATGATGAAAAAGGGGGTAGGGAGGGGCAGATGAGAGTACTTTGAAATATATCTGTAAATGTAACTGTAAAAGGGAACTACATTACAAACAAATACACAGTTGCAGTAGATAATACACCAACAAGGAACCAATTGTTGAAGGCAATAAGTTGACACAAAAATATATTATTAATAACAAAGACAATACCAATAATTTTTAGTGGACACGGTAAGTAGATGTAGGAGACTGTGCATGCAGCACTAAAGCTTCTAAAATAGACGTAAAACAAGTAAAAAGGCGCAATGCACAGGGTACAAACTAGAGTTCTGAGAATTCCCATCTCCTCGTTTCCTCAGGTCAAATGCTACAAAACTGAGGTACTCCCGGTAAGGGGAGGGGTTATATGGGGAATTGAACTTCCTGTTTAGGGTGTGCCAGTGTCCATAACCTGAAGGTGCCATATAACCCATACAGTTATTACTGTGGCTCTGTGTCCCGTGATGTACTCCAAGAAAAGGATTTTACAGGTAAACTGTTATAAAAATCCTAATTTTCAAAACCATTTCCCTCAAAACTATTTCATGGTCAGATTAATATAGCTGGATTCAAAACACCTATTATATTCATTTTTCAGATCTGGTTACAAATATACTTGAAGCAGATTACAGTTCTTTGGGTAAGAATATACCCTCTACCGCTTGGTCTTTTCCACATTTGTAATTTTGCAAGATGGAATTAAAACAATTTAACTGAGATTTTTACTATTTGATTTACACAACATTTCTAAAACTTTTTGAAGGTGTGAATGCTGTTTGGCTTGATGCCAAATTAAATTCACGTATAAAGATGTGAAGTCAGAGAGACTTGGTACAAGTAACCTCCATTTTCACAGTCTATTCCTCACTTTCTTGCTACAATTGCACATAAATATGACTGTGCATAAGAAAGGCTGGAGAGTTAAGTCGGCCATACATGGATTGAAATTTGGCTGGTCCCTGCTAAACCGGTTGAATATATGGGCACCAATTGACTTGTGTACAACCAACCGGTTGGGTTTTTCCGAACAATTGGTGCCGCCAACTATAGCTGGCAATACGAATCATTTTATTCTGACGGTAGGGAAGGATCCGACCTGTAAAGAGCATAAAAGACTGAAGACTCCCATTGGGCTTTAAAGGTTTAAAAAGAAAAGAAAATTGTTTCTGCAATTCTTGCCCATTCTTTTTTGAAATATTACTCTGTATCTGTGAGTTTTGGTAGGGGCTGTTGGTGGACAGGAATAATCAAGGCTTGACACAGATTCTGTATTGGACTGAAGTCTATGGTATTTGTCCTACTGGAAGGTGAATCTCCACCCCTTCTTAGGTCTCTTAGAGACTAAAACTTGGTTTCCTCTAAAACTGGCCTTTAATTGGCTTTGAACCTTCTTGCCTTCAATCTTGAGTAGTTTACAAATCCCTTTAGATAAAAGCATCCTCACGACAACATGCCATCATGGCCTCCTGTAGGCAGATTTGTGGCTGTGCCATATTTTGTGCCATATCAATTTTTAATGATAGATTTAATGGTGCTTCTTGGGGTGTTCAGTATTTGGGCTTTTTTTTTCAGAATCCAACCAGTATTGTTGAATCTCCAGAGCTTTATCATGTCTGCCATGTGTTGGAGCTTGTTAAGATATTTTCTCCAGCAAGATATTGAAAAAAGGTTTACTTAGTTTCAGTTGCACACACACGAACTCTCTTCAACAAATTACATGACTTCTAAAGACAGCTGCACCAGAGGTTCGCAGCAAATGGGTGAATATTTATACAATCTAAACTTTAATTTATGTTTTGTTCATAGTTCGGGTAAAATGTATTTTTTTTTTTTTTTATCCCTTTTAATAAATTTTGTAGATTAGTGACAAAAACGCAATAAATCTTATTTCTAGCCCGTAACACTTGTACAGTTGTACTCATGTTTTCATACCCCCTGGCAGAATTTGTAAGATGTGGATCAGTTTTTTTTTTTTTTTTTAAATAAAACATGAGTGTTCAGATCAAATAGATTTATTTTATTTTTAATGTGGTTCAAATCAAATGATAAGGTATCACAGAATAGCACACTCTTTACTCAAACCATATCTTTCTAGGTAGGATAACAAATAGGCCCCGTTCAGAAGTTTGCATTCCCTTAGTTATTAACATCATGTATCAGCCCTCTTTTAGCATCAATAACAACTTTAACTCTTTGTAAGTATATTAGGCCCTGTTAATTTGTCCAAAGCTTCCATTCATCCATAATCTTAGCAACAAAGAAAAAAACATTCTAGGTCCTGTAAACTTTGTCTAGCATGAGCTGCATCTTTGAGATGTTCCCAAAGAAGTGCCTCAATGATGCGGAGGTCAGGAAAATGTAATGGCCGTTCCAGAACCTTTAGGGTTTTTTTTTTTCCACTGTGGCCACTGAAGGGTCAGCCTTTTGTTTCAGATATTGCATTCATCTTGGCATCATTTTTTACCCTTTTTTATGCCAAGGGTATGTAAACTTAATAGCACAATTGACATTCTATGTTACAAAGCTTTAAACATGTATAACCAATATTTTAGTTAATAGTTATTGTATGTTTCATATATAGGGAGGTTGTGATAAATAATTGGGCACTTTGAGACCTTTTTGGCCATAAATTAATAAAGCACAATCAATTCAATATCTGTTCAGAAAAAATTATCACACAAAAAAGGATTACCAATGTAAGTCGATGAGCAATGTACTATTATTGTCTTTGTGATCTAGACATTCTTATCAGGTTGTCCTCTATTATGTGAATTTTTTTCTGTAACCAAAATGTTTATAGCTGTTTACACGTAGTGGCTGTTAGAGTAATGCTGGCCAGGCATGGCATTTTTCTGGCATGTTCAACTGGCTTTTCCATTACAGAAACAAACTGATGACTACAACTTGCCAACAACAACCTTGGCAATGCCCTGAGATTAAGTATTGGAATTATGTTTCCTTAGTTTGATAACGTTTGTGGCTTGGCAATATTTGGAGAGAAAAAAATCATATGCTGTACATCATTTTGTATACATTTTACATTTCCCTGTGGTTTATCCATTCAACCACTTCCCTACCGCCCACCATCGTTATACGTCGGCTGTATGAAGAGGACTATCGTTGTTATGGCAGCAGCTAGCTGCTATAACCCCAGTATCCTCTTCTTCAGTGAGCAGTCCAGTTTAAGAAAAAAGTGGTCTCTGTGGCGGACCGTCACTCTCGCCCATAGCTCTTAAAGGGCCATTTTTTTTTTTCAGTTATTTAAATGACTTTTTTTTTCTTTATTGCATTTTAGTGTAAATATGAGATCTGAGGTCTTTTTGACCCCAGATATCATATTTAAGAGGTCCTGTCATGCTTTTTTTCTATTACAAGGGATGTAATAGTAGTAAAAGTGACACAATTTTATTTTTCTTTTTAAAGTATAAAAATTTTTAAAAAAAGGTAGCGTAAGGTGACGAGCTCGCGTGCAGAAGAGAATGCATACATAACTAGCGCCCGCATATGAAAACTGTGTTCAAACCACACATGTGAGGTATCGCCGCGATCGGTAGAGCGAGAGCAATAATCCTAGCCCTAAACCTCCTCTGTAACTTAAAACATCCAACCTGTAGAATTTTGTAAACGTCGCCTATGGAGATTTTTAAGGGTAAAAGTTTGTTGCCATTCCACAAGCGGACGCAATTTTGAAGCGTGACATCTTGGGTATCAGTTTACTCAGCGTAACATTATCTTTCACAATATAAAACAAAATTGGGCTAACTTTACTGTTGTCTTATTTTTTTATTCAAAAAAGTGTATTTTTTCCAAAAAAAATGCGCTTTTAAGACCGCTGCGCAAATACGGTGTGACAAAGTATTGCAACGACCGTCATTTTATTCTCTAGGGTGTTAGAAAAAAAAAAAAAGTATAATGTTTGGGGGTTCTAAGTAATTTTCTAGCAAAAAAACTGTTTTTAACTTGTAAACAACAAATCTCAGAAAGGGGCTCGGTCCTTAAGTGGTTAAAATGTTTTAAGTATAGAAAAACACTCGGTCATCCTGACAAAAATTTTTTGAGGTCCTAACTTCCTTTAGTTAGCTGAAAACCCTCTCTGTTGCATGGCAATGCTAAATGCGATTACCAGCCCTTCCTGTTGGGACTACAGAACCCCACCAATCCCTGACCCCCTCGGTTCCCCTCCATATGCATATGATAAATTGTTCTCAGGAAAAACAATGTAGCTGCCTTGATTCTGGGATCACATATTGCGAATTGGATGCTGGTCTCCTTGAATAAAATTCGCATTGCTTGCGAGTGTGCCCAGCTCACAAATGTCTGGGGCGGCTGGGGTCAGCGTTCCAAAAGGGTCCTGTGCATATTTGGGTCCGGTTGGGATGCAAGTTCAGGCAAAAATTTGGACCTGATTCACACCTGAACCGGTGAACAGGGATGCACCGGAACCAATGCTGGGAACCATGACGGCACATGTGAACCCGGCTTGACTCCAAAGAGCCTGCCCTTATACTGTGTGTAGAGAAAGCTCTGTTGGAAGTTGTATTTCTGGGAGGTATGCCTATCTTAATAAGAACTCACCTCCCAACAGCTGCACTTGCAAGGATTTCACAGCCTGTTGATGATGTCACAGGGAGTAATAAAAACTGTTTCTTGCTACTGGAACAAGGTAAAAATATAAAAAAAAAAATCTGTATGTTGAGGCATACTCTGGAGGGGGGAGATGGAGATTTGGGGGATGCCCATACAAATTCTTTAAGTTGTTTTTGTGATTGAAAGCAGGTTGTAGTGGCCAGCATTACTTTTACTGCACGTGTTTTTGAGGGCTTTTCGGGATGAAAGCATATTTCTGCAAACTCCTTAATCAACTGTGCCAAGAATTAATAATTTGATATTATTACAAATATAAAAACAGTTGTGCAGCTTCTTTCAATTGAAAAAGAAAATCAGATTTTTTTTCTAGAATATATATTATATGATGTTTATGATATGAAATTAAACTAATATGAGTTCCATGCTGTGTGTACCTGACATCGGCTGGTATAGAATGCACAGCCCATTGTTGTCTTTTTGCCACAGCTGGCATGCAGAAAAGCTCTGTGAAAAAAAACGTTCAGTTTCATGTGTAAGGGTTCCTGGCACTCAAGTGTCTTCTATCATTGCAGTGAGTCCATATAGCTCTGAGAGACAGAAAATGACCTTAATCATTTTAAGTCATGTAACATACGTCAATGGACTTAAATTGTGATCTCCATCTAAATCCAGGTCCTGAATCCTTATTTCCCAGATGACCTGCTGACATCTCTGCTGTCTTCATTCATTCTTCATTTTCTTGATTTGCTGCCCTCTTGGTACAGGAATCCTACTCTGTGCTTGCTGGTCTTGTCTTGCAAATCGCCTCAGGAAGGGACAGATGAGAGCTGTCTATGTAACTTGTCTCCTCTTACCTTCGTTATTATGTTTTTTTTTGCATAGTTTATAACTCTTACGATTGATGCTGGCTATAGAAAGGCTTAGTTTGAGAAGATTTGATGAATATTCAGTGAACCCAAGTGACTGCAGAATTTACAAAAATGATCACACGTACATCAATGAACAACAGGTAAAACAAGATATGAGTCAAATTGATTTCCAGCTTGTTGGAAAATCATTTTCTGTAGACGATTGATTTTGAAAAATGTTATTAGTACAAAGGATCATTTAGCATATAGGGTAATTGCAGTCTGAAAGATATCTTTTAATATCAGGAAGGCAGACGACTGAAAAGGGCTAGCTCTCCTAAAAATCCTATGAGACGTATAAAATGATTGTATGTCCTAAAAGCGCAGCGCTAAATAAAATTACCATGTGCAAAATGCCACATATGACATAGTACAAAACCTTTAAAGTGAACAGATAATCCAATCAAAATATTCAATTTAAAAATGTCCTTATGCAAAATATATTATATTCATAAAGTGCAAAGTTCATAAATTGATCACTAAAGGGCTCCTGTGCAAACAGTTCATGCATGCCAGTGTCTCACACTGGCTAGATCGCTCCTGACGGCGCAGTGCTCAGACATTCACTGTTGTGACACCTTCACCATAAATCAAATGGGGGCGATCCAGGCTGAGGGGGAGACCACTCATTCATGGCCACCCCTCGTGATCGCTCCCAACGAATGAGAATCTTCCTCTGCTGCTGTATAGTAAACAGCGGTAGAGGAAGTGATGTCATCTCTACTCGGCTCGGTATTTTCCGTTCCGGCGCCGAGGAGAGAAGACATCTGAGTAAGTGCACAACACATACACTTACAGTAAAACACACCAGGCACACTTTACACCCCCCGTTCACCCCCCCATCACAGTGACACCAATAGCAGTTTTTTGGGGGGTTTTTTCTGATTACTGCATTGGTGTCAGTTTGTGACAGTTAGAAGTGATAGGGCAATCGGTGGTACCCCCCTAATCCCCCCTAATAAAGTTTTAACCCCTTGATCACCCCCGTCGCCAGTGTCACTAAGCGATCGTTTTTCTGATCGCTGTATTAGTGTCACAGGTGACGCTAGTTAGGGAGGCAAATATATAGGTTCGATGTCAGCGTTTTATAGCGTCAGGGACCCCCATATACTACCTAATAAAGATTTTAACCCCTTGAGTGCCCCCTAGTTAACCCCTTGACCAGTGACCACCGTATAACTGTTATGGGTGACGCTGGTTAGTTAGTTTATTTTTTATAGTGTCAGGGCACCAGCCGTTTATTACCTAATAAAGGTTTAGCCCCCTGATCGCCGCAATATATCGGGGTGATATAAGTTAGGTTTTAGAGTCTGCCTCACCCCAGGCAGCGTCAGGTTAGCGCCAGTACCGCTAACACCCACGCACGCAGCATACACCTCCTTTTGGTGGTACAGTATCTGAACGGATCAATATCTGATCCGATCAGATCTATACTAGCGTCCCCAGCAGTTTAGGGTTCCCAAAAACGCAGTGTTAGCGGGATCAGCCCAGATACCTGCTAGCACCTGCGTTTTGCCCCTCCACCCAGCCCAGCCCAGCCCACCCAAGTGCAGTATCGATCGATCACTGTCACTTACAAAACACATAACTGCAGCATTCGCAGAGTCAGGCCTGATCCCTGCGATCGCTAACAGTTTTTTTTGCTAGCGTTTTGGTGAACTGGCAAGCACCAGCGGCCTAGTACACCCCGGTCGTAGTCAAACCAGTACTACAGAAACACTTGGTGACGTGGCGAGTCCCATAATTGCAGTTCAAGCTGGTGAGGTGGCAAGCACAAGTAGTGTCCCGCTGCCACCAAGAAGAAGACAAACACAGGCCCGTCGTGCCCATAGTGCCCTTCCTGCTGCATTTGCCAATCCTAATTGGGAACTCACCACCTCTGCAGCACTCGTACTTCCCCCATTCACATCCCCAACCAAATGCAGTCAGCTGCATGAGAGGCATTTTCTTTATGTCCTCCCGAGTACCCCTACCCAACGAACCCCCCAAAAAAGATTTTGTGTCTTCAGCAAGCGCGGATATAGGCGTGACACCCGCTATTATTGTCCCTCCTGTCCTGACAATCCTGGTCTTTGCATTGGTGAATGTTTTGAACGCTACCATACACTAGTTGAGTATTAGCGTAGGGTACAGCATTGCACAGACTAGGCACACTTTCACAGGGTCTCCCAAGATGCCATCGCATTTTGAGAGACCCGAACCTGGAACCGGTTACAGTTATAAAAGTTACAGTTACAAAAAAAAGTGTAAAAAAAAAAAAAAAATACACAAAAAATTATATAAAATAAAAAAAACAAAAATAGTTGTCGTTTTATTGTTCTCTCTCTCTCTCTATTCTCTCTATTGTTCTGCTCTTTTTTACTGTATTCTATTCTGCAATGTTTTATTGTTATGTTTTAGATTAGATTACAAGATATGCCCAACAAGGACCAGCAACATACTGGTATGTTGCTGGACTTTGAGTGGTTATACCAGAATGATGCCTGCAGGTTTAGGTATCATCTTGGTATCATTCTTTTCAGCCAGCGGTCGGCTTTCTTGTAAAAGCAATCCTAGCGGCTAATTAGCCTCTAGACTGCTTTTACAAGCAGTGGGAGGGAATGTCCCCCCTCCCACCATCTTCCATGTTTTTCTCTGGCTCTCCTGTCCCAACAGGGAACCTGAGAATGCAGCCGGTGATTCAGCCAGCTGACCATAGAGCTGATCAGAGACCAGAATCGTTCCAATCATCTCTATGGCCTAAGAAACCAGAAGCTACGAGCATTTCATGACTTAGATTTCGCCAGATGTAAATAGCGCCATTGGGAAATTGGGAAAGCATTTTATCACACTGATCTTGGTGTGGTCAGATGCTTTGAGGGCAGAGGAGAGATCTAGGGTCTAATAAACACCATTTTTTTCAAAAAAGAGTACCTGTCACTACATATTGCTATCATAGGGGATATTTACATTCCCTGACATAACAATAAAAATGATTAAAAAAAATTAAAAAATGAAAGGAACAGTTTAAAATAAGATAAAAAAGCAAAAAAAAAGCAAAAAAAAAAAAAAAGCACCCCTGTCCCCCCCTGCTCTCGCGCAAAGGCGAACGCAAGCGTTGGTCTGGCGTCAAATGTAAACAGCAATTGCACTGTGCATGTGAGGTATCACCGTGAAGGTCAGATCGAGGGTAGTAATTTTAGCAGTAGATCTCCTCTGTAAATCTAAAGTGGTAACCTGTAAAGGCTCTTAAAGGCTTTAAAAAATGTATGTAGTTTGTCGCCACTGCACGTTTGTGCGCAATTTTAAAGAATGTCATGTTTGGTATCCATGTACTCGGCCTAAGATCATCTTTTTTATTTCATTAAACATTTGGGCAATATAGTGTGTTTTAGTGCATTCAAATTTTAAAAAGTGGGTTTTTTCCCCAAAAAATGCATTTGAAAAATCGCTGCGCAAATACTGTGTGAAAAAAAAAAAAATGAAACACCCACCATTTTAATCTGTAGGGCCTTTGTTTTAAAAAAATATATAATGTTTCTAAATTTCTTCTAAATGTTTCTAATGCTTCTAAATGTGCATAAAATGCCAGGACAGTTCAAATCCCCCCAAATGACCCCATTTTGGAAAGTAGACACCCCAAGCTATTTGCTGAGAGGTATGGTGAGTATTTTGCAGACCTCGCTTTTTGTCACAAAGTTTTGAAAAAAAAAAAAAAAAATACATTTTTCTTTTCTTTCTTCATTTTCAAAAACAAATGAAAGCTGCAAAATACTCACCATGCCTCTCAGCAAATAGCTTGGGGTGTCTACTTTCCAAAATGGGGTCATTTGGGGGGGGGGGTTGTGCCATCTTGGCATTTTATGGCCTACAAAACTGTGATAGGTAGTGAGGAGTGAAATCAAACATTTACGCCCTTAGAAATCCTGAAGGCGGTGATTGGTTTTCGGGGCCCCGTAATCAGTTAGGCTCCCAAAAAGTCCCACACATGTGGTATCCCCATACTCAGGAGAAGCAGCAGAATGTATTTTGAGGTGTAATTCCACATATGCCCATGGCATGTTTGAGCAATATATCATTTAGTGACAACTTTGTGCAAAAAAAAAAAAGTTTGTCATTTTCCCGCAACTTGTGGCAAAATATAAAATATTCCATGGACTCAACATGCCTCTCAGCAAATAGCTTGGGGTGTCTACTTTCCAAAATGGGGTCATTTGGGGGGGGGGGTTGAACTGTCCTGGCATTTTATGGCCTTCAAAACTGTGATAGGTAGTGAGGAGTGAAATCAAACATTTACGCCCTTAGAAATCCTGAAGGCTGTGCTTGGTTTTTGGGGCCCCGTACGCGGTTAGGCTCCCAAAAAGTCCCACACATGTGGTATCCCCATACTCAGGAGAAGCAGCTAAATGTATTTTGGGGTGCAATTCCACATATGCCCATGGCTTGTGTGAGCAATATATCATTTAGTGACAACTTTTTGTAAATTTTTTTTTTTTTTGTCACTATTCAATCACTTGGGACAAAAAAAAATAATATTCAATGGGCTCAACATGCCTCTCAGCAATTTCCTTGGGGTGTCTACTTTCCAAAATGGAGTCATTTGGGGTTTTGTACTGCCTTGCCATTTTAGCACCTCAAGAAATGAGATGGGCAGTCATAAACTAAAACACGAAAGAGAGATGTGGTGCTGCGCTAACCCAAACTAAACATTGATATTAAAATATAAAAAACCAAGTGACAGTGCTATATTTCTCAAAATCACAATATCAGCAAATACTATAAAGTGACTGTGCTAATAGAAACGTAAACAATATTTAGCATAAAGACGTGTAAATTCACATGCGACAACCAACATGTGCAAAATAGCAAAGGTGAATCTGATTAGCAGACCTGACCATAATATTTTAAAACAACTTTGTAAGTAATGTGCAGACCAAGTGCACAGCACACAGACTGAAAGTGACTAGTGCAAATAGACAAAAAATATAAAATAATAAATAAGTGACAGATGACTGCAATGTCCCAATATCAAAGTGCATATATGGTAGTCCTCTATGGAGGGGTGAGGTGACTGAAACAACTGTGACACAGTGATGTTATTCCTCTTCGTGCAACACAACACACTTTTGTAAGTAGTGGCCCCTTACCTGCAGGTAATGGGGTAACAGCATGGACCAATTTTAGGCATGGCGGCCTTTTTACATGATGCAGGGGTTAAATCCTTCTAGATGGCGGGGTACCAAAGAAAGACCAGTAATGGGGACGATGACCTTTAATCCTAGCGTGCTAACCTCATTCAGGAACTCCGTCCCTCCACAGTTATGAGGGGGAGGGTTATGTGCAGGCAGCTTCCCCAGTCTATATATACAGTTTGTTTTATGATTATCGCTCCCCCCCCCCCCCCCTCTCATACATGGTAGCGCAGGAATAACTTTACTTATTTTGCATAAACTAAAAGCTGTGTAAATTCCAGAAAATGTACCCTAGTTTGTAGACGCTATAACTTTTGCGCAAACCAATAAATATACGCTTGACATTTTTTTTTACCAAAGACATGGCTGAATACATTTTGGACTAAATGTATGACTAAAATTGAGTTTATTGGATTTTTTTATAACAAAACGTAGAAAATAACGTTTTTTTTCAAAATTTTCGGTCTTTTTTCCGTTTATAGCGCAAAAATAAAAACCACAGAGGTGATTAAATACCATCAAAAGAAAGCTCTATTTGTGGGAACAAAAGGACGCAAATTTCATTTAGGTACAGCATTGCATGACCGCACAATTAGCAGTTAAAGCGACGCAGTGCCAAATTGTAAAAAAGTGCTCTGGTCAGGAAGGGGGTAAATCCTTCCGGGGCTAAGGTGTTTAATTAGAAGGAAAAAACATGTTTTTGGGTATAAGGTTTACCCATAATCCCATGTTTTTCTCACGCATTCAAAAGGGAGAATAAGAATCTTCTGCTGATGAAAAGGTACTGTTATAATCAAGTTAAATCATATATTATTGACAATAACCGACGACCCTGCACTCTTTTTACTACACGCCACAGACACTCCCGACAAAATTTATAAGAAATCGGTGATACGACACCTACTAGACGCAGCTAAAGCCTGCATCCCGCTCTGTTGGAAATCTCCCACCCCGCCGACTATTGACATGTGGTTGGGGAGGGTGGAGGAAATAAGACAAATGGAAGACCTTATTCTGACGGCACAACATAGAGAAGAAACGTTCTCTAAAACTTGGCAATTGTGGATCATGTTTATTTACTCGTCTGAGGGCCAAGCACTGAGAAGGACTGATGAAGCCCCATGATCACAAAATTCACATCACACCACTGATACTCCCCAGCGGAAATATCACCCCCAGAAAACTTAGAACACGAGAGACTCCGAGCTTGCGGGGGGTAGAGGGTTTAACTCCCTCTTAACCCCTCCTACCTCCAATCCCTATATCTCTACCCCATCTCTTTCCCCCCTCCTCCCCGCTCTCTCCTCTTATCTCTTGCTATTTTCTCATTCTTTTCTATATGTTCTCTTTTAGTTTTTATATTTAAGAAAAGAGAACCGAACCAGTGGGCAGTAATACTTAACAAACCCAACTGAGTAACAAGAAGTACATATTCTTAATTGCAATGGTCTCTAACTTGTAATATAAGGTATTGATGACAGGATTAATGGAGATATGAAACCGCAATACGTAATGTATGTTTGTTGCTCTTATATCACTCTGTATCGATTTGTGATAAATGTGGTTTTGTGTAACTTGTTGGTCCATTGGGACCAGGTTCTGCATATAAATAAACAATTCAAAAAAAAAAAAAAAATCATATATTATTATGCTATATGTTATAAGATAATTTATTATTTATCTATTTACTGTAAAACTACTGTTTGAAAGTTATAACTTCAAACTTCAGTAATTTGTCTGTTAAGCCACCTGCTTGAGTACAGTTTTTGAAAATATAGTAAATTACTTTAAAAATAATATACCATCCCTGGCAAAAATGATGGAATCACCAGTCCCTGAGGATGTTCCTTCAGTTGTTTATTGTTGTAGAAAAAAAGCAGATCACAGACATGGCCAAAAACTAAAGGCATTTCAAATGGCAACTTTCTGGCTTTAAGAAACATTAAAAGAAATCAAGAAAAATAATTGTGGTGACCAGTAACAGTTACTGTAGATTTATAGAACAAGCACAGGGAATAAATTATGGAATCACTCAATTCTGAGGAACAAATTATGGAATCATGAAAAACAAGCAAAATAACACTCCAACACATCACTAGTACTTTGTTGCACCACCTCTGGCTTTTATAACTGCTTGCAGTCTCTGAGGTATTGACTTAATGAGTGATAAACAGTATTCTTCAATAATCTGGCTCCAGCCTTCTCTGATTGCTGTTGCCAAATCATCTTTGCAGGTTGGAGCCTTGTCATGGACCATTCTCTTTAACTTCCACCACAGATTTTCAATTGGATTGAGATCCGGACTGTTTGCAGGCCATGACATTGACCTTATGTGTCTTTCTTCAAGGAATTTTTTCAGAGTTTTTGCTCTATGGCAAGATGCATTATCATCTTGATAAATGATTTCATCATCCCTACACATCCTTTCAATAGATGGGATAAGAAAAGCGTCCAAAATTTCAATGTAAACCTGCGCATTTATTGAAGATTTAATGACAGCCATCTCCCCAAAGTTTTTACCTGACATGCAGCCCCATATCATAATTGACTGCGGAAATTTGCATGTTTTCTTCAGACAGTCGTCTGCATAAATCTCATTGGAACGGCACCAAACAAAAGTTCCAGCATCATCACCTTGCCCAATGCAGATTCGAGATTCATCACTGAATATGACTTCCATCCAATCATCCACAGTCCACAATTGCCTTTCCTTAGCCCATTGTAACCTTGTTTTTTGTGTTTAGGTGTTAGAGATAGCTTTCTTTTAGCTTTTCTGTATGTAAATCCCATTTCCTTTAGGCGGTTTCTTACAGTTCGGTCACAGATGTTGACTCCAGTTTCCTCCCATTTGTTCCTCATTTGTTTTGTTGTACATTTTCTGTTTTCAAGGCATATTGCTTTAAGTTTTCTGTTTGATGTCTTCCTTGGTCTACCAGTATGCTTGCCTTTAACCACCTTCCCATGTTGTTTGTATTTGGTCCATGTTTTAGACACAACCGACTGTGAACAACCAACATCTTGTGCAACACTGCGTCATGATTTACCCTCTTTACCTACATACTAACAAGCAGATTTAATCTGATGCAGGTGTTAGTGTTTGTAATGAAAATTTACAGGGTGATTCCATAATTTTTTCCTCAGAATTGAGTGATTCCATAATTTATTCCCTGTGCTTGTTCTATAAATCTAACTGTTACTGGCCACCACAATTATTTTTCTTGATTTCTTTTAGTGTTTCTTAAAGCCAGAAATTTGCCATTTGAAATGCCTTTAGTTTTTGGCCATGTCTGTGATCTGCTTTTTTTCTACAACAATAAACAACTGAAGGAACATCCTCAGGGACTGGTGATTCCATAATTTTTGCCAGGGGTTGTATAATAATAATTTTGTATAATACTTATGGTAATTAACCCCTTGCCACCCAGGCCAATTCTGACGCTTCTCTCCTACATGAAAAAATCCAATTTAGTCAAAGCCCTGAAACATTATATATTGTTTTAGCAGACACCATAGGGAATAAAATGGTGGTGATTGCAACTTTTTATGTTACACGGTATTTGCGCAGCAAATAATAATAAAAAAAAAAACACTAAAGTTAACCCGATTTATTTGTATACTATGAAACATGATATTACGCCGAGTAAATAGATACCTAACATGTCATGGTTTACAATTGCGCACACTTGTGGAATTTTGCCAAACTTCAGAAATTAAAAATCTCCATAGAAGACGCTTTCAATTTTTTTACAGGTTACATGTTTAGTGTTAGAGGGGGTGTAGTGCTAGAATTATTGTTCTCGCTCTAACGTTTGTGGTGTATGTAAGCTGTGTGTATTTGGCTCTAATACTAGCCACTGACCTCACCGCACGTCCCTGACCCAAATCTTAAAAATACATTTGGACAGGGCTGTACGATACTTTACTTCACAGCTGCGACTTTTCTTTTTTTTTATAATTTCTTTAGCTGCAGCATCTTTAATTCAGCCTGCAGAGTTTGACAGGCAGCACCGCCTGTAAAACTCGTCTATTGATTTCAATGGTTCCACTCTGAAACTGCAAGCCAAACTGGCTCGCAGTAGCAGCATAGTCCAACAATGTAAAAATACCATTCACGTGAAGTTATTTGTGGGTTTTTCTTTGAATCCCAAACGATTTTCCTGGCAATTGTGGCTGAAATTTTAGTTGGTCTACCTGAATGTGGTTTGGTTTCAACAGAACCCCTCATTTTACACTTCTTGATTAGAGTTTTGAACACTGCTGATTGGAATTCTCAATTCCATGGGTATCTTTTTATATCCCTTTCCTGTTTTATACAGTTCAACTACCTTTCCCGCCGATGCTTTGACAATTCTTTTGCTTTCCCCATGATTCAGAATCCAGAAATGTCAGTGTAGCACTGGATGAAAGATGCAAGAGTCTGTCAAGAGTCCAGAAACTCATTGACCTTTTATACACACACACTAATTACAAGCAAACAGATCACAGGTGAGGATGGCTACCTTTAATAGCCATTCAAACCCCTTTGTGCATGTAATCAGGCCAAAATCACCAGGGTATGTAAACTTTTTATCAGGGTCATTTGGGTATTTTCTGTTGTCATTATGATTTAAAAAGAGTAAACACAGTTGATTGATAATAAAGGGGTTCAGCCAAACATGAGTGAAAGAAATGTTTTTGTGTTATCATTCATATTCTCTGAAAAATGGCGAAGAAATCATAAATTCTGCCAGGGTATGTAAACGTATGAGCACAACTGTATGCTTTGTTTTGTTCTGTTCTATATAACTTCACCATGATTTTTTTGTCTATTATTCACTTTGCGTCATAATATATGGTTGAAACACATCTAATTTTCATTTCAGTACTAAACAGAGTAACAATGGATGTTGGCAGCACAGGATGTACTTTTAGTGTTTTTTTCAGCTCTATTATTTATTATTTGAAAAGTTATTCTAAATATTGCTTTCTTCATAGTTTCCGATTTGAGTTCAGGAAAAAATGTACAAATAACACATAAAACATTTACCCTGCCCCAGATTTGCTGGACTGTTGCCAGGATTTTATGATTTCTCTCTGACCAGGTGAACCTGAACCCCCTCCTTTTTAATTTCATATTGTATTAAAATTGTATCTATTAATATACTTTCTAAGTTAAGTACCAAGTTTTAAGTATATTGTGTAGGCACAGTCACCATCAAGAAGCCAGTCCTGGGCAATGAAATTCAAGCAATTATATGTAGACAGGAAGTGGGTGCAGCACTGGGATGCAAAAAGGATAATGGCGCAGAAACTGAATTTGATGAAAGTAGACGTTAGGTCTATTTTTGATACACAGTACATTAGCAAAATAATTTTCAAACCAGTTAGGGTTTAGATAAATTTTAGCCACTTCAGCCCCAAAAGGTTTTACCCCCCTTAATGACCAGGCCATTTTTTGCGATATAGCACTGCGTTATTTTAACTGACAATTGCGCGGTCGTGTGACGCTGTACCTAAATAAAGTTTATGTCCTTTTTCCCACAAATAGAGCTTTCTTTTGGTGGTATTTGATCACCTCTGCGTTTTTTATTTTTTGCGCCATAAGCAAAAAATTGGCAACAATTTAGAAACATTTTTGTAACTTTCTGCTATAAAACATACCCAATAAAAATTTTTTTAAAAATCAAATTTCTTCATCAATTTAGGTCAATATGTATTTTGCTACATATTTTTGGTTAAACAAAATCTCAATAAGCGTATATTGATTGGTTTGTGCAAAAGTTATAGCGTCTACAAACTATGGAATAACTTTATGGACTTTTTATTGTTTTTACTAGTAATGATGGCGAGCAGCAATTTTTAGCAGGACTGCAACATTGCAGCGGACAAATCTGACACTAAGTGACACTTTTTGGGGACCAGTGACACCAATATAGTGATCAGTGCTTTAAAAAAAATGCACTGTCACTGTATAAATGACACTGGCAGGGAAGAGGTTAACAGGGGCGATCACAGGGTTAAGTGTGCTCCTAGGGAGTGATTTCTAAATGTGTGGGTGATGGACTGACTGGAGGAAGAGAGACATCTGTGTTCCTGATTAGTGGGAACACAAGATCTCTCTCTCCCTCTGACAGAACAGCGGTCTGCCTTGTTTACATAGGCAGACTGCCGTTCTGCATCTCCTATTAACGATCACCGGGTCTTGGCGGCCGCCGGACCCGCTAATTGTCTCCCACTGTGTGCAATAACTGACAACTGTGTGGTCATGCGACGCGGCTCCCAAACAAAATTGACGTCCTTTTTTTCCCACAAATAAAGCTTTCTTTTGGTGGTATTTGATCACCTCTGCATTTTTTATTTTTTGCGCTATAAACAAAAAAAGAGCGACAATTTTGAAAAAAATGCATTATTTTGTACTTTTTGCTATAATAAATATCCCCAAAAAATATATAAAAAAACATTTTTTTTCCTAAGTTTAGGCCGATACGTATTCTTCTACATATTTTTGGTAAAAAAAATCGCAATAAGCGTTTGATTGGTTTGCGCAAAAGTTATAGCGTCTACAAAATAGGGGATAGTTTTATGGCATTTTTTTTTACTAGTAATGACAGCGATCTGCGATTTTTATCATGACTGCGACATTATGGCGGACACATGGGACAATTTTGACACATTTTTGGGACCATTGGCATTAATACAGCGGACAGTGCGATTAAATTACACTGATTACTGTAAAAATGACACTGACAATGAAGGGTTTAACCACTAGGGGGCTAGGGAGGGGTGAAGTGTGTCCTAGGGATGTGTTCTAACTGTGGGGGGAGGGGGGGGGGGCTGTGTGTGACACATCACTGATCTTTGCTCCCGATTGCAGGGAGCTATGATCAGTGACATTGTCACCAGGCAGAACGGGGAGATGCTTGTTTACATTAGCATGTCCCCGTTCTTCCTCTCCGTGAGACGATCGCAAGTATCCCCACGGACATCAAGTCCGTGGGACCCGCGATCTGACTCGCGACGGGCACACGCCGGCGCGCACGCGATGGCACGGCTGCAAATTCAAAGGGACGTAAGGTACGCCCATTTGCCTGACCGTGCCATTCTGCCGACATACATTAGCGTGCGCCGGTCGCTATGTCGTTAAGTGGTATTAAACCCTTAAGCAAAAAATTAAAAATATTGAAATATTGTGACTTACCAATTCTTAGATGTGGTGGCTGCATTTGTTTTCTTTTTTTAGACATTTTTACCTGGTGATTCAGCCAGTAAATCATTTTTTTCCAATTCCAACTGATCAAGGTGTCCAGCAAAAATGGCAGTTATGCCGCGTACATACGAGCGGACTTTACGGCAGACTTTGCCCGCCGGACTTTTCTATGGACTTTACGACGGACTTTCTGAATGAACGGACTTGCCTACACACAATCAACCAAAGTCCGTCTAATTTGTACGTGATGACGTACGACCGGACTAAAACAAGGAAGTTCATAGCCAGTAGCCAATAGCTGCCCTAGCGTGGCTTTTTGTCCATCGAACTAGCATACAGACGGCGGACTTTTCGACCGGACTCGAGTTCGACGGATAGATTTGAAACATGTTTCAAATCTAAGTCTGTCCAACTTTTGAGAAAACAAAGTCCGCTGGAGCCCACACACGATCGAATTGTCCGACGAAATCCTGTCCGCCGGGCAAAGTCTGCCGTAAAGTCCGCTCGTGTGTACGCGGTATTAGAGTGCTTAGACAAACCATTTAACACTGATAGGGGTGCTTACAATGGTCAGCTTTTATTCATGTAAAACCTTTTCCCCTGAAAGAGAAAAATATTGATGTAATTGATTAAAAAGTGTAACAAAGAAGAAGATTTGTTGCTCTAGAATGAGGACAAAAAATATATTTAATGGAAAATAGCTGCTATCACAATATTGTTGGATACAATAATAAAAATAGGGGATAAGAGGTGTAGCGCTACACCTCTTATCCCCGATTAAAAAGTGTAAACTGGAGTTTAGCTTTGTTTTGTTAGTCAAGTCCACCACACCACCACACCCTAGATTGACAATGTTGATGTCCAAATGTATATTGCTCATTCACACCTGCGATTAAGGCTGGTGAGAATTGTAGCAGCAGTTCATGCTGTGGCTCTCAGCAGATAGGTGCGGCTGCCAGTCTCGTTCTTTATAATGACAGGTCGCCTGCAGCCGCAGCTTTTATATATGGCTCTCTGCACAGCCAGCGATTACATGTGGTGATTGCTGGCCATGCTGAGAGCCACTAATTGATGTGACCGCTGGTGACCTGTCATTGTTGTGAACAGGGCCTGGCGGCCGCACCTAGCTACCAAGAGCTGTAGCAGGAATCTCTAATTCCTGCCGCTACTATTCGCATCAGCCCTAATTGCCAGTGTGAATGTAAAAAAAAATAAAGAGAAAAAGCCTAATAAATATAAAACAAATGCAGCCAACACTTTTAAGGATTAGTAAGCTGCACTATATAATATGTTTTTTGGGGTGGGATTTATTACCACTTTAAAGTTTGTGAAAACAAACCAGTCACAAACCAACTTGTGGCGTAAAATACCTTTTTGTATTCCACCCCGGGTGATTTCAGCACTATAATAAATCAGCACAGGTAGTGTAAGGATTTAGATAAAGACAAATTTATCACTGCAGGCTTTCTACTGAGGATGTGCAAGCCATGCTGCGCTTTGGGAATGGTCCAGCAGCGTTCTGTGACTTGTGATGTGTCCCATAAAGCTGTGGATAAGGAGAGGAGGGGCCGAGCTTGCGCTCGATTCGCCTAGGTGATCCGAGTGGAAATGTAGCTGGTACCTTTCAAAACTAGGTAAAAAAAAAAAATGACATGCCAAATGTGATAGAGGAGTGGGGGGAGGAGGACTTAAAGTGAAACTTTCTCTTTTGTGTGAACTTCCGCTTTTAACTATTAGATGCCCAAGCCAATTCTGACACTTCTCATGTGTAAATATCACCCCCTAACTGCAGAGCAGAGAGCGGGATTCATCACAGTACTGAATGGAGGGAGGGAGCTGCCAGAGTTAACCAGCAGGTCTCTGATTGCTAGGAATCTGGGCAGTCCTAGCAACCAATCACTAGCTTGCTAATTTGACAGCTCCCACCCTTCATCCAGTACTGTGACACCTCTCGCTTTGCTGCAGAGTGTAAGGGAGGAGAGTGCTACCTACACTGTGTGTGGGGGGGGGGGCGGACACTGCTGTTGGTGGGAAGAGTGCAGGGGGGTGCAGGACACTCTGGAGGGTGATATGAAGGGGCAGAGGACACTACATGGGGAAGGTTAATGTGAAGGGGGGCACAGGACACTACAGTGGGAGTGATGGGAATGGGGGCAGAGGACACTAGAGTGGGGGGGGGGCTGATGTACGGGGGCAGAAGACACTACTGGATGAGGGGGGTAGAAGACACTACTGGATGAGAGGGGCAGAGGACACCACTGGGGGGGAGGCACAGCACACTATGCTGTGTTTTATTGGGGGCTTGATTTTTTTTTTGTTAATTTTTAAAGGGTGATGATTTGGTAAAGTGTTGGGGGGCTAAATTTTAAAAGTTAACTTTAGGGTTAGTTTGAGTTTTAGAAACTTTTAGGTTGAATTTTAAAAACTGCAGATCCATCCACATTTGCCTCTATTGAAAATAAAGCAAGGGCAAATGTAGTGCTACCCCTGTATGGGCAGAAAATTATTGGCACTGAAAATTGGAGGGTTCAGAAAGCGTATCATGCTACGTACTTGACCTTTGCTAGAGGGGTTTCTATAATGATTAACATTAACCATGTGTAATAGAAGCGATTCTTATAGACCCCCAGTGAAAGTATGTTATTGTGGTATTTACCACCACTTATGTGGCTGTTAAAGGGGTTTTAAAGGTTTGTTTTTTAAATACCAAACATGTCATACTTCCCTTCTTCGTGCAAGGGTTTTGCACAGAGTGGACCCATTCTTCCTCTTCTGGGGTCCTTCAGCGGTGCTCCTGGCTCCTCCTCCTCTTCTCAAGTGCCCACACGGAGAGCCGCATTCCATGGAGACACTCGTGCGGGCGTGCTCCCATGTCCTGCTGCTGTGTCCATTGACACAGACAGCAGGACTCAGCCCCGTCCCTGGCTCCCATGTCACTGGATTTGATTGAAAGCAGCGGGAGCCATTGGCTCCCGCTGCTGTCAATCTATCCTATGAGGACCCGAGACAGTGGCTGGAGCTGCTGTGCTTGTTCCCGTCGCTGGAATGATCTGGTTAAGGTATGTAAAAAGGGGGCTCTGGGGAGCTGCTGCACTACAGAAGGGTTTTAACCTTAATGCATAGAATGCATTAAGGTGAAACAGCTTGAGGGTTTACAACCCCCTTTAATGTACATCCCCCCCCATTTTGCCCTACTGTGCTTCACACTGTACTGGAGAGGATTGACCCCATTTTCCTGCCAAATTGTTAATGGGTGACTTTATTGCTATTCTATCCCTGGATTTTCAATTTTCTGGGAGTCTCTGTGCCTAAGGGCTGCAGGGCTCATGAAGGCCTGGAGGTGGAAGCACCCCTCCACTCATTCATATTCCTGTTTTTCAATCGCTCATAAAACCTCCTCCCGCATAGACCTTGCCTATGTGAATTCTACCTTATTGGCTGATGTATTGGCAGCCTCATACATGCCTAGTGGACTGTCAGATCACAGTCCCCTGTAACTGGCTCTCTGTACCCCAGCCTCCCATAAAACTTCTTTGTGGCGGCTTGCTTCTCACTGAGATTCCCACCCCGAGGTTAGGGAAAATGTGCCACCCCAATTGACCAAATATTGGGATATCAATGGAGGGTGGGGGATGGGGGGTGGAGTGGTCATCCTCTCCTGCTGTTACCTGTGATGATTTCAAGACCTACACTAGAGGGCAATACATCTCCTCTATTGCTGCAAACAAATCGTTTCTCGATTATACTACCCAATCTCTTAGGGAGTCAGTAGCTAATCAAACAGAGATATATAACTCTGACTCTAGGGACACTAACTTTGTTCACCTGCAGGCTACCCAACGGGAACTCCATCTGCATTTGGCTCAGCTTACACATCTTGCTCTATACCACACCAAGCAGCCATTTTTTGAGCAGGGAGACAGGAATGACTGTCCTTTAGCATTATAGGCCCTACACAATCGGCCTATTACCACTATCTCCGAGATAAAGCTCTCTGCTGGGGACAGTGTCTCTACCCGTGAGGATATCCTGGAGCCTTTTCATAGATTTTACCATACTCTCTATACCTCCACGCTCCTTACTGATGATCCATATATTGTAAAAGAAAACCTGATTCATCGGACCAGGCCACTCTCTTCTATTGCTGTATGGTCCAGTTCTGATGCTCACATGACCACTTTAGGCGCTGTTGGCTGTGGGCACAGGTCAGCTTGGGCACCTTGACCCGTCTGCGGCTACGCAGTGCCATGCACAACAAACTGACTATTTTTTCTGGTTTTAACCTATCAGCTTCAGGGACAACATGTTTACTTGCTGTCTAATATACCCCACCGAATTTCAGATGCCTTTGTAACAAGATAATCAATGTTATTCACTTAATCTGTCAGTAGTCATAAAGTTATGGCTGATCGGTTTATATAACCAACTACTCTAACCAGTATGTTTGTCATGTTAATATTTCCTACTTTGATTGGGCACAGTCCTTTGAATAGGGAAATAACCTTACCACATAGGGGAATATTATTTTTCTCTATATGATAGATTATATATATAATCCCATATAGAGAAAAATAATATTCCCCTATGTGGTAAGGTTATTTCCCTATTCAAAGGACTGTGCCCAATCGAAGTAGGAAATATTAACATGACAAATATACTGGTTAGAGTAGTTGGTTATATAAACCGATCAGCCATAACTTTGACTACTGACAGATTAAGTGAATTACATTGATTTTCTTGTTGTAGAAAACAGTAATGTATAAGAAGCCTGGAGTGCTAATATAAATGAAAGTGGTGAGAAAGAGTTCCTAATGAAAGCCAAGGGTAGGGAGGATTATAGATATGAGGAGAATGGAAAATATTACAAATTAGGAAATATAAGGCAGAGGTATCACCATAAGCATTCCAACACTATTAAGGAATGCAATAAGAAATGTAAGAGCGTGATTAGGATAGGTAGGGAAAATAGACCAGGGGAGGCACATTGCGGATAAGAGTAAAAAAAAAAAAAAATCCAAAAAATGTTTTAAATAAATCTGCTTGAGCAAATCAGTCCCATAAAGGATAGTCAGGGAAATGTGGTTACAAGTGACAGGGAGAAGGCAACTGTGTTAAATACATTCTTCTCCACAGTTTTTACTAAGTGAAAAGAGGGGTATAATAGACAAGACTGTATTGTTATGAACACAACATGGACTGTTCCCTTATGGCTAATGGAAGCCAGTGTTCAAAAAAAGATTTGAAAAACAATGTGAATAAATCCCCAGGACCAGATGGCTTACACCCAAGAGTCTCTGAAGAACTTAGCCAGGTTATTGCTAGATAATTATTGCTAATCTATAAAGACAACTTACAGACTGGAATGATACCAGCTGACTGGTAAAACACTAATGTAGTACCAATATTCAAAGAAATAACAAGATACATAATAAGGAACTATATCCAAGAAATTGTTGAAAATAATATCATTAGAAGTAACCAGCATGTTTTTTTTAAAGGATCATTCTTGCCAGATCAACCTTCTAACATTCTATGAAGAGGTAAGCTGTAATCTGGATAGAGGAAGGCCTGTGGGCATGGTATATCTGTAATGAAATATGAGTGGTGTATCTGCTCAATGGAAAAGAAAATTAAAAAAGTGGAGAAAATGGAAAAAAGCAAATGGAAAAAAATGGAAACAGCAAAGTGACCCCCTTTGGAGTGTGTAGGTGTAATGTTGTCCTAGTGGAGAAAAAAAGTGAAAAAAATGGAAACAATGGAAGAAATCTCATAAAGGACTGCTGCCTCCACAGATGTGACTTCCACCAAGGTGGAAAAAACAGAAGGTAAGTGAAGGGTTAGTGTGTGGGTGTGACGCTGTCCTAATTCATAGAAATACTTGGTAAATCGTGTGTAGCCAAATCCCATATGTAAAGTCGCATATAAAGTATAGACCAAAATTGCAAATAAAAAATTCAACAAAAATAAAACCAAACATAAAACAGCAAAGTGACCCCCTTTGGAGTTTGTAGGTGTAACGTTGTCCTAGTGGAGAAAATGGAAAAAAATGGAAACAATGGAAGAAATCGCATAAAGGACTGCTGCCTCCACAGATGTGATTTTCACCAAGGTGGAAAAAACAGAAGGTAAGTGAAGGGTTAGTGTGTGGGTGTGGCGCTGTCCTAATTCATAGAAATACTTGGTAAATCGTGTATAGCCAAATCCCATATGTAAAGTCGCATATAAAGTATAGACCAAAATTGCAAATAAAAAATTCAACAAAAATAAAACCAAACATAAAACAGCAAAGTGACCCCCTTTGGAGTGTGTAGGTGTAACGTTGTCCTAGTTTAAAAAATACTTTGTAAGTCGTGTGTAGCCAAATCCCACATATAAAGTCACATGTAAATTATAAACAAAATATAAACAAAATCGCATATAGCAAATTTAACGGCTAGGTTGGCCCCCTTTGAATTGGGGGAGGGTGAAGGGGAACGGGATGAAATCAAAAAATGACTTTAGCCAAAACTATTCCATCCGCATAAAAACCCCATATAATGATTGATTTAAAAGTCTTTGACAAACATAACATTGCTGAATAATTACATAGGTTAAATCGTGACTAGTGCTCAGTGCAACTTAAGTGAAAAACTTGACATCTTTGTAAAACAAGGCAGGTATTTGTATTAATCTTGGTGACCAGGTGCTCGTGTCTTGTGATCATGCGGACACTCACCAGCTTCTTTAACCCCTGCGAGGGTAATGCGCAGTCACAGTGTATGCCACTGTGCGGCAATCAACAGGCTGTTTCTGGGTCACGGTGATGTTTTAGGCATAAGAGTAGAAAGAGGAGATTCCATAGCGTAAAACCATAAAACACTCTTTATTGAACGCAGATGACAGAATGGTACTCACATTTAAGCAGTTTATAATAGGCAACCAAATGTCATCAAAACAGGAGAGCATCAGATTTAAGTTGGTGATCCTCTGGGAGATGATGCAAAAGCGTCAAAATAGGCCACGCCCTACGCGTTTCGTCATAGGGACGTCAACTGGAGTGTGCCCCCTTTGCGTCACCTCCCCTCCTTTTATACTGTGCGATGTGCTGCATGCCTGCACACCGGAAACCTCCGGCGGCCATTTTCCCTTAGGTTTTTGCGCGACCATCTTGCATGTGGCTATTGCAGACCGGAGCCATGTGTATAAACCTTTAATGGAATATCCCTAGTGTTGTAAAAACAGGAAATAGAACAAAGGGAAATCCGTGGCCATTTTGTGAGAGATTTTGCAGACCGAAGCCCAATAGAGCAATTGATAGGTATATGCTATTTTGCAGGCCGAAGTCCACGGCCATTTTCTTGTAGGTTCTGCAAGATCCATGTGGGCTATAGGTTATTTAACATGCCTGAGTCCGCGGCCATTTTCTTGTAGAATGTGCGGGGTATATTTGGATCACACGGTGACCCCGTACGAAAAAACTTCTCCGTTCGAGTATGTGTCACTCTGAGCCACAGATTTACTCTATCAAGATGGAAAATAAACCCGTAAAGAATCATCATAGGCAGGGGCAGTATTAATTATTCGCACAGTATAATTAAGTATACCTGATGAATTATACATAGAAATATAAAATTTAAAATACATATACATAGAAATGTTTAATATTTATTGCTCCAAAGTACTAAACATAAATTGCATGTCACTATAACTAAATATGAAAAAAATTTATAAAAATGTAATAATAAAATTAAAATAAAAATGGGGATAAAATAAGAGGGGTGGGAAGGAGACCGAGGGAAGATGGTGTTTGTGTCATCATGGAGCCTAAAATTAATGTCATACGTTAGGAACCTTTTTTATTTTTCACGTCAAAAAAGATAAAGCTTACTAATGGTGGTAGTTTACTGGTAGTACTAATAGTTAGTGAGAAAGCAATTTAGGTCGACATCTATATTCATTCCTGATGGTTGTAGTGTGTCTAGCTGGAAAATCCATCTAGTTTCGTTTTGCGACTTCTTGTTATCGCCCCTCCAGTGCCCTTTCATTTTATCAATAGCATAAAAAACAAGGCCTGAGGGGTCCCTGTTGTGGTGGTCTCTAAAGTGTCTGGATACACTGTGCTTTTTAAACCCGTTTTTTATATTTGTAATGTGTTCTCTGATCCTTATGTGCAATTTTCTAGTTGTACTCCCCACGTACTGTTTCCGACACGGGCATTCTAATACATAAGTGACGTGTGTATTATTGCACGTGATCAGGTCCCTGATGGTATATTCATTTCCATTATTATACATAAATTCACGTAAACAAGAAAAAGAATAGAAATATAGGCTTTGCTTTCCTGACAGGATACAACAGGCAATATGAAACTATGGAATCAATCATTAAAAAATATTGGCCAATTCTCCAATCAGATCAGATTCTTTAACCAATATTACCAAACAAACCTATTTTTATTTATAGGAAGGCCCCAACCCTTAGGAACAAACTAGTGCACAATGACCTTGACCCCCCCAAAACAAATTAAAATAGGGAATAACCTTAGAGGCTTTTATAAATGTGGTAAATGTTTACCATGTAGAGTAAGTAAGAAAACAAGTAAAAAGACAACTAAATTTAGGTCGACATCTAATGGAAATGAATAAACCATCAGGGACCTGATCACGTGCAATAATACACACGTCACTTATGTATTAGAATGCCCGTGTCGGAAACAGTACTTGGGGCGTACAACTAGAATATTGCACATAAGGATCAGAGAACACATTACAAATATAAAAAACGGGTTTAAAAAGCACAGTGTATCCAGACACTTTAGAGACCACCACAACAGGGACCCCTCAGGCCTTGTTTTTTATGCTATTGATAAAATGAAAGGGCACTGGAGGGGCGACAACAAGAAAATTAAAGTGTAGCAAAACGAAACTAGATGGATTTTCCAGCTAGACACACTACAACCATCAGGAATGAATATAGATGTCGATCTAAATTTCTTTCTCACTAACTATTAGTACTACCAGTAAACTACCACCATTAGAAAGCTTTATCTTTTTTGACGTGAAAAATAAAAAAGGTTCCTAACGTATGACATTAATTTTAGGCTCCATGATGACACAAACACCATCTTCCCTCGGTCTCCTTCCCACCCCTCTTATTTTATCCCCATTTTTATTTTAATTTTATTATTACATTTTTATAAATTTTTTTCATATTTAGTTAACTTTTTATTTTGCAATATTACATGTACATAGTGACATGCAATTTATGTTTAGTACTTTGGAGCAATAAATATTAAACATTTCTATGTATATGTATTTTAAATTTTATATTTTATATTTCTATGTATAATTCATCAGGTATACTTAATTATACTGTGCGAATAATTAATACTGCCCCGCCTATGATGATTCTTTATGGGTTTATTTTCCATCTTGATAGAGTAAATCTGTGGCTCAGAGTGACACATACACGAACGGAGAAGTTTTTTTCGTACGGGGTCACCATGTAATCCAAATATAACCCGCACATTCTACAAGAAAATGGCCGCGGACTCGGGCATGTTAAATAACCTATAGCCCACATGGATCTTGCAGAACCTACAAGAAAATGGCCGTGGACTTCGGCCTGCAAAATAGCATACAGTATACCTATCAATTGCTCTATTGGGCTTCTGTCTGCAAAATCTCTCACAAAATGGCCACGGATTTCCCTTTGTTCTATTTCCTGTTTTTACAACACTAGGGATATTCCACTAAAGGTTTATACACATGGCTCCGGTCTGCAATAGCCACATGCAAGATGGCCGCGCAAAAACCTAAGGGAAAATGGCCGCCGGAGGTTTCCGGTGTGCAGGCATGCAGCACATCGCACAGTATAAAAGGAGGGGAGGTGACGCAAAGGGGGCACGCTCCAGTTGACGTCCCTATGACGAAACGCGTAGGGCGTGGCCTATTTTGACGCTTTTGCATCATCTCCCAGAGGATCACCAACTTAAATCTGACGCTCTCCTGTTTTGATGACATTTGGTTGCCTATTATAAACTGCTTAAATGTGAGTACCATTCTGTCATCTGCGTTCAATAAAGAGTGTTTTATGGTTTTACGCTATGGAATCTCCTCTTTCTTCTCTTATGCCTAAAACGTCACCGTGACCCAGAAATAGCCTGTGGATTGCCGCACAGTGGCATACACTGTGACTGCGCATTACCCCCGCAGGGGTTAAAGAAGCTGATGAGTGGTCCGCATGATCACAAGACACGAGCACCTGGTCACCAAGATTAATACAAATACCTGCCTTGTTTTACAAAGATGTCAAGTTTTTCACTTAAGTTGCACTGAGCACTAGTCACGATTTAACCTATGTAATTATTCAGCAATGTTATGTTTGTCAAAGACTTTTAAATCAATCATTATATGGGGTTTTTATGCGGATGGAATAGTTTTGGCTAAAGTCATTTTTTGATTTCATCCCCTGTTCCCCTTTCCCCTCCCTGAATTCAAAGGGGGCCAACCTAGCCGTTAAATTTGCTATATGCGATTTTGTTTATATTTTGTTTATAATTTACATGCGACTTTATATGTGGGATTTGACTACACACGACTTACAAAGTATTTTTTAAACTAGTACAACGTTACACCTACACACTCCAAAGGGGGTCACTTTGCTGTTTTATGTTTGGTTTTATTTTCGTTGAATTTTTTATTTGCAATTTTGGTCTATACTTTATATGCGACCTTACATATGGGATTTGGCTATACACGATTTACCAAGTATTTCTACGAATTAGGACAGCACCACACCCACACACTAACCCTTCACTTACCTTCTGTTTTTTCCACCTTGGTGAAAATCACATCTGTGGGTGCAGCAGTCCTTTATGTGATTTCTTCCATTGTTTCCATTTTTTTTCCATTTTCTCCACTAGGACAACGTTACACCTACAAACTCCAAAGGGGGTCACTTTGCTGTTTTATGTTTGGTTTTATTTTTGTTGAAGTTTTTATTTGCAATTTTGGTCTATACTTTATATGCAAAGTATATAAACATAAATAGTGTAGCGCTAAAATATAGACCTCTATATAATAATTGATGTTCAAAAAAGGGAAGAATTATTCCACAGTGAAGTGAAGAGTAATCTTATCTTATCTCTGGATTACATGTTTGTGTAAAGTATCAAATGTGCAGTGTAACAACATATAAAAGAACACTCATGTATCAGTGAGGATAGGAAAATATTATAAAATAAGAAAAAAATTCCGTGTTAAGCTTAAAGTGTCCACATTTCAAAAGAATATAAATAAAAACTTGGGAGATGGTATTTATTAGAAAATTGTCCAAAATTAGGAGGTGTAGCCACCAAATGGGTTCTGATCTCAGTGATATATCATGCGAATAAGGCGGGTTCCATACAATGCAAATGATCCATAAATGTCTTCTCCATAGATATCTGATCAACACAAAAGATAAGGTACTCCTACCAACTTTGGTGGACTCATAAGCCATTGGCGGTGAGTCGGAAAGGCTTGCACTGTCTCAGAATGGAGGACAGTATGGGAACAGGTCATGTGCTGGTAAACCTCTTCCTCCAAATGGAGTGCCAGGATCCTAACCGAATGGTCCGCACGATCTCCGTTTTGATCAGAAGTGGTAACCATGTATAACAGTGGTTCTCAACTCCAGTCCTCAGGACCCACCAACAGGCCAGGTTTGCAAGATAGCTGAAATACATCACAGGTGATATCACTTGCTGCTCAGTGATTGCAGTATTCTAGTTTGCAACTCCCCAAGGTAATACTTAAAATCTGACCTGTTGGTGGGTCCCGAGGACTGGAGTTGAGAACCACTGATGTATAAAGAAAGAAAAAAGGAGCCTCCACATGGTGTAAATCCAACAATTCAATTGGCATTTATTTGATCAATCATGACCATTAACAGTCCATAAAAGTAAAAAACGTTATAATAGAATCGATTCCAGTATTAAAAAAGCAAGCGTGGTGTGGGTGGCTGGGTAGAGCAAGGAGAACCAACGCGTTTCGTCTGAAGAGACTTCTGCTGGGGTATATGCCATCCTGCCACCACCACGCTTTTATACACATTAAATTAGTAGATCATAAACAGCTGATTACAGCATCGCGCGCTCTAACTTCCTGGATACCTAGCGTGCGTTCCAATCACGATCATATGTTTCATATATTAGCCAATAAGAAGGCAATTCCGCCTCTACCACCAAGCCTCAGTATGGATATCCTATCCGGGTACGCTCTCAGTGAGCGGAAGTGTAAGCCGTGTATCAGCCCATAGTAAATCGTCATCGCGTATGACGCACACGTGACCGGCGTCACGTGATAACGTCTGACGTATCATTGGATATACCTCATTGCGTCAATCCGGAAGTAAGAACCCGTTACTGAGGCCGTTGGAGCGCGTTTGCGTTCCAAGCGGATCATCGAAAACGGAAGTGGTTTAGATAAGATAAATAGGTACTGCATACTAAACCGTATGTCCTATTAATGAAACTTTTAAACCAAGAAAATTAATGCGTTAAAACAGTTAAATTTCAAATCGGATCAGGAAGTTAGTATGCATAGCGAGGAAAACTGTAGTAAAACATAAATCTTGTACATCTAGGTTCCTGGACATGAATATAAGATAGGAAAATATCAAAACTCATATCCAATCATATGACGTATCAGGCCAGTATAGTGTTAACTAGGCAATAAGGCATGTAAAAAGCGCATACATAACTATAATTAACCAATATGGTTAAAAAATTGGAAAATGAGAATGTAAAACTGACATAAAAAGTAAAACTGACATAAAAAGTAAAAAGAAAAAGTATATAACCAGGACCTAATATTTTGACCAAAGTGAATAAAAAACTACACATAGCCTGATACAAGCCATGCTATTTTTTCAAAACAAGAACCGGAGTGGTCATCAATCCAATGGGGCACTCTAGGCATATTATAAGACAAGGCTTGAAAGAACCAATATAAACGGAGAGGGGGAGGAAAAAGGGGGGGGGGACACCTATCAAGATTGATTAATGAATGAGTTGATGTCCCACTCCACATTGAGTCCGTGTGGCGTAAAACATCTTAATTGGTATATCCAAAAAGTTTCAAGCCTTGATACTCCTCTTACACATGACTCACCCCTCCAATGAGGGGTGAACTTGTCTATTATTTGGAACTTAGTACCAGTAGGGTCTCGATTGTGACATAATAAGTAATGGTAATACTGGAATCGATTCTATTATAACGTTTTTTACTTTTATGGACTGTTAATGGTCATGATTGATCAAATAAATGCCAATTGAATTATTGGATTTACACCATGTGGAGGCTCCTTTTTTCTTTCTTTATACATGGTTACCACTTCTGACCAAAACGGAGATCGTGCGGACCATTCGGTTAGGATCCTGGCACCCCATTTGGAGGAAGAGGTTTACCAGCACATGACCTGTTCCCATACTGTCCTCCATTCTGAGACAGTGCAAGCCTTTCCGACTCACAGCCAACGGCTTGTGAGTCCACCAAAGTTGGTAAGAGTACCTTATCTTTTGTGTTGATCAGATATCTATGGAGAAGACATTTATGGATCATTTGCATTGTATGGAACCCGCCTTATTCGCATGATATATCACTGAGATCAGAACCCATTTGGTGGCTACACCTCCTAATATTGGACAATTTTCTAATAAATACCATCTCCCAAGTTTTTATTTATATTCTTTTGAAATGTGGACACTTTAAGCTTAACACGGAATTTTTTTCTTATTTTATAATATTTTCCTATCCTCACTGATACATGAGTGTTCTTTTATATGTTGTTACACTGCACATTTGATACTTTACACAAACATGTAATCCAGAGATAAGATAAGATTACTCTTCACTTCACTGTGGAATAATTCTTCCCTTTTTTGAACATCAATTATTATATAGAGGTCTATATTTTAGCGCTACACTATTCATGTTTATATACTTTGCACAATTTGGTCTTATTGGAGTGTTGGCTGCTATTTTACATTTTTGATTGGCGCGGTATTTTCTACCCTTTTCTATACTTTATATGCGACTTAACATATGGGATTTGGCTACACACGATTTACCATGGTATATCTGGACTTCCCCAAAACATTTTATACAGCACCCTGTAAATGCTTAATTTACAAATTGAGGTCTCTTGGCATTGACAATAGTGTATGTACCTGGATAGGAAAATGGTTCCCGGAGCACATCCAAAGGGTGGTGATTAAGACTATCTTCTGAATGCCCCAGGGCTCTGTTCTGGGACCAATTCTGTTTAGCTTGTACATACATGATAAAGAAATAGAGAGGGAGATGTACTGTATTTAAAATATAACTAAACATAAAATGGTGGCTGCATTTGTTTTCTTTTCCAGTCTAGGTACAATTCCAGGAAGTAAAGAAAAGAACCTGTTGATCTTTCCAGAAATTCAGTCTTTGTGACTTTCTGTGCATTGAACTGAGATCTCAAACACAAAAAATGGGGGTTGGTGCCGCGCTAGTCCTGAGGTCAAATCCAGTCGCTGAGTGTGCCGGATATGTGTTCCAGCCTATATTGCAGTAAGGGGTGTTGATACAATCCTAAACCATAAGTGTAGTGCTAAGTGAGTAAGCAAATAAAAATGCCAAAATGGGTGCTCCGAATGAAAGAAAACTATATAGTAAAGATATATATATATATAAAACCCTGGAGCCCACCCCAAGGGATTATGTGTTACAATGCGTAGTATACAATGATCGACCAATAAAGTGACAATATAAAATCCGGTGGTCGGACAATAATAAAAGAAATATTCTTCAAAATTCGCACGGTATTTACCTCTAACACATTTAAAAACAATATAAAGTGCTGTGCATATATATCCAAAAATTGATGCAATATATTAAACCGTGATTGATAACTAAAATATGTGACTGGGAATATCAATGCCAAAACAAACAGGATAATAAAACATTTTTTCATACAGTGTTATAATGAATAACCATAGTGATCTAAACAAAGGTGCATCATGCAGTAAAGTGTCCGGCAACCAGCAGGGGGTGCTCAAAATTCAGGTAATAACAAATTAACATTCAACTCCGGGAAAATGGCCGCCGCCCATAGACTTAACCTGGTCTATTTAAAGACAGTGTAGCTTGCCTTGTATTATGCCCTGATGAAGCCACGTGACGCCACGCGTAGGGACAGGCACCGCCCACTGGTAGCAGTGTACGAGTTCGCCGCTCGTCCGGATACATTGTACCGTCCACTGTACACTGTGTGAGTACCTTGTATGATGTTGTAATACGAAATAAAGTCTAACTTTTACCACTAAATACTACACTATATGGGATTTTATCTCTTCATTCCAACATGATGTCCCCTATGGGCTTGAGGTCTGACTAATTGGCAGCACAGCACCTAGGATCCCCCTGCATAGGAGACACCAATAGCGACTGCTGTTCTATGCTGTAACCTCAGTATAGTGAGGTAAGAGGCCCTTCCCACTGTTTGAGGATTCCTGCATGGATACAATCTGGTTTTAATTCTGCACAGTCACCATTCCTCTGAAGTTATGTCATTTTATCCCATCTGCATGCCATGTTTAATGTGACACCACCAAGGAAACATTGAAGCTGGTTTTTGCTGCACTGAGGCACTTTTATTTTGAACTGTATTACCTGAATTTTGAGCACCCCCTGCTGGTTGCCGGACACTTTACTGCATGATGCACCTTTGTTTAGATCACTATGGCTATTCATTATAACACTGTATGAAAAAAAAATGTATTATCCTGTTTGTTTTGGCATTGATATTCCCAGTCACATATTTTAGTTATCAATCACGGTTTAATATATTGCATCAATTTTTGGATATATATGCATAGCACTTTATATTGTTTTTAAATGTGTTAGAGGTAAATACCGTGCAAATTTTGAAGAATATTTCTTTTATTATTGTCCGACCACCGGATTTTATATTGTCACTTTATTGGTCGATCATTGTATACTTCGCATTGTAACACATAATCCCTTGGGGTGGGCTCCAGGGTTTTATATATATATCTTTACTATATAGTTTTCTTTCATTCGGAGCACCCATTTTGGCATTTTTATTTGCTTACTCACTTAGCACTACACTTATGGTTTAGGATTGTATCAACACCCCTTACTGCAATATAGGCTGGAACACATATCCTGCACACTCAGCGACTGGATTTGACCTCAGGACTAGCGCGGCACCAACCCCCTTTTTTTGTCATTGCCACCTATTGGGGTTTAAGGCTGAACCCCACTCGGTGCAAGCTGCTTCTCCCTATTTTAAACCATACTAGTAGCACTGATTGGTAGCGCAGGAATAACACTCCCCATAGAGATCTCAAACAATCGGCCTTTTCCAAGTCATACAAATATCCACACACAAAATAATATAAATACAAAGCGGAACTGATAAAGTCCACATTCCATTGCAGTAACTTATGTCAGAAAGATATGATGCAAAGGCCAGGCTGTCTTGCCAAAGTACCGTAGTACCTCCCTAGCCCCTAAAAGGGCAATGGAAACATAAGCAGTAATGTGTCAGTCTGACCCATTGGAAGGAGGTCCCAGGCAGAGATCCCACCAATGGGTCACCGTCAAGGGAGTATGTTTGGAATGAGCCCAGTGTGCATCAGAAATTGCCTCAATTTTAACTATGAACAGAGGGGATTGAGGAAAGGAAAAGAAAGTCAAGAGAAAAAGAGTACGAGGGAGAGGGAGGTTGTAGAAGGGGTGTCAGGGAATGACTCACCACGGGGGGGGGGAGGTATGGAGCAAAACCATATACCTTCCTCTGAATATATAAACATATTCCATAAAGACCACGTTTTTGAATATACCTCTCGTTTTTGTTGCTCCGTCAATACCAAATCCTCCATCTGGTTCAACTCCTACACCTTCCTAAGCCACAACCAAATCATTGGAGGCTGTGTCTGTTTCTAGGTAAGGGGGATACAGGATTGTGACAGACTCACCCGGGACAGAGGCTATTGGAGGGGACTGAACACAAGCCTCTTGCCCACCGATTATGGGCCCTAGCATTTGGGGGAATGGTGCTCTCTGTGAGCTGTATGCCTGGGGACCCTGGGGTTGGTGTTACTTTGGATTCAGCTCCATGTCCCCCCAAAACACACAGACTCTGGGAACCCTTTATATGCCATATTAGAATGCTAAGACTGAATTATACTGTTGGGACACATCCTGTGAGGAGATGCTGGTGTCATCAACTCCACTCACCTGTCTGATGTCAGCTATAATGTGTTTAAAGAAAATGATTTTAGTCTGGCTTACCACAGGTTCTAAGGGTATTCAACTCATTGTTTGTTCTAATTAACCCTGTGTTGATGTTTATGGTAATTTGTGTTAATTGAATGACCTGATCACATTAGCCACCACCACTGGCTAGGAGACGAACAGTCTAGGCTGAGGAGGGGGGAGATTGTTGTTTGTATTGTTAATTGTAATTAGCTCCAGCTATTGTGTTTATACTACTGTGTGAAGCTCGGTGCCCACAAGTCTGTCTGGTCTGGGTAAATTTTGTAGTAAATTAGCTCATGTTAATTAGGTTAGCTTTGGGTCAACCTGCTGTATAAATGTGTGTGAGATCTCAAATAAAGAGCTAGTCCTGATGTACTCCAAGACTGGTGTTGTCTAGTTCTTGGGGGTTCCTATAGCCAGATCCATTGGACTTGTGTTCCAGAACTTAGGAAGCGGTATATGAAGGAAGCACTCAAGCGGAGTGAGAGACGTTCCGTGACAAGGATTTAGCGGCATTAAGAAGGTGACGTAAAATTGATTTCTTGTACACTTTAGTGGGCATGTTAGAGGCATAAAGCAGGTAAAATGCAGTCATCAGGGATTTTGCAATCAGTAAATTTTTGCCATATGTTCCGGACCTCCCTCCAGAAACTCCCAAGTTTAGTAGCACAAGACCGGAAAACATGCAGTAGCGTCCTTCGTTCCCCCAACAACACCAACATCTATCGGAGGCAGTCAGGAAGTATCGATGTAGAGGGTATGGGGTATGATACCACGGGAAAGAATCTTAAAATTTGTCTCCTGTATTGTCGTACAAAAATACAGGGGCAAAGGGCAAAGCAAATTATATATATAAATGGCCGACCCAGGTCAGATTCCCACTTTGTATAGAAGGGCTTCCTTGGAGGGTGAGATCAACAGTGAGTACATCGTCGAGAGGGTATGGGGTAGCGGGACTTGTTCTATGCAATATTCTTTAAGCCTTGTCAGATGACAGTTAAGGTTGCTAGGGACAGACAACGACTGCAAGAAATGATGGACCTGTACCACTTTCCAGAAGTCAAGATGATAGGGACCTGCAAGGTTGATCAGGGTTTGTAGCGTGGGCCAGGTACCTGAGGACAATTAATGGGAGGCTTGGAAATGTCCCTACTCACATCGAGTGGAATTAGCCTTCCCGAAGCCCTGGAGCAAGGTGTGGATTGCCCATGATAGGGTACAGCGGGGATTCCACAGAAAATTTAGGTGCAGTGAAGAGCCTGAAGCACACACCCATTGTGGGCCAGATAAGTGGGTGCTTTTTAAAAAGGGGGTGTAAGTCATAACAAAATAGGGACCTGCGTAGCGGAAATTGGCACTGGGCTTGCTCCAGGCCCGGCCATAGTTTGATGTCAGTATGTCGACACCAATCAGATGTCCTAGGTGTATTGCCTGGTAGTACTTATAGAGGTCTGGAACAGCAAGGCCTCCGAAATGTTGGGAATGTAATTAGAATCTGATTAGTCCCAGGGCGTTTGTGTGCCCAAATGAAATTCGTGAAGAGGGAATGGACCCACCTGAAATAACTGGCAGGTATAGTGATGGGTAAAATCTAATATATAGTGCAGCGCAACTGGCAACAAATTAACAAATACTCAAGTGAATATGTAAATACAGAACAGAGTAACATTAGGTCTTCAAAAGCAAAAAATAGCTACACACAAAAACAGATAATGGTGAAATTGGATCCAAACATAACAAACAAGTGATGGCTCAGCAGTTCAAATGCTGATATTCAGGAAAAAAAGCAAAGATGAAAAAAAGAAAAAAATGCTACGATCCTCCACCTCCGTGTTCAGTAATACAGCAGAGCTCATAAATATCCTCCACCAATAATTAGATGGCCGCTCACCTTTTGCTTAGACCCCTGTTTTACCAGTGGGTCTAAATAAGCAGTTCCCAAGTAGGGATGAATTTGGGTGAACACTTCAGTTCCTACACCTCTCTTCAGTGCTGCATGTTCTCATTCAGCGGTATATGGAAATAAGCAAATGAGATCTAGTTCTATTTGTCAGAGTTTTAATATCAAAATAGAGGTAGCACACTCACATAAAAGGCACTCAACTGTGCTGGCATATCAAAAAGGTGGCAAAGTCCCAACGTGCTTCAGCAAGGATAGCGATGACCGCGGGGTGGTAGCTGAGGGTCTGGCTCCTAATCCCAGATGTATGTCGTTCTGGGTTCATACTAAATATCTGCACATGAACTGCTGAACCATCACTTGTTTGTTATGTTTGGATCCAATTTCACTGTTATCTGTTTTTGTGTGTAGCTATTTTTGCTTTTGAAGACTTAATGTTACTCTGTTAGATATTTACACATTCACTTGAGTATTTGTTAATTTGTTGCCAGTTGCGCTGCATTATATATTAGGTTGTATTCAGATTGAAGTGAGTGAGAACACTTTTCAGTGTTAAGCAGCAACTGATTTATATATCTATTCACTTGGTGAATTTTACATTTAATAATTTTGAGATTGTTTTTATTTGCGCTGATTAAGATAGTAGTATTAGTGATGGGTAAAGCCTGAAGGAGGTAAAAAAAACTTTGGTAAGATATTCATTTTGATAATATTACATCTGCGGAAACCAGGAATGTAGCCCCAAATGCCAGGTTAACAATAAACTGCGGACTTTGTGTAAGAGTGGAGGAACGTTGAGTTCAAAGATTCGCAAAAGAGTAGCTGGTATATAATTTCCTAAGTATTTTAGGGCCACGTCTGTCCATTTAAATCTGAAGTCTGAAGTAGCGGTGGAGGGACTGCCACTCCCATAGCTTCTGATTTGGAGGGGGATTTTTTGTTGTTGTCAGAGAAAAGGTGCAGATTCTCCACCCCCCCTCCTCTGAGCACAAAGCAAGGTCCATAAAGACATGGATGAGCAAGTTTGGGGTGTAGGAACTTGAGTCCTGACCCCAACCCGATAGAAAACCTTTGGTATTAGTGATGGGTAAAGCCTGAAGGAGGTATAAAAATTTTGGTAAGATATAAGATGAATTAGAGCGAAGACTGCGAGCCAGGCCTTCTCGTCCACCACAGTGCCTGACCTCACAAATGTACTTCTGGAAGAATGGTCGAACATTCCCATAGACACACCCCTAAACCTTGTGGACAGCCTTCACAGAAGAATTGAAGCTGTTATAGCTGCAAAAGGAGGACCAACTCAATATTAAACCCTACAGACAAAGACTGGGATGCCATTAAAGTTCATGTGCGTGTAAAGGCAGGCGTCTCAATACTTTTGGTAATATAGTGTGTATATGTATTATTTATGGTCGTGGCCCTAAGACCGAGACCGATGTGGATTACATAAACACGCGACAAGACTTACATCATAAATAGACCCGAGGTGTGGCTTTTGGGCGTCTGGTAGGTAAGCCAAGAAAAGGGACCATACCTAAGATAAGTAATGGAAAACTGTGGAGGAGAATATGCTGAAAAAAGCTGTAAAAAGTGGAATGGAAGGGAGGGTATCGTGCACTGGAACCAACAGAGAGCAAGGGTGAGCGGCCAGCTTAAATACCCACCACCATACTGGCCTTCTAATTTTATGGTCATGGCCCTAAGACCGAGATAGATGTGGATCAGATAAACACGCGACAAGACTTACAACATAAAAAGACCTGAGGTGTGGCTTTTGGTCGTCTGGTAGGTAAGCCAAGAAAGGGGCCAAAAATAAGCTGGTAGGGAGTATATCTCTATTGGTTCTAAGCTCATTGAGCAAGCTTGGAGAAGGCTAGGGCCATCTCCACTTGAGGTTTCGGAATATATCTGGCGAAACAGGTGGACTTCCATCTGCCTAGCTTCTTGATCACATGGTCTGGTACTCCGAGCTGAGGCTGCCCTGATCCAGAAGGAATGTCCAGAATACCGTCTGGGGTCTAGGCCTAGGTTGAACAGTAGGGCCCTAACATGTTTGATAAACTGACTGCCAATCAGGGGGTTGACCGGAAAAGGCAGTAAGGGGCTGGAGACTGGTTGGGTAGGTGAGAGAGCAGACGGTCAAGGATCATTACTGGGCACCAGGCTTTGCTGGTCCTGAAGTAGTTGATATCTATTCCGGGTCCAGTTTGTTGCGTTTTGAAGACCGTAAGTTGAAGGATATTATGGTTTGGGAAGCGAGTCAGCAGGTGTGTCAGGTCACCTGAGACCAGGTGACAGATGCACCTTGTTGGGGTCAGGAGTGCACCGCTAAGATAGTGGACCCTAAGGCTGACTGCTGCAGATGGAACTTGGGGTGGTTCAGGAAGGCAGGTCCCCTGGAGCACCAACACAGATCTCACAGGGAGCTAAAGTATAAGATTTCCCAGGGCACGGAGTCTAAGAGCCAGTAGGTGTTCACCAGAGCCTCTAGTGGTGAGGATGGACTGGGCTGCAACTGGCTCTAGGTCGCGGCCCCCAGGGTCTCCCAGCTCACGGTAGGCTACAGGAGAGTGGAGAGGAAGCAGCAGCCCAGGACAACAAGGGATAGAAAGGAGGTAGCCAAATGTCAGGGCGACTAGCAGACAAGGATAACAGAGAACACGCCAAAGGTCAGGGTCACAGGCAAACAGGGATAGTCAAGAACACGCCAAAGGTCAGGGTCACAAGCAGACAGGGATAGTCGAGAACACGCCAAGATCGGTAATGGAGACAAATGTAGAGCACACAGCAAGCAGGAAACAGGAGAATACGGTGTTAAATAGTGGTTCCTTTTGAGGCTAGGGTGGAGCCACACTGAGGAAAGATCACTTAACCGTGCAGGTGTGAGAGTACAAGCCTCATGGCTGATACACAGACCAGGTAAGAGACAGGTCATGAAAGTATTACTGCAAGGTGACAGTACCCCCCCCTTACGAGGCCTCCCCCTCCCCCGCTTGGCACCCGGCTTAGAGAGGAACTTAAAATGGATCTTCCTCAGAAGACGAGGTGCGAAGATTTCAGATGCAGAAATCCAAGATCTCTCCTCAGGACTGAAACCTTTCCAATTCACGAGATATTGAATAACATCTTTACAGAAGCAAGAATCTAAAATTTTATTAACCTCGTACTCCTGATCATCTTCAGAGACAGAAGCTAAGGTAGGGAGAGGATGAGAGAACTTATTGAAAACTAAAGGTTTCAGAAGGGATACATGAAAGGAATTTGAGATCCTGAGGCTTTTAGGGATCTGGAGTTTAAAACAAACTGATGTTTCTGGTGGAGAGCCAGACTTTGTCTCCTGGCTGTAGAGAAGGCAGCTTACGCCTGCGACGGTCAGCAAAACTCTTGAATTTGTTGGCAGCTTTCTGGAGGGAATCATAAACGTCAACCCACATGGAATTGAATGATTCCTGAACGTTAGCCAAAGCTGGGATGTCGGAAGAACAGGTCATAGGAAGAGGGAGCTGAGGATGTCTTCCATCAACAGTGACAAAGGGTGTCTTCTGAGAACTGACGTTGACATTTATTGTGGGAGAACTCTGCCCACGGGAGTAGTGATGCCCAATCGTCATGATGAGCCGAGACCAAGGTACGGAGAAAGACCTCCAACTCCTGATTAACCCTCTGTCTGGCCATTGGATTGGGGATGGTAAGAAGAGGTAAAATCCAAGGTAATGTTGAGGGTTTTGCAAAAGGCTCTTCAAAAGCGAGGGGTAAACTGAACACCCCTGTCTGAAACGACATGGGAAGGGACACCATGAAGGCGGAAAATCTCTCATACAAAAATGGGAACCAAGGCAGGAGCAGAAGGGAGAGCAGGAAGAGGAACAAAATGGGCCATCTGGGAGAATCGATCAATTACCACCCAAATGACCGTATTCTTCTCAGAAGGTGGAAGATCGGTGATGAAGTCCATGGCTATATGAGACCTGGGCTCCTTGGGAATGATCAAGGGCATGAGAAGACCAGCAGGAGCCTGCGTGGAGGACTTAGACTGGGCACAGACATGTCAAGCCTTAACATAATCTTTGACATCCAAACGGAGAGTAGGCCACCAGTAGTGGCGACTGATGAGGAAGCATCAAAGAAATCCAGCATGACCTGCCACCTTGGAGTCATGTCCCCAACAAAGGATCTTAACTCTTAGCTCAGTGGGACGAAGGTCTTGCCAGGAAGAATTTTTGACTCCAGGGTGGTAGAATGGGCAAGAATGCATGAAGTAGGGATAATCGGCTCAGGTTCAATGGTAGACTCCTCATCCTGAATGTCAAAAGACCTAGAGCGAGCATCACCCCGACTGTTGCAGGAACCAGGTTTGAACGTAATGGTGAAGTTAAAAGGGGAAAAAAAGAGACACCACCTGGCTTGCCTGGGATTCAATCGTTTGGCATTTTGTAAGTACTGCAGATTTTTATGGTCAGTGAAAATTGTTATGGAATGTGGGGAACCCTCCAAGAGATGACGCCACTCCTCCAATGCCAATTTAATCGCAAAAAGAAGTTCCCGATCACTGATAGCATAATTCTTCTCCGCCTGAGAAAATTTTCTCGAGAAAAACGCACATGGTAGATGTTTTTTCCCAAAGGATTGAAGAAGCACAGCTCCCACCCCATTTGAGGAAGCGTCCACTTGAATAAAAATGGATCCCCCGGGTCAGGTCGCTTCAACACAGGTCCAGAAATGAAGGCCTGTTTCAAATCATGAAAGGCAGAGACAGCTTCAGGGGGCCACTCCTTGGCATTAGCACCCTTCTTGGTCAAGGCGATAATTGGCGCAGCAATAGAGGATTAATTCCTAATGAGCTGCCTGTAATAATTAGTGAACCCAAGAAAGCGCTGTGTGGCCTTGAGGCCGGCAGGAAGAGGCCAGTTGGTAATGGCCGAGACCTTCCCAGGGTCCATACGAAGACCGAAGTTAGAGACGAAGCATCCCAAAAACAGGACTTCTGAAGATTCAAAAGAACATTTCTCCAGCTTGGCGTACAGATTATTTTCTCAAAGGCGCTGAAGTACAATCCGGACATGGTCTCTGTGCACCGACAGATTATCTGAAAGGATGAGAATGTCATCCAGGTAGAAGACAACAAATTGGTAAAGCAGATCCCTGAAGATTTCGTTAACAAAGTTTTGGAACACCGCTAGGGCGTTACACAAACCAAAGGGCATGACCAAGTACTCGTAATGTCCATCTCTAGTGTTGAACGCAGTTTTCCATTCATCCCCCTCCCGTTTTCGGATCAAATTGTATGCACCCCTGAGATCCAACTTGGTAAAAATGGAGGCACCTTTCAACCTGTCAAATAGTTCCGATATTAAAGGTAGGGGGTATCGATTTTTGATCGTTACTGCGTTTAGGCCTCAATAGTCAATGCAGGGTCTTAGGGCACCACGCTTTTTGGCAACAAAGAAGAACCCTGCTCCTGCAGGCGATGAGGATTTCCGGATGAACCCTTTTTCTAGATTTTCCGCAACATACTCGGACATGGCTTGGGTCTCTGCGATGGACAGAGGGTAAGTACGACTTCTGGGTAGAGCTGCTCCGGGAACAAGGTCAATGGCACAGTCAAAGGACCTGTGAGGAGGAAGCACCTCAGCTGACTTTTTACAGAAAACATCCCGGAAATCGCTATATGCAGCGGGAAGGGCAGAGGATACTGAGGTGGTAGCCGAAGGAAGTCTCCTCTTAGGGGCAACCTTGAGTAGGCAGGAAGAGAAACAGGAGGAACCACAAGCCAGGATCTGCCCAGAAGTCCAGTCAATGTGTGGAGAGTGGAGCTGCAACCAAGGAAGCCCCAATACGATAGAGGTTGAGACCTTAGGAAGGATAAGGAAGGATATCCACTCCTGGTGGAGTATCCCTACCAACATCTTAACAGGAAGGGTCTGGAAGTTGATAGTGCCCCCTGGAAGAACAGTGCCATCAATCGCCGAGACCACCAATGGAGTGGTGAGGGGTAAAAGGGTAAGGTTCATAGAAGATGTAGTTCTCCAGTCCATAAAGTTGCCAGCGTCTCCTGAATCCAGATAAGCCAAGGCCGAGTGGGAGGAAACGCCAACTTGAAGAAACACCGAAAGAAGGAGATGAGAAGGTGACTTTTCTGGGTCCAATACTCCACCTTCCAGATGTATTAGACCCCAGCGTTTCCCGGACAAAATGAGCATGTGTCATGAAAATGACCTTTGCCCCCACAGTAGAGACACAGGCCCAGAGTTCTGCGCCTAGCATGTTCCTTGGGGGATAGACTGGTCCGGCCCAGCTGCATGGGTTCCTCAGCCGGCAGGAGATGCTCCACAGGTCGAAGAGAGGGGAGCTCAGGCTGACTAAAGACCAAGGAGTGCTGGCGTCGCTTTTCTAGGGTCCTTTCCTGAAAACGAATGTCAATCTGGTTACACAAGGATCTTCGTCCAGATCAGTGGGGATGGTTCTTCCTGCTAATTTGTCCTTCATTCTATCAGAAAGGCCATGCAGAAAGGTTGCGACTAAGGCCTCATTGTTCCAGTTCAGCTCAGCCGACAGTATGCGGAAAAGAAGAGCATACTGTCCCACAGAAGCAGACTCTTGGCAGAGACGCAAAAGGGCGCTGGCCACTGGAGAGACACGACCTGGTTCCTCGAAGATATTCTGAAAGAGTTTCAAAAAATTAGACAGGCTGGAAACCACTGGGTCATTCCTCTCCCACAGAGGGGCAGCCCAAGCTAAAGCCTCGCTGGACAGGAGAGAAATAATATAGGCCACCTTTGCCCGATCAGACTGGAAGTTTTGAGGCTGGAGTTCGAAATGAATGGTACACTGGCTAAGAACCCTCTGCAGGCCTTGGAATCCCCAGAATAACGGGACGGAGCTGGTAAGTGCAAAGGGTTAGCGGCTGTGACTATAAGCGGAACTGATACGGCGGCTGATTGTGGCTGTTGAACCGGGGATCCTAAGGAGGCTTGCAGTTCAAAGCGGGAAGCCATATCCTGAAGGAATCGCATCACCTGGGTCTGATTAGATTCCCGGGTCTCAAATCTGTGGACTATGGCCTGCAGCTGATCATCAGCAGGTAGCGGCACATCAGCCGGGTCCATGACCGTGCAAACTGTCAGGTCACCTGAGACCAGGTGACAGATGCACCCTGTTGGGGTCAGGAGTGCACCGCTAAGGTAGTGAACCCTAAGGCTGACTGCTGCGGATGGAACTTGGGGTGGTTCAGGAAGGCAGGTCCCCTGGAGCACCAACACGGATCCCACAGGAAGCTAGAGCATAAGAGCCAGCAGGTGTTCACCAGAGTCTCTAGTGGTGAGGATGGACTGGGCTGCAACTGGCTCCAGGTCGCGGCCCCTAGGGTCTCCCAGCTCACGCTCACGGTAGGCTACAGGAGGGTGGAAAGGAAGCAGCAGCCCAGGACAACAAGGGATAGTAAGGAGGTAGCCAAATGTCGGGGTGACTAGCAGACAAGGATAACGGAGAACACGCCAATGGTCAGGGTCACAGGCAAACAGGGATAGTCGAGAACACGCCAAAGGTCAGGGTCACAAGCAGACAGGGATAGTCGAGAACACGCCAAGATCAGTAACAGAGACAAACGTAGAGCACACGGCAAGCAGGAAACAGGAAGCCAAACACACAATGTTGCACGGCAAGGCAGGCTTGGAGAATACGGTGTTAAATAGTGGTTCCTGTTGAAGCTAGGGTGGTGCCACACTGAGGGAAGGACTAAAAAGTATAGGTGTGGAGGCAGTTGCTGCCACTTGCCTAACCACACGTACACACCTGCGAGTTGGGAGTTGGGACTATCTCGGCACCAGTTAGTAACATGCAATTAAGAAAAATTGTATAAAAAGCGTATAACCTTTAATAACCTTTAATAATTACAAAACATATTTGCAAAATCGTACATACATAGAATATTAAAACAAATTAAATACACCGCACTTAACACAAGCGTTAACGGATAGAACCGTAAGGTTTCTTGTAGAGAGGGGTATCTAAGATGGTTTCCTCAACCGGTTTCACGGTTAAAACCACTTCTTCAGGAGTGATAGGTCTAAAATAATAAACTTTAATTTAGACAAACATGAAAAAATACAGCAAAAAGAAGTAATAAACACAGTACAGAAATAATAACAAAATAGAAGACACCAACTCGAACAGATTAAATGGGATAGTAGGACCCCACACAAATACCCCCATGGCAGACACGGGGGATTGTGGACAAGTTCTGGTTAAATGGTAACCGTAAATGTAAGGAAATTAAAAAATTAGGGGGGTGCTCACCCAGGTGGAATAAATGGAAGTCTAGGCAGGAAAAGTAAGGTGGTGGGAAAGAATGAGAGAAGGGGAAAAAAAGGGGGGATGGTGAAGGTAGGGGAGAAAAGAGGGGGATATGTGGGAAGGGAGGAAGGAGGGGGGACATGAGAGGGGGTTGGGAGGAGAGGCAGGGAAGGGGGGTAGGGGGGGGAAGGGGCGGGGAGGGAAAGAGACAAGAGAGAAAAGAGAAGGGGGGGAAGAAAAGAGGGGGGGAAGAAGGAAGAGGGGTGGGAAAGAGAGGGGAAGAGAAGGGCAGGCAAGGAGGGGAAAGGGAAGGGAAGAACGGGTAGGGAGGGTGGGAGGGGGAGGGGGAAAAAGGGGGGGGGAAGGGGAAAAGAAGGTGAGGAGAAGGGAGGAAGGTAAAGAGTATCCCAAATAATCCTAGACATCGGGTAGTGAAAACATACAACATTAGAATAAGTAAGCAAAAAAGTGAGCACTCACCAACAAGTTGGCTAATCAATAATAATGCATGGGCTGCCTGTCTCAAATATCATGTATAGTATTGGTAAGAAATTGAGAGTGGTCCCAGAAAACTAAGCTAAAGTATAAGATTACCCAGGGCGCGGAGTCTAAGAGCCAGCAGGTGTTCACCAGAGCCTCTAGTGGTGAGGATGGACTGGGCTGCAACTGGCTCCAGGTCGCAGCCCCCAGGGTCTCCCAGCTTACGGTAGGCTACAGGAGAGTGTAGAGGAAGCAGCAGCCCAGGACAAAAAGGGATAGTAAGGAGGTAGCCAAATGTCGGGGCGACAAGCAGACAAGGATAACAGAGAACACGTCAAAGGTCAGGGTCACAGGCAAACAGGGATAGTCGAGAACACGCCAAAGGTCAGGGTCACAAGCAGACAGGGATAGTTGAGAACACGCCAAGATCGGTAACAGAGACAAACGTAGAGCAAACGGCAAGCAGAAAACAGGAGAATACGGTGTTAAATATTGGTTCCTTTTGAGGCTTGGGTGGAGCCACACTGAGGGAAGATTACTTAACCATGCAGGTGTGAGAGTACAAGCCTCACGGCTGATACACAGATCAGGTAAGAGACAGACAGGTCATGAAAGTATTACTGCAAGGTCATGACAAGATGTCTGTACAGTACCCGACTACTGGTACTACCAGAGGTGAACTCGCTAGGTCATAGGAAGCAGTAGAAAGGCAGGTAGATGGCCGCCTGGATGACCAGGCTGGGCAAGAGCCCAAAGGGGAACGTGTGAGGATTTCGGACATGCCCCTGAAGATAGCTCTTGTGATGGGTAAGCATTTGCCATTGGTAGTGGGCTGCTGCTTCTGAATTCCGCGCAGCAGGGCTTTCACTGTATGGGCTGTGAACACAGATGGCTCTCCGGGATTCTGTAAGGATAGGAAATGCTGAATACCAGGTAGGTACAGCCTTATAGTGTTATGAGTGAGAGCCAGCTGTGTATGGCAATAAGATATGAAGGCTAGGACGTGAGTGATGTCGTCTGCTGTGGTTCCTGGGACAAGCGGCTAGGAACCTGCAGTAGGTGTTCGAGGCCGTGCGGTAAGCCTTAAGTGTGTTGCTAGACAGCGAGTGGTTGATGAGCTGGGTTGCATTGGCAAGATGTGGCTTCAAGCCATTGTTAGTTGAGAAGGTGGGATAGAAGTGGACAAAATTGAAGCAAGACAGTGCATCTGCTGCGGCATTGTACTTGCCAGGGATATGCTCACAATAAATGTCAAATTGGTGATGTAGTGATAATTGTGCAGGAAGGACATGACGGGGAGCGACTTGGATCTACCCTTATTAATGACGTTGGCCGTAGCCTGGTTGTCTGTGGTGAATCTGACCTGTTCACGTGTGGCCCTAGACTTGGGCTGCTGCCACGATGGGGTTCGAATAAAGACAAGGATCTAGCGAAACCAGGAATCAAGCAGATTTCTGGGAGCCAGGGAGCGGCGAACCAGTGGTGGCCAAAAATAGCAGCAAAGCCTGTGGAGGCTGCAGCATCTGTGTTTACTTGTGACGACTGGGCTGATACTAAGGGATTAAACGTGGATATGCCGTTCCAGTTGGTGAGGAACTCATGCCACATAGTTAAGTCTGCTATGACTGCTGGGTCTAGTCTGAAGACTTGGTCAGGGTCCTGTACTTGGGCAAGAAAGACCAAGAGCCATGAGATGAGCGACCGCCCCTGCAGAATAATCCTCATTGCAAAATTGAGCATCCCTATCAAGGACTGCAGCTGTCTTTTAGTACAGCCCTGTGACCGGGTAAAACCGTGAATGACCGACCTAACACGGGCTAGTTTGTCAGCAGGCAGGCTAGCCTGCATAGCTTGCATGTCCAGGAATTTGTGTCCCCCCACGTGGCTTTTCGCATACTGCATAAAGGCCAGATTTGTGGAGTGGACGACTAATAGTTGTCATGTGAATTCTCCACTTCTGAGCTGTGCATCTCTGCAGCTCCTCCAGAGTTACCATGGGCCTCTTGGCTGTTTCTCTGATTAATGCTCTCCCTGTCCGGCGTGTCAGTTTAGGTGGATGGACATATCTTTGTAGGTTTGCAGTTGTGCCATACTCTTCCCATTTTCGGATGATGGATTGAACAGTGCTTTGTGAGATGTTCAAAGTTTGGGATATTTTTATATAACCTAACCCCGCTTTAAACTTCTCCATGACTTTATCTCTGACCTGTCTTGGCCTTCATGATGCTGTTTGTTCACTAAGTTTCTCTAACAAACCTCTGAGGGCTTCACAGAACAGCTGTATTTATACTGAGATTAAATTACACACAGGTGGACTCCATTTACTAATTAGGTGGCTTCTGAAGGCAATTGGTTCCACTAGATTTTATTTAGGGGTATCAGAGTAAAGCGGACTGAATACAAATGCACGCTACACTTTTCACATATTTATTTGTAAAAAAATATGAAAACCATTTATCATTTTCTTTCCACTTCACAATTATGTGCCACTTTGTATAGGTATATCACATAAAATCCCAATAAAAGACATTTATGTTTTTGGTTGTACCATGACAAAATGTGGAAAATTTCAAGGGCTATGAATACTTTTTCAAGGCACTGTATATAAGAGAATACATAAATGTGATAAAATTTGTAAGAAAAATTAATGTGCTGGCTTGATGAGTCACACCTTAATACAAGGACAAGTAAAGATGCTGTCACACATATACTAACATTTAGCAGTCTAACTCATGCTGCACATCAAGGTTATTACCTTAGAGGGATTCTGTAATCAGGTAATCATATTTATAATTCATGCACAGCCTGATACATGTTTTAGAAGCACTCTTTCTGTGAAATACTTCACAATAGTAAAAATATAACTGTCTCTAACCACGTACAAAGTTGTCATCCAACATTGCAATGTGTGTCCCATTGGAACCAGTGATTTGATCTAAGCTCTAAAAAGCTGGACGTTTTATGTCTGATGTTCAATAATAATGTGCGTTAATGAGAGGCTAAGCCTCCCACTTATTGACCACACCACAGTTTATTCACTGTGTTCCTTCCAATATTTGTAATATTAAAAAATAAAGCATAACCCAGTATAAGGCAAACTCTATTTTGACTGTTGATAATAATACACATTTAATTACACAAATCTACCACAAAGCCCAAAGCCTAATGTGTTTATGGAAATTACTTGTGAAATTAAGCTTACAAGTATTTTCCAAACACAAGAGACTGGGACAATTTTCTTTGTGAGAGGAGGGGATATGGGAGGGGAGGAGGTAGAGTGGAGGGATATATAGAGGTAGGGGTTCTCCAGACCAGAGGTCAGAGTAGGGAGGGCCAAGGAAAGAGTGGAAAATGGTGGGTACGGGGAGGGGTTTATGTGAGTTGGGGGGGGCAGGCCTTATGGGGGTGTAGTGGGATGGGGTTAGCAAGACAGAAGAGTAAAGATGAGGAAAAGAGAAATTAATGCAATATAAGATCAGCAAAGGCAAGCAGTAGAATTGGTCAGGTTGGGGGAACAGGGTTCCTTTGGGATACATGAGAGTGGGAGTGCATTTTTGGTCAAGTTTTTTCTTATATCAGAATTGTGCCTTCATCTGAAATAATGAAGTCATTACATTAGAACCAACTTTTATAGAATATATCATGCTTGTCTTGTGAGGACAAGAAAAGGTCTTCCATCTTCTTACTCTCCTCCAGCTTGAATATCCTCATGGACATCAATGGTGGACAAGGGCCTTTTCACTGTAATGGAATGCAGGCTTTTGCAGCATTAAGAAGATGCTGCAGAATGGACCTGCAGTAGGTTTCCCCTGGAAAGTGAAAGAAAAAAAAGGAATGATCATTCAGGATTTTAAAGTCTGTAAATTCCTGTGAGTTTGTTCTACCTCTGAAGAAGGCTGTCCATTTTGGGTAAGACCAGAACATGTGGAAAATAGTTACGTGAGCATTTTGACATCTTTAGGAGGAGAACTGTTGAGCATACACTCTTACTAGGCTTTAACAAGCGGTTTCAGAGATGTATCCTGTTTCTGCAAGGTAGGACACATGGTCATGACAGATTATTCTTGGCTTTGTCCTTTTTTTCAATCAGATATTTTTTATTAATTTTTCATTATACAACACCTAAACAAAATCATATAAAACATTTCCATTTAATATCTCCTCCCAACGAAATCACGCACATAAAAAAAACAAAAAAAAATAAATTTTTACTTACCAATATTTGCACTCACCAGACCATACTTCAACCATTAGTCAGAACCCTCCATCACATTATTACACCTTTATGGTACATATACAGCTACCCCCCTCCAAAAGTCTGTCTCATTATTAACTTTATAGCATCATTAATATGCTCAACTGACTGCTCAGACGAGTTAGAAACTAGCTACCAGTGCCAGTTTTTCACAAATGTTTTAGCACTCCTCCTATGTTTAAATGTCCATGCCTCACGTCTTAAATTAAGGTTTATCATTTTGATCCATTAATCTATTGTTGGCAGATAGTTTGATATCCATTTTTGTAATATAAGTTTACGAGCCATATACACAGTTCTCAGCCACATCACATGCATTTCAACTGGGAGGGTATCTTCCGGTACAATCCCTAACGATGCTATTTTTGGATCAGAGTGAACCTGCGTAGTGCACAAAGTGTTTAAAGTATCAAATACACGCTCCCAGTAGCAATGCAGTTTAGGACTTCGCCGCAGCATATGAATAAGTGTACCTGTATCAGTTTTACACCTTGGACAATTTGGTGTAATTGCTTTCCCCCCAAGAGTGCAACTTTAATGGAGTATAATGCACTCTATGAATGATAAATAACTGAGTCAAACACTGTGAGGAGGATAGGGATACTTCAAATAAATTCTTCAGAGCTTGTTCCCATTCCTCATCACTGAGTGTCTCCTTTGCTACCCTCTTGTGGATTAGTTCTAACTATCCTTTGTAGAGAAGAATATATACTCCCTATGTGTCCCTGTTTAGCGCTTCTTGCTGTTACTGCCAGAGCTAAAATTGGTAAAGGGTTATGTTTTAATCGGAAGGTCCTAGCTTGGCTCTGCAAAGCATGCTGTAGCTGGAGGTATTGAAACAATAATTTATTAGGCAAATGGTATTTCCCTGCCAGTTTGTCAAACACTTGCGTAACCTCATCATCATAAAGTTGATAAACTTAATGCCAGCCTTTTTCCATAACTCAAAGTTCTCCAGCCTCATCACCTCAGGCAATTGTAGATTATTCCATATAGGCATACAGTGCCTTGCAAAAGTATTCACCCCCTTGGCTTTTTACCTATTTTGTTACATTACAGCCTTTAGTTCAATGTTTTTTTAATCTGAATTGTATGTGATGGATCAGAACACAATATTCTAAGTTGGTGAAGTAAAATTAGAAAAATATATACATAAAACTATTTTTCAGAAAAAAAAAACTGATAATTGGCATGTGCGTATGTATTCACCCCCTTTGTTATGAAACCCATAAAAAGCTCTGGTGCTACCAATTACCTTCAGAAGTCACATAATTAGTGAAATGATGTCCACCTGTGTGCAATATAAGTGTCACATGATCTATCATTACATATACACATCTTTTTGAAAGGCCCCAGAGGCTGCAACACCTAAGCAAGAGGCACTACTAACCAAACACTGCCATGAAGACCAAGGAACTCTCAAAACAAGTAAGGGACAATGTTGTTGAGAAGTACAAGACAGGGGAGCACTAGGAGCACCATCAAATCTATCATAACCAAATGGAAAGAACATGGCACAACAGCAAACCTGCCAAGCTAACTTACTGACCGGGCAAAGAGGGCATTAATCAGAGAGGCAGCACAGAGACCTAAGGTAACCCTGGAGGAGCTGCAGGGTTCCACAGCAGAGACTGGAGTATCTGTACATAGGACGACAATAAGCCGTATGCTCCATAGAGTTGGGCTTTATGGCAGAGTGGCCAGAAGAAAGCCATTACTTTCAGAAAAAAACAAAATGGCGCATTTTGAGTTTGCGGAAAGGCATGTGGGAGACTCCCAAAATGTATGGAGGAAGGTGCTCTGGTCTGATGAGACTAAAATTGAACTTTTTGGCCATCAAAGAAAACGCTATGTCTGGCGCAAACTCAACACATCACATCACCCAAAGAACACCATCCGCACAGTGAAACATGGTGGTGGCAGCATCATGCTGTGGGAATGTTTTTCAGCAGTCGGGACTGGGAAACTGGTCAGAGTTTAGGGAAAGATGGATGTTGCTAAATACAGGGATATTCTTGAGCAAAACCTGTACCACTCTGTGTGTGATTTGAGGCTAGGACGGAGGTACACCTTCCAGCAGGACAATGACCCCAAACACACTGCTAAAGCAACACTTGAGTGGTTTAAGGGGAAACATGTAAATGTGTTGGAATGACCTAGTCAAAGCCCAGACCTCAATCCAATAGAAAATCTGTGTATACCAGTTCTCACGGATACCTACAACCCCTACTACTCGAGCCCAAAATAACTCTCACAACCACCTTAACCAACTCTTGTCTCTGGGCAGCCAGCCCGGGAACCAGAAGGACAGTTAAACACTACACAGGTCCTACTATCAAGCCGAGTCCAGCAACGCAAGTTGAACTGCTATGTAGAAACAAAGACACTAAAAGACCCAGCGACAGCAAGAAATGGCTTTTACTGGATTGTCGATACTTGCTCCTGTACTGCATTATTGTTATGCCAACACCTGTACGTGTTTCCGTGATATTTGAGATTTCTGTATTTATTTTCTTTCAAAATAAAAATTTAAATTAAAAAAAAAGAAAATCTGTGGTCAGACTTAAAGATTGCTGTTCACAAGCGCAAACCAGCCAACTTGAAGGAGCTGGAGCAGTTTTGCAAGGAGGAATGGGTAAAAATTTGAGTGGTAAGATGTGGCAAGCTCATAGAGACTTATCCAAAGCGATTTGGAGCTTTGATATCCGCAAAAGGTGGCTCTACAAAGTATTGACTTTAGGGGGTGAATAGCTATGCACATTAACTTTTTCTGTTATTTTGTCCTATTTGTTGTTTGCTTCACAATAAAAAAAAAAAAATCTTCATAGTTGTGGGCATGTTTTGTAAATTAAATGATGAAAATCCTCAAACAATCCATGTTAATTCCAGGCTGTGAGGCAACAAAACATGAAAAATGCCAAGGGGGGGTGAATACTTTTGCAAGGCACTATATATTGAGTATATCCCTCATAGTGAGTATCTTGTTGAATAGTAGTCCATGACTCAAATAAAATGTGGGGTAACTTACTGTAAAAGTGATAAGCTACTATTAACTGCACTGGTGGATAAAAATATCATTTGCTGTATGGGATCCTCACAATCTATAACATTCCATCCAGGTAATTGCTGGAGTTGGGATGCCAGATAATACAATCTGGCATTAGGAACTGCCAAGCCTCCTTCATCCTTCGGCATCTGCAAGATTTCCAATCTAATCCATGGATGTTTGCATCTCCAAATAAGATCTCTGAACAAGGTAAGTATTTGTTTAAAAAATTTCCGGGGAAGCCATACAAAACAATTATGTAACAAATATAGTAATTGTGGCAACCATATCATCTTTATCAAATTAGCTCTATTATCATTAATGGCAGCTTACTCCAAATTGTCCCCGCTTGCTTAACCACTTGCCGGCCGCCTCACGCCTATATACGTGAGCAGAATGGCACGGGCAGGCAAAATCACGTACCTATACGTGATTGCCTTCCCGCGGGCGGGGGGTCCGACCGGACCCCCCCCCCGGTGCCAGCGGCGGTCGGCTTTTGGCTGGGAGCGTTCCGTGATGAGGGGGAGGCCATCCGATCGTGGCCCCCCCTCGCGATCGCTCCCAGCCAATGAGAAACATCCCCTGCCTGTGTATAGTACACACAGGCAGAGGATGTGATGTCATCTCTCCTCGGCTCGGCAGTTTCCGTTCTGGCGCCGAGGAGAGAAGACTTCACAGTGAGTGAACACACACACACACACAGTAGAACATGCCAGGCACACATAACACCCCCGATCGCCCCCCAATCACCCCTCCCCCTCTCCCTGTCACACTGACACCAAGCAGTGTTTTTTTTTTATTGTTTTTTTTTCTGATTACTGCATGGTGTCAGTTTGTGACAGTTACTGTGTTAGGGCAGTTAGGGTTAGCCCCCTTTAGGTCTAGGATACCCCCCTAACCCCCTCTAATAAAGTTTTAACCCCTTGATCACCCCCCGTCACCAGTGTCGCTAAGCGATCATTTTTCTGATCGCTGTATTAGTGTCACTGGTGACGCTAGTTAAGGAGGTAAATATTTAGGTTCGCCATCAGCGTTTTATAGCGACAGGGACCCCCATATACTATCTAATAAATGTTTTAACCCCTTGATTGCCCCCTAGTTAACCCTTTCACCACTGATCACCGTATAACTGTTACGGTTGACGCTGGTTAGTTTGTTTAATTGTTATAGTGTCAGAGCACCCGCCGTTTATTACCTAATAAAAGTTTAGCCCCCTGAACACCCGGCGGTGATATGCGTCGCCCCAGGCAGCGTCAGATTAGCGCCAGTACCGCTAACACCCACGCACGCAGCATACACCTCCCTTAGTGGTATAGCATCTGAACGCATCAATATCTCATCTGATCAGATCTATACTAGCGTCCCCAGCAGTTTAGGGTTCCCAAAAACGCAGTATTAGCGGGATCAGCCCAGATACCTGCTAGCACCTGCGTTTTGCCCCTCCGCCCGGCCCAGCCCAGCCCACCCAAGTGCAGTATCGATCAATCACTGTCACTTACAAAACACTAAACGCATAACTGCAGCGCTCGCAGAGTCAGGCCTGATCCCTGCGATCGCTAACAGTTTTCTTGGTAGCGTTTTTGTGAACTGGCAAGCACCAGCCCCAGGCAGCGTCAGATTAGCACCAGTACCGCTAACACCCACGCACGCACCGTACACCTCCCTTAGTGGTATAGTATCTGAACGGATCAATATCAGATCTATACTGGCGTCCCCGGCAGTTTAGGGTTCCCAAAAACGCAGTGTTAGCGGGATCAGCCCAGATACCTGCTAGCACCTGCGTTTTGCCCCTCTGCCCGGCCCGGCCCAGCCCAGCCCAGCCCACCCAAGTGCAGTATCAATCGATCACTGTCGCTTACAAAACACTAAACACATAACTGCAGCGTTCGCAGAGTCAGGCCTGATCCCTGCGATCGCTAACAGTTTTTTGGTAGCGTTTTGGTGAACTGGCAAGCACCGTCAGGTTAGTGCCAGTACCGCTAACACCCACGCACGCAGCGTACACCTCCCTTAGTGGTATAGTATCTGAACAGATCAATATCTGATCCGATCAGATCTATACTGGCGTCCCCAGCAGTTTAGGGTTGCCAAAAACGCAGTGTTAGCGGGATCAGCCCAGATACCTGCTAGCACCTGTGTTTTGCCCGGCCCAGCCCACCCAAGTGCAGTATCAATCGATCACTGTCACTTACAAAACACTAAACGCATAACTGCAGTGTTCGCAGAGTCAAGCCTGATACCTGCGATCGCTAACAGTTTTTTTGGTAGCGTTTTGGTGAACTGGCAAGCATCAGCGGCCTAGTACACCCCAGTCATAGTCAAACCAGCACTGCAGTAACACTTGGTGACGTGGCGAGTCCCATAAGTGCAGTTCAAGCTGGTGAGGTGGCAAGCACAAGTAGTGTCCCGCTGCCACCAAAAAGACAAACACAGGCCTGTTGTGCCCATAATGCCCTTCCTGCTGCATTCGCCAATCCTAATTGGGAACCCACCGCTTCTGCAGCGCCCGTACTTCCCCCATTCACATCCCCAACCAAATGCAGTCGGCTGCATGAGAGGCATTTTCTTTATGTTCTCCCGAGTACCCCTACCCAACGAACCCCCCCAAAAAAGATGTTGTGTCTGCAGCAAGCGCGGATATAGGCGTGACACCCGCTATTATTATCCCTCCTGTCCTGACAATCCTGGTCTTTGCATTGGTGAATGTTTTGAACGCTACCATTCACTAGTTGAGTATTAGCGTAGGGTACAGCATTGCACATACTAGGCACACTTTCACAGGGTCTCCCAAGATGCCATCGCATTTTGAGAGACCCGAACCTGGAACCGGTTACAGTTATAAAAGTTACAGTTACAAAAAAAAGTGTAAAAAAAAAAAAACACAAACAAAAATATAAAATAAAAAAAAATAGTTGTTGTTTTATTGTTCTCACTGCCTTCAAAGAGGACGAAGTGTCTCCCAAAAATAAAAATGTGTCATCAGCATATAAGGCAATCTTATCCTCTCCTAAAAGTCTACAAAACCCAATAATATTCAATGATTGTCGGACAGATGCAGCCAATGGTTCAAGGGCCAAAGCAAAAAGTAAAAGGTTATAATGGGCATCCCTGTCTTTTTCCTCGTTGCAATAAAAAAAGGTGCTGATACGTGTCCATTTACCAGTACCCGTGCTACCGGGGCAGGGTAAAGAAGTTGAATCCATCTTATAAACTGGAATCCAAAACCACATTTTTCTAAACAATATCATAAAAAAAAAATCCCATTCTATACTATCAAACACTTTTGCCGCATCAAACGACCAGATAGCTCTATTACCCAGGACCTGCAAATTGAGGCTTTGTCCTTAGAGATAGAGAAGTCAATACATGGTGGGATAACCACTATTGCTCAGCATACAGCTAAAGTTGTATCATAGATAAAACAAGAGCAGAGTTGACATTTTACTTGTGTGTGGGATTAAACTGGAATATGTTCAATTGTCTGATCTGTAAAGAGTCATGCAATTTAGAAATCTGGGCAATCGTGACTTGTGAATGGTATCATTCTCTCTAGACCACATACACCTACATTCATATAATCAGGACAATAAAAAATCCTGTTGACTGGTTTGCCTGCTTTTTAAACTGATTCAAATTGAGCAGAAGACCTTAACCAACTGAAAAAAAAAAAAATCTGATTTCAGTTCAGAGAAATAAAAGTAAAGACAGGAGTCCACCTATATAAAAATGTTATTGATATAGTACTGTTAAATTCCTAGACAGTTACACTATATTGATTTATGTGTTAGTCCTTTAAACTCAAATATGTACTGAGCACATAAATGGTATCTTTACTACGTGATCTTGCATTAACTTTATCACCTCTGTGATACTGGTAATATGCCTTGAAGATATAAATTTATACAAGTATATAAAATAATTAAACAAAGTGCTTTGTCAGCTGCCTATGCTGTTTATCAGTAAAGGATAATTAGCACATACTCCGACACCTTTCTGAAGAGTCTAAACGCTTCTTCCTGTTACATTTATCCCCAAGTAACAAAGTGTTTTCTTTCCTCCTTCTTTACCTTTTACTTTTCAAAATCTGTTTAGTAACAACTCCCCTGATATATCATATCCATAGAAACAGAGAAATATAGTGCATTTCTGATAAGTACATATGGCTGGTAAATAGCTGCAGGATTGCTCTCCCGAAAGACTCATTACTGCATCCAATGCTGGTGACCCTTTGACAGCTTTATAACAGATCTCATTAAGGCTTTCTGTATCCAAACGGTCTGGTTTATTTTTACTTTCACATGTACTCTGTGAGTAAGACTAAGCAGTAAACAGAAGTAATATCTGTATGTATTCCTCAGCCTGGCTTGTAGGAGACAGGTGACTGATATCTACTTTCTACCATCTGCTACTAATAAACTCAAGTCTGAAACCCTGTTGGGCTGGAGAGGCCTGGGCTGTGTACACTTTGGCCTGCGTGGGTATGGTAATCTAGTTGCATAGTGACACACTTCTGTAGCTCTGTCTACATAAATGTTAATTTTGTCACATCGTTGCAGAGAAATGCTTATCCTGCTGCTATTTGGGAAAGAAAATCATGCAGGCTACTGATAATGAAAGGACAAGAGAGATGTTTCGATGAGATTCTGTCCTGCTGTTTTGTCAAGGCTTTAACCCATTCTGTGCTGACTGGCCAGGCCTGGCTGTGTCTCAGCCTTATTTAAAGGATCTCCCTTGCAGTGAGAGGGTTACAAGCAATCTCATTATGAAGACGTTCACAGGTCACATCATAATGTAGCTTGTGTTGATTTGACACGTAATTATGGTGAATAAATTACCGCATTGGCAGGCAATTCCAACACCAGGGCTATGAGCGGAACGTCGGCAATGAATCCACCAGCGTGCTGAAGATCATCTCTTTATGGGCCATTAGTTGTTTGCTCTATTAAAGCTGTATGTGACTTTAAGTTGAAGGATGCCAATTACATGGTGTTGGCTTTATAGAGCATTTTCTGCTTTCAGTGCTGGCATGTGGGATACTGGTTAGACAGCAATTCTGGTTACTCAGAAAATAACAATACTTAGTCAGATCTGCCTAGAAGATTAATGGATGAGATATACAAATATTTCACACTGGACACCAAGGTTTTACCAATTCTATGAAGTGAACTGCCGAAATAGCTGCTGATGTATAGGCCCTCTAATTCCGGATGGCGACAAATCTTCTGGCAATACCACTCCCCTTGACACATCAAGGCTAAAGAAGGTGGGTTTATTCGGGAAATACACTCAACAAGGCAACAAAACAGAATATAAATATCAATAAATTATAACAGATAAGAAATTTGTACAACACCACAAACAATAAGAGGACCAAGTGTCTTTGCACCTGAACCCTGAATCTATGGAGGTCCTAACTAAAGGGGAGGAACTGGAAACTAAAAGGTCTTCAGTCTCTCCAAACCCCTCCCACAAGCCAGTATATTTTTAATCATTGGGGCTCAAAGTTCCTGCATTGGAGTGCTTGGATTAAAGTGAATCCCATGGTACAGGATATAAGTACTCAAATGATATCACAAATTAGGGGTGACAAGAAGTGGATAAGGAAGTTGTAGTCAAGGGTCTGTCACCATTAAACAGTTTGTGATTAAGTCTCCTCCTGCTCTCTGGCATCTGAAACCAGTGGTATTGGTGGAGACTTGGGACCAGGTAGTGGTGATTGCTCATCCAGCTTAATGACAGCTGATCCCTCTGTGCAGATGTGGCAGTCCAGTCTCTCTCTGACCTTGTGGCAAACACTAAATGTGCAGTTCTCTCCAGTGGTCTTCTTTCCCTTTCCTCACAAGACTGCCCCAACCCTGGGCTTCTCTCTCCTTTTTCCATTCCTTGGCCAGTGGGCAGGGTCCTCCTCCAATTCTCTCTGCAGCTAACACAGTCCTGCCAAAAGTGTCCTGTGGCCATCGCTCTCTCTCTCGCTCTCTTGCATGCTCTCTCTCCTTCTCCTCTCCCTCAAAAGCCACTCATTTGCTCACTGGTGGTCAGGGAAAGGGAAAGAAACCTGTGTGTGGGCAGCTACAGTGTTACAGCCTGGTTCGTGTGGCTGCTTGGCAGTAATCACAGCCTGGGCCGGGAGGCTGTGGACCAGGTTCACGTCTATATTCTCTTATTGGCCTTTACTTTTAATTTCTTATTCTGCTTAATGAGCTTTGAGCACGCGACATCACTAAAGAAAATGCCAACAGCATGCTTTTTTGTCTTACTGTCATGGTTTGAGTCCTAACATGGTTTAAAAGGAAACTGTCAGATTATGTGTTGGGAATTTGCCATTGCTGGCTTGTTTGTGAAGCTGGGATCATCATATCTTATCCACGTCACTAAGACTCTGACCAGAAGCAAGCATGTGCATATCAAATGTCAAAACACATTGTTGACTACATGCTTGTCCTGGGACCATGACCCGTTTACTAGTAAATGAGTAGAGATCACTTTCCCAAGGGCTTGCACCTTCAAAAACAAGTCAACAGTAATTTATACTTTTACCCTAACCCTGTCCAGGAGTGTGCCTGCATGCAGGGGTGAATCCATAGGACCCTGCAAGGGAATGGAGCCAACCTAAAACAGAAAAGGTTATGCAATGATCAGGGCAGCAGCTTAAACTGGAGATAAAGCTGGCCAGGCCATACACTGATCAGAATTTGGCTGGTACAGCAGGGGTTGGATGAATTTCAATCAGTGTGTGGTTTTCCACGATCGACATAAGTCAATTATTTGATGGGCTGCAGCCGCTGATTAGTGTATTCTGACAGCTGCAGGTCCAGCTTTCAGAATACAATATCCCGGCGGGTGTTTCCTCTATCCATCTGATTTGCTAGGAGAATGAAAAAAAAATAAGGCTGGATACACACTAGAGGTTTTCCTTGTTTACCCAGCAGGCACAACGAAAAAAAAAAAACGAGAGATTGCTGTACTAAGTGAATGATCTCTCTTGCTGTGCCTTTGTGTTCTGACAGGGGGACCCCCCCTCCCACTGATCAGCACTGGCAGCCATTGGCTTTCAGAGCTGGTTGAATGCTGGTTTTCCAGGTTTGCACGCAACACAGACAGCTGTACACACAAGCCAAAAGTCTGGTTCCTGCCAAAACAATTGTTTTCAGCCCGTGTGTACCCAGCTCAACAGTGTATGGCCAGCTCAAGGCAAGGATTAAAAGATAAAAAGGCTAAATAATAAGTCTTTAAAATCAGCTGCTGAATTTTTTAAAAACAATTGAGTGTTTAATGTCACTTTAAGCAACCTCATTGCATTGCCCTGTGTGGGCAAAGTAAAAGGTTGTTTCAGCTGTGTACAGAATGGGGTTTAGTAACATCTTTACAGTAGAATAGGGACTGCCAGTCTGAAGATGTACACATTGGCTAATTATTTGATATTCAATATTGAAAATGCATGAAATAACATTTCTGACTCCAGGCTGCTTATTCAAAGTATACAGTATTACATTTGAAGCACATGAAAGAATACATATTTTCTCTTGAATTACTCCATTCTTTTGACAAACATGATAATAAGTAGAGAGAGTTAAGAAGCTACCCATAAAAAGATGCAAATGCCCAGGGTGTGGGGTTCTGCCTAGTCCTGCTCTGACCCACCCCTTATCCCTCCTTCCCTTACAACCCCCCCTTTTTTTTTCCTTTTCTCCTCTTCTGCCTCCTTTTCTCTTTCTTCTCTTTTTAACCTTCTGCTCTCCCTTCTTCAGTCATCTAAGTTGTGCCATGTTCCACAGGACTTATTGCTCCACATCGGTATCCCTATCCCTTCCGGTATCCTTGGTATGAGAGTGACTCCCCAATTCAGTTGAAGTTATATAACATTTGTGAAAACCTTGGTACTTTTACTGATCGTCCATGTCAAATTATGAACAATCTCTGTATTGCAACTTTGGTACAAGCCTATGTGAAATACTCTACCTCTTTGTTCAATGTGCAACTACATTTCTTAAACTTTAACAAAAACTATTTGAAATGGAAAGATATTAAAAAAAAACATTTGCAGGTCACATTTAAACAACTTCTATGGTCACAGCATACACTTTTATAATATATCATCAGCATTGTAATAACAATACAAACAACAATCATCTTTACCAATCCAATAATTGCCCTCTTTAAAAAAATCTCTGTTCATATTTTTAGTGCTGCCTGTCTGATGACCATCTCTTTCCACAGCTTCCTGGATTCCTTGCATGCTTTACAGCATTTCATCTGCTATTTACAATTTACAATGAGTACATATCCCGTGGTACAGCAGTGACTCCTGTACTGACTCTGCCTTCTGAAACTCCTGCTTTCGGCACCTCTGTAGTTCAGAAGGCAGGCTCCATGCAATGTGTGACACTGCAGTGCTAGTCACAGGGCATAGTGAATATGCGTTGAATCCAAGGGAGTAAATATGTGGGGATCTTCACAAAGTAAGGTAACACACTTTCTATTGTGAAAAAAAAAAAGTTAACACACTTGAAGATTATTCAGATTAGTAGAGGCAGGCTATAAATCATTGAACTACATTTTGGAAATTAATATATGTTTTTTCATTATGATCATAGATACACTTTAATTGCATTACCTTTGCAGTAAAAAGTAAATTCAACTCATCATTGTTTCTGCTACATTAATGTACTTGGAGACAATGGAAAATTTCCTATCAAATACTTACCGGGATACTCCTTTCCTGATAGACTCCATGGCAGCATACGTGTGGGTTAACCCCGCCTCCACTCCTCCCACCCCTCTCCCATAAATCTTTGCTCAAAGCCAGCAGCCGTGTTCCGTAACTAGTCTACTCCAGACATTTGGGAGGGAACTCCTGCTGCCATGGAGTCTATCAGGAAAGGAAAATTACTGTAAGTATTTGATAGGATATTTTCTGTTTTCCTGACAGACTCCATGGCAGCTTACGTGTGGGAAATAGCTCGCCGTACACACCCGGGTGGGCAAAATGTTGTTGAGCAAAGAAAGTTTACCACAGTCAACTAACAGTACTTGTAAACCAAAATTAACTGAAGATAGGGCAGCTGGTTCAACACAGTAATGGGACACAAACGTGTTCATAGACGACGAGGAAGCCACCCTGCAAATTACTTTGGGAGCTACGTGACGCAAAGCTGCCCAAGATGTAGACCCACTCCTGGTCGAGTGAGCAGACACTACCCCCAAAGGAGCCAAGCCCTTGGCCCTGTGAGCCTGTTGGATGACCTTAGCAATCCGTGTTTGATGTGATGTAAGTAAAGACAGCACAAGCCATTACTGTACAGAGGCCATGTTCAGCACAAGCCATTACTATACAGAAGCCATGTTCATTGAATAATAACCAGCAGGAGCAGGAAACACCACACAGGAAGTGAGTACAACAGAGATGCACCATAGAGTTGCATTTAACGAAACACAACATCCATGACAATCCGTGCCACAATTGCCCTAGATGACGCACATTTCTCTGTCCTTTCTGGCAAAAGAATGAACAGGCATTCTGAAGCATGAAGGAAGCTGTAGCTTGTAGATATGACTTTACAATATATGAGGGATTCCTAAAATTGTAGGAAGGCACTGCTGGAAGTCAAATCAGGATTCCCTGTTTACTAGAAATGCGCTTTAACCAACTAAGCCACAGAATGCTTTTTCCCACGCAAGTTAGAGCTCTAAGGTTGGCAGAACAATTTCTTGGCTCTCACGAAGACTAATGCACCCTTGGGAATTGAGTCAAGCATAGCTAACAGCACCGCTCGACTGGAAAGAACATAAGGAAGTTCTTCACGACCAGTGAACCAATCTCTAGTGCCGCGTACACACGAGCTGACTTTACGGCAGACTTGGTCTGGCGTACTGGATTTCGTCCGACAATTCGATCGTGTGTGGGCTCCAGCGGACTTTGTTTGCTCAAAAGTTGGACGGACTTAGATTTGAAACATGTTTTAAATCAATCCGTTGAAATTGAGTCCGGTCGAAAAGTCCGCTCGTCTGTATGCTAGTTCGACGGACAAAAAGCCATGCTAGGGCAGCTATTGGCTACTGGCTATGAACTTCCTTATTTTAGTCCGGTCGTACGTCATCACGTACGAATTCGACGGACTTTGGTGGATTGTGTGTAGGCAAGTCCGTTCATTCAGAAAGTCCATCGTAATGTACGTCAAAAAGTCCGCCGGGCAAAGTCTGCCGTAAAGTCGGCTCGTGTGTACGCGGCATAAGGCTTTTTATGCCAACATGATAACCGGCAAAAGGCGAACTTGACTGAGAGGCCTCTAACCAAGACAGCCCTAGAACACTCCGCTCCAATTCCCAAAAGGGGAGTTGAGGACAAGAGGGAGACCCCATTGGAAAACCTCTGCTTACTCCGAAGTCTGAGCCTAGCTGCTTCTGCTTACTCCGAAGTCTGAGCCTAGCTGCTTCCTTGAAGAATTGTTGGACAGGAAAGATGCCTAGACCAGAAAACACCTGTGAAGGCCAATAAAGCTGACACCTGAACTCCGAGGGAGCTGACCGATAGAGCCAGAACTAAATCCGACTGGAGGAAGCCTAGAATATTTAAAACTTCTAAATCACCACATGATCTGTCAGCAGCAGACATGTATTGAACAACTTTGACCAGATACTCTAGTCAACTTTGTCTGTGTTCATTCTTCTAGTATTTAAGAGAGCGTAGATGACTCAGGAAAAGCAGCCAAAGACCTCCAATCTCGAGTACCAGACCCTCAGATGCAACTGTGCTAGACATGGATGTAGAATTGTACTCAGTGACAGAAGGCCTGGCCTGTGGAGAAGGTGAACTGGGTTCCAGAAGCTGAACTGTGCTAGCAAGGGGAACCATGACCTAATTGGCTGATATGGCATCATTGCCACTAACACCACAACCTCTGTTTGGAGTCTTCGTAGAAAACCCGAGGTTGACCAGGACTGAAAGAAATGCATAGGTCCTACCGCATTTCCAATGATCCATCAGGACATCTGCACCTGAAAACCTCCACATGTAGAGACCATTGGTTGTGGAATCTTGAAAGAAAATCCAATTGGAGAAATTCTGTGAGCCACAATAATCTTATGCCTTGCTTGTACTACCTCCAGCTGCATGCGCTAATCACGCTTCATATAACGTGCATAGGATAAATTTACAAGTTATGCGCTGCGCTTGGGTGACCCCAAAAAATAAAATTAATATTAACCAACTCTGTGCTTACTGGTCTGATAATATTAAATACAAATAATATGAATGTTCTCATTAGTGCTTGTTACACCATACATAGTGTCTTAATAAACATAAAAAGTGCTTAGTGCTCAATATAAAGTATCCTGCTTGTCTGAATTAATAAATTAATAAATAATAAATGAAAAAAGTTCTCTTTAGCACTCTAAATAGTGTGTGCAAATAATAATGTCCAGCAGTGATAATAAAACAATGCGTGCAGGTGGTGTTCAGCTGTGACAACAATCCAACATCATGCCGACGATATCCTGAGTGCTGCAAAACATGCTCTGGTGCACCTTCGTGACCCTCTTTTTTTTTTTTGCCACTCAGCTTATTTTAAGTAGTGAGACAACCATCAACTTTTCCATTCATGTACGTCTCTCTTTTTCTTCACATCACTGTGGCTAATTTTCATACCAATCTATAAAATTAGGAATAAACAAGGAAGGGGTAGGAACGGTACAGATCTCCCATAATGTAGTATTCTTCCTATCTCGATATAAGCCCCTCCCTTCTTTCTCTTTTCCCACACTTATATTAAAAAAAAAAAAAAAAAACGACCTTTATTATATTATCTCTATTACACTTTTCCCTTAATATTTTACACTATTTCATCTCCCCCCCCCCCCCCACCCCTTATTCCCCTGGTGTAAGTACTCTTCCCAAATATAACTCTACTAGTACCTAATTTTCTCAGCGTAACTCCATGTTTTTTTAAACTCTCTCCAACTCTTCCATTTATCTTTCCTTCCCTCCCCCGGTTCTTCCTTGTTACCATAAAACCTCTCCATGGTGTAGGTTTCTTCCACGGCATTTATCCACTCCCATATCTGTGGGCTTTCTTTTTCTCTCCAATTTTTGGGTATTAATTTTTTTGCTGCATTGATTAAATGAGGCACCAACGAGGCTTTATATTGTTTCTCACTTTCCTTAATGCCGTGGAAGAGCACCAACCATGGCTCTTTTTTCACCTCCTTTCCCGTAATCTTTTTGACCATGCTCAAAACTTTTTCCCAGTAATTTTGAATCTTCGGGCACTTCCACCATAAGTGTGCCATTGTACCTATTTCCCCACATCCTCTCCAACAATCTGCCGATGTTTCTTTTTGGAATTTACTGGCCCTCTCTGGTGTTATATACCACCTCACTAAACACTTATAATTCATTTCAGCTGTTTTTACATCTATCGCCGAGCTGTGGGTAAGGTTCATAATCTTTTTTATCGTGCTAAATTCAACCAGTGTCCCCAAATCCTTTTCCCATTGTTTGATATAAGTGGGCTTCTCTATTTCATCTTCTACTAGTAATAATTTATATAATTTTGATATAGTGTTTTTTGTGTTTTCTAACGTGCATAATTTTTCCAATCCCGTCAGTTCTTCTCCTGATCTTATAGGTTGTGGTAGTTTTTTAATAAACCTTTCTAACTGTGCATACCCCATCCATTAATCACCCATGCTTCTGTATTCTGTTGCAACTCGTGATTTGTTCTAATTTTCCCTTTTTTCATTATCTCTCTTAGTTCCACCTTATCTTTCTTTATCCATTTCCCCCCTATACTCACTTTCCCCGGGGCAAAAAACTTGTTATCGTTTACTCTTATAAGTGGTGAGTTATAAATCTTATTTAACTGTTTATAGGTTCTATCCCACATCCTAATTACCACCCGTGTTAACCCATGTGTATTTTCATCTATGGTTCTGTGTTGGGGGGGTTCCAAATAATTGCTCCTAACTGTGCCTTACTATAAAATTTTTCTAAATTTACCCATCTTTTTTCTTGATTATCCCTTGCCCATTCTATCGCTCGTGACAAAATTATTGCGTTGTAGTATGTTACAATATCCGGAGCCGCCAAACCCCCTTTCTTTTTTTCTTTTCTTAGCGTCTTTAAAGATACCCTCGGCTTTTTATTTTTCCAAATAACATTTGTTAGTATTGTTTTTAGTTTTCTGAGGTAATATGTTGGTAGACCTATAGGTAACATCTGGAATTTATATGTAACTTTTGGAAGCAGGGTCATTTTTATGGCGTTTGTCCGGCCTATCCAAGAAATTGGTCTAATCTGTATTTTTTTGCCCTCTTTCCTGATTTCATCCAGTAGGGGGATGTAGTTCTTTTTGTATATTTTCTCCAGGGAATTAGCTAGTTTTACTCCTAAATATTTTATTTCTTTTTTCCATATAAATTGAAATTTCTTCCTCAAGTTTTCCTCTTCTGCTTTTCTTAGGTTTATGTTTAGGATTTCAGATTTTCCCATATTAATCTTAAAATTTGAAAGCTCTCCATATTGTTCTATCATTCTAATTAATTTTGGCAGGGTACATTCTGGTTTGATTATATAGAAGAGCACGTCATCGGCGAATGCCGATAACTTGTGCTCTTCATTGCCCACTTTTGGTCCTTTAATATCGGGGTCATTTCTTAGTGTTGCAAGAAAGGGCTCTAATGAAAGGATGAAAAGGAGTGGAGACAGGGGGCACCCCTGTCTTGTCCCTCTCCTCATTTCAAAAGTTTCTGAGAGTACCCCGTTGATCCTGATTGCTGCTCTCGGTTGTCTATATAACGTTTTTATTCTTTCCAACATCCTTGGGCCTACTCCCATTTTTTCTAATGTTTGGAACATGAACCCCCAGTCTACTCTGTCAAACGCCTTTTCAGCGTCGCAAGACAAGAGCAGACCGGGGGCCCCGTCCTCTTTTATTTTTTGTAGAAGGAGCAATGTTTGCACCCCATGGTCCTTCCCCTCTCTTCCAGCCACAAACCCTGTTTGGTCAGGATGGACCAATGAATTCATTAGTCCCTTCATCCTCTTTGCCAATATTTTTGCGTAGATCTTTATATCTGCATTTAATAGCGATATGGGTCTGTAGCTGGAACAGAGGGTCGCATCTTTTCCTTCCTTTGGGATTACCGTGATCAGAGCCGTTTGTGCCTCTCTGCTCAGTTCAAAGTCTTTTCCTAACCCATTCATATACTGACACATCTTCGGTATTAGGATATCCTTAAATTTTTTGTAGTAATTTGCAGTAAATCCGTCTGGCCCTGGGCTTTTCCCTTGTGCTGCCTCTGATATTGCTTCCTTTACTTCTTCTTCCGAAATTGCTTCCTCCAGAAGTTGACTATCACTCTCCTGCATCTCGGGTAACCCCGCGCTCTTTAAGAATTCCCTTATCTTTTTTTTTTTCTTTAACCTTTCTTGCTCCCCGTTTTGCTCTCCTGCATACAACTCTTTATAATAGTTTCTGAATGCCTCTCCTATTTCTTTTGTTTCATAAACCATTGAGCCCTGCTTAGTCTGTATCCTGCCTATAAAATTACGAGTTTTTTTTTCCCTTAGCATTCTGGCCAGATGTTTCCCTGTTTTATCCCCCCACTGATATCTCTCTTTCTCAATTAGGAAGAATTTTTCTTTTGTTTCCTGATCAATCAGTCTTTTCAATTCATCCCTTTTATCTATCAACCTTTGGTATATTTCTTTATGGAGTCCTCTCTGTTTTTTGTGTTCTTGTTCTATGTTAAATATTTCTGTCGTAAGATTTCCCATTCTGTTTTTCCTTTCTTTTTTTTTCCTGGCTCCCTCTTTTATTAGTATTCCCCTTATGTACACTTTATGGGCCTCCCACACCACAGCCCCCGAGACATCTCCTGTTTCATTTATCCTAAAGTACTGTTTGAGTTCATCTTCCACCCTTTGAGCCACTCCCTCATCGGACAGCAGATCCTCATTTATTCTCCATAGGGGGGTTTTTCTCTGCGTTTGGGAGATTCGCAATTCCATTTCTACAGGGGCGTGGTCTGACAATGTGATGATTCCTATTTTTGCTTCAGTGGCCCTTTCTAACAACCTGTGTTCTAATAGTATGTAGTCCAACCTGGAATACGTCCGGTGTACAGGGGAGTAAAACGAATAGTCTCTTGTTTTACCATTCAAAATTCGCCATATATCCACCAGTTGGTTCTCGTGTAACTTCTGTCTAAACCTTCTAAGCTGCTCGTTGTTCGTCCCCTGCACACCGGACGCACTATCCAGCGCTGGCTCTAGACACACGTTAAGATCCCCCATCACTATCAGACCCCCTTTCCTGAAGTTTGTTAGTTTCTCCAGTGTACTTATAAGGAATTTTACTGTGTTTTTATTGGGGGCGTAAATACTTGCAATAGTGCATTCCAACTCTCCCAGAGATCCCTTTAAAAAAAGGAATCTTCCTTCCGTATCCTGCATTCTTCCATCTAATTTAAATTGTACTTCTTTTGCCATTCCTATTGCCACTCCTCTTGCTCTATTGGATATTGTGTCTCCATAATACCACGTCGGGAAATTTTTAGACCATAATCTGCTGTTCGATTCATATGTCAGATGAGTTTCTTGTAATGACACTATTCCTGCTCCCTGCTCTTTCAATTCTCTTAATAAGTTGTATCTTTTAGAGGGTGAATTCAGGCCTTTAACGTTATATGTCAAAAATTTAAGAGTTGTCATGTTTATCCCATGCCTGATTGCTACGCTTCTTTAGCTTAATTCGAGTTATATATATTTTTTTCCTTTGCACCTTGTGTTCCCCCCCCCTCCCACCCCTCCCCCCTCCCACCCCTCCCCCCTCCCACCCCTCCCCTCTCCCACCCCTCCCCTCTCCCCACCTCCTCCCCCCCTCCCCCATCCCCAAGTTGGCCCCTCAGGGCCCCTAAGGTCATCAAGGATCTCCATCTGAGCCCTTTCTGAACCCCTTGATCAAAAGGTGGAGCTCCAAGTATTCAACTTCCTCCCACTCCTCAGAGTAACTATTGGAGTGGAGTGGTCCCGCCTATTCCATTCTTCATTTATCTTGACTTGGTTTTCTTTTCTATTATTATCCCATCCCCCCCCCTCTCCCCCCGGCTGAAAGCTTGGTAAGTCCCCTAGTCTTCTGATGTCCAGCCTGGTAATTCCGGAACCTGTATGTCCAGTCTTTTACAAAATTCTTCTAATTCCTCCGGAAATCGTAATTTAGCAGACCTCCCTTCCTTATATCCTTTCAGACAGGCCGGGAATCCCCATGTATATTTGATGTTTTGTGCTTTCATTATCTCCAGTAGGGGTTTCAGCAGTCTTCTTCTTGCTAGGGTTTCTTGCGCTAGGTCTGCATAGATCTGGATTTCCACTCCCTCGACCATAATTGGTGGTTTTCCTTTCAGTTTCTTCCAAATTTCCCATTTGTCTTCGTAGAACCTAAATCTAACAATAATGTCCCTTGGTCGTTCAGTCCTTGCTTCCCTGGCATAACCCACTCGGTGTATCCTCTCTATCTTTAGACAGTCCTCCCCTTCTCTATCAATCAAGGGCCGGAAAATTGTGTTGATCAATTTCTTCAGATCTTCTTCCTCTTTTTCTGGGACTGAGCGAATCCTAATGTTCTTCCGTCTGTTCCTGTTCTCCTGGTCTTCCAGCTTGTATAGTAACATCTTTTGATTTTTCTGTGTTTCTTTCACTTGCTGTCTTAAGCTTTCTATTTCTTGCTTTTGTTTTTCTGTAATTTTTTCCGTGTGCTCCACTCTTTCTAGTATATGTCCCAGGTCTCCTCTCAGATTTTGAATGTCCGTTTTTATCGAGTTTTCCATTTTCCGGAGCAGTTCACTCATCTCTCCCTTGGTTAGTGTGGAGGTCCCTGTTGCTTCCCCTTCGATTCCACTTACATCATGGTCCCCCTCTGTTGATAGATCATCTCTAGAGTGTTCTGGAGTGTCTCCTGATTTTTTATCGGATCCCTTTTTTTCTGTTTTGTTTTGGCTTTGTCTACCAGACTCCATACTCCTAGGACTTGCTCCTTGTGTCATATATTGTTTTAATGTACTGACTGCTGGTTTATCTTTTGGGGATTTAGGGGCATTCCCCCTTGTTACTTTCGTTGTGTTTTTATTCATTTTATCTCCCTTTCTTGGCCCCCTAATTCGCTTCCCCAGCCTGGTTTTCTTAATTTCACTCCACTTCCGTGAAGGGAGGCCCTAGGACTTAAAAAGCCTACTGGGAGGGATTTTTACAGGTTGTGGGAAAGGAAACAGGAAAAGAAGGGGGGAGGGGCGAGGGGAGGGGGGGTGGCATGGGGATTCCACAACTTAATTGGTTAACTCTCTCCCTTCTGGCTTTCTCCCTACCAACAACCCCCCTTCCCTTTCCCCTTTGGGGGACCTGTATGGTATATGATGTAGTGTCTTTGTTACTGCTATTAGTTGTTCCTCTATTTGTGCACCTTGGTTTACTTGCTACTGTTGGGGGGTCCTACCAGATTACCGTCCTTTTCCAGCCCCGGCTTGTGCGCTTTGTGTTAATCCACCCCCGTTTAAGTGTGGGCTACTTTATTCTCGCACTCACTTGATATGTATAGGGAGCAACCACAAAAGCAGAAAAAGACCTTTGGTAGTCCATATAGTTGAACGCACCTCCCCCTTATTGTTGCTCAAACCTCCTTTTCCAGTATCACTCAAATCATTTTTTTAAGCACAGTCAATCACATGCGTCAGTTAGCTCTTGATTCCAATTTAGGGCTTCTTTGCTTAATCATTGGCCAAACCACTCCTCTCACCTCTCTTCTACACCAACTTTATGTTTCTGTCTCATATGTTTGACCAATCAGACTTTGATAATCAGTAGTATGTTTTGCATATGTTCAAAAAGCAGACCGAACCATTAAGGGTACCATTAAGGACACCAGCCTATAGACACTGTGTACTTAGCTCCGTAATTGTTACCTTATTTCTGCTCTTCATTAGGATGTTTCTTCCCCTCTCATGGGGTAGCGATACTTACAGCCTTTAGGATTATTTCATTCAGCCAGGTGGGGAGGTATGCTGTAATCCCGGAAGGCAGGGGGGGGGTTCAGTGTCTCGCCGTGCCAAATGCCACTCCTGAGCGCGCTGTCTCCGCTGCATCAGATGTTCTCCAGCTTGTCTCCCGTTCCGTCTGATGCTATCATGTAGTGGCGGTTGCTATCTTTCCTCCTGCGGGGGGACGGTGCCTCTCATCCCACTGCCTGTATACCGGCTTCCCGCGGCTTCAGCGTCTCTGCGTCCTTCTCTGGTCTCGGCGGCCAGCTGATACTCTGGAGCTCCTCCCTCCGTGACGGACGTTACGTCCTCACGTCTTCTCCTCCCATCTGGTGCCTTCGTGACCCTCTTAAACTAATGTGCTCACCTCAGAGCGTGTGACTCAGCTGCTACCCTGAGTCCAAATACGCTTTGGAGCCACCCCTGGGCTCAGTCTCAGTGTCTGCTGCACTCCTCCAGCTGGAAACAACGTGGCTCCCTACATATAAATGAAAAGGAAACTATATAGTGTAATATAGTCAAAATACTTTTATTAAAAGAAAACGCTCCCCACACCGGGGTACTCACATGGCACTGGTGCGTCAGTGCACCATACTATAACTGCTTTCTATGCAAAATCACTGGATGTTTGGTGTGGTATGCTGTGCTGGGACAGCGCTGGTGTAAAGTCCATGTCAGTCTCTCCGTCCTGGCCCCTCCCCTACGCGTCTTTGACACAGGGATCACGTGTCATCATCAGGGGGAGCCCTGCAATCTCTCGCATTCAGGGACTGACACAGCAGCACTTTGCGACACCAGCGACTTACATAAAGCATGAGTATATGCTTTCTTTACCTCAGTGTGAGGCAAAATCCATGAAAATGAATCAGAGAAGATGGAGGACTTCTGATGGACCATGTATGTCCCAAATGGACCACTTTGACGTCCCAATATTCTGAAGTCCAACTCAGTAGCTTCTTGGATTCCAAGTTCAAGCTTTAGCATACTTCTGAGGGGATATTAGGTCCCCTCACCAGCTCTTCCTAAAATCCTGACCTGGTCTGTAAAAATGTGGGACCCTCGCACGCTCTGAACTTTGTTCTCTAGACTGTCCTCTTCTGGTCTAGCCAGTGCTGGTCCTGAGGTAGGACCTCAACTTGCCAACTGTGGCCTGGGTTACAGTGCTATCCAGCTTGCCAAAAGATGAAGCTTCCTAAAAGGAAATGCTACACTATGCCTATTAGAGGCAGGAACAGCAAGCCCAGGCCCCAGGATTAGCACTCACTTTGCCGTAACTGACGAGAGCATAACCGGTGCCACTATGTGGCTGATGTCATTTGGAGCCTTCTCATGTAAACCGAAACCAGCAATGAAACTAAACTACAGAGTTTCTGAAAACGTTCCTAAATACTGCGTCCACATTCTCCATCCACATTTCCATCCTTTTTCGATATGACCACAAGAGCTCAGGCCAACTTTCGGGCTATTCACTGCATCTTCCAAGGAAGAGCGACATGCTTGCTCGCCTCATCAAGGCCTCACCAATTTAGAGAGGTAGTCTTTAGATGCTTCACATCCTTATCCCTGAATGGATAGAGCGAATGGATAGAGCTTGGCCACTTTGTTCAGAAGAGAGGGATGTCTCACGATCTTGCTCCACTTATCCAAAATGATGTCCCCTAGTTCTGTTAAGAATGAGAATTTAGATAGATGACTTCAGGAATCTTCTACCTGTGTCTAGTATATTTGTATGACCGTAAAGAGATAAAATAGGTATAAGTAGGGATGAACAGTATTAACAACCAAATATGTACTCCTTGAATGACAAGATAAGCCAGATATGCTTGAATTTAATGGTATCTGTTTTTATTTCAATGATAATAATTGTAATACTGTTATAGTGTAAACATGACAACATAACCTTTTACTTTTTTTTCTTTCTGTATGCACTAAATATTCAATAAAATCTTGTTTGATAAAAAAAAAAGAATGAGAATTTAGAACACTCTCTCTATGGCTATGTCTCCAAGTCGTGCGATTCAGATTGCGACCCTGATCCGACTCCGAGTGCAGCCCTGATCCAACTTTACAGTCTCTGGATCAAATTGCATCAAAAGTCGCATCAAAGTAGCGCAGAAACCCCTCAAAGTCGCTGCAACTCTAAGTTGCATAGATTGGAACGGATGCCATTGAACTTAATGGACTGTGACCCGCCATGCGACCCCATGTGTCCAAAGTTGCAGGACAAGTCGCACTAGTGGAAACTGAGCTCAATGGTGCTTACAGAACTTCCTCTTGCTTTGAAGTAGACTCTACCTTGGTTGGGACAGTTCCAGTTCTTCCTGGTCATCCTAGTGGGAGAACACGCCGCAATGGCTGTTGGACTTCGTGTGTGGATTGTATCCCACTCTTTAACCTCCCTGGCGGTGTTATTATTTCAGATTTTTGGTGCTGAAAGCGGTACCATTATTTTGTATGGAAATTTGGCGTTTTATATTGTAGGCCTGTAATTCTTAGGAATAACACACTTCCACAAATCTGTCCAAACAAGAGTCTAGTAGACATCCCGGGTATGATAAGGTTTGAAACACTAAATCATAAATTATAATATAATAAATAACTATAAATAATTATAAGAAATAATAATATAATAAAAATGATTCAATAATGTCAGTGTTTGATGACGGATTTCCCCACAAATCGATATCGCTCAATTCTGCAAGTGATTCTAATTTATTATCACTGTTTTCTAGCTGGTCTAAACCTTCTTTTGATGTAAAGGGACGGTTTTGGTTGCTATGGACAATCTCCAGTTTCCAGGCAAAAAGAACAGTTTTTATAATATAAAACTGCATGCAGGGCACTGGAGAAACCACTAGGAACAAAAGGGAGTTGAAATAAATTGATACAGTAATGTAATCTGTAAGATTACAGTGTACTGTATATGTAATGTGTGTTTTACTTTATGAATTTGGCTCCGTTCTCCGTCCCCGGAATGCTTGCAAGGAACGGAGCCTGGGCACATTGATAGATCGAGCGCAGGACGGCTCACTCACACTGCGGGGAGACATTGCAGGATCCTGGGGACAAGGTAAGTAACCTCCTCCTGGATCCTGCAATGCGATCTCGAGTCTGGCTCGGGGTTACTGCTTTTAGTACTGAAAATTCACCCCGAGCTAGACTCAGGAATACCGCCAGGGGGGTTAAGGAATTCTTGCACCACATGCCTCACTAGGGATTCCATTTGCTGGAAAACACCTCCGCCTGGGCTTAGCATGGCTCACACAGAGACTTGCCCTCTGGGACCAGAGTCCCGCATCCCCAGCAGGCTCCCTTCTTGGAGCAGCTGACATAGGTGGGTGCGTATAGGAGGATTCAGAGCTTCTGCTATGAAGGCTGGACCTTGACGGTGACCTATGACAAATCCATCTGAAGAGAAATGTTGTGACCTAATGATGTTTTTATCATCTCGTGCCGTGTATTGGCAACCTGACCTAGAACGACTCACAAAAGCAAAATAGGATAGAAAGGAAATGGTAAAAGAACTCAAAAAGAGTACCCAGGTCAGCAAGGAAAGGAAAGAGTTAAAACCACCCTCTCATACCTGCTACACCAGGGCTGGCCACAAGGGGGGCAGTGATACATCCACAGTGTGAAACTGCACAGGTGATCAAATCATAGCAGAAACATGCAGAGGCAGCATACTAGGGTGTTAATGCGGAGCATATACTTGTGATGATTGCACACAGCACTTTGGGAAACTACTACAAATGCCTACAGAGAAATCCCTACATCGACAGTACTGACCGCCGATATTTGGTTTCAGTTTCGTTTTCGTTGATTGGGACGCTTCATGTATGATACTGCTTCTATGGATAGCGCTAACTCGGCATCCTGTTTCGTTTTTGTTGATTGGGACACTCCATGTATGATACTGCTTCTATGGATAGCGCTAGCTCTACATCCTGTTTCTGGTTTCTGCACAGCTCCAGCTGATGTGGATGAGAGCAATCAGCTGGTTTGCTGCTGTTTTGGGACCAAACTTCCTATATAATCAGTGTTAGCAGTGTGTTCCTGTGAGCTGTACCTCTCCTGTTGTCGAAGGATATGAATGGTTAGCACTAGTGGTGTGTCCCTGTGAGCTGCATCTCTCTGGCTGTTTGAGGATACTAATGTTGAGTCTGCCTTCATGGGAAATTATTACAACAGTTGCTGAACATTTAGGACTTTTTATTTATCTGTTTCCTTTCTATACTTATGTTCTTTTATAGCTGAATATTGTCAGCAGAAGTGATATAGCAGTAGTGATCTGTGGCTGTTCATGCAGCACCCTTAAGCAATAGTTGCATTACTTCCTCTGAATTAGATCGATTTTGGATATACAGTGGGGGCGGAAAGTATTCAGACCCCCTTAAATTTTTCACTCTGTTATATTGCAGCCATTTGCTAAAATCATTTAAGTTAATTTTTTTTCCTCATTAGTGTACACACAACACTCTATATTGACAGAAAAACACAGAATTGTTGACATTTTTGCAGATTTATTAAAAAAGAAAAACTGAAATATCACATGGTCCTAAGTATTCAGACCCTTTGCTCAGTATTTAGTAGAAGCACCCTTTTGATGTAATACAGCCATGAGTCTTTTTGGGAAAGATGCAACAAGTTTTTCACACCTGGATTTTGGGATCCTCTGCCATTCCTCCTTGCAAATCCTCTCCAGTTCTGTCAGGTTGGATGGTAAACATTGGTGGACAGCCATTTTTAGGTGTCTCCAGAGATGCTCAAATGGGTTTAAGTCAGGGCTCTGGCTGGGCCATTCAAGAACAGTCACGGAGTTGTTGTGAAGCCACTCCTTAGTTATTTTAGCAGTGTGCTTAGGGTCATTGTCTTGTTGGAAGGTAATCCTTCGGCCCAGTTTGTGGTCCTGAGCACTCTGGAGAAGGTTTTCGTCCAGGATATCCCTGTACTTGGACGCATTAATCTTCCCCTCGATTGTAAACAGTCGTCCTGTCCCTGCAGCTTAAAAACACCCCCACAGCATGATGCTGCCACCACCATGCTTCACTGTGGGGACTGTATTGGACAGGTGATGAGCAGTGCCTGGTTTTCTCCACACATACCGCTTAGAATTAAGGCCAAAAAGTTCTATCTTGGTCCCATCAGACCAGAAAATCTTATTTCTCACCATCTTGGAGTCCTTCGGGTGGTTTTTTTAGCAAACTCCATGTGGGCTTTCGGGTTTCTTGCACCGGGGAGAGGCTTCCGTCGGGCCACTCTGCCATAAAGCCCCGACTGGTGGAGGGCTGCAGTGATGGTTGACTTTCTACAACTTTCTCCCATCTCCCGACTGCATCTCTGGAGCTCAGCCACAGTGATCTTTGGGTTCTTCTTTACCTCTCTCACCAAGGCTCTTCTTCCCCAATAGCTCAGTTTGGCCGGACGGCCAGCTCTAGGAAGGGTTCTGGTCGTCCCAAACGTCTTCCATTTAAGGATTATGGAGGCTACTGTGCTCTTAGGAACCTTAAGTGCAGCAGAAATTTTTTGTAACCTTGGCAGGATCTGTGCCTTGCCAAAATTCTGTCTCTGAGCTCTTCAGGCAGTTCCTTTGACCTCATGATTCTCATTTGCTCTGACATGCACTGTGAGCTGTAAGGTCTTATATAGACAGGTGTGTGGCTTTCCTAATCAAATCCAATCAGTATAATCAAACACAGCTGGACTCAAATGAAGGTGTAGAATCATCTCAAGGATGATCAGAAGAAATGGACAGCACCTGAGTAAAATATATGAGTGTCACAGAAAAAGGTCTGAATACTTAGGACCATGTGATATTTCAGTTTTTCTTTTTTAATAAATCTGCAAAAATGTCAACAATTCTGTGTTTTTCTGTCAATATGGGGTGCTGTGTGTACATTAATGAGGAAAAAAAATTAACTTAAATGATTTTAGCAAATGGCTGCAATATAACAAAGAGTGAAACATTTAAGGGGGTCTGAATACTTTCCGTCCCCACTGTATGTGGGACATCTCTTGTGGCAGATGGGAGTTGTTTCTTTTTGACAACTGTGTTCAGGTACAGCAAAAATAACTTTATAGTGACTTTCCAATGCCTGCCCACTGGTCTCCTTTGTGATGTTTGAGAAGATATGTTCAACTATCTAATACAAGTTACCTTGTGGATTTTTTAGGTGCCTTATATATTATCTCTTTGGGGTTGGAACCCTGTCAGCCAACTATACTGAGCCATTATATATTCTGCAGCAAAGGTCAGTATTAAATAGTCTTCTATCTTGTGATATCAATATGGTTTTTGTTTGTATTGTAAGTGGTCTTGAATGCAATAATATTTTGTTGGTTAATGGTCTCACATAGGGGCTACAGTGTACCAGCAAAGCTTCTTTTTGACATGGGTATATCAATTCCTTAGAGGTGGAGTAGGTGAAGCTATCTTGTGTAAGTTATTTGTTTAATAAAATATATATCTTTTTTCTCCTTTTTGGGTATATTTTGATTATTTTTATAGTTTTCTTACACAAAATATATGCACTCCATATCTGTCTGACATGAAACTATCCTCAGTGTCATTCTTCTTTCCCCTCCAGGTTTCTATTATGAGGCTCTGATGTTACTAATCACTGAGTAATCAGTTCTGAAGAAGCTAATAAGTGAAACGCGTCAACCTTCTCTGTGATTGTATTGAACCTCAGATTGAATTGGATGGTTTTTGTGTTTTTTCTATGTATAAACTTTGTTATAATAAACCTATTTTTAATTGGTGTAAAAGGTTCCTCTCTGGTACCGCTATATTCCATCATGTCGGTTCTCTATTTCTGTAAAGTCTAGTAAGGATGAGGTACCCCATAACCTTAATGTTCAGTTTTCCATATAGTACTGACCGCCAATTGAATTTCTCCACTGAAATGATGCCACCGCCGCCTGCAGTGCCCATGCACTGGGCCCCTGAGCAGGAGCAACCCAGGGATGCCCGGCCGGAAGAGAAAGCAGCGGCTTGGAACGCAAATGCGCTCCAGCTGCCAAAGACTGGAAGACAATAGAGCCAAAGAAGAAACAGACAGACAGAAACACACAAACAGCTGCCATGGAATATATAATATAAAAGTATACATCACCGCACAAGGCAACTTCATTCCTGCTTCCACAATTAGACCGGGCCAGGTAAGTTGATCACACTGGGCTTTAGCTCTTCCAGTGTCTCCTTTGCTTGCCCACTCCATACCCTGCTAACAGCCAAGGCTTATAAAGATGAATGGAAAATTCTGGACAGCCACACTCCAAAGAAAATTTCTTTTGCCTTTTATTGAAAAATCGGGATCACACTGTACAAGCCACAGCAAAGTAATACAAAAAAGATATGACGCATTTCACACTACAGAAAGTGTTTACTCATAGCTTCAAGCCAAGGCTTATCGGAGTATCTTCCGTTTAGCTCGCTCCATACCCTGCTAATAGCCAGGGCTTATCGGAGTATCGCAACCTGTCTTCCCAGTGCTCACCGCCGGCCAGTCTTGATCGCGGAGAGAAATACTTCAGGTAGACTAATAACCAAACTGGTCCTTAGGAGGAGGACAAAAAAGGAACACGGCCATTGGCTTGGAACAAAGATTTATGGGAGAGGGGTCCTATAGGGGAGGAGTGGAGGCGGGGTTAACCCACACGTATGCTGCCATGGACTCTGTCAGGAAACTCTGTTATTGCTGATGCATTGTTTACCGGTTACAGTTAATAGAGCTGGAGAAGGATTTTTAACTATGTAATTGAACAGAGCTTTAACAAAAGTCAGAATTCTTTTGGTTCCATGTCAAGTTGATCTAAATTTATGACATGGTTTGTGCAACCAATTTTAATTGTATGGAAAAATAGAAATCCTTTTTTTTATGGTCTTGCTGGTCCCATCATAATCCCATATTTTAGTCATTATACTAGGTCAGTGATGGTGAAGCCCGAGTGCCCAAACTGCGACCCAAAACCAACTTATTTTTTTCAAAGTGCCGACGCCCGTGGCGACACCCACTACTGGCACTGCAGGGGCGGTATCCTCGCAGACGTTCTGTCCCCTGGCTCACAGCGTGCCGCTCCAGTCTCTCTCCCTTGCAGCAATGATCTCTCTCTCGTGATGCTGGGCTGAACATTAAATTGGGCCCATCCGGGACTACATGTCCCATGGTACATTTGTCCTGGCTCCTCATTGGTCCCTGGCTACAACCAATGGGGAGGCAGGAGGAATCCGAGCGGGCGGTGATCTCTGAAGGGGAACGAGCAGGGAAAATACTCTGACAGCCTGTGCTCGCTTCTCCCCTTGTCACAGAGCCGCGGCACTTCTCCCTCCCACAGCCTTGATGTGCAGGGGGGGGATTAGAGAGCGCAGACAGTGGCGGCGGCTTCCCAGTATAGCTGGCATGCCAGCTGTGGCACGCATTCCATAGGTTTGCCATCACTGTACTAGGTGATCAACAATTTGTATAGGTACTACCTACAGTCATGATAATATATTCAATGGCAGTCTTTTTTTGCTTTCAATTTCCTATGCTGTGACTGAAACTGCAGTATGTATTGGAAGCAGTCACCGCATTGCCAGAGTCAATGCTAATCTCTTCACCTGTCTGTCTTATAAGGTTAAACACATTTCTGAAATGATTTATTTAAGTGCACAAATATTAGTAATTCTTTTTATTGCTATTTAAAATGAAACCCCTTAAATGCCCCTATTTGTATTCTAGCTCAACTGCATAATTTTCATGTCAATTTGTTCTCTTCTTTAGAAGATGACTCCGCAGTCTTGTTTGGCAAAACATTTTCAGTGGTCAAGAAATCTGAAACAAATTGTAGATAGAACATAAACAGGAATTCTTGATAAGACACTTGTAAATACAAGGACTTTATGTATAATGCAGATACTTGTACTTTCCCATGATGTATCAGAATATATGCACTTATACTTGACTAGCTTAGGCCTGCTCAGAAAAATGCTAAATGTAAACCATTACTCTACTTGGCCATAAATGCTAACCATGACTACCCATTCTGTATGGGGCCAGCAGAGTGTTCATGTGGATTTTAGCTCTACCACTAAAATCAGCTGGCTTGAACAGTAGGACTAGTAGTCCACTATCATTTTCTATATGGCTCTCCTATCATCCTCCCTCACTTTTTTTGCAGAAGGCACAGGCAAAGAAGCTCTGCTATGGCTGACACTGATTGGAGAAGGGAAGGTTATGACAATCATTTGACTGAAAGGATACTGGACCATGTGATCTCTTACTGCTGTGAAACAGATGGCTTCAGTGTTAGAATGGAAGCATAAAGTATATTTTTGGAAGTGCAGTTTGTTGGTGATATATCAAAAGCTACCGCGATAAAAAAAACAAAAATCCACGGACAAATCCTCCAAACCTAAATCATCCTTGTGGAAGGAAAGATGGAAAGTAAACAGTATTTACTTTTGTTTATCCTGCAAAATATTAGAATATGGTGTCAATGCTGCACATTTATTTCTTAGCAAAAAAAAAAAAACAAGATGGTACAATACAAAATTAAGAAATCTATAGGTGTTGTCCCTACTGGCTACATAAGATACAGTATTTTAAAACTATTATATTAATATTCAAGTTGATTACAGGTGTGTAGAAGTTGCATGCTATGTTGAGGTGCGACAAACTGACACTGGGACATATACAAGACAAGGGACAGCAAGGAACAGTCCAAGAAGGTCTATCCTGCATGTTTATTCAGCAATGCAGCAAACACAGGTTCCATGCAGGAGTGCTTTGTACGGTAAGTCCATAACATAAAACAAAACAACTGCTTGTCTGAGCCACTAACTACTGGTTTTACCAAATGAAGTAGGCAGCCCTTATACCTTTTTAGAATTCTCTTAACAATCAGCCTTTTTACCCAGCAGCAGGCTCTTAGAGCAGAGAATAAAAGAGCCCTGAGCATCAGTCAACTGACATGGCCTGTGAACAGCAGAGACTTAAAAGAGAAGTTGGGGGGGCATGGCTACGCACAGCATGCAGTAAGACGTGCTGGGGCTAGGTCCGCTGACCATCCTGCACAATCCTGAGCACAGTAATGCCATCCTTCCCAGCACGGACACAGGACACCCGCAATCGGCTTCCGCGGCATCTCTGCTATGCCCGGCTAGGTTCCTTTTCGAGCTGCCATGTCCAAACGAGGAGCAGGACTTAAAATACTGCCGGACACCCCCGGCCGTGATGGCGACCTCCTGCCCCATTCGGCAAAGGAGGCTGCACAACGCATGTTTGGCAAAAGCTTCTCCATGAAGGATCTGTCATCCTCCCGGCTGCTGGATCCTGGGGAAGGACACAGAGAGGTAGACATGGGATCGTTGGATGGCGTCCCCAGGCTGCTGGACAACACGCAGACCTTGACCCATGTGAGTGCAGGGCCCCAGGCCTTTAACATAGCGGCACCTTCCCCGCAGGATGGAGCTGAACCGCAGCCTACATTAAGGGACATACTGACTGCTGTGACCACATGCAGCTCCTCTATTGCAGACTTAACAGGGGAGGTGAAGGGTATGAAAGCTAAAATATCCCTGATCAGACATGACATGCAGAAATTGTGGGAGCGCACTGCTCTGGAGGGACGCCTTAGCACATTAGAGGATGAATGGCAGAGGGATGTCAGACACATACAATCAGTGGCCTCCGCCAATGCGTCCCGTTTAGAGGACACGGAGAATCGCCTACGCAGAAATAACATCTGTGCAGTGGGGATCCCAGAAAGGGCAAAGGGCAAAAATCCTGTGGCTTTTCATGGCTCACAGAAACATTTGGCCGCGATGCTTTTTCCTCAATGTTTGCGGTGGAGAGGGCGCACAGGTTCCCCGCAAGACTGCCACCACAAGGTGCCCCACCACGTCCATTTTTGTTCCGCCTACTGAACTATAAAGACCAAGATGCTATAATGAATAAGGCTAGAGCAGTGGGTACCCTGAAGATTGATAATGCGAGGGTCTCGCTGTTCCCTGATTTCTCGGCGGAGGTACAGAGGCAGAGATCTAAATTCATGGCCATAGAGAAAAGATTACGCACCCTTAACGTTCAATACTTCATGCTTTATCATGCAAAATTAAAGGTCATCGCCAACGGCAACACCCACTTCTTTGAGAATCCCGTATCTGCATTGCACTGGCTTGACAGAGAGGAGGGACACCCCGCACAGCAACCACCTTAGCTTCATCAAGATGACAGCAGCTACTCACATTCTTCATGGTGCTTTTGATGTTACCCAGCGGGGACAGCTCTAGCAGCTTAACTTCCCCAAGTTGCACATAGTTACTGCACACTGTTCTAACTGTGTTTTGGTTTTACAGCACAAACTGGTTACTAGCTGTGAGGGAAATTCACCTTAGACCACACTCTGGATCAAGTTAAGAAGTTTTCTTTATTTGACTCCTATGAGGAGACAAGTTACAACAAAAAGACAGATATTTGCCCATTGGTTCTGATCTCTATGACCCGTGCAATAGGGCAGCATACATAGAGTTCAGCCTTATGGGCTCCTATCTGACTTGTCTGTCTAACATTTGTAAAACTTGCATTTATATACCTTTACAAGCCTTATATTAGCCATCTCTCCTAGATATGATAAGATCTACGTCAATGTAACTAACCATAAATATGAGACTTTTTTACTTGTCATACAACCAGACAAACGTTTTCATTCCCAGAATTCCTACATGTTTAATAAATAATTTATAACTGTTTTTGTCTATGGCTTTACCCATTAAAATACTTGTATAGAGACAATATGGCATCCAGTCATGTTAACTCCTTGCCGACTGGCTCACGCCGATATACGTCGGCAGAAGGGCACATACAAGCATATTAACGTACCTGTACGTTGCCCTTTAAGATGCGGCATTGTAGGCGCGCGTGCCGTGGAGCCCCTGAGTGTGATCGCAGGTCCCGCAGACTCTATGTCCGCGGGGATACCCGCGATCGTCTCACGGAGAGGAGGAACGGGGAAATGCTAATGTAAACAAGCATTTCCCCATTCTTCCTAGTGACAGGACACTGATCACAGCTCCCTGTGATCGGGAGTGATGATCAGTGTCGTGACACAGGTAGCCCATCCCCCTACAGTTAGAACACATCCCTAGGACACACTTAACCCCTGCAGAGCCCCCTACTGGTTAACCCCTTCACTGCCAGTCACATTTACACAGTAATCAGTGCATTTTTAATCGCACTGATCGCTGTATAAATGTGAATGGTCCCAAAATTGCGCCAAAAGTGTCCAATCTGTCCGCTATAATGTCGCAGTCACGATAAAAATCGCAGATTGCCGCCATTACTAGTAAAAAAAAAATATTAATAAAAATGCCATAAAACTATCCCCTATTTTGTAGATGCTATAACTTTTGCACAAACCTATCAATAAACACTTATTGCGATTTTTTTTTTTTACCAAAAATATATAGAAGAATACATATCGGCCTTTTTTTATATATTTTTTGGGGATATTTATTATAGCAAAAAGTAAAAAATATTGTGTTTTTTTCAAAATTGTCGCTCTTTTTTTGTTTATAGCGCAAAAAAATAAAAACCGCAGAGGTGATCAAATACCACCAAAAATAAGCTCTATTTGTGGGAAAAAAAGGACATCAAATTTGTTTGGGAGCCACGTCACATGACCGACCAATAGTCGGTTAAAGTGACACAGTGCCGAATCGCAAAAAACGCTCTGGTCTTTGGTCCAGAGCTGAAGTCATTAAATCAAACCCTCCTTGTCCTAATAAGACTTCACCAACTTCAAGGATAACAGATTTACGACTTTGGGAGAATGAACTTTCAATAACCCCACCTTATGTGTTATATGTCTCCCTATATAATCCTATATGTACGTATTCATATACTGGTTCTACAAAAAGGTACTGTATCACTTACATACATATATATATATATATATATATATATATATATATATATATATATATATATACACAATATACACACACACATATATATACACACATCAGTGTTTTCTTATTCAATGTATTTTAACAGTTTTAATGAGGGCACAAGCAGACCTTTGTTTGACCCTGTCAAACTTAATTAATGTACTGTACATAACTTTCCCATATTCCACATAATTATTTCTAAACCACCTGTATAAGATGTTCTTATCTTATCAAGCTGTAGTTCAACTGCTGTCAAAAGTTTCTTTTCTCATTAGTAAACTAAAAAGGAACTATTTTATCTCTGTGATTTATATGCATTTCAAGGACTCGAAACAACTCTGTGTAACTTGAAACTATTCTACTTCTAAGCAATCTTTTGCAAGCATTCATAAATGATTATAAAATAAGTATCTAATTTCTCTAACATTTCCCCCATGTTTATACTCATTTATGACAGTTCTTTCAGCACTTCAGCTTTCAGGATTTCACCAAGGTCCATCATATAGTTCACGCATGAGAGTCAGGGGTAAAGTTCTTACTCGCCCTCATCTGTTTTAGAATGAAGTCCAGAATAGAGTTCATTTAGATCTCTTTGGAGAAACATAGTCTTTGTCAAGGATGTGTCAATGAACCGTTGAAGGAGTCCTCGGACACAGGGAATGCAACAGCAACCACACAGTGTCAGTACTGTGGCTGCCATCACTATTGAGATTAACATATTTCTCACCAGTTCACCCCATTTACCGAACCATGTCTCAAAGAGTCCAGCCAGAGGATCTTCCACACCAGAGTTTTCTGCCAGTTCTTCGTACAGCATCTGCAATCCTTGCAGGGCCTTTGTTATGCTACCATTAGGGGCTTTATTGTTAGGAACGAAGGTGCAACAAAAGGTTCCGAACATCTTGCACACCCCTCCCTTCTCTGCCAACAGCATATCAAGAGCAATACGATTCTACCAGGCTGTCAATGATGTTGCATCCAGTTGGCTGGTTACTCCTTTAAGGCCATCTCTGGTATAGTTCACAAACCTTTGCTGTATTATAGTAGATGTAGTTTATCCAATCGACATAGGTTGAATCCACAAAAAGATGGAGATGAATCCGGAGGATATCTGGTCTTGTGCTTTAAATTCATTAGGGACGCCTCATGGTACTCCAATGGAATCAATGTAGACTTGTCAAACGATCCTTGCGGTGCGTTCCCTTTCATTCGGAAGTGTTGTTTCTTCAACTGTGGCAACTTTATCTCATCACCTGGTATGGCCCTTTCCACCCTGGATCTGATCACTGCTTTCTCTTGACTATTTTGATCCAAACCCAATCCCCTGGTTGGACTAGCGTGTCCTGTTTTGTTGATGTATCTTGACCTGTAAGAGAGTTTGGAGACAAAATCTCCTTAGACATTCATTTTTTTTTCAGTAATTTGTAAATCTATACGTTGTAAACACTTTTTTAATCATCTGTACCATCCCCCCTTTTGAGACATGGGCCTGCCCATGACTCAAACTACATATCTAAACAATGAGGTAGGCAATATAGGTTTACCATCTATGCTTATATAAATACCTTCTATCTGTACTGCCCCTTTTGACAACCATTTTCATTTCTCAGCCTCGGGTGCAGATTTTTGCATTTCTATTAACCATGTTTCATCTATCACGCTCTGCATTTCTGCTGGTTTCGCAAGATTGGAATGTACTTATATCAATAACAGAAAATACGTTGTTCTCAGGCTGGAGGTCATTCAGGAGGACATGGGGAGTCAGCCACTACTGCCACATCTTTATTTATTGCTTGTAAGTCCTGAATGAGTCTCCAGCCTCCTTGTGGCTTCTTAACAGGAAAAAATGGTGTAACACATGGTGAATCTGGACACTCTATGACCATACCCCTACCCTGCTTTTTCCTGACCACAGGATCCATTCCTCTGCATCCTTTCTCAAAGGGCACCATTTCTTGATGCGGTCTCACAGTACTTTTGGGGGTGATATGCACTTCACTTGCTGCTTTAATGGGTCCTACATCACCTTTTCTTGTTGACCAAAGGTGGTCAGGGATGTCTTTTACTGCATCCTCTTCCTCCCAGGTCAAGAGGACCAGTCATTACTCTTCACAATGTTCCCCTGAAAGGTGCACCCCTGGTGTACTTTATGTGACCCAATTGAGGCTACAATATTGGATTCACTTCGTTTTTCGTTGTTCTGGTGTCATGTGTACCCAATAATTTAACAAATCTCCCAACTCATACCATTCTACTGTAGAGCTTCAAGTAATTGACACATGGGGTGTAACTCTTTTTAGAAGCATAAAAAAAAAATCAACAAATGTTTAAGAATAAGAAAGTATTCTGAGATTTTCTGCTCAGCTCATCAAGTTTCTGTCTAAAGGCACCAGACATAATTCCCTAAACGTGCCCCTTAGAGAGATACAGAGTACTGAGATGAACTGTCACAAAAGTGATTTAATGTTGTTGTTGCACATACGTGCAGACAGCTATTTCTAGAATGGTGGCTATACCTTCTACTCTCCTACACTCATACTGAAAGAAATACATTATCTTGTCTAACATGTAAAACCTACAACTGTAATTACATTAGCAGCATTGAATTTATCTACAGATTCAAGCTATGCTGTGACTTTTGGTTCAACAACAGGTAGTACTCAGAGAGCAGCTACAACAATGAGATATATACACAGATTGTATCTAAGCATCCAATCAGGGGAGAAATCATTACAGTCATCTGCACCATCAAAACGTCTAATATTCTTATGACTATAAACTTCAGTATTATTTATGTCACACTGAACCCTCTGCCTATTGCAGTATTTCAGCAAGAAAAGAAAGGGGGCTAATGACTATAAAATAAACAAGCCCTCTTTTCAGTTTAAGACCCTATATTTGCCTACAGATATTTTCCTTCCAGAAGCAGTATGCTAGATACAATGTCGTAAATTTCCTAAAACAAACAACTTTTTTTCTGTAGTTTAAATAACTTCTAACTCCTCAGCCTATTCATGGAGCTATATAGCTGAGGTAACTCTTTCTCTGTGTAGCTTGAATACCTCATCAGGGATGAGGCAGGGGGCCATGCTGTCTCCCTCCCAATCCCAATACAGAGTTTTCAAGGTGATTCTAACCCCTTAAAACTTAGTTTCTTTTCAAATTTATATTAGGTCCTGAAGATTTTGTTTAAAATACATTGTACAGTGAGAATTATGCTGGACCTTGTAGTTTCTCACTTTAACTTTTTCTTCTACCTTGTTCAGGAGGGATTGTTGCATGCACCCATGACCTACAGTACATAGATCCAGGCTACACTAATGATAAGGCTCATTATTAGCCTCCACTACATGTGTTTTGCAAGTACGGTGGGCTCTCGAGCCCCCCTTAGATGGTATAACCGAGATATCAAGTGCAACAAATCCCTGCCCAGCAGGTTAACTGGACATCGTTTAGATATCACATTTTTACATTCAGCTTTTTTGCCCATTAGTGGGTCCTCTATAGGAAGATTTTCTGAAACATCCTCCTCACACATTAACCCGTTTGCTGATTTTACAAAAATTGTACCTTTTTTCTTAACTCCTCTAGGCATGTCCTGGGAATGAATCAGGGTGCTGCATGTCCCTGGTTGACACCTCTTTCTTTTACAACAAGTGTATTTCAGGTTTAATCTCACTCTGTAAATACATTTCCACATTACATATGTCCAATACTTCAGATCCTTCTGAATTTGTTTAATTGTTCATACATTCTATTTCAACTTGCAATCCCTGGCCAAGTGGCCTTTCCTGCCACACAAAAAACATTCACTCCTTTCTTTCCCACCCTCGTAATCCTTATTGCAAAGTCTACGTTGGGAATTTCTTAAGCTTTCTGTACCTCTTTCAGCAACATACACTACCTCTACAGCAAACGCCTTCCTTAAATGAATCCTAGAGTTATCTAACTAGGATTTCACATTGCTATATAATCACACATTTCTTAGATATCTAGAACTATCTGGCTGCTTACTTTCCTGCTTTTAGCGCAGGCTTCAATTTTAATTCTTCTACATAAATTTAACCCAAGAATCCTTGCTTAAGGATGTATCAAAGTCATAACATTTTACCCATTTCTCGAGATATTTTATGTTATCTTTGTCTAATTTGTATATATGTTTAGTATCATCATTTATTTCATTTCACACACTTCTGGCCATTTTAACGTACGTACGCAGTAATTTAAGGTCTTCTCACACAGACACTTATACACTGTTTTCATTAACTCACAGACCGCCACAAATTCCTTAAGAGGTTACTGTACTTTTTCAACCCTCCTAGTCCTGTGCTCTACTAGAAAACATTGGTATTCTTATACCTTTTATACACAATATTTTTGTAAACTCGCAGACCGACACAGAATTTCTTTCCCAATCCTGTGCTCTACTAAAAAACATTGGTATTCTTATACCTTTATAAACAATATTTTTGTAAACTCGCAGACCAACACAGAATTTCTTTCCTAATCCTGTCTTCTACTAAAAAAACATTGGTATTCTTATCTTCTAACCAAATTGAAACAAATTGTGAATTGTTCTTACCTTGAACCAGAATGGGTCTTTTCTGCCAATTCTTGGAAACCCCTCACCTGTCAGGGACCAGTCGGTCGACCGGCCTCTGTTAACGTCAATTCAGACGGAGGACTTTGAAATAAGGAATCTCGTGTGTTCTGAGATTCCCCGTACGGTAACGGCCACCGGTGGTCTGGTCCCTTCACAGGATTTTGAGTTCCGGCTCGAAGGACCAAGTTTGTGAGGGAAATTCACCTTAGACCACACTCTGGATCAAGTTAAGAAGTTTTCTTTATTTGACTCCTACGAGGAGACAAGTTACAACAAAAGGACAGATATTTGCCCATTGGTTCTGATCTCTATGACCTGTGCAATAGCGCAGCATACATAGAGTTCAGCCTTATGGGCTCCTTTCTGACTTGTCTGTCTAACAATTGTAAAACTTGCATTTATATACCTTTACAAGCCTTATCTTAGCCATCTCTCCTAGATATGATTGGTTTCTAAGACCTACATCAATGTAACTAACCATAAATCTGACACTCGTCATACAACCAGACAAACGTATTCATTCCCAGAATTCCTACATGTTTATCAAAATGATTTATAATTGTTTTCATCTATAACTTTAGCCATTAAAATACTTGTATAGAGACAATATGGCACCCAGTCATGTTAAATCAAACCCTCCTTGTCCTGATAAGACTTCACCAACTTCAAGGATAACAGATTTATGACTTTGGGAAAATGAACTTTTAATAAACCCCACCTTATGTGTTATATGTTTCACTATATAATCCTTTATGTATGTATTCATATATTGGTTCTACAAAAAGTTACTGTATCACTTACATATATATATATATATATATATATATATATATATACACACATAAGTATTTCTAAACCACCTGTATAAGATGTTCTTGTCTTATCAGGCTGTAGTTCAACTGCTGTCAAAAGTTTATTTTCTCATTAGTAAACTAAAAATGAACTATCTTATCTCTGTGATTTATATGCATTTCAAGGACTCGAAGCAACTCAAGCATTCATAAATGATTATAAAATAAGTATCTAATTTCTCTAACACTAGCCCCGAGGCTGCTATTGTGCCCCCACAAGATGGTCCTGAGCGGACCCTGCCCCTCATGTTCCTGGGGGTGTTATTTGGTTCTTATTTGGGCCCTGTTGGCCACAAACTGCACTAACTCAGACCTAATCTGTGTGAAACTCTCTCTCTCTCCCCTTGAAACCTCTATCTTCACAGGTGGGACATTTGATGATCTGGACATTGCTGGTCATACTCCAAGCACCCAATAGATGGCGTAAGAGCTCTACCTCTGACTGTCTGGTACAGCGGTTGTGCTTAAGCACTTTTTACATATTAATTTACCCAAGGTTTACCATGTTTATTGTATTGCATAAATTAAATAGAGGAGGGGGCCTGCAGGTTTCCTCTCCCTATCTAACAATATGAAACATGACAAATACAGTTGCTAAGGGCTTATTACTCCTGTCATAGAATATAAGAGGTATGGGGGATAAAGTTAAGAGAAATGCAATATTTAAGTGCTTTAGCAGACTGCAACCCCACCTGGTGTGTCTCCAAGAGACAGCCTGACTCTGTCCATCTGCTGCACTCCCGCAATTTCACTCCACACATTCTTCCTACTCTAGAGGGATCAGTATGTTGATCTCAGCCAACATTTACTTTGAATGCATTCAACAGCAGATTGACAGAGAAGGTAAATTTTTCTTCTTTTTATGCAAGCTAAACGGGTTCAGATGTATTATTGCTGCAATATATATCCCCCCACCATTTTCTGCGGTCTCCCTCAAGAGCCTAGCTCAAGTTATGGCATTGCACCCTAACTTACTGGTACGGGCCTTGGGGGACTTTAATGACACTCTGGACTCACACCTAGACAAAATGTTCGTAACGCCCAGATCCACTAGACCCACTGTGGGTAAGACTGCTTTTGCATCTCTGCTACAGGAACTGGGACTCCACGATGTGTGGCGAGAGAGACATGCCACTTACCGATGCTACTCGGCCACACATGGTGGACTTTCACGGCTGGATGTTACTGATTCCTTGGACCGCCCACTGTGGAGAGTGAACCCCTTTTGGATGACACTATTTCCGCCTTCAGATGGCATCCCGGGGGGTAATTTAAGGAGTTCCTGACTTTTAATAGACACTCTGCCAGTGCAGCAGTGATATGGGACTCACTTAAGGCTTTCCTGAGGGGCTGCCTTATTCAGGAGATTACAGGTATCAAGAACCGCTCTAGGAAATGGGAAGAGATACTTTCTTCAACAAAGCTATTTTGAAGAGGGGGAAAACACCGGGCATCTCCTGGCACTAGTGGCCAGGGAGCAAAGGGACCCTTTTATTATCACAGCTATAAGGTCCACAACAGGGGAAATACACACTCTTAACCCTGACATATTGAATGATTTCAATCAGTTTTACGAATTCCTCTATAGCTAGATATGCTCCATCTGATCTAACACTGTTTTTGCAGGCTTGTCCCTTTCGCCAACTATCTTATGCTGAAAGGGACATGCTGAACTCTACAATTACCCTGGCGGAACTAACGGAAGCATTAGAGGGGGCCCCGCACCATAAATCTCCGGGTTTGGATGGCCTGCCGGCTGAGGTATACTCACGGTATGGTAAAATCCTTCTTCCACCTCTGCTGCAGGCCCTATCTAAAGCTGTTGAGACAGGTTACTTGCCGGATAGTATGCAAGAGGTCATTATAGTGGTGCTTCCCAAGCCAGCTAAGGATAGACTCTTGCCAGATTCATACCGCCCGATTTCTTTGTTTAACTCGGACGTTAAGCTACTGGCACGAGTTTTGGCCACTAGACTCTCAGACTTCACATTAATAACAATCTTTCCCCATCTTTCGCTCTGCACAGGGGCACCCGTCAGGGATGCCCATTAATCCCCATTGCTGTTTGCTCTGGTGGTAGAGCTTCTGGCCATTTTGATCCGTAACACACCTGAGGTTTTGGGGTTCCATAGAGGTCCGCTGGAAGACAAGATATTCCTTCATGCAAATGATGCACTCATTTACCTGGGAGACACAGCAGCCTCTTTGTGAGCAGTGATGGGGATTATCACAGATTTTGGCAGGTTCTCGGGCTTTACTATAAACTGGTCCAAGTCAATATTAATGCCCATAGACCCCTTGACAGCACCATTACCCACTGGAGCAAGCCAAATTGCCATAGCAAACAGTTTTAAATACCTGGGGGTCATAGTTACCCCAGATCCGTCCGACTACTTGCGGCTGAATCTGGGTCCACTCTTAGAGAGACAGAAAGTCAAATGCACTAGCTGGTGTAAGCTTCCTCTGTCGGTGGTAGGCAGAGTGAATTAAAATGGTATGGGCACCTCAACTCCTGTATATTTTTCACAACTCCCCTATGTGGATCTCAAATAAATGGTTCAAACGCATGGACTCTTTAATGCGAGACCTAATATGGAAGAAAAAGAAGGCTAGAATTAGTTTGACCACCTTACAATACGGGAAGGACCGGGGAGGACTGGCAGTGCCACACCCCAAAATGTATTTTTTAGCTGCACAAATTCAACAACTAGCAGGGTGGGGGCAGGATGCAGGTGAACACCCTGTAGCTAAATTGGTGATTATGTTTTACCGCGAATTAAAGGTAACTTCCCATATGGTGATGGGTTTACCCAGTGTCCCATCCCCGGCTCCGACTGGTAACCTAGTTAGGAAAATATGGAAGGAATTCCTAAAAGCCTTGACTATTCGGGGCCCACTCCCCCTTAAACCCTTGTGGAACAATCCCAGGTATACAGAACTCTTAGAACTGCAAGGATTCTCTCCCTGGAGACAGAGGGGGATATGGTTCTTCCCTCAACTCTATGAGGGGACCATCCTGAAAACATACAAACAGCTATGCACAGAATTCCAGCTCACCTCAAGGGGCTTTTATAAATATCTCCAACTTAGACATGCCCTGAGGGCACAGCAGCAAACACACTCCTTAGTATTGTCATCCTCTTCTTTGCTGATGTAAGTCCTCCGGGTGGACACCAGGAAGTGACTGATATCTAAGATATATGCAAGTTGCTGTCCTCTATCAAGGATCACGCCTCTTTCAAATGTTAGAACTAAGTGGGTGGAAGATATTGGAGATATAGATGGGGGTCAATGGGACATGGCTTTGGAATCAATACCTGCAACCGCTGTCTCAGTCTCTCACAAACTCTCGCAACTGTTTTTTCTACATAGAGCCTATAGAACACCCATACAACTTCATGGATAGGGCAGGAGGGACCCTCCTCTCTGTCCAAAATGTAAAGTGCACCGAGGGGACTTTATACATCTACTTTGGAGATGCCCCAAACTCCACCGATATTGGACGGAAATATCCCAGTGTATCTCTAGACTAGCTCAGGTAACGGTACCCCTGAACCCCCTGGTGCACTTACTAGGGGCAATTGACGAGGAGATGTACCCGAGGGGAATGTATCACATGATAACCAGGCTGTTATACCTGGCTAGATTATATAACTTATAGCTAGATATTGGAAGGCATCTACAGTCCCTACCGGGAAACAATGGATTACCTATGTTAACTCGGTTCTTCTCAGGGAGTGACTAGCTTATAGCCACAGGAAAGCTGTGAAAAAATTTAAGCTCACTTGGCAACCATGGCTGGATGATCCCAATCTTGCCCCACCACAATTTGTGATGGACAGACTTCTGCATTAGAGACCCGCCATTCATTTCGGGGCGGGGTGGGGGGTGAGAGAGAGAGGAGGAGGGAGGTAGGAGAAACAAGTTAGGTCATGTGTACAGGTAAAGCATTAGAATCCACATGATGCGTTAGTTGAAGAAATTATTAATACCGTTCTAACAAATTGGACTGAAAGTGCTAGTTGGTGTTTTAGTTGAAAAATCACAATATCTGTATTGCCTTCTGATATTGCTCATGTACTATGGATACTTGATGCAATTTGTATAACATGTTTATTCTTACACTCACTGGATGCAACTATTGTATACATTGAAAGAGCAATTTCTCAATAAAAAAGTTTTGATGCAAAAAAGAAAAAAGAGAAGTTGGGGCTTTTTTAGTTATTTTAGAATTATACTTACCTAGGTGGATGCAGCATCGATCCAATGCTACATCTGTTCTCCACTGGCTCTATGGCTGAGAACCGAGTGATCAAACACTGTCAATCGCTCAGTTCTCAGAACTCCCCGAGCAAAGAGCAAAACGCTGGTGACTGTGGTGGCTCACTGGGAGGCTGAGCAGGGTGGTGGTTCAGGCATGTGGGCGGATCCCGTCCATATGTTTGCAATCTTTCCCGAGCACTGACCAGCTCTGTATGCTGAAAACAGGTCACAGGAGTGCAGAACAAACTGCACTCCTGTGATCCACAGGAGAAGTACAGCCAAACGAGCTTTGGCTGTACTTCTCCTTTAATATTGGGGACTGGCTAACAGAAAAGATGTGGACCTAGGAATGGAGGCTTTATCCTAGCCATAGTTCTAAAAGACCTTCAAGCTCCAGGACCTAGATCACAATTTTTTAAAGTGGTTCTAAAAGCAAAAGGTTCTTTACCTTAAAAGAAAAGTTTACCTTTACAGAAAACATAATAAATACACATAATTTTGCAGAAAAAAGTGTGATTTTTTTTTTCCTGCAGGAGCCTGGAAAGCATTTCTTCTATGATCAGTAAACCATGGGTGCAATGTGGGCCCTCACTTTCTACCTGTACCCAGGGCCGCTTTTAAGGCAGGGCAAAAGGGGCAGCTGCCCTGGGCCCCACCGTTGTTGTGGGGCCCAAAGCAGCTGCCTTATACTTGCCAACTATCCCAGTTTAAATTCCCTTGTCCCTTGAAAGTTTTAGTCCCGTGCTGTGTCCCAGTATCTCAGTGTGAGCTTCTGTTACTAAAACAGCTAATAGTGCCCAGCTCTGCCCAATTGCACTTATACATTTATACATATTCTTCCTCTTAAATTCCTTTTTTATTCTTTCTGAACTAGATTAATAACATGGTATTGAATTTATATTATTTATACATATATATATATATGCAGATTGCTTAACCCAATTTGAAGATCTTTCTCTCTGGACGCCCACTTATGTGGAGGACAGCATTCCCCGATCATTCTATTTTATTACTTTTTTCTTTCCTTTTAGTGGAAAATGTAAATAGATATCTGGTTATGATTATATATTTATAATTCCATATTGAGAAGCCTACTCCCATTGCCCGCTTTTTAAATCATCTATATGATATAGCCGTCCCCATAGTCCCCATATCGCACACCCCAGCCTTCCTTCCTTTTTTTCTTTTCCTCTCTGTTTTTGCTCTTTCTCTCTCTCTCCCTATTGTTTTGTCTTTCTTTCCTTCTCTTTTGGTTTCCCTGTTCTGTTCTTCTTTAGGCTCCCTTTGTACCTCCTACATGTCAATAGAGGTTTTAGGTTCTGGCCTAGAGACATGTTTCTAACTGCCAATATTACAGGGATGGCAATATCATACTATATATGAATATATGCTAAATTATTTTATTAATGTAGAATGCAATGAATTTATGTTTATTCTTTTGTTCATAGAATATGCCAAAAGCTCCTGAGGAAGCGTTATTGAAGGTGTAACATGTAGAGCAAGTTGAGCTGAGTTATTATGATACACTGTCTCTTTTGAAACCTGTTACGATTGAACAAGTAAACTGATCGAATATCCGAATCCTGTTCAAACATGTACTAATTATGTAGATGGTGTACTTAACATGCTCATAGGTATTATCATAGGTATTATCTGTGAATATATGCATCTGTCAATATATGTATGTGTTTTTTAGCTTTATCTTTTGTAATAAATATTCAAATTCTTTTAAAAAAAAAACCTTCTGTGTTATGCCTATATAGTCCATCACTTCAAATTTCGTTCTAAAAATCTGCCCAGTTGCAGTGTACAGATGATTCACCTGCAGACCCTGTGTTTACATGTAAATAATCTGCACTGATATGTAAATAGTGGCAGCATTAATATATAAACAGCCACGGAGCGGCTGCATTGATACAGTATGTAAATAGAGGCAGCATTCATATGTATATCATGCCCCACTGAAATCATATCCACCATCACTTCTGCTGAATGCTGCCCACTGGGGAGGTAAAGGGGCATGCTTGAAAGTTCTGCCTACAACTGTGGCCATTAAGCCTAACATCAGCCTGTTTTGCAAAAGGTAAGCAAATTGGAGGTGGAACCCTTTTTGAAAATAACATCGTGCCACAGCACCGTGAATTTTTGGTGCATGTGAATATGTACATCTCAGTAGACGCATGAGGGTGTCAAACAATTAATAGCACTGCTGTGTATCTGCTAAAGAGCAGGACGTTTCTGTGGTGTCAGGAGAGCAATTTTGCATGCGTTCCCAGCGCACAAATGTGAACGCAAGCTAAATGTCTTGGTTACATTGGCGGTCAGTGTAAATCTTCTCATTACATCGGGGCTTGGTGTACAATTCTTTCATTCACACCAGTGGCCAGTTTGAATCCCCACTTACATTGGGGCTTACTATGAATGCTCTTATTACATTAGTGGTCAGTGTAAATCCCCATTACATTGGTGGCCAGTGTAGAAATTTCTCTTTATATTGGTAATTGGTAAAAAAATCCAAACTTGCATTTGTGGTCAGTTTTGAATCCTCCCTTACATTGGTGGTCCAGGTAGAAGCCCCTCTTAAATTGGTGGTGAGTGTAAATCCCCCCTTAAATTGATGTCAATTCTTCATTACATTGGGGATCAGTGTACATTTCCCTTTACATTGGTGGTAAGTGCAGAACTGCCCTTACACTGGTGGTCAGTGTTAATCCCCCCTAACATTGCTGGTCAGTATAGAAGTGTCAACTTACATGAAGGTCATTGTATAGTCCCCCTTACACTGGTGGTTGGTGTATATGTTCATATTACATTGGTGTCAGTGTAGAAATCCCTCTTTATATTGGTGGGTGGGGTAAAATCCCCTGTTACATGGTGGTCAGTGTTAATTCCCTACTCACATTGGTGGTCAGTGTAAATCCCCCCTCACATTGGTGGTCATTGTAAATTCCCCATTACATTGGTGGTCATTGTAAATCCCCCACTATTTACTTGCCAAAAATTTCCAGCTTTGCTTTACATGATTTAGAATTTGCCACAGTGTACTGCTAACTAATCCCATCCCCTCACCACTGATCCCACCAACCCCCAGCATTGCCACTGATCACACCCCCCCCCCCTCCCCCAGCATTGGCACTGATCTCAGGTGTCCTATAATCCCTAGCAATTTTCTGTTTATTGATGGGTCCCCTCACCTCCCGAGTCCACGGGGGCAGTCAGTAAGGAGATGCTGTGCTATAACCTTTAGCAACCAATCATTGAACAGTTATGATGTGCACTAATCTCTTGCAACCAATCATTGAGCTGTAAGGATATACAGTACCTCTAGCAACCAATCGGTGAGCAGTAATAATGTGCAGTAACCTCTAGCAACCAATTAATGAGCAGTAAGTATGTTCAGTAACCTCTAGCAACCAAGCAGTGAGCAGTATTGATGTACAGTAATCTCTAGCAACCAGTCAACAAGCAGAAGTCATGTGCTATAACCTCTAGAAAATAATCAGTGAGCCATAATGTGTGCTGTAACCTCTAGCAGCCAGATCAGTGAGTGGTAATGATACACTGTAACATTACCACTACACCTGTGATACACAGATGTAGAGCGAAATTGCATGGAGGGGAGCCCCCCAAGAAAATGTTTGCCCAGGGTCCAATCAATATTAAAGACGGCCCTGCCTGTACCTCTGTATAAGCTTTCTGTTTGAAAGCCTGTGGACTACAAGAACGCTCATCAGCACTCCCGCAGCCCACTAAAACTAAAAGTCCGCCTGCCGCAGTGGAAGACAGTACTTGTAGTTTATTCATTCATTTACAGGAATCTGTGAATAATTGATGCGGCAGTGTGCATAGAGCACAGGCACATACATTCTCTGCATTATTAATCCTCACTCGATCCATTGTTGTCCCGTGTGCAGCAGCACTGCTCCTTACTACCTGCATTCACAGGAATCTCTAAAAGCAGTGGGAGCCATAGGCTCCCACTGCTGTCAGTCAAAAAACTGTGAGGAAGGAGCGGGGGCATGGAGGCGCCTTGCTGAGTCTATGGAGGCACATAGCTCTGCTCACCACACAGGGCCTGTTGAGGGGGCACTTGGAGAAGAGGAGGTGCAATCAGCACTGCTGTCAGTCAAAAACCTGTGAGGAAGGAGCGGGGGCATGGAGGTGCCTTGCTGTGTCTATGGACGCACATAGCTCTGCTCACCACACAGGGCCTGTTGAGGGGGCACTTGGAGAAGAGGAGGTGCAATCAGCACTCGTGGGGGACCCCAGAAGAGGAGATAAGGGACCACTTTGTGCAATACCATTGCACAGAGCAGGTAAGTATACCCTCTTTTTTATTTCAATTTAAAAATATCCAAAATAAACATTTGAAGGCTGCAGTAGTGTAAGCAGGGTTGTTTATTTGTTGAATTTCATTCATACCACGTTTTGAGTAGTTGGCATCGGCAAACAGTCATCAGCAAGCTAGAACATTTCATACACTTCCAAAAAAACCTTATACCCATACTATTCTTTCTGTACCACTGGAAATGTAGGTGTCTGCAGCTGCTTTGTATACTACTTATAGCAATTGACATATGTGTCTTTCTGAGTCAGTTTGCCTTGTATATTGTGTATATATTTGGAAATTTATGGGCGAGAATCTGTAACTCAAGTGAAGGTACATTGCACATCTGCCTGACAGCTTCTCATAAGCATGATGGAGCGCAACTATGTAGTCAGGAGCACTGAAAATGCGCGTTATTTTAATCACTAGAATTTAACCCATGCCGTTCCAAGAACATTTTTCAGAGTGAATACATATACAAGAATCAAAATATCTGGCATTTATAAGCATAGTGTACTTACAGAGGAGTTTAAGTAATTTATTTTAAAATTAAAAGTCAGCAGCTACAAAAACTGTAGCTGTTGACTTTTTATAAACAGACACTCACCTGTTCAGGGATTAATCTGAACCAGTTTCTTCACTGGTCTTTGGGTCCCAGTGCCGGCATGTTAACTTTGGGCACATGGCTTTGGCTACTTGAGGCTTCACATCGGGCTGCCCACTGTGCATGCGTGAGCCACGCTGTACTTTGTGAATGGTCCCGCAGCCTTCTGGGACCTGTGATGTGTACCACAAGTCTCTGAGCAGAGATGTGGGAGGAAAACTTTTGCTCAGATTGCCTAGGCGATCCGGGTGAACGTAGGGGGCGGGTACTTGTCAAAACTAGGTATACCGCCCCCCCCCCCCTCTAAAAAAAATCTTCCAAATGTGGCAGAGGAGGAGAAACTGTGGAAATTCTCCTTTTGGGTGAAGATCCACTTTTAGTTGTAGGATTTTTGCTTAACTGTATAGCTAATGAAGACTGTCTGCGTGTATGGTGACAGCTAGTTATCATTAGCTATGAATCAAGGTGAAGAGGCTGGGAATCAACCACAGTGATCATGGCTGTATTACAGGGATGCACACCTCTGAGCAGTCACTTATGATCATGCTCTTAAAGCATCTGTAAAGTGAAGGAAATGGGGCAGGGATTTATATCTGTTGGGTAATAATAATTACAATAATAATAGTATGGTACATATATTCCAGAAGTCTTTTAATCCTTGCAGAAATATGACTGCAATAGCTGTAAATTAGCCTTTCAAAACTGGCGTGTCGCAGCACCCGATCACACACCTCCAGCATGGAGCCTGAGCTGTCACCATCAGTCTGTTATCTTGTCTCAAGCTGTAACCTTGTCTCAGAATAACAACTGGAAGCTGGATTGGCTCCCAATCACATGATCACTGTAATAGTCAATCACAGTGATCACTAGTATTAGAACCCACCCCCGCACTGTTTCTCCTCTGTGAATCTCTTTCTCCTCACTAGATGATATATCTTTGCAAATATTTACCACCAAATGAAGGCCCAGTTTGTACTGAAAAAAAAACAAAATGAACCTAGGGTGCCTCGAGGTTCTGCATACTTTTAAAAGGTGCTGTGACTGAAATTTTTTGAAAAACAATGCTTCAACTCTTTGTAGCTAAGAAGGGTGGCGATGGTCTTTTTATGAAGAGTGGCTGATAAACGTGACTCTTGATCAATAGTTGGGAATGAAAGCTTTCTTTGGCAGCTTGGTTACTGTTCTGGGAGCGTGCGAAAAGCATGCGTTTAGCACAAATATCTCTGCCTCCCATGGATGCATATGTGCATTAAAGCTCACTCTGTTTGCCACTGCACATCATATGCATTATGTGAGCAGCAAGAGGTTAAAGTGGTTCTAAAGGCAAAAGTTTTTTTTAATCTTAATGCATTCTATCTTTTGTGTGTAGCTCTCCCCTCACCCCTCCTACTACTTACCTGAGCCCCATCTTGATCCAGTGATGGATCCTCAGCTGTCCGGGACTCTCCCTCCTCTTTGGCTAAGACAGCAGAGGGTGCCATTGGCTCCTGCTGCTGTCAATCAAAGTCAGTGAACCAATGAGAGAGATGGGACAGGGCAGAGCCACGGCTCCCTGCCTGAAGAGACACACAAAGCAGCGGCTCGGCTCAGGTGCCCCGTAGCAAGCTTCTTGGTCACTCAGAAGGAGGGAGGGGCTAGGAGTGCTAGCAAGGGACCCGAGAAGAGGAGGATCTTGGCTGATCTGTACAAATCCACTGCACACTGAGCAGGTAAGTGTAACATTAAAAAACAAGACTTTAATATCAATTTACCAATAGCCGACCAGCCGCCGTTATTATACTGTGGCAGGTTGGCACGATCCCGTGAATCGCCTTATGTGTACATCAGCACCTTTAAGGGCGCGCACCTGCTGCACATCCACCTATGATCGCGGGCATGAGAGCCAGAACGGTGTGTGTGTAGTGTTAACCCCTTCCTTGCCAGTGACAGTTATACAGTAATCAGTGCATTTTTATAGCACTGATCACTGTATAAATGTCAATGGTCCCAAAAAAGTGTCAAAAGTGTCCGATCCGTCCACCGCAATGTCGCAGTCCTGCTAAAAATCGCTGATCGCCGCCATTACTAGTAAAAAAAATAATAATAAAAATGCCATAAATCTATCCCCTATTTTGTAGACGCTATAACTTTTGCGCAAACCAATCAATATATGCTTATTGTGTTTTCTTTTTTACCAAAAATATGTAGAAGAGTATAAATCTGCCTAAACTGGTGAAGAAATTCGTTTTTTTACATTTTTTGGGGGGGATATTTATTATAGCAAAAAGTTAAAAATATTGTTTTTTTTTTCAAAATTGTCGATCTTTTTTTGTTTATAGCGCAAAAAATAAAAACCGCAGAGGTGATCAAATACCACCAAAAGAAAGCTCTATTTGTGGATAAAAAAGGACGTCAATTTTGTTTGGGTACAGCGACGCACGACAGTGCAATTGTCAGTTAAATCGACACAGTGCCGTATCGCAAAAAATGGCCTGGTCATTAAGGGACAAATCTTCCGGTCTGTAAGTGGTTAAGCAGTATTGCCTGCCTTCCTCTCCAAACAAACTTCTGTGCTGCCTTCCCCCCTTACTTCACAACTGCTGCTATTTGTGAAGAGTTCCATTGATTGAAATGTATTTGAAGTACTGTTTTCTGCAGGAGCCATGGCTGCAAAAAGCAGATTTATTGCAGAGAGAGGGCCACAGAAGTGTGTTTGCTGAGCCATTGTTTGCTAAAGCGTCTTTATAATGCCAGTACTGCTTAGCTTTATTAACCCTCCCTGGAATGAATGACAGCAGCTTCTGTCTGGAGTCATACTGCCAAAATTTAGAGAATCCGCACACAACAAAGGGATATTATGCAGAGAATGATCCATACTTCCTCAGATGCTGAAGGCAAAGTGTGGCAAGTGAGGTCACCCAAGCACAGCAGTAGGTGGCTCTCTACATAAAATGCTTAGATCCACTGTCAGTCAGTCCAGGCAGGACAGAACAGTGGATGTGTAAGTCTTTGATGTCACAGGCAGGCCTGTTGTGCCTACATCCTTTGTTCCAAAGGGAGAAAAAAGTGTACACAAACTGACCGTCCTAACATGTGTTTGCAGCCATGGTTAGCATGGTAAGGACAACACAGGAAGCCTGGTAATGCAGAGGACACTCTCAGAATAAACAGGTATTTTAGTAGTCTATCAAATACAAACAAGAAAAAAAAGCAATAAAACTGTTAACTGCAACTGACAAATGAATTAAAAGCAAGTTACATTTAAATTGTATTTCCACTTTTACGGCCAAATTGGGATAATACCTACTTTATATGTTTATATAACATAGCAAAACTGTTATGGCCCCGAAAACCACCCTTCCTAACCTTCTGAGTAAACTCCACAACTATGGGAACTTCAATAACTTTAGGGTAAACCTGCATAATTCAGAAATGCTGAACGTCACACTTCCTCCTACTAAGGTTTTTTTAGTTCCTCCTTCCTTTTCCTGTGGGTGACTTCCCATCTCTCATACTTGGGTGTGAAGCTTACATCATAAAAAGACAAGGTGTTCTCTGCCAACTTCCCGCCTATTCTTTCTGTTATTTGGGAAGACCTTCACAAGTCGCACCATAAAGCCTATACCTTGATGGTAGAAATGCCATCCTCAATATGAACATCATGCCCAGAATCTTATATTTATTTCATACTCTGCTGGTACTTCTTTCCCAGTCCTTCCTGAAGTTGATTCGGGTAGATTTCATAAGTTTTGTCTGGGCAAAATCGCATCCCCGTCTATCTCATTCCTCTCTTTCGATTCTTAAGGTTAATGGGGGGTGGTGTTTCCAGATTTGAGCAAACATTATCAAGCAGTACATCTCTCTAGAGCCATAGCTTGGTGTAGAAATGTTGCCTCTAAACAATGGGCTGACATCCTGCTATGGTGTTTATCCTGGATAGCACTTGACCTACTCTTTTCATTCAAAACACACCCCCTTATAGGCCCCACTCTTATGGTCCTGAATCAGTGTTGTGACTCCTTTGACTCTGGATTTTAAGTCACTAGGTTGCTCCCAGTGCTGGGTATTTTGGCTCCCCCCCCCCCCCGGCATGATTGATAGGAGATTTTGCCAACTTGTACAACAGGGAGTCTTTAGACTTTGTTACCAGCACAGGCCTAAAACCCATCTTGGAACTTTAGCGGCTTAGTGACCCTCCGTTGGACACCTGAAGACCTCTGCAACTTGCCCTTTTTTTAATCATGATACTTAAGTGGGGTATATCTTCCCATCCTGACTCTCCCTTTGAAACCGTGTGCCCGGAACTAGGGCCATCCTTACAAGCAGTCTCGTGACTTAACGCCTGTTAATACAACCTCCAGATTCCTATGTACCGCCCTCCTTACTCAAGTGGGAGAGAGGCCTGGGCCTTGCACATCAGAAATGAGGGGCCACGTTCAATACTTCACCCATAATTCTTCCATAGCCTCCAAACTAGGATACAAAAAGCTAAATACAAAATGCAAAATGTAGAAGAAGCAGACTGTTCCATTTGCCACGTTTTCTGGGCCTGCAAAAACCTTGAAAGGTTTTGGACCAGAGTACAGGAAATTATCAGGCAGCTGAATGTCTGATTTAGGTACGAAACCAGCCAGGTACCTGCTGCATCTCTCGGATCTCCCCGAAACACAAATATAAGACATCTATGCTAGTCCATCCATTAAATGCCACCAGGGTGTGTATATCGCCGCTTTGGAAGCAAGATTCTCCCCCTTTGATTTCAATGTGGTTTGCCAGGATAATGAAAATCCACACTATCGAAAGTATCATGGCAGCCCTACGAGGCAAGGAAGAGAAATTCAGGTGCATGTGGGTTATATTGGACTTTTTTCACTTGCTCCAGCGAATACCCTGATTACATTCCACCTCCTCCTTTCTTTTTTCATTTTCCTCTATTTTTGCATTCCTTTTCCAACTGCTAAACTTTGCCTTAGCTTTTCCATTTTGGATGTGTGTAGTGAATAGGTTTAATTTGGACAGGATGACTGCCGGGCTTCATTTAGTTTTTATTTTGGGTACTCTACATGTTTGTGGTCAATTGTTTGAGTTGACAATACTTTGTTCTGTGCCCCTTCATATGTATGGATGCTTTAACTGCGGCTGCACCACTTGCTTAAAAATTCTTACTTGCTCTCTCCGCTTTGTAATGTTTATCGGAATGTAGTGTAATATTTAACTTAATCAACCCTGTCTGTACTGTGCTTGCAGTTCTTTATTATCAGCTGTAAACTAGATTTTGACGCTGCATGTCATAACAAAGGGTTAAAAATTTAGAACCCTTCCTTCCTCGCATTGTACATTAATGAGCTATGGTTTAGTCCAGGGGTGTCCAAACTTTTTTCAAAGAGGGCCAGATTTCATGAAGTGAACATGCGTGAGGGCCGACCATTTTGCCTGACATTCTTTGAACCATTAAAATTAAATGCAAATTAACTAATACACTGCCCAACAAGAATTCTCTTGCCTTTATTGCTGTGTGTGGTGAAGAGTCTAAGGATGAACTTGGGCGTTTGGACATCGAAAGAAGTTCTGGACAGCTGCACTCCAAAAAAATATATTTTGCCTTTTATTCAAAAAATGTCATCTAAAATACGGGTCACAGCAGAGCGGAACAAAGCTTACGCGTTTCACACTACAAACAGTGTTTAATCATAGCTAAGCTTGGGCGTGTTATTTGGATATACTGTATTTATCGGCGTATAACACGCACAGGCTTATAACACGCACCTTCACTTTAAGAGGGAAGTTTCAGGAAAAAACTTAAAATTTAAATACAGAACTGTGAAGCAAATAAAGGGCCATCAATGCAGCCTAATCAGCGCCCATCTGCTGCCTCACTATTGCCATGAATGCAGCCTCACCATTGCCATGAATGCAGCCTCACCATTGCCATGAATGCAGCTTCACAAATGCCATGAATGCAGCCTCACCATTGCCATGAATGCAGCCTCTGAATGCAACCTGATAGACAGAAAAATGATGCAAAATGAATGTAAAATGATAGACAGAACAGTTGTCCAATGCCAGCCCAGGAGTTGGGACTTCCTATTACAGAGGCCCACGTGTAAACAGGAAATTCTCCTGTATGTAATCTGATGGCAGTCATCCTGCCCCCTCCCTGTCCCCTCTGAGGCTGCCAGAACTGAACGATAAATACAGTTTATATCTTTTGTGGCCCCCACAATGAGCGGTGCTCGGGATCAAAAGGTATATAAATATATATATATATATATATATATATATATATATATATATATATATATATAAAATATCTGTCCAAATTACCAGTGCAGCCGTATTAAACCGGAACACAGGCCGCACTTTGAACATGCCTGGTTTAGTCTCTACGAGGACAAAGACACTGAGACTGCCCATAATTTCTTAGGCAGGCCACAGGTTGCAGGGAAGAAATTCGCACGATTCCCCCATTAACACAGACAGTGCTGACAGGAGGTTCCTCCTGCCCAGTAATTGTCTGCTCCTGGTGGGGGAAGACAGTGATTATCGCTAGCAGCTATAGCAGCCATTGTCAATAAAAGTGAATTTGGCAGATTTATCAAGCAAGTAAACACTAAATTAAGGAACCCCATTTGGAATTGTAAAAAACTCAGAGTAGCATTCTCAATTCTGACATCCCATAAATATAAGGGGGGTATGAATCTACGTGATATACAAAATTACTATTATGCCACACTACTAGACCAATTGAAACACTGAGTCCTTTCCACTGATGATAAACTATGGCTATCCATGGAAAAATAATCCACTAAGGGTAATGATCTGTTTGCTTTAGCAATAGCATATACTCTGTTCCCTAAGGTTATGAAACCTAAACTTTTGTCCATCAAAGCTACATTGTTAGCATGGAAATTTATCTCATCAAGTTTTCACCTTTTTGGTGAAGTACACAATATACCGATTCCACTGAGAGCCTTAGATTATTGTAAGGCGCGACTCTCGATGGATAAATGGATTAACCAAAGATTTAACTTTTATGATAATCTTTTTTCAGAGGATAAGCACATTTTAATTAACAAACTTCATAAATACAATCACTTGAAGAAATTCAGCCCAAAAAAAGATTGTACATTCCAACATTAATTTGGAAGCATATTTCTATCATCAAAAAGATTTAATAACTAAAGGTATTGCTTTCTTTTATAAGATGATCTCTCAGTACCCCAAGTTTGTGAAAAAACATAATATGTTAAAGTGGGAAAAAGATCTGTCCCAACCCTTTTCTGAAGATTGTTGGTATAAAGCCATGGTCATTAATAAAACAGCCTCTTACTGTTTTGAACATTGGGATATCTCCCAAAAGATATTGAACAGATGGTACCTAACCCCTTAAAAATTGTTTAAAATGTTTACCTCTTCATCCTTATTATACTGGCAGTGTAACAATCAAACAGGTACACTGTATCATACGTTATGGAGCTGTTATAGGGCGTACACACGGTCGGACTTTGTTCGGACATTCCGACAACAAAATCCTAGGATTTTTTCCGACGGATGTTGGCTCAAACTTATTTTGTCTACACACGGTCGCACAAAGTTGTCGGAATTTCCGATCGCCAACCACGCGGTCACGTACACCACGTACGACGAGACTAGAAAAGGCTGGTTCAGAACCAAGCGCGGCACCCTTTGGGCTCCTTTTGCTAATCTCGTGTTAGTAAAAGTTTGGTGAGAGACGATTCGCGCTTTTTCAGACTTGTGGCTTTCAGATCGTTTTCTGCCGTTCAGTTTGTGCTTGTGGGTTTGTATCTGCTTTTCAGTGCGTGCAAGCAAGTTCCGCGTGACTTAGTCATTGTATCCTTGTTCGTTCGTTACTGTTTTTCAGTTCGCTCTTCACAGGCCCTGCTGTTCTTCAGTGCGTTCTGTTACTTCGTTCTGAGCAGCCGACCATTTTCTAGCCATGTTTCGTATGCGTACTTCTTGTAGAGTTTGCGCTGTGCGGGGGCTTGGTGTTGGGGTCCTGACCTTGACACAAGTCCAGTCCATGAACAGGGTGGGGAGGAGTTCATGGACCAAGAATTGGTTGCTTCAGCGTGACCAGTTCTCTCATATGCCTTTGCTCCGTGAGATCCGTGAGAATAATCCTGATGATTTCAGGAACTTTCTCAGGATGACAGACCCCGTGTTTCACCATTTGTTGGCTTCGCTGACCCCCTATATCAGCAGGCAGGATACCTGCATGAGGCAAGCCATCACTCCGGAGCAGAGGTTGGTCGCTACCCTGCGGTATTTGGCCACAGGGAGAAGTCTGCAGGACTTGAAGTTCTCGACAGGCATCTCCCCCCAGGCTCTGGGGATCATTATCCCAGAGACCTGTTCTGCCATCATACAGGTCCTACAGAAGGAGTATATGAAGGTAAGATTTTTATCCTTTTATATCACATTTTATTGTATTGAATGTTTGCTAATATATTGTATTTCTTTCCTCATTCCCTAATTACCATGATTGGAATATGCTGTGAATGTCCCCTTTGTCCTCATGTATGCTGGATTTTTATGTAATTATTATTTTATATCCTTCATACATATTTGCCCTTCACTAACCTCCCCAGCATGGTGTCTCCTGCCCTATATTCACCTCATGTAGTTGTTAGGTTGCCCGTCTTATCCTTGTGGCCTAGGCTCTTGGAGGTGGCTCAGTGGAGGTCCTCGCCGGCGGTTAATCAATTACACATACACACACATTAGGTATGCTGAAATGATTACAAGTCTTTATTTTTGGATTTGCTTTTTTATGCTGTCTTTACAAGACTCTGCCCACAATTTGGGGGCCAATCAAAATGATAATACATATTAGCATATTCGGTAATTTCTTAATCATATCTCAATCTTGTGATTTTCCAAACATTAATAATGTCTACATCTTGTGATATCAAAATGGTGACCCCTGTAGTTCAAGTTAATAGGTCAAAACATTCCTTATCCTCTGTCACTTGTCTGCTGGACAACCACAGCTTCCCTAAAAAAACTAAGGTTAGCTGTTATGCCCGACAACAATGTACAGAGACAAAACCACAAGCAGATGTTTCCTCAGATGGAGACAGAAAAGAGGAAAAACAGACAGGATGATATATTTTAGTAAAATCATAAGACAGTCTGACCTTCATTAAAATATACTAAGATATGTTTCTGATTATTAAAGCAAAATAAGCAATGTGAAATCATGAACAGAGTGAAATCAACAATTAATCAATAATGAAATGTAATATGGAATCTCCTTACAATCCTCCCTTTGACCATTCGATATCATCGAAATGGTCATTCTACCTATTCGTCACGCCTCAAGGAGTCATATTCCTCGGCTACCTTTTCATCATGCCTTAAGGATTCATATCCCTCGGCCTCATTTTCCTGGTTCTCGTACCATACAGTGGGATCTCTGGTAATGGAAGTCAGCTTCATGGTTTCGGAAGGTGCTTCGCTACCCTTTTTGTAGAGGCATTTAAGTAACATGAAGCATGCATACAAGAACAATATGAAAAGCAGTATGGTAAAAATTGTCATTGCAGTGTTCTTAAACCATGAAGTGAGACCTCCCAAACTGAAACCGGTAGAGAAAGGGTCCCATGTTTTCCCAATATCCCTTGCATCCTGTTGTAGCTTGTTTACCTCTTTTCTGTGTTGTGTAATAATGTCATAGTAATCAGGGATCTCGATACTCGTGTTGTGTATCCAAGTGCAGCATTCATAGTCCTCAGTAATTTCACAGAGGCCAGTGAGGGCTGCGCTCATGCTTTCTATAGCAAGGTCATGAAGCTCCAATTGTTTTCTAATAGCTCTGGTTTCTAGGTTTAATTTTGAGATGTCATCAGAGTCCTTCTCCAAGATCTCATCAATAATTGAGGTGTAGTTATTTAGTCTCTTCATCAAATCTATTCCCCAACCTGTCCAGGAAGGGAACCAAGCCCAGGTCATATCTTTCTCTAGGAACATTTCTCTCTTTCCAAGATGTTTTAGAGGGTATCTTGGGTGGGTGCTAGCTTTAAGTAGGTGTCCTTGCCCATTGTCTCCAACTACTCCCATTATAGGAACTATTTTAGCAAGGTAGCACCATCCCTGAGGTTCTTCAGGAATCCATGGGTAACAGAGCAGTTTGCCACAACAGATGTAAGTTGTGTTACCTAATGCCAAGGGTCGTTGACTAACAACGGTCCTTGCACCCTTTGAATGACCAGATGCCATCAGCAGAGCTAACAACTGTGCGACCATGGAGTGGGAACTAGAATTAAAAAGGTCATAGATGGTAGCATTTATCACAGGTCTGAGGTGCGAAAAAGTGAGTTGTCGGTAAGGGAAGCCATGGAGACATTAAGTTTTGACCGTTTGCACACCTCAGCTCCCCTGGAAATGTTTCCCAGTATGAAACACCAATCTGGAGCGTGGCTCCTGCCCACAATTTGAAAACTGAGGGGCTTATTGGGACTTTTTCTTATGACATTGGCAAGAATTATGGGGGGTGTTCCATTCAAAAAAGGAGTGATGTTTAAGGGAATGGCCATCAATGGGATTCTGGCTGTACTGGGGTGGAGTTTGCTACATATCCAACATTTCTCAAAACCAGACTTCTGTGCATAACTGTACTTAAACCTCAACAACGACATCTTGTCAGTGAAACCTGAAGGGGGTTCAGTGGGGGACATACTTCTTTTATATTTTATGCTAGGTGCTTTGGCTGTCTGGGCCTTTCCACATATCCCTTTTAGTAGCCCTAAACCTTCTGGATGATACACACAATTCGCTATTAACCAAGTAGGTAGGAATACTATCAGAATCAGACATGTCCAGAGGCATAATGTTTTTCCTGACACAAAGGTGGAAATCATTTTGTCAGGTACTGTGTGCAAAGTTCTGTTATACGTTTCTTTCTGTTGGTGGGGGATTCGTCTCGTCGTCCAGAGAGATTTGTTTTATGCCTTCTTGAATGTCCTTCAAATCCGGTCGTTGTTCCTGAAGAGAGAAGTCTTGGGATGCTGGTGGAGGGTCAGGGGTCTGGGGTTGCTGTGGACACTTCTTTAACCGGCTGGCGTGGATCCAGGTGTTTCCTAGATCGGTCAGTACAGCAGTTCTGGAAACCTTCTCTATTCTCCAGGGTCCGGAGAAAATGGGTCCAACCTTCTTTTTGTGTGCCAGTTGTTTCACCAGTACTTTGTCTCCTGGGATGAAGGGATGAGTGGGTTCTGTTGAAAGAGGAGAAAAGGTGACAGAGACTTGTTCATTCATATCTTGTAGCATACTTACCAGATTTTTCACGTACATTTCCTGTTGAGAATAGATGTTAATGTCAGTATTTTGATCTAAGAGGGGCAGCTCTATGTTTGCAGGAACTCCCATCAAAATCTCAAAGGGTGAGAGTTTTGTTCTAGCATGTGGTGTTGTCCTGATCTGGAATAGGACAGAAGGAAGGTAATCCAACCATCCTTTCATGGTGCCCCCTGTGGCCTTTTTTAACTTGTCCTTAATGTTCCTATTCATTCTTTCCACTACTCCTGCACTTTGTGGGTGGTAAGGGATGTGCAGTTTCCACTGTAAGCCTAGTAACTTAGCTAAAGTCTGTGTAACAGAGGAGCTGAAGGCAGGCCCTCTGTCTGACCATATGGCCGTTGGTATTCCGAACCTACAAACCCAATGGTTCAGTAGGCATTTGGCAGCAATTTTAGCAGTCTCACCTGTACAAGGAATTCCTTCAACCCAGCCCGACCATTTGCATACGATCACGCAAAGGCATTTCAAATTACCTCTTTGTTTGGGTATGTGTGTGAAGTCTATTTGCAAATCTGTTAGGGGACCCAGGGGTGAGGGCAGGTGGCCATGTAATCCATGATTTTTCCCTTGGACATTGTTTTGTGCACAGGTTAGACAACTGCTGGTGAGGAGTTTTGCCTGTTTACTTAAGTTGTTTGTGCAGAAAGACTTTGTGTATATGTTTGTTAGGGCGGTGGTACCTATATGTCCTGGACCATGGAGATAGGAAAGTATGAGAACACTGCTTGATTCTGGTATTCCCAATATCTTCCCCTCTTTTGACCAAAGACCTTCTTGGTCCTTGGTCAAGCCATCCTTGACCCAAAAAGAAACATCCTCCTCTGTAGCTAATCCCTGTATTTGTGCCACAACGGTTTTAAAGTTGGGTGATGTAAAATGTTCTTTGAAGAACATTGTTGTGGGGGCTGGCTGACCAATGTACAGGGCAGCGGCTTTTTTTGCTTCTCTGTCTGCCAGAGCGTTTCCTTTGGAAACTCTGCTGTTATCCGATGAATGTGCTTTCACTTTGACGACCGCTATCCTCTTTGGGAGAAGAATCGCTTGCAGGAGTGCTTTAATTTGCCTAGAGTTAGCGATTGGCTTGTTGTCAGCGGTTTTAAATCCTCTATTCGCCCAGATTACGCCATAGTCGTGCGTTACGCCAAAAGCGTACCTACTATCTGTGTAGATGTTTACCTCCTCATCAGAGAAAAGTATGCAAGCTCTTGTGAGTGCCTCCAATTCTGCTACCTGTGCCGAAGAGGGTGGTAAGGCTTTTGCTTCCAACACCACATCAGGTAGTTGGACAATGGCATACCCTGTCAGGAATGTTGCATCAGAGGGGCGAGTACAACTGCCGTCTATGAAGACGTCCTGTACTCCTGGTAAGGGAATGTCAGTGAGGTCTGGGCGAGGGCTGGTTATTGCTGCAACCTGTTCAACACAATTGTGCTTCTGATCAGGGTCTCGTGGCAGCTTGAGCAAAGAATGTAAAAGACGGACAGTGGGATTACTTGGTGGTGCGTGTTTGAGGGTGAAGTTATCAGTATTCAGAAGTGTGATCTCCTACCCACTAAGCCTTTGTGCTGTCATATGCTGTGTGTTCATGTTTTGCAGAAGGTGAGTTACTGAATGAGTAGTGTAGAGAGTCAGTTCATGGCCTAATACTGATTTGTTAGCCTCCTGAACTGCCATAGCACAAGCAGCAAGGTTTTGTAGACAGGATGGCATCCCCTGTACTTGGGTAGGCAACTTTTTTGAGAGATAGGAGACTGGTCGGTACCCGGTTCCATGTTGCTGTGTCAAAACCGCAGCAAAAGAATTTCCCGATACCACACAGTATAATTGAAAGGGTTTGCCATATTCTATCAATCCCAGGGCGGGGGCCTGAGTCAGACTTTTTAACAAGGCCTGAAAAGCACAGAGCCTTTCTGTTGTCCAATCTACTGTCTTTGGGGCGGTGGACAAGGTAGCCTCCCTAAGAATGCCATCATAATATGAACAATCTGGGATCCATTGGCGGCAATATACAATTGCGCCCAAGAATGAGAGCAAAGTTGCCTTGTCTCTTGGAGGACTGAGAGCCTGCAGGGCTGCGGCACGTTTGGGGGATACCAGCCTGGTTCCCTCCTTCAGAATGCATCCCAGGTATTCTACCTGACTTTGACACCATTGTATCTTCTTCCGCGATGCTAGGTGGCCAGACCTGGCCAGGTGATGTAACAGAGATGTGGAATCGACCGCACAATCTTCAGCAGATCGACTGCACAGGAGCAAGTCGTCCACATACTGTATTAGCACCGACCCGCGCTCAGCAGTCCATGACTTAATTGTCTCATTAAGGACCATGGAGAAGGCTGCGGGACTGTCCACATACCCCTGAGGTAATCTTGACCAGGTCAACTGCTTTTCCCCCCCCCATGAGAATGAGAACATGGGCGATACCCCATCATCGATCAGGATGCTAAAATACGCGTTCGCCAGGTCTACTACTGTGTAGCAAAGGGAATCAGCAGGTATTTTCAAAAAGATGAAAGAAATATCTGCCACCAAAGGTGGCAGAGGTATAACCTGCTTGTTCACGGCCCTTAGGTCCTGTACAAGCCTCCATTCCCCATTTGCCTTTTTCACAGGGTAGATTGGTGTATTCCAGGGGCTTATGATGTGTTTCAGAATCCCTTTTGCTATGTAATCATTGATTAATGGTGTGACGCCTTCAATTTTTTCAAGTGGCAGGGGGTATTGCTAGTGATATTGTACTACAGCGTCTGGACGCATTTGTGGTGTGTAGGGTGTACAGTTGATAAAACCCACACTCCCTTTGTTGTCTGCCCATACATATAGCATGTGTTTCTAGAGTGGGTGGCAATGATGCAAAGAGTCCCCTGAAAGTGTGTCTCTTTGGAGCATGTAAATCACAGAACGGTGAGCTGGCAGTGAGGGAGCCCCCTCTGTCAAATTTAATGGTGATATTCAGTTTTGAGAGTAGGTCCCTCCCCATTAAAGATACTGGGCAATCCACAAGGACAGCAAAACTCTGAGTGCACAGTTCCTGCCCTTCTGGAGTAGCCACGGGCAATGGTGGAGTGATGGGGTGGGTAACTGATGTCCCATTTATACCAATAGAGTTTCCCTCAGTGCAGTGCGGTGTGTCATATATGGCATCATTCAAACTACTGAATGTAGCCCCTGAATCCAAAAGTAGACATATCAGGTGATTGTCTACTCGCAATAGTACCTGTGGAAGACTTTTCCACGATGGATTGTAACACACAAGGCTGAGGGACGGGACATACTCTTGGCATCCCTATTGTGGTGTCCGCCGAGCGGATGGCCACTGCATCGGAATGCGTGGGGGTGGTCTGTGAGGTTGAGGCTGATATTGGGGTTGTGGTGGGGGTGGTTGGGGTTGTGGTGGGGGTGGTTGGGGTTGTGGTGGGTGAGGATACCTGATATCCTGAAGGCGACGGGGGCCGGTGTTAAGATTCCTACCTCTTCCTCTCTGGGCGTTTGTTCTAATTCTGTAGGGACATTGGGACTTCCAGTGCCCCAGTTCCCCACAGTTAAAGCACCCCTGGTCTGGTGGGTAAGCCTGGTCTGGGGGATAAGATTGCATTGGTGGATAAGGTTGCATTGTCATTATGTGGGTGGGTGGGGTCCCACCAGTTGGCAGAGTCTGGGTTGGTGTTAGGGAGGGAAAAATGCCACCCTTCTGTTCAAATACCCCTGATGTTTCTCGTGACCTAGCATCTTTCATAAATTCATCTGGGGGTTGTTCTGCCCACTTTGGATTAGTGAATTTAAGCAACTGTGTCACCTTCGTATCGCCACCAGCCATAATGGTGGTGGTGAACAATTGGGGGTTGGCGTTATCTACTGCTTTCCACAGACTATATACCCGGGTACAAAATTCATAGAACTTTTCCTTCGGTCCCTGTTTTGCTAGGACAAGTTCCTGAAGTGCAGATGAACCCTTGTATATAGCAGACCAATGATTCCCCATACCTTTCCAAAAAGACACCCAATCCTTATTTTCTTCTATGTGGGCTGTCCATAAGGCCTCTACGGGATGCCCCTCTGGGCTGTCAGGGTCAACTATACTAAGAATCCCTGCTATATCTTCCCTATCCAGGCTTGTCCCTGCACTGTATTTTGCAAGGAAAGCACCAGCCTCCCTAGGGCTTTTCTTTGGGCTGGGGCATAACTCCTTTATTTTTGACAATGTGCCTAGGGGTAGGGGAATATGGACTACCGTCTCCCCTATATGCATGAGTGGTGCTTTAAAGGTGGCACCTAGAGTTTCCTGTTCCACCTCCATTTCTCTTTCCTCAGTAGAGGATTCACCCTGCTCCCTTTCCTCCTGTGGGGGTTTCTGGCTTCTGAGTGTGGTGGATGGCTGTGAAATTATCTTTTCTTCAGCTTCCTTAATCCTTCTTGCCTTTTTCTCTAGTTTCTTCTCGTACGCCTCTAAATCTTCCCTTTTCCTCTGTATCCTTTCTTCCTCTTCCTGCTGTCTCTTATTAAATTCTTTCTGTTTCTCCTCCCATTCCTTTACGTTCTAGCTCTTCCTCCCTTTTCTTGAGCTCTTTTAACTTCTCTTCTAATTCCCTTTCCTTCGGATCCAACCTCCTAATCCTCTCTTCTTCTCTCCTACGTATACCTTCTGCCCGGACTTCCTCTTCCCTGTTTCTACTTTCGTTTTCCCATCGTGTAACCTGTACCTGATCAGCTGCACCATATACCATGGTAGCCAATACTGCTGGATCCAAAGATGGATACAGCTGAAGACATGGACCCAATGTTCCATCCTCCTGTTTAACCATCACATAAGGGGGGGGTGCTTCTGGTTGCTGTGAAAGGGTGGGTGAATTTACAGGTTTTGGTGTGGGGGCTTTAGTTACATACTCTGTTTTATATTTGGCTAAGCATTTATTCCATATCTTGTAACAATTTTTCATATACTGGATGTCTTCCCATTTCCCAGGTGGGTAGGAGTGCTTGTGTACCTGACACACCTTGCTCACTTCCTTCCACTCATCCTCAGAACAGGGTCCCACTGGCCCTGGGTCACGTATCCCCAGCTGTTGGCACCTATCTCTGACCTGTGTCCAAAATGGTTCTACCTGTGATCCTGGTAGTGTGTTTTTAACATACTCATAGGGAGATGGATTGGCCATGGTCTGGGTTGCTGCAGAATTCCCCATCCAACAACCTTGGAAGTGTATGACTAGTACAGGGACAGAGATGAAAGCAACCTGTTTGTGCTATAATCTGTTCCCTGACTTGGGAGTAAGTCCCTTGGTCTCTTATGGCAGTGGGGCTGAAATAGCTATGAAGGTTAACTCTTAGTACCCGGTGTAAAGTGCCCCTTCTTGTGGCAGGATATACCCCCCTTGCACCAAGCCGGTATGAAAATCCGGTTGGTCTAGTAGTGAGCAGGATCCACGTCCTGTCAACACTAAGGAACAGTAAACCAAAGGTGCAACATGGGCAGGCGGGCGCTATCTCACTACAGTCAGGCTCCTGTCTTAGGTTGTTCATTTAGTACATATATGTGTAATACAATATCTTAACAAAAAAAACCCTCTAAATCAATACAGTACTTTACATTCAGTTGTCATACACATATATTATCATACACTTATCTCTAATTCTCTAATACACTCTAAATACTTACGGTGTTACCTAGAAGCAAAACAAGCAAGAAAACAAGCAAAATCTTATATATACAGTGGCAAGATAAAGTTACATTATATGAACATGTTATAATAAGTATAATAAGTGCACTTTTCAATATTTTCCCCAGAAATTGGGCGTCCACTAAGCCACTCCTTATACTACGGGCGTATTCTATACTTCCCGAGTTTTAAACACACATATATATATATATATCTACTTAACACTGTCAGACCAACCTAGTCAGACTACAAAAAAAAACAAAAAACCTTGCGAGCCCTTAACCCTCCAAGGGGCCAGCCCTAGCCCGTTGCGAAGGTACAGTTATGTAAGTGGGTGGACATACAAGGTTATTTGAACAAGGCAAGCATCAACACCAATTACCAAAAAATAGGTAAAAAGGTAGACTTACCTGTTCAAAACACCCCACCACTTCCTGGTACCAAAACTGTTAGGTTGCCCGTCTTATCCTTGTGGCCTAGGCTCTTGGCTCTTTTAGTAAAATCATAAGACAGTCTGACCTTCATTAAAATATACTAAGATATGTTTCTGATTATTAAAGCAAAATAAGCAATGTGAAATCATGAACAGAGTGAAATCAACAATTAATCAATAATGAAATGTAATATGGAATCTCCTTACAATAGTCACTTAACAATGTATTTTTTCTGCTCCATAGTAGTGCTTTACCCCAAACACCCCCTAAAATGTTTTGAAATTTTATTTTTGATTTAAATTCAGGCAGAGTGCCAGAGGTTTTTTTTTTTTTGGTGTCCCCAAATAATTTTTAGTAACCCTCCCTCCCCCAACTGCTAACCAATTCTCTATCTATCCTCAATCATCTACCTGCTGACTTTGCCAAACCCATACACGCTATACCCACCTCTTTAGTGCTCAGATTTATGGATGAATTCCCCAAAGCATGTAGTGCAAGGGCCTGCCTGTATACTTTCCAATGGTACTGTTTAAAGTTTTTGTATCCTATTATTATCTTGATAGGTAATAGCAGAATGTCCAAATGTCCTCAAATGTGTACAATGTGTATTTATATCTTTGTATTATGACACTTCTTACCTGTCCAGTGGTCTGCCAATAGTGTAACTAAGGAGGGTCTGTTCAAAGTAATACCCATTATTTAGGCATTCATCTCTCAATGAAGTGAAGAGGGTTACCTGTCCAAGATTTCCACACACCCCCTAAAATGTTAGAAATGGCCCATGAGAGGGGGGAGGGGGAATATGATAGGTGTACCTTATACTTTGGCCTTGTTAAATTCCCCTTAGTAAATGCTATCTGGAGGTTCCCCATAATGTTTGTGTATAATCTGCTTGCCATGTTTCAGAGTAAAAATAGTAATGTTTATTGTTTTTTCCTCAACAGTTTCCTTTCACACCACAGGAATGGCAGACTGTGGCCTCCCACTTTGCCGAGCGGTGGGACTTTCCTAACTGCGGAGGGGCAATTGATGGGAAACGCGTCCACATCGTCCCACCACCCAACTCAGGGTCGTACTATTATAATTACAAGGGGTTTAATAGTATAGTGATGTTGGCGGTGGTGTCGGCTAATTACGACTTCTTGTATGTGGACGTGGGGAAGAATGGCCGGATGTCCGATGGTGGAGTCATCACCCAGACGGAGTTCTATAGGCGTCTCCAGAATGGCAGCTTGGACTTTCCAGCTCCAGAGGACAATGTGGAAGGACTCCCATTTGTGTTTGTTGCTGATGAAGCGTTTGCGCTGGGGGACCACCTGATGCGGCCATTCCCAATGAGGACCCTCACCCCGGAACAGAGGGTTTTTAATTACCGGCTGGCCAGAGCCCGAAGAGTGGTGGAGAACACATTTGGAATCCTGGCCAGCCGGTTCCGACTATTTCTGACACCCATCCATATGGCGGAGTATGAACTGAACCATATTATACTGGCGTACTGCGTTCTCCATAACTTTTTAAGGAAACATTCGGCCAACTATGCTGGCTCAGTTGGGCCTGAGGCCGGAACCTACATCAAACCACACTGACGGGTAGGGGGGCTATCAATATGCCAGACAATCTGTGAAGTCTTTTTATAATTAAAAAAAAAGAAATTCTTGGTGGACATTTACTGCTTGTGTTTGTTTTAGCTGACCCTGACAGAAATGTGTTGAGTCCAGAAAATGTCGTGATTGTGTAACCTTATACAAAGCACTGTTGGCTGTTCTTTCCTAAATGCAAAAACACATTTCACTACAAGTGCACTTGCAACTGCACTGAAACTGCACTTGTAGTGCAAAGAGGATTTGCCCTTAGGAAATAACCCCCATTTTTGCTGAAAACAGCAATTACATCACCCCAAAAGTGTTGTATTGTAGTGTTGAGACAATAATCCACACATTCTTGAGTAAGCAACTTTTTTATACCTGCACAATCACATGTGCATTTACCAAAGGTTTTTAAAACAAACCAACATGTTTGTTGTATAACAATTTTTGCAGTAGCATTATCAAAAATCGAAATATCCATTTCAGATAAAACAGGCCTGTGTAAAACCAACAAGAAAGCCAAAAACATTGAACTTACAAAGTTCACATATGGTAAAACCTGAAGGCTATATCAGACATCAGTATTTAGGAACTGGGTTTGATATAGCGTTCAGAGGGGGGGAAATCACCCCTGGAAAAGCCAAATTTGGAAGATGCACACCAATTTACGAATGTCAACATGTGCTAGCTGCCATCAGGGGGGATCAAGGGACGTGTTTTGGGGGAGCAAGCCCTTCCTCAACGCTACTTTATAATTGAGGAAGGGGTTGCACCCCCAAAACGCGTCCATTGATCTCCCGTGATGGCAGATAGCACATGTTGACACACTGTGTGCATCCTCCAAATTTGGCTTTTCAAAACATTGCAAAAAGTTTTAAAAGATTGGACCACAATCCAAAAAGTGATTTTGTGGGGTTTTAAATTCGCCTCAAAACATCAATGATGTTATTATTTTTTTTAATCACATCATTGATTTTTTGCTGTATGTTTTGCAGTTCTACATTACACCCCATGATCTCCCCGATCAGGATCTGGGCACTTTCTGATGTGAAACGTTCTGGATCCCTCACATCACGATCACCTAAAAAGAGAGAAACAAAACAAAAACAGGTATCAAAAATCTGCCACCATCCATCTCTTTTACCTGAGTCTGTGGTTGCAGGCACTCACCTGTTGTGGTGCCAATCTCCACCACATCTTCTTCTTCCTCCTGCTCTTCTTGTGTTGGTATTAGTTCCCCTTCTTCCAGAGGTGGGGGGTCTGTGGTCTCCTCGGATGAGGGGTGTCCTCCGAGTCTTTTCTCCCCTATGTAAAACAAAAATGGTATAATTAGCACACAGATATTTGATGGCAGAACTAGAAATAGGAAACATTGCTTGGAAGTGGGGTACAATTGTCTATTTTAGCCGAGTTCCAAGATGTCTTTTTTTTAATGCCCTTTGTCAAGCTGCAATACTTTACCTGTTTGGTACAAGCTTCACAGATGTAGCCCCCCTATAGTATACACTGGAGCACCTGCGTGCCCCCCCTAATAAAAATGGTGTTCTGGGGTCCCACACTAGTGCTCCAGTGTCCAGATGTGAAAACAGATGCTCAGTGTCCTCTCCTTACACAGAATCTAGTTTGCATTTCATTCTAGTAACAAACCCATCTACACAAACAAATATTTGGCATCCAAGTAGGCCAAAAAAAATGTGGGAAAATGCATATGGCCTAAACAATGGTGTTTTAGAGGCCGAAAGAAAAATGTTTGATACGAACGAATAATGGGCCCATGAACATTAAAGTTGCCCTTTTAAACGTTACAATTAATAAAAGCATATGGAGCAGTACGAACGGAATAAAGACAGAAAGAATAGGAACACAGCACAACTACTTACTTTTTTGCAGCACTCTCCGGATCTTTCGGTACTGCTCTGGCTCTCTCAATTTCAGGTCCGACCACCGCTTCCTGAGCTGATCTTTCGATCGTCGTACCCCGAAATTCTTCTGCAGACTTTTGATCACTTTTGCCATGATCTTGGCCTTTCGGATATTGGGGTTGGGGTAAGGCCCATACTTTCCGTCATAGTCGGACTTCTTCATGATGTCGACCATCTCCAACATCTCCCCAAAGGACATATTTGTGGCCTTAAAACGTCTCCTTCTGGATCGGGACGTGTCCGGATCCGGGCTTTCCTCCTCCTCCTCCTCGTTCCTGCAATTAGCACGCACCTGCTGTGACTCCGCCATGTGCTCTTCCCCCACTGCGCCGAACGAAAAGGGGCAGGGAATAGACTAGAAAGAACGTCAGGGGCGGGCGGAGTTACATGCATGCGCAGTGTGTATAAAGCGTAACACGCGTGCGTATTACGTACGATCTGTGAGCGGAGGAAGGAGCATTGGACGCGCCGATCGTAAGAACGAAGGTAAGAGACAAACTTGTGCCTATACTGCTTCTACATTGAGGCCTATATTGTAACAAGATTAGGAGAGTTTTGTCTGACATTAGGCTTTGTCTTGTGTTGTGTCTTGCAGTGAACATGGATATGCTAATGAAAGATAATGACTTCATGTCAGTATTCCTAGATATGTTAAGGGAGCTGCCCTGTCTGTGGGAGATTAAACACCCACATTTCAAGAACCAAGCAAAGAGGAAGGCAGCACTGGTGCAATTGTGTGAAATTGTGAAGCAGGTGATCCCCACGGCAGACATCACCTATTTAAAGATCTTCATTGGTGGCCTGAGGAGCACATATCTAAGGGAGCGCAAGAAAGTCCTGGATTCACAGAGATCCGGAGCAGCAGATGACATCTATGTCCCCAGGATGTTGTACTACGACAGGCTGCATTTTCTGGCAGGCCAGACTGAACCCAGGCCATCCCTCTCCAGTCTTCCTTCCACGCTTCCTTCCCCCCCGGCTGAGGCTTCTGACGCCCAACCTGGGCCTTCCAGGCCACATGTGGAGGAGCCCAGATTGAGCCAGGTACAGCATTCCTCTAAATATTTCTGCTTGTCCAATCAATGATGTTAACTAGATGTTAGTTGGGAGTACTAATTTATGATTGTGATTGATGATGCAAAACATTACAGCCATGTCCCTTTTTCATACACAGGGAAGTCTCAGCCAGGAGGTGGCCGGGCCGAGCCGGCTGGCTGATCTGCAGGTCCCTCCACTCCCCCTGGAAAGAGAAAGTGGCAGTAGGAGGAGTGCCCTAGAGGAGGCTACCAGAGGACTCTTTTGGAGGGCTACAGAGGTCCTGGGAGCACCACACACCGTGGAGGAGGACATTGCTGCCGTCATTGCATATAAAATGCAGAGGATGGAGGAGGGCCAACAAGCCATGTGTGAGTCGCTCATATTGGAGGCTTTTAACAAAGGTATGAGGGGCCAAATGACAGCTCAGACACACCTTTGCGATGGTCCTCCTCCTCCTCCTGCAGGTCCTCCTCCTCGTCCTCCCTCTCCTCCAGGTCCTCCCAGTCCTCCTCCAGGTCCTACTCTTCCTCCTGCCACATCTCCAACAGCACAGCCACATCCGGGAAGGAAGCGTGAAAGGAAGACCAGAAAGTGAGGACCCTGGATCCAGTCTGGTCGGCCAAAAAATGCAGCCTCTTGTGGTACCACAGCCTGGGGACACACATGTCATCTGCTGCTATCCGGATCTCTGCGAATTCTGGACCAGACTGCCCTCCCTTACATATGGACTCCTCAGGCCACCAATTTTGATGTTCAAGAATTGATGTCTGCTGTGGGGGTCCCAGGCTTTGCTAATTTCTCCTGTTGATCCAGTGTTGCCATCCTCTTTGTTTGGTTCTGATCCCTTAATAAAGGATTTTTGTTTTGAATTATACTCTCCTATGTGTTTTACTTCAAAAATGACAGTTTGTTTGTGAGGATTCAGGTACATTTCAAATATACAATGTGAAATGAACAAGGGACACCACCAACAAACAATCTCCTTGAGATTAAATAATAAAAGATATCAATGGTTTTGGGGTAACTTGACACACAAAACACACACAAAAATATTCTGGAGTAAAAATAAAAATAACATTGAACAAAGATCAGCCTTTGAAAAAATCCAAACATTAAATTAAAAAAAAGGCTTAAAATCCCCCAAAAAATTTAATAAAAAAAAAAAATTCTGTCAGACAACTAATAACAATATATTCAGGGAATCCCAATAAAAAAACAAAAATAAAACTTTGTGAGAAGTGTGTGTGAATATGAGCAGCAAAACTACTTAATTCTTGTCACATTATCAAGAAGAAGAGAGTGCGCTGTATTAAACCATTTTTAACATTGCAGCGTGACGAAAGTGCTGTATCCATTGCGAACGCTAAGTTTACCAGAATGAGCTGTTCCGTCTTGGAATTTCTTCTGAGCATGCGTGGCACTTTGTGTGTCGGAACAGGCCACACACGGTCGGAATTGACGCGATCAGATTTTGTTGTCGGAAAATTTTATCTCCTGCTCTCCAACTTTGTGTGTCGGAAAATCCGATGGAAAATGTCCGATGGAGCCCACACACGGTCGGAATTTCCGACAACACGCTCCGATCGGACATTTTTCATCGGAAAATCCGACCGTGTGTACGGGGCATTAGATTTTATATACATTTTGGAACTCTGTATTTTGGGCTCCCTTACAGGTAACCTAATCAAAGTTTCTCCAGCCGTGGCCCTGCTAACTATTAATGTAGAGATCTTTCCACCTCATTATAGAATAGTGGCTAACATTCTTATTGCCGCAAGAATTACTATAACCAAATTATGGAAATCAATTGAAGCCTCTAACCTTACTGAAGTCATTACAAGACTAAACATACAAGCGCATTTTGAGTTAATGTTAGCCCAAAAGAATTATAGCATAAATTGTTATAGGAAATATTGGCTCAACTGGATTACCCATCCTAAAGCCTCTAAATAATTGAAAGAACTTTACCAACAATCTTAATTAACTGTAAACCCTCTCCTTTCTATTGAGAAGTTTATGATAAATCAATAGCTTCATGTATATATCTTATCTGCTTCCTACTTGTCAAATGGTATGCAAATTGCTATTCATGTTATACGCCCGATTTACAGTTAGTTTCCATAGGGGTAAATAGGGTAGTTATGTTCAAAAGTTATCCTAACCAATGATAATGTTCACACTTAAAGGCTTCTACTCGTTATAAGTATTACTTTGCTATACCTATAAAGTATTGTTTGGATACCAGTTCTGCTTTTCAACTATAAGGCATACTTTGTTATTTATATTTTATTTTGTAAACCTGCATTTATACCAAATAAAAATCTTAAAAAGTTAACCACTTCCATACCAGGCCTTTTCTGGAACTTTTTGTTTACAAGTTGAAATTTGTATTTTTTGCTAGAAAATTACTCAAAACCTCCAAACATTATATATATATGTTTTTTTAGCAGAGACCCTAGGGAATAAAATGTCATTGCAACTTTTTATGTTACATGGTATTTGAGCAACAATTTTTCAACGTGTTTTTTGGGGAAAAAAACAGTTTAATGAATTAAAAAAAAACAGTAAAGTTAGCCCAATTTTTTTGTATAATGTAAAAGATGATGTTATGCCGAGTACATAGATACCTAACATGTCACGCTTTAAAATTGTGCACACTTGTGGAATGGCGCCAAACTTTGGTACTTAAAAATCTCCATAGGCGATGCTTTAACATTTTTTAAAGGTTACTAGTTTAGAGTTACAGAGGAGGTCTAGTGCTAGAATTGTTGCTCTCGCTCTAATGCGCGCAGCGATACCTCGATTGTGTGATTTGAATGTTGCTTATATATGCGGACGTGACATAAATACGAGTTTGCTTCTGTGCGCAAGCACACGGGGACGGGGGGGCGCTTTCAATTTTTTTTTTTAATTGTTTATTTTACTTTAATCTTTTTATTTTACACTTTCTCTTCATTTTTTTGTTTTTATCTCTTTTATTCCTATCACAAAGAATGTAAACATCCCTTGTAATAGGAATGGTGCGTGACAGGTCCTCTTTATGGAGAGATCTGGGATCTCCTCCAGGCTGGAAAGACTGAGATAAAAAAAAAAAATTTCTCTTTCTTTCCAGCCGAGTTCTCGGCATTGTTTACTTCTGCCGGCCAGACGTGATGTCATAATGTCGCGCACGGGCCTCCGAAGGTCAAAGAGATTATAAATGTCCAGCGGCGGCGGATTCCTTCTCTGGCTTGCCAATCGCACGGGGAGCCGGGAGAAGCACCGGAGGGCAGCGGGAGGGGAGGATTCCCCCTCCCGCCGCCTCTAAGAAGGATAAAGAGCCGCTATGATTGTTTTTATGGTGCACAGAATCACCGGCTGTAAAAGATGATATATGAATGATGCCTGCAGCTGCAGGCATTATTCAGATATCCCCACTCAAATTCAAAGACGTCATATAAAGTCCTTGGGCTGGAAGTGGTTAAAAAAAGTGAATCTGGCAGGCTGGTTGTACCCAAGTTGATCGATCAATCAATTTGGTACATTCAGCTTGCCCACACATGGTTTGAGATTCGATCCGCCTATGGCCGGCCTTAGAATTAGTCACCTTCTGGCACCTTCCCCTTAGAAACATCTGAAAGGAGAGAATTATTTTCTGGCACCTTCCCCTTATAAACATCTGAAAGGAGAGAATTATTTTTATATTTCTATTAGGTATGCTGAGTGAGTGGGAACACATAACAAACAAATAGTGAGGTTTTCTCAAGTGTGACAGCAAATGTGGAAATACCCTTTAAGATGTTCATACACTTCATGGTTAAACTACAAGCAGAAATAAACACAATTAAGGCCCCTTTTACATGATACTCCTGTTTTGAGCATCTACTTTTTCAGACGTGTTTCTTTTGTATGTGCAGCCTTACTGTTGAGGAGCTGTTTCCCCCTAGTGTTAAGTCTGGACTCTGTGCTGTCACTTCCTGAATGTAGAGTGACTGAGCTCTAAAAGCAAAGTAAAGCATCTAGTTCAGGAAGCTGGGATTTCACTTATAGATGGACTGTTTTGAACTATAACTACCAAAGGCTGAACTAGGCCTAGATCTATCTTTTTGGGACCCCGGCCTAGATCTGCAAGCAAGGACTCTGTGTCTGAGGGTGCTGTGGCTGGATTGTGGCCTGAGCAAGAAAGAGTCATCACGTGTGTGTTCGAGAGGCATCCAGCGCCAGCATCATCTGGTTCAGTGGTCTCCAAACTGCGGCCCGAGGGCCAGATGCGGCCCTTTGCCTGCTTTTACCTGGCACCTGGGGGCACTATTTCATCCACTGATACCAACAATGGGGCATAATTCCCCCCACTGACACCAATGATGGGATATAATTCCTCTCAATGAATCCAACAATGGGGAACTATTCCTCCCAGTGACACCAATGATGGGGCACAATTCCTCCCAATGACACCAATGATGGGGCCCAATGACCCCAATGATGGGGCATAATTTCTCCCAGTGATATCAATGATGGGGCACAATTACTCCCACTAAAACAAATGATGGGGTATTATTTTTTCCACACTGACCTTGGGACCTTTTCTACTCCCAATGGCCACAGTCCGGCGACCCCTAAAGTCTGAAGGATAGCAAACTGGCCCTTTGTTTAGAAAGTTTGGAGACCCCTGATCTGGTTGATCAGAGGCAACCTGGAGGCTGCTCCTGCTCCAAGCACATCAGAGCCAGCTGGGCCGCAGCTTGGCGCAACGCAAGGTGGACGCCATCCTCTGAGCCAGGACTCTGGAGGAGTTGCTGTAAGGACACACATTTTTGTCGATAATACCACCAGGTAGGGATCGGTGAGCGGGCACCTGCAAGCAGGCAGCGTTGTTCCTATTACTGCCTATATCTGAAACACTTTGTGTCACCTGGCCAAGCAGCCACAGTGTTCTGTTAGCATATCACAGACACCTTCTACACCCACCTTGCCTGCTAAAATACACCAGTCTGAGCTGCTTTGAATTATTCTGTGCACAGAACAACATCTGATATGAAACACGTAAAGCGCTAGTTAAAGACTGAGGACTCCATTTCTTTGAAGAAACTGCATCTAACCTCCCCCTTTCTGCAGGAGATTTACATTGCAGTTCTATAAAGGCCTTGTTTATCTGTTTATTGTTTATCTAGGACTCTATTTCTCATAAGAGCTGATTAAAGTTTGCAAGTTAACTATTTATATTGAACTGCATGCTACAATACACTATTGGGCCTGTGAGTTGAGGTCCAGGAGGGAGTGGTCTGACACTGTCAAAGGTCATTCCCCTGCCCCACTCCTGCCTGTTCGTAATAAGTTTCCTATTTCTAAACAGGGTTTGACTATATATTATTGTTTCTTTTATTCTGCCCTCAAAAATTGTTGTTGCCAGTATTCCCTCTACCTTCAAAGGTGCTTTTCTAGGGTACTACTGTATTATACAAGCTCATGACATTTACCTTATTTACCTTCATTACCTTAGTAAACAAAGTTTAATTGGTTTATCAGATTTGTGTGTTTTCATTATCTTTGTCATTGATAATTTTTTATTTTTTTAAATTTTTTTACTGAAGAATGCACAAGGCTTGTTTACGTGCCTGTGTGCATAGGCACATTACAATTAAAGGACTGTATTTTAGCTCAGTAAAAAGAAAGCTGTGCTGAACTTTTTCAAGCTGCTCAAGCTGCGGTGTGCAAGAGGCTTTAATGCAGCAATGTAGTCGTTAAAGTGATTGTAAACTCCAAAAAAACAAAAAACAAAAACCTGCACGACAAAGGCGTAATGAGCTGGTATGCATCGCATACCAGCTTATTATGAAATACTTACCTTAGATTGAAGCTGTTGCAGCGGTCCCCGCACACCGTTGTGACCGACGACATGTCTCCTGGAGTTATTTCCAGGTTAGGGGGCTCCGGAGCTGTGGTTGGCCGGAGCCACGATGATGTCACTCCCGTGCATGCATGCAGGAGCCGCCGATCACGGTATGGCTCCTGAAGAAATAGCACGAGCGGGCCGTTTCTTCAGCGCGCATGTGCCGATGTTGTCAGATACAGTGAATATTTCCAAAACTGTGCAAGTTTAGGAGATATTCAGGGTACCTACAGGTAAGCCTTATTATAGGCTTACCTGTAGGTAAAAGTGGTGTAACAGGGTTTACAACCACTTTAATAATCGTGAAATTTCTTTTTAATTCAATGATTCCGAGTACTATAAAATGAACCTGTGCACACACTATGGACATTAAACTATTTACTTATTCTTAAAGTAATTGTAAAGTCTCTTTTTAAAAAAAAATAACAAACATGTTATACTTACCTGCCCTGTGCAGTTGGTTTTGCACAGGATAGCCTGGATCCTCTACTTCTCGGGTCCTTCTTCACTGCTCTTGGCCTCTCCCTCCTGTCGAGTGCCTGTGGGGGCATCTGAGCCGAGCTCCAGCTCCGTGTGTCCATTCAGACACGGATCTGCCATTCCGCCCCGCCCCTCTCTCTCCTGATTGGCTAACTGTCTTTGACAGCTATGGAAGCCAATGGCGCCACTGCTGTGTCTCAGCCAAACAGGGGAAAGTCTTGGACTGCCAAGGGATTTGTGGACATCGCTGGACACAGATGGGGCTCAGGTAAGTATTAGGGAGTGCTGGGGAGGCTGCTGCACACAGAAGGCAATTTTATATTAATGCATAGAATGTGGAGTGCCGTGGTAGTTCATTGATTCTTCCTGTCAGTGTATCTGCTTGCCCGTACGGTTTACACAGATACACTTACAGATCTGCAGAAGACCTGCATGGAACCAGTAATCTGCTGATCAATGGTGCAATGCTTTGCAGGCTCCAAAAAAAATAAAAATAAATACAGATTTTTTTGACCTGCAAAAAAAATGTGCATTTATTAATTTTTTCTTTTTTTTTTAAAGTGAACTTATTCTTCAACTGCTTATTCAATAAATATGTAAATATTTTAATGTATGACCTGGGCAAAGGTTCACTTTAATTTGGCTTGGTGTCAGCTCCCACAGTCTCCTGTACAGTAGCATTCTGTCAGAAACCATGAAATCCTGCCGAGACAGAAGTACAGTTAAATCACACCTGTTAAATAATAAAAGTAAAAAGAACAAACATAGTCAAAACTTTGATTACAAGTTCAGTAACCGGAACGGATAGTCAGCCAAGCCAGAAGTCAGGGATCAATGTAGTGGAACAGCAAGCAGGATCTGGAGCCAGAAGGGATGTTAGCAAAGCAAGTCTTGAACAGGATCGTAGGAGATAGTGTCTGTTATGTTGTCCAAGGCGAAGGCAGAGAACCTCTGGACTAGACGGCTTAAGTAGGCAGGAATGATGAGCAGGATATCATCAGCTGAGTAACTGTGGAGAGATAGGAGCTGGCAATTAGCCGACAGCTGAGCGGCCAGCTCAGAGAAGGAAGGGCTGAGCCCAGCCCTGACAGTACCCCCTCCTCAACGACCCCTCATCCTCAGAGGACCACCAGGCTTGATGGGAAAATGTCTATGGTAATCAGGGACTGATGTGAATGTACAATGTATATGTAAAGCGCTGCGTAAATTGATGGCGCTATATAAGTACTTAAAATAAATAAATACATCCAAGGATGAGACCCAAGAGCATTCCTCTGGACTGTAAGCTTTCCAATGCAACGGGTACTGTATGCGCCCACGGAACCTATGGGAGTCAACAATGGACTGTACTTCATACTCCTCGTGGTTCTCAACCTGTACAGGGTGAGGACGTGTCAGAGGTGGTAAAGCGGTTGCAGACCAAAGGTTTTAATAAGGATACATGAAATACATTGGAAATACGCATATTAGAAGAAAGGTCTAATGCGTAAGCCACTGGGTTAATCCAAAAAATACGGAAAGGCCCAATAAACGAGATGACAGTCAGACCCTGACAGCCAGACTGTCATGAGAGGGTTTACCCGTTGGTGGCGCTATCGGTCTCTTGGATCGCAGTACCAGTGTCCACCAGCGGGTGTCCTCCAACACCTGGGTCCTGCAGTAAGAAGTCTCTCCTGCTGGTGGCACTGTTGCATCCCTGGGCCGTAGTACCGGTGTCCACCAGCGGGTGCACTCCGGCAGTGTGGAGCAAACAGCACACACTGCGCTCAGCTGTGACATGAGTTCAATTATCACAGCCTTATAAATACCCAGCAAGCCCTCATAGGCTTGCCTTGGTATCTCTCTCCCTGCATTCTGACCTTGCTGCCTGTTATTTTGACCTTGAGCCTGCATCTGCCTTGTCCTGACCTGATCTGATCCAATCCCTATCCTGAGCCCTTCCTGGTCCTGTCGCTTCTGTTCCTGGTTACCTTGGATCCCTGCCCTGTATCCCATCCATCCATCCTCTCCCTGTCCTGTTCGGTTTCCCGTCCTTGCCCATCTGCTGACCTCCCTGTGTATGACCTTGGCCTGGCTTGTTTACGATTCCGGTATCTCCATTTACTTGTATATATTGTTGTTTGTAGTGGGTTTGTTGTGTTGGTTTTGCACTGTTTATATTCCTTTTACTTGTCACTTATTTAATAAACACCATTATTTCACTTACATGTGTTTCTGGTCTCCTCTGTGCAGTCCACACGGTCTGGTCAATTAGATACCCTGACAGTATACCAAGGCCATCTCTGACCAGAAGTGGCTGCACAAGGGAATCATCTCGGTTCTGTTGCACATTACTGGGATGAATTCAGATATAATTGCTTATTATGCTCTGCTGGCAACAGAGAGTTCTGAATATCTCTGCCAGACATTGGAAGGGTGGTCCAGTGATCAGCTGCTGGAGATTATCAGTTTAGCTCACTCTGTGGTTGATCAGGGCAGTATACGGTTTGAGGATGTTCAGCCTTTGATTGAAATGTGTACAGAGCTGGCTCTGCCTTGTATCCCAAAGGGCCATGATGACTTTTCTCCCCCCTTCAGCATTAACCAGGTTGCGTCCTTAGTATGGCTGTTGGAGGATGACTCTGCATCCTTTTTTGAGCATTATTCGGTTTGTCCCAAACAGTTGTTGAAGGATTGTATAGATGAAGTGCAGTCGCTGGTCAGACAGAGGGAATGTGAGGCCACTTTTGTGCTACCTGTACTTCAGGCATGGTTAGACCTGTTATGCCCAGCTTCTGTCAGCTCTCCACAAACCAGACCTGCTACTAAATACCTGCCTGCTCAGATGTCCTTTCTTCCATCACCCCTGGCAACCTCAGCTGCAGTCCAATATACCCTGCTCCCCACCAAGTATCAATGCCCTGTTTCTACTTCCTGTACCTATCCTGCCTTTAACCCACCTGCCTCTTCTCTAATACCTGCAACTTCCCCACAAGAACTCCCTCTGGCTGCTGTTCCCCCTTCCTTGCCATATCCCAGCCCTTCCTTTCAGTATGCCTCACCTCCTGTCTACAGTCCTACAGCCACCTACAGATCTCCAGCAGTTAAGCCAAAGAAGAAACGGAAGTTCTTCCCCACTCATACAATCCTGCCAGTAACCCAACCTGCTCCCACTTCCCAGCCTGATGTGCCAGCTTCCCAGCCTGATGTGCCAGCTTCCCAGTCTGATGTGCCGGCTTCCCAGTCTGACGTCTTGATGCCTGCCTATCAGTCTGATGTTCCAGCTTCCCTGTCTGATGTTCCAGCTTCCCAGTCTGATGTGCCAGCTTCCCAGCCTGATGTCTCGATGCCTGCCTACCAGCCTGATGTGCCAGCTTCCCAGTTTGACGTGCCAGCTTCCCAGTTTGACGTGCCAGCTTCCCAGTTTGATGTGCCAGCCTTCTAGCCTGATGTCTTGAAGCTTGCCTTCCAGCCTGATGTCTTGATGCCTACCTACCAGTCTGATGTGCCAGCTTCCCAGTCTGATGTGCCAGCTTCCCAGTCCGATGTGCCAGCTTCCCAGATTGATGTGCCAGCTTCCCAGTTTGATGTGCCAGCTTCCCAGCCTGATGTCTTGCAGCTTGCCTTCCAGCCTGATGTCTCGAAGATTGCCTCCCAGTCTGATGTGCCAGCTTCTCAGTCAGATGTGCCAGCTTCCCAGTCGGATGTGCCAGCTTCCCAGTCGGATGTGCCAGCTTCCCAGTTTGATGTGCCAGCTTCCCAGTTTGATGTGCGAGCTTCCCAGACGGATGTGCCAGCTTCCCAGTCTGATGTGCCAGCTTCCCAGTCTGATGTGCCAGCTTCCCAGCCTGATGTCTCGAAGCTTGCCTTCCAGCCTGATGCCTCGATGCCTGCCTTCCAGTGTGATTTGCCAGTTCCCCAGTCTGTTGTCTCAGTGCCTGCCCTCCAGCCTGATATCTCAAAGCTTGCTTCCCAGTCTGATGTGCCAGCTTCCCAGTCTGATGTGCCAGCTTCCCAGTCTGATGTGCCAGCTTCCCAGTCTATTGTCCCAGTGCCTGCCTTCCAGCCTGATGTCTCAGTGCCAGCTTCCCAGACTGACGTGCCAGCTTCCCAGACTGACGTGCCAGCTTCCCAGACTGATGTGCCTGCTGCCCAGCTCGAAGTGCCCATGCCTGCTGCCCAGACTGACGTGCCTGCTGCCCAGCTTGAAGTGCCCATGCCTGCTGCCCAGCCTGACGTGCCTGCTGCCCAGCTCGAAGTGCCCATGCCTGCTGCCCAGCCTGATGTGCCTGCTGCCCAGCTCGAAGTGCCCATGCCTGCTGCCCAGCCTGATGTGCCTGCTGCCCAGCTTGAAGTGCCCACGCCCGCTGCCCAGCCTGATGTGCCTGCTGCCCAGCTCGAAGTGCCCATGCCCACTGCTCAGCCTGATGTGCCTTCTGCCCAGCTCGAAGTGCACATGCCCACTGCCCAGCCTGATGTGCCTGCTGCCCAGCTCGAAGTGCCCATGCCCACTGCCCAGCCTGATGTGCCTGCTGCCCAGCTCGAAGTGCCCATGCCTGCTGCCCAGACTGATGTGCCTGCTGCCCAGCTCGAAGTGCCCATGCCCGCTGCCCAGCCTGATGTGCCTGCTGCCCTGCTCGAAGTGCCCATGCCCGCTGCCCAGCCTGATGTGCCTGCTGCCCAGCTCGAAGTGCCCATGCCTGCTGCCCAGCCTGATGTGCCTGCTGCCCAGCTCGAAGTGCCCATGCCCGCTGCCCAGCCTGAAGTGCCTGCTGCCCAGCTCGACGTGCCTGCTGCCAAGCTCAAAGTGCTTGTGCCTGCTGCCCAGCCTGATGCACCTGCTGCCCAGCTCGAAGTGCCCGCTGCCCAGCTTGGTGTATTCCTGCCCGCTGTCAGCTCGGATGTGCCCGCTGTCTGCTCGGATGTGCCCGCTGTCTGCTCAGATGTGCCCGCTGTCTGCTCAGATGTGCCCGCTGTCTGCTCGAATGTACCCACTGTCCAGTTTGATGTACCCGATGCCCAGCCTGATGTGCCCTCATCTGTTCGGTTGGAGGCCATGAACTTTGGACAATTGCACCTTGTTAGAGCGTCCGGAGGCCGCTACTTTAGGGGGGGGTACTGTCATGAGAGGGTTTACCCGTTGGTGGCGCTATCGGTCTCTTGGATCGCAGTACCAGTGTCCACCAGCGGGTGTCTTCCAACACCTGGGTCCTGCAGTAAGAAGTCTCTCCTGCTGGTGGCACTGTTGCATCCCTGGGCCGTAGTACCGGTGTCCACCAGCGGGTGCACTCCGGCAGTGTGGAGCAAACAGCACACACTGCGCTCAGCTGTGACATGAGTTCAATTATCACAGCCTTATAAATACCCAGCAAGCCCTCATAGGCTTGCCTTGGTATCTCTCTCCCTACATTCTGACCTTGCTGCCTGTTATTTTGACCTTGAGCCTGCATCTGCCTTGTCCTGACCTGATCTGATCCAATCCCTATCCTGAGCCCTTCCTGGTCCTGTCCCTTCTGTTCCTGGTTACCTTGGATCCCTGCCCTATATCCCATCCATCCATCCTCTCCCTGTCCTGTTCGGTTTCCCATCCTTGCCCATCTGCTGACCTCCCTGTGTATGACCTTGGCCTGGCTTGTTTACGATTTCGGTATCTCCATTTACTTGTATATATTGTTGTTTGTAGTGGGTTTGTTGTGTTGGTTTTGCACTGTTTATATTCCTTTTACTTGTCACTTATTTAATAAACACCATTATTTCACTTACATGTGTTTCTGGTCTCCTCTGGGCAGTCCACACGGTCTGGTCAGTTAGATACCCTGACACAGACCCTGTCCCCAACTTGGTAGGAAGGCTCAGGCAGGCGTCTGCGGTCAGCATGGAGTCTGTACCTATCATTAGCATGTTGCAAAGCCTCCTGGACTTGTGCCCAAGTAGAACGAAGAGCACTGAGATGCTCCTCTAATGCAGGAATACTCTACGGAACAAATAAGTCAGGCAACGTGGAAGGTTGGAAACCATGATTTGCTATAAACGGGGACAATCGGAAAGCATAATTCAAGGCTCTGTTGTGAGCAAACTCTGCCCACGGTAATAGGTCTGACCAGTTGTTATGATGGTCAGAAATATAGCAACGTAGGACCGATTGGCTTGTTCTGCGGCCCCATTAGACTAAATCATCATAAATAGTGGCATACCATAATCAGCAAATAAGACTATAATAACACACTACAAACAGCGCTAATGTTGAGCTATAACGGATATATGTGGCCAACTTCACAAACAAAAGTCCTTTGAGAGAGATGAGCAGTAGACACAGTGGTTCAGAAAGTGTTTATAGGTGATCAGAGTATAGAAACTCAGTGTGCACCTTTCACCGATCCATCCATTTCCACCCTGTGAGAACACACTCCCCTCAGGGGGTTAAACTCACCAGAGCCTAATAATCATAAGCTTCCAAGGAAAGAAAAATCCAAGCCACAGGCCACTGTCAGCACCCCTCCGGAGGAATCCCAGACGATCAGGACTCACAAATCACCAAACAACAAAAGAAAAGCGCACATAGCGTAATCCTGTTTATTAATTAAAAGCCCATCACATCACACAAAGACCCCCCTTCAGTGATTATACGTACATTAATGTTGCAATCAAAAGAGCACATCAGAAGGAAGTATTAAACCCAGCACTTCACCGTGGTAAACATCAGCCGGTTCAGCTTCCCAAGTAGCGATCTCTTACTTCCTGGTTGCGAATCAGGCTGTGGTGGAGCGCAAGCGTCACTTCCAGCGTCTTGTAGGCCCCATTAGACTGCAGGTGATACACAGAGGAGAAAGCAAGCTGAATTCCCAACTGTGCACAAAAGGCTCACCAGAACCGGGACACAAACTGACTACCCCTATCCGAGACAATCACCTTGGGTAGCCCATGCAAGCGAAAGATCTACCAAGCAAAAATGGAAGCCAGTTCCTTAGAAGTGGGCAACTTCTTAAGTGGAATACGACACATCTTTGAGAACAGGTCAACCACCATAAGGATAACTGTGTTGCCCTCGGAGTTGGGTAACTCCACAATGAAATCCATAAACAGGTGGGTCCAGGGCCTCTCTCCATTGGGTATGGGTTGTAGGAGGCCCACTGGAAGGTGTCGTGAAGTCTTACTCTGAGCACACAAGGAACAGGCAGCTACGAAGGCAGTTACATCAGCACGTAGACTAGGCCATCAGAATTGTTGGGGAAATGGCCCAAAAGAGTTGATTCTTCCTAGGGGGGCCAGCAGCCTTGGGAGAATGGTAAGTCTGGAGCACGACAGTACAGAGACTCTCTGGGACAAAGCAGCGGTCACAAGGTTTCTCAGGAGGAGCTTGGACCTGAGCAGTAAGAATTTTGTCACCCAAAGGAGAAGTGAGACTGGTGTGAACCGTAGCAAGAATACGAACAGGAGAAATCACAGAAAGCGGAACCGACTCTAACTTGGAAGGGGAGGAAAATTGTCATGACAAGGCGTCAGCCCTTACATTCTTAGTACCGGGTAAGAATGAGACAATGTAATTGAAACTTGACAAGAAAAGATCCCACCGCACCCTTCTGGGAGAGAGGCCTTTAGCCTCAGACAAGAATGTGAAATTCTTATGGTCAGTAAGAATGAGAACCCGCACAGTGGTACCTTGGAGGAGATTGCTCCCTTCTTTCAGTGCTAAAATGATCGCCAACAGCTCTCTGTCACCAATCTCGTAATTGCACTTCGCAGGTGACAATTTCTTGGAAAAGTAGCCACAAGGATGCATAGCGCTCTCAGAGGTAGGACGTTGAGACAGAAGGGCGCCAACACCAGTCTCAGAAGCATCAACCTCAAGAATAAAAGGTAATGTAGGATCAGGATGTGTCAACACAGGAGCAGAAACAAAGGCAGCCTTGAGACTCTCAAAGGCCTTAATGGACTCCGGAGACCATTGGAGTGGGTTACCGTTCTTTCTGGTCATATCAGTCAGGGACTTGACCAGAGACGAGAAGTTACGAATAAACTTCCGATAATAGTTGGCAAAGCCCAGGAAACACTGCAGAGGATGTAAACCCACGAGTCGGGGCCACTGTAGAACTGCCGAAAGTTTCTCTGGGTCCATCGAAAAACCAGCAGTGGAAATGAAATAACCCAGGAATTTAACCTGTTCACGATGGAACTCACACTTCTCCAGTTTACAATAGAGATTGTTCTCTCTTAGTTTCTGAAGCACACAACAGACATCTGTGTGGTGGCTCTCTAGGGACTTGGAAAATCTGAGGATATCATCGAGATAAACCACCGCAGATAACGGCAATAAGTCTCGGAGGACATCGTTAATAAATTCCTGGAAAACTGCCGGGACGTTACAAAGGCCAAAAGGCATTACAAGGTACTCATAATGGCCTGTTCTGGTATTAAACGCAGTTTTCCACTAGTTGCCTTCCTTAATCCTCACAAGATTGTATGCCATTCTCAAATCAAGCTTCGTGAAAACCGTTGCTCCTCTGAGGCGGTCTAATAACTCCGTAATTAATGGAATCAGGCATTGTTAATTGTGAAATGATTGAGACCCCTATAATCAATACAAGGTCTCAGTTCACCATTCTTCTTCACAAAGAGCAAACCAGCACCAGCAGGAGACGAGGATTTGCAGATGAAACTTCAAGAAAGTGCGTCTGCAACATACTCCTCTATGGCCTTATCCGCCAAGGCCGACAAAGGGTAAACCGGCCACGAGGGGGTATGGCACCAGGTTGAATGTCAATTGCACAATCATAGGGCCGGTGTGGAAGCAAACTACCGGCTTGCCCTTTGTCAAAGACATCGCTAAAATTGCGGTACTCCTCCGGCAGGGAGGAGAGTGAAGAGGTGCACAGGACCTTGGCTACCTTCTGGAAGCATGTCTCACTGCATTGTGGTGACCAGGAGAGAACCTCAGCACAGAGCCAATCAAAAGAGGGGTTGTGCCTCTGTAACCAAGGATAACCAATAACCAGCGGAAATTTAGGTGAGGAAATAACTTGGAATTGGATTATCTCATGGTGAAAAGCCCCTATGGCCATGGACAACGGAACTGTCTCATGAGGTACATGGGCAGGCTGTAGGGGTCTCCCGTCAAGAGCCTCAAAGGCAAGTGGAGTGTCACGCAGCTGCAGTGGAATTGAGTGCTTTGATACAAAGGCAGCATCAATGAACAGGCCTGCAGCCCCAGAGTCGATTAGAGCCTGTATCTCAACGGATGACTCAGCCCAAGAAAGGGTGACCAAAACCAGGGGCTTATCCTTTTGGATAACTGGGGATGAAACAACGCCACCTAAGGTCTGTCCGTGACAGGACCTCAAGGTTCGGGCATTCCCTGGATGGGTAGGACAAGACAAAGTGACCTGCCTGGCCACAATAAAGACACAATCTCTCCCTCCTCCTAAAGGTTCTCTTATCTGTAGAGAGACACGTGAAACCCAAGTTCATGGGTTCACCTTCACTGACCGACTCGGTACCAGGAGGCATGGGAGGTGAGGGAGGCACGGGTAGGACTGCAAAGCTCGGAGTCAAACGTACAGGAGGCTTACGCAAGCGCTCCTTAAAAGAGAGTCTTTCTCTAAGTCTGGAGTCAATGAGGATGGCAAACATGATCAACTTCTCCAGCTCAATGGATATATCTCAGGCTGCTATCTCATCCTTGATGGTATCCGAGAGACCATGAGAAAAATCAGCCACGAAGGCCTCATTGTTCCGCGCAACCTCTGCTGCCAGAGTATGGGATTCAATTGTGTAGTTGACAACAGTTCTCGTACCCTGTTCGATGGGCATGAGGCACTTGGCAGCAGAAGCAGAGCATGCGGGGGATGTCAAATACCCTTTTAAACTAAGCCACAAACTCAGGGTAGCTGGGTTTGCCCAGGCCAAGGCTCTCTCAGAAAGCAAAGATATCAAGAAACCTACTTTGCTTCTGTCCGTGGGAAACGCCTGGGGCAGCATCTCAAAGTATATCTCAACCTGATTGAGAAACCCTCTGCATTGGACTGGATTGCCCCCCAAATCGCTGGGAAAGCTGAGCGGAACCAGACATACCTCTTATAGAAGTAATATTTGAGGCGGGTGCCTGCACAGAGACTGGAGCAGCAGCAGGGTTGGCCTGCAACATAGGTTGTACCAGGGCGGCCACAGTGGGAGATTTCAGGTGAGCCGTGTGACTCAGGAGCGTTTGTAACGACATGGCAAACTGATCCATGAGGTGATCCTGTTTATCCAATCTGGAAAAAATATTACCAACAATTGGATTGACTGCATCTTCTGAATTCATAGCCTTTGCTTACTGTCAGAAACCATGAAATCAGGCCGAGACAGAAGTACAGTTAAATCACACTTGTTTAATAATAAAAGTAAAAAGAACAAACATAGTCAAAACATAGCCAAAGTTCAGTAACCGGAGCGGATAGTCAGCCAAGCCAGAAGTTAGGGATCAATATAGTGGAACAGCAAGCAGGGTCTGGAGCCAGAAGGGCTGTCAGCAAAGCAAGTCTTGAACAGGATCGCAGGAGTTTCTGTGATGTTGACCAAGGCGAAGGCAGAGAACCTCTGGACTGGACGGCTTTAAGTAGGCAGGACTGACGAGCAGGATATCATCAACAGCTGAGTTATGCCCCGTACACACGGTCGGATTTTCCGATGGAAAATGTCCGATCGGAGCGTGTTCTCGGAAATTCCGACCGTGTGTGGGCGCCATCGGACATTTTCCATCTGATTTTCCGACACACAAAGTTGGAGAGCAGGAGATAAAATTTTCCGACAACAAAATCCGTTGTCGGAAATTCCGATCGTGTGTACACAAATCCGACGGACAAAGTGCCACGCATGCTCAGAATAAATAAAGAGATGAAAGCTATTGGCCACTGCCCCGTTTATAGTCCTGATGTACGTGTTTTACGTCACCGCGTTCAGAACGATCGGATTTTCCGACAACTTTGTGCGACCGTGTGTAGACAAAACAAGTTTGAGCCAACATCCGTCGGAAAAAATCCTAGGATTTTGTTGTCGGAATGTCCGAACAAAGTCCGACCGTGTGTACGCCCTATAGCTGTGGAGAGATAGGAGCTGGCAATTAGCCGACAGCTGAGCGGCCAGCTCAGAGAAGGAAGGGCTGAGCCCAGCCCTGACACATTCAGCCTCAGAAAGGGAGGTGCAGAACTAAAAGCCAATCAGGTGTGCTACATGAAAAAGTGCTGACAAGAAAAATGTAGATAGGAGGAGGTACCATAGAAGTGAGCATTCGTTTTTCTTGTCAGGCTAAGAAAATTTTCATCTAGTACAGAAAACACCTGTTGATCGTGCCAGAAATGCAATGTCCTTGTCACTTTCTATGAACTGAACTGAAAGCATAGACAATGTTATCTTATTTGTGTAAACAGGTAAGCCCATAGTTCCCCATGTAATGGTGATAAACAAAGGCAGACATGCAGCCTGAGTGACAATCATTGCTCCCTCCACAGATATAGCGGATGAGTGAACATAACTGCAAGGACAGAAAGTTTGTTATTTAAAAGATCGCAGTTGAAAATAAACAGAATAAAGTCTGAAAAAACGAATGTAGCCATTAGATATAAAGACTGGAAAGCTGAATTATATTATATTTGCATTTTTAAGCATGGTACAGTTTAAGTACCTCTAACACTAAAACACTGGGAGCCAGAAGTTTTAGCCAAGCTCCCAGGAGACCATCCTGTAATATCTGGTGACTTCTGAGTTTCCTGCGAGACTTGGCAGGTCTAATGCCACGTACACACGAGCGGACTTTACGGCAGACTTTGCCCGGCGGACGGGATTTCGTCGGACAATTCGATCGTGTGTGGGCTCCAGCGGACTTTGTTTTCTCAAAAGTTGGACAGACTTAGATTTGTAATGCCGCGTACACACGAGCAGACTTTACTGCAGACTTTGCCCGGCGGACTTTTCGATGGACTTTACGACGGACTTTCTGAATGAACGGACTTGCCTACACACAATCAACCAAAGTCCGTCGAATTCGTACGTGATGACGTACGACCGGACTAAAATAAGGAAGTTCATAGCCAGTAGCCAATAGCTGCCCTAGCGTGGCTTTTTGTCCGTCGAACTAGCATACAGACGAGCGGACTTTTCGATCGGATTCGAGTCCGTCGGATAGATTTGAAACATGTTTCAAATCTAAGTCCGTCTAACTTTTGAGAAAACAAAGTCCGCTGGAGCCCACACACAATCGAATTGTCCGATGAAATCCCGTCCGCCGGGCAAAGTCCACTCGTGTATACGCGGCAAAACATGTTTCATATCTATCCGACGGACTCGAGTCCAGTTGAAAAGTCCACTTGTCTGTATGCTAGTTCGACGGACAAAAAGCCACGCTAGAGCAGCTATTGGCTACTTGCTATGAACTTCCTTATTTTAGTCCGATCGTACGTCATCACATACGAATTTGACGGACTTTGGTTGATTGTGTGTAGGCAAGTCCGTTCATTCAGAAAGTCCGTCGTAAAGTCCGTCGAAAAGTCCGCTGGGCAAAGTCTGCCGTAAAGTCCGCTCGTGTGTACACGGCATAAGGCTCCAATCACACTTCGCAACTTGGAATTGCAGGCAGAATCGCCATGATTCTGTCTGCATATCCAAATTACGCATCTATTGCTGCACAATGCAGGCGATTCTGCCATGATTGTGCTGCAAACCATATTTTAATCAGAAAAGAGATATAAATAAAAGTCATTGAGATATGAACCACTATTTACCTACCAAGAGATACAGAGTAATTTAGACATTCTCTTGACTGTTTGCTGTATTTGCATTACGCAGTTAGTGTGTTTTGAAGGTGAGTCTCCTAAAGTCACTTATAGGCCTGGTTCACACCTTTGCATTTTATAGCACACTTTCAGTTTTGCAGAAACACACTATAGTCCATTTACCATGGTTTCCTATGGATGTAGTTCACATCTGTGCATTTTATGGATAGGGCCAGGGACTTGTTTCTGGTTCTTGGTTCTATAGACTTCAATGGATAAAAAACGTGTATTTAAAAACACAAAATGCACCTGGTATATGCAAACTGCAACCTGCATAGGTGTGAACCAGTCCATAGGGCCACAAATTGAATTTGCTATGTTGCTATTGTTGTGCTTGTTATCCTCATTGGCTAAGGCCATTACACAACAGAACACTGTGTTTATCTATCGTGATTTAACTTTTTTTTATCATCAGGAAGTTTTCATTAAAAAAGAACAAAGGTATTCAATGTTTCCATAGATTGTTTTACAGGAAAGAAAGAAAGCAACAAGTACAGAATGAAACAAACTGACTTATAGTACATAGAGGGGTTTAAGTGTGTCCTTTAAACGCCTTAGTACAGACATATCGTGCTTTTATCATAACCATGGAGTATAGCATAATAACAGACAGTACAATAATTTGAATAGAATGCTATAATTGATAATAAAATGATGCATCCAATAAAGACTTTTTTTCATTGTGAAGAAACAATGGCTTATATTCTTTTTATTTTACCAATCATGCTTAGTAGTATACTCTATTTAGAAAGGATACAGTGCTTGCAAAAGTATTCACCCCCTTGGCTTTTTACCTATTTTGTTACATTACAGCCTTTAGTTCAATGTTTTTTAATCTGAATTATATGTGATGGATCAGAACACAATAGTCTAAGTTGGTAAAGTAAAATTAGAAAAATATATACATAAAACTATTTTTTAGAAAAAAAAAACTGATAATTGGCAAGTGCGTATGTATTCACCCCCTTTGTTATGGAGCCCATAAAAAGCTCTGTTGCAACCAATAACTTCAGAAGTCACATAATTAGTGAAATGATGTCCACCTGTGTGCAATCTAAGTGTCACATGATCTGTCATTACATATACACACCTTTTTGAAAGCCCCCAGAGGCTGCAACACCTAAGCAAGAGGCACCATTAACCAAACATTGCCATGAAGACCAGGGAACTCTCCAAACAAGTAAGGGACAATGCTGTGGAGAAGTACAAGTGAGGGTTAGGTTATAAAAAAAATATCAAAATCTTTGATGATCCCTAGGAGCACCATCAAATCTATCATAACCAAATGGGAAGAACATGGCACAACAGCAAACCTGCCAAGAGATGGCCGCACACCAAAACTCACGACCTGGGCAAGGAGGGCATCAATCAGAGAGGCAGCACGGAGACCTAAGGTAACCATGAAGGAGCTGCAGATTTCCACAGCAGAGACTGGAGTATCTGTATATAGGACAACAATAAGCCGTACGCTTCATAGAGTTGGGCTTTATGGCAGAGTGGCCAGAAGAAAGCCATTACTTTCAGCAAAAAAACAAATTGGCATGTTTTAAGTTTGCGAAAAGGCATGTGGGAGACTCCCAAAATGTATGGAGAAAGGTGCTCTGGTCTGATGGTGCTTTTTGGCCATTAAAGAAAACGCTATATCTGGCACAATCCCAACACATCACATCACCCAAAGAACACCATTCCCACAGTGAAACATGGTGGTTGCAGCATCATGTTGTGGCGATGTTTTTCAGCAGTCGGGACTGGGAAACTGGTCAAAGTCTTCTTGAGCAAAACCTGTACCACTCTGTGTGTGATTTGAGGCTAGGGCGGAGGTTCACCTTCCAGTAGGACAATGACTCCAAACATCGTAAAGCAACACTTGAGTGGTTTAAGGGGAAACATGTAAATGTGTTGGAATGGCCTAATGAAAGCCCAGACCTCAATCTGATAGAAAATCTGTGGTCAGACTTAAAGATTGCTGTTCACAAGCGCAAACCATCCATCTTGAAGCAGCTGGAGAAGTTTTGCAAGGAGGAATGGACAAAAATCCCAGTGATAAGATGTGGCAAGCTCATAGAGACCTATCCAAAGCGACTTGGAGCTGTGATAGCCGCAAAAGGTGGCTCTACAAAGTTATCACTTTAGCGGGTGAATAGTTATGCACATTGACTTTTTCTGTTATTTTGTCCTATTTGTTGTTTGCTTCACAATAAAAAAAATAAATAAAAAAACCTTCAAAGCTGTGGGCATTTTCTGTAAAGTAAATGATGCAAATCCTGAAACAATCCATTTTAATTCCAGGTTGTGAGGCATCAAAACATGAAAAATGCCAAGGGAATGAATACTTTTGCAAGGCACTGTGAATTGTCTACCCTAGAAACTATATTATTTAAATATTCTGTTCATACTTAAAGCAGGTGATGCAAGGGTAGGGTCACTAAGCCATTCATTCCAAATCTTTTCAAAGTTTTGACAGCTACCTCTACTCATGTAAGCTAACCACTTAAGGACCAGCTGCCGCAGTTATACTGTGGCAGGTTGGCTCCCCTGGGCAAATCGCCGTAACTGTACGTCGGCCACATTAGGAGCTCTAGGGGGCGTGCGACTCCAGAGTTGATGCGCATGGCCGGCGAGCGCAATGCCTGCCGGCCACCTGCGATCGCTCCTGACAGAGACAGAACGGAGATCTGTCAATATAAATAGACAGAGCTTCGTTCTGTCAGGGGAGGAAAGACAGATTTGCTGTTTCTACTGATTAGGAACAGCAATCGATCTCCTCCTCCAGACAGTCCCATCCCCCCACAGTTAGAAACACTCTCTAGGTAACACATTTAACCACTTGATCGTCCCCTAGTGTTAACCCCTTCCCTGCCAGTGACATTTATACAGTAATCAGTGGCTATTTTTAGCTCTGATCGCTGTATAAATGTCAATGGTCCCAAAAAAGTGTCAAAAGTGTCCGATCGGTCCGCCACAATGTCGCAGTCCTGCTAAAAATCGCTGATCACCGCCATTACTAGCAAAATAATGAATACTAGTTTTGCGCAAACCAATCAATATACACTGATTGCGATTTTTTTTTTAATAAAAATATGTAGAAGAATACATATTGGCCTATACTGATGAAAAAATGAGTTTTTAAAAAACATTTTTTGGATATGTATTATAGCAAACAGTAAAAAAAAAAAGTTTTTTTTTTCAAAATTGTCACTCTTTTTTTGTTTATAGCACAAACAATAAAAACTGCAGAGGTGATCAAATACCACCAAAAGAAAGCTCTATTTGTGGGAAAAAAGACATCAATTTTGTTTTTGGTACAGCGTCACACAACCGCGCAATTGTCAGTTAAAGCGACGCAGTGCCGTATCGTAAAAAATGGCCTGGTGATTAAGGGGGCAAATCCTTCCAGTCCTTAAGTGGTTAAACTTTCTAAACGGAGGATGGAATTTGCCTTATCTATCCAAATGCATGCTGTAAGAGGTTTAGAAAAAAAGCCTATGTGATGTTATTGTTTTCTCACCAAGTATAGGGTCCCAGTTACTGCTGTTTCCAATTAAGGGTATTCAAAAGAGAGGACTAAAATTCCCATCTTGAGTGTATCAGTAATGTACAGTATATCTGTGTTGGAAGATGGAGTACCTGCTGTACCTGCACCACACTGACTGGGTATGGTTGCCTGAAATGGCTACAAACTCTTCTAGCCTGTCTCAGAAGATCCTGCAAGCTAGGATACCTATCTAGGAAGCACTACACCACCAGAATGAGGGCATGTGCCAAGCAAGGCACGTGTGTGAACTTTCTTTGGCAAAGGGCGGACAATGATGCAATTCTCACACACAACCTTTTGTGGAGCAAGATAGTGTGAAGTTAACCACCTCTGGGCCTGCCCCTGCAGAGCTGACAGAATATCTGCCCCAGTATGACTCTTGTTCCTTAAACATATTAGATGCAACTCTGTGTGGTATTGTTTTGCCTGAGCTGTTGCATAACATCTCAAACACTTGCAGAGGACTGATGGGTCAGAGGACGACTTGCCTGAAGAAGGCATTGAAGTGAAAGAGGAGATAGGTGTGGCTTTGCTGTCACTGTCACCAGCTGTAAGGACATGGGGAGGCACAACTAACTACAATGGTGTGCCCAGTCCTGCATATTTGCTATCTGCCAGCAGAGTTACCTAGTGGGCCATAAATAATATATTTGTTCCTGCCCACACTTGCTGGACCACCTGTCAAGTGGCCCTCCTGCTTATCACATGGTCCAGCGACATGGAAACATTACCATCCACTTGATGATGGAACAGTAGGATGGCCTTATGTGTGGAAAAAAAGGTGGCCTGGAACCTGCTACTGTGGTACAACACTGGAAGCAAAATTCATGAAAGGGCATCAGAGTCATTCATTTTGCAAAGCTGGCAGTGAGCTAATAAGTAAGGAGTGACTGGGGATGTACCACTTCTTCTTCAGTTCCAGCAGCTGAAGCAGAGAAACTTGCCTGCTGAATGCTACAGCTGGAGATGGCGGGGTGGGGTCTATAGAACAAGAGCAAAATTGCATTCTATGCTTGTCACCATGCTAACCCTCTTTATAGCTGGAAGAGCTATAAAGGTAAACTTTTGACACCTCTTGGAAGACTTTCATCTCTATCGCTGGAGGCTGCTGATAGGAAATCTTGTATATTGGAGATAGAGGAGGAAAGGGAGGTGCTGGAGGGAGGAGGAGTGCAGCCCTTTTCTTCCTAATGGCTAACATTCAGGTGCTGCACCTACTGAGTTTGGGTAGAGATTGCAAATTACTATTTGCAGTCTATAGCACATACAGTGACATACAAAAAGAGCTGACATTAAATCGGTAGAGGTAGTGTCTCAGTCCCAAATTAGTATACACACAACAAAAAATATTTAGCCCATGGGACTTTAAAAGAGTCACACCTCAAACAAAATATATCAAAAATATGAAAAATGTATTCACATACATTTAAAAACCCACATACAATATAACAAATTGTTAATGAACATCAATGCATAAATAGTGTATCACATGAAAATGCCTTTTTGATAGGACCTACAAATGCCATAAAGATACCCCCATCACTCTGGAGCAACTGTGCAACTATTCTCGACGAGTTTTGCGAGACAATTTTCGCTTCTTCAAGAGAGGCACAGGTGAGTATCTGGAGATAAAGAACATGAATGAATAAAGAGGGAATTTTTTTTTTTTTAAACTAAAATAAAATATATATGTATTGTATAAAAAGTATACTGTAATGTATTCATTTTATGGTTAATTGCAAGATGCTTGCCTACTCACGCCATGGTGGTCAGGCTGCAAAGTATATGAAAAAGTCACATATAGCCATGTATATGGTACCCCAAAAGGGGAAAAAAAGGGAAAAGATCCCTTACATTTTTGTCAATATTTTATTATATCTTTTCATGTGACAACACTGAAGAAATGAACCTTTGCTACAATGTAAAGTAGTGAGTGTACAGCTTGTGTAATGGTGTAAATTTGCTGTCCCCTCAAAATAACACACAGCCATTAATGTCTAAACCACTGGCAAAAAAAGTGAAAAAGTGAGTACACCCCTAAGTGAAAATGTCCAAATTGGGCCCAAAGTGTCAATATTTTGTGTAGCCACCATTATTTTCCAGCACTGCCTTAACCCTCTTGGGCATGGAGTTCACCAGAGCTTCACAGGTTGCCACTGGAGTCCTCTTTCACTTCTCCATGATGACATCACGGAGCTGGTGGATGTTAGAGACCTTGCGCTCCTCCGCCTTCTGCTTGAGGATGCCCCACAGATGCTCAATAGGGTTTAGGTCTGGAGACATGCTTGGCAAGTCCATCACCTTTACCCTCAGCTTCTTTAGCAAGGCAGTGGTTGTCTTGGAGGTGTGTTTGGGGTCATTATCATGATGGAATACTGCTCTGCGGCCCAGTCTCCAAAGGGAGGGGATCATGCTCTGTTTCAGTATGTCACAGTACATGTTGGCATCCATGGTTCCCTCAATGAACTGTAGTTCCCCAGTGCCGGCAGCACTCATGCAGCCCCAGACCATGCTTGACTGTAGGCAAGACATACTTGTTTTTGTACTCCTCACCTGGTTTCTGCCACACATGCTTGACACCATCTGAACTAAAAAAGTTTATCTTGGTATCATCAGACCACAGGACATGGTTCCAGTAATCCATGTCCTTAGTCTGCTTGTCTTCAGCAAACTGTTTGCAGGCTTTCTTGTGCATCATCTTTAGAAGAGGCTTCCTTCTGGGAAGACAGCCATGCAGACCAATTCAATGCAGTGTGCAGCGTATGGTCTGAGCACTTGCAAGCTGACCCCCCCACCCCTTTAACCTCTGCAGCAATGCTAGCAGCACCCATATGTCTATTTCCCAAAGACAACCTCTGGATATGGCACTGAGCATGTGCACTCAACTTCTTTGGTCGACCACCTGTCCTGTTAAACTGCTGTATGGTCTTGGCCACCATGCTGCAGCTCAGTTTCAGGGTCTTGACAATCTTCTTATAGCCTATGCCATCTTTATGTAGAGCAAAAATTCTTTTTTTCAGATCCTCAGAGAGTTCTTTGCCATGAGGTGCCATGTTGAGCTTCCAGTGACCAGTATGGGAGAGTGAGAGCGATAATACCAACTTTAACACACCCGCTCCCCATTCACACTTGAGACCTTTGAACACTAATGAGTCACATGACACCAGGGAGAGAAAATGGCTAATTTGGACATTTTCACTTAAGGGTGTACTCACTTTTGTTGCCAGCGGTTTAGACATTAATGGCTGTGTGTTGAGTTATTTTGAGGGGACAGCAAATTTACACTGTTATACAAGCTGTACACTCATTACTTTACATTGTAGCAAAGTGTCATTTCTTCAGTGTTATCACATGAAAAGATATAATAAAATATTTACAAAAATGTAAGGGGTGAAAAGTGAGTACCTTTTTTAAGATACAGTATGTTGAAAAAAGCCCATAACAGTGGTCTGCACCTGTAGAGCCTTGCCATCTGGTGGAATACGATGGCTGCTCCCTTGACTCTCTGCCTTTGTCCCTGGATGACACCCTGCCTTACGGATGTTGCCTCTCTTTCTCACTTTCCTCCTCTGCTATATCTGCCACCCAAGTAAGATCAGTGACTTCATCATCACCACCCCCCCATCACTGTAGTCAACTTAGCAGTAGACTGCAGCTTCAGGAACATCTGTGCCAATTGGTTCACCCTGCTTGTGGTCACCTCCCTCTAAGCCCCCATTGCTCTTCACCTCAATCTGAAATGTTATATGTTGCTGCACATTCTCTTGCAGCAAGTTGTTTATACTGTGCTAATATAACTGAGCCAACTCCTCTGTGGCAGTTGGCAGGGCAATGCCATCTGGATGAGTAACTGTCATCCGATCTGCTGAACAGATGGGGAATCTGTTTTTTAGCGGACTGGATCTAGCGAATGTCGCTGTCATGTCTGCTGACGTCCGTCGCTCCATAGAGAGATATGGATGGTCCGATTGGGTCTGTCTGAAAAACTGACAGACGGACTCGATTGGTGGAGGGCTGCTGGGATAGTAGGTAAATAGAGATATGTAGATAGTAGAGAAATAATACCGCGCCAATCACAAAAAATCAAAAAGCAGCCAACACTACAATCAGACAAATTGTGCAAAGATATATAACAAATAAAGTGTAGCGCTAATTATATAAAAAAAAAAGTGTGTAAAACCTTGATGAAGGCGATCTAAGGCTAACGCCCCAGATTGTAAGAAAAAAATAAAATAAAAATATATCAGAACATATATATTCCGCACTATGCGGTTGGATAACAATCTCAAATCTCACCTACAAGGTGAGGAGTGTAGCCTAATATACCAACGTGAAACATTTATCAAATTAGTATATATACATATACCGTCATATTAGTGAAATACAACATAGTATATAAATGAAAACATCCCCCTGGGGGGTGGGGGTGGATAGGAAATAGGAACCTTGATATGGCAAATCAAACAATAAGGTGAGTAAACAATATAGACAATGTGCAAAAGAAAAACAGTGTTATCATCAAAAAAATTCAAAAATGAATCAGGAACCATGCTCTTAATCTCAAAGCAAGTTCATGAAATCATGAAAAGTGACAGTCCCAAAATTCCTCATAAATTTCTCAAACTGCCCAAAGTGATGAAAAAGTGATCAAGTGATATTCTTTCCAATGGTGATCCCAAACAATGAAGAAGGTGAGGTACTCTTACCAGCACTGGTGGACTCACAGGCCATGGGCGGTGAGTCATCAAGGCTTGAACTGTTATACAATGAGTGACAGTGTGAATGCAGTCTGCAGAGATGGAATCTTCCTCCTAGGATGGGGACCAGGTGTCTGCCCGGATAGCTGATTCGATCCTCTGACTCAGCGATGTGAACGAGCCATTAACACAATATATAAAGAAGAAAAAGAGGGAGCCTCCACATGGTGTAAATCCAAAAATCAATTGGAGTTTATTGGACAAAACAGGGTCATCCGATGATCAATATAAAAACATATTAAATAGAATCGATTCCAAAATATTTAAAAAAGCGTGGTGTAAAAGTGGCTGGGTGCAGCAAAGAGACCCTACGCTTTCGTCTAAGAAGACTTCTGCTGGGGTATGTGCCAACCTGCCACTGCCACGCTTATATACAGGTATTCAAATTACAACACATAAACAGCTGATTAGACAGCGTGCAGCCTGACTTCCTGGATACTCAGCGTGCGTACCAATTCAGGGTCATGTGTTCCCACATCTGGCCAATAAGATTGAGCGCATATCTCTCACAGCCAAGCCTCAATATTATATGTAATTCTCCTATCCGAAGGTGCTCTCATCCATTAGGAGTGTCAACTCCTCCGCAACCAACCCAATGCCGAACGGCAAGGCACGTAGCGTACACGTGACCATCGTCACGTATCGAAGCCCAATGTACCTGGGGTGCGTGTCATCATTCAGAACCGGAAACCGGAACAAGACCATGAGGCTGCTGGAACGCATATGCGCTCCAAATGACTCAACAAGGCAGCAAGTAGAACAATTAAAAAACTGACTGCGGTATTTTAAGCCTGAGCAACCGCAAATTATATCTATTATAGGTTGAAACTTATCTCTAAACCATAAATATAAGCCATAAGATATTAATCAAGGAAGTCAGTATGCAAGTCTGGGAAATAATATTCATGGACCAAAAAATAAAAAAAATCATAAAAATGATAATTTCAATATCAATTATGTGATGCGAGTATGACTGTAATACAAAACAAAACGGTGAATAGGTAACACATAGAACAACCCTATCATGCCACTGTTAATATTATATTAAGGGACGTGTATGACTGAATGCCCGAAACATATATAACTAAAAATATGTACCATCCAATCAAACTTAAAAAGCAGGGGGAACAAGACCATCTCCAAAATTTAAAACTCAAGACTGATTAATAAAGGAATTAATGTCCCACTCGACATTGAGTCCATATGGCGTATAACATCTTAGCTGGTGAATCCAAAAAGTCTTGAGCCTAGACATTCCTTTAACATTCGACTCCCCCCTCCAATGTGGTACAAATTTGTCTATTATTTGAAATTTGGTACCTATTGGGTTCTGATTGTGACAAAGCAAATAACTTCTACCGATGGTAAGGTCTGTACCATCATATTTAAGAGACACTAAGGACACCATCGCTAAACTCCAACGTGTTGTTTACAGTAAAGACCTTATACTTGCCACTGCAGATGTCACGGCATTGTATACTTGTATACCCCATGATTTGGGATTTGCGGCAGTTGATTCTTTTCTCTCCAGGAATAGAACCATTCCAGGAACTCAGAAAAGATTCATTATGGATCTTCTATGTTTCGCCACCAAGCATAACTATTTCTGGTATGATGGTGAGTTCTATCTCCAGAAAAAGGGTGTAGCTATGGGGGCCAAGTTTGCCCCCAGCTTAGCTAACATTTTTATGGCTAAGTGGGAGGAGGATGTCGTCTATGCCCTGGACCCACCACAATTGGTGTTGTGGGCCAGGTACATTGACGACATCCTCCTCCTATGGAGAGGCAATATGGAATCCTTGGATTTGTTCATGTCCACTCTGAATGACAATTAGATTGGAATTGAGCTGACCTATGAAGCCAGCCGGTCCACTATCCATTTTTTGGATCTTGAGATCACAGTGGCCAATGACCACCTTGAGAGCAAAACCTTTTTTAAGGCCACCGATCGGAATGGATACATTCCGATCGATAGCTGCCACCATGCAGCATGGCTGAAATCCATTCCCCGTAGCCAACTTCTGCGGATTAGACGCAATTGTTCGCAACTTTCAGACTACTTAGATCAAGCTAAAATCCTGAAATCCAGATTTGTTGATAAGGGTTATAATATGTCTCAGATCGACAAGGATATTCACAGTGTTTCCTTGGTAGATAGGAATCTTTTGATTTCAGAACAACCTAAACATAATCAAGATAATAAACATAAGTGGTCCTTCCTCACCAATTTTTCCATTTAGTATAAACAGATTAAGGACATCATCCACAGGCACTGGAAGGTACTGAAGAATGATACAATTTTGGGTCCTATCCTTCCAGAGCATGCAGGGATAGTCTACAGGGGTGCTATGCCTTTAAAAGGACAGATTGCGCCTAACATAATAGATCCCCCCATTGCCCCTTCGTTTTTTCATAATCTGAAAGGCTTCTTTCCATGTCGGAGGTGCAGGGTGTGTAAACACAATGCACATAGACCTGGAAAAATTGAGACTGTTGGATCAACTATTACTGGCAAAGAATACAATATTAAACATTTTGTTACGTGTTCGACGAGATATATTGTATACCTCATTACATGTTCCTGCGGGAAACAGTACGTGAGTCGGACCATACGTACGTTTGCTATAAGGGTTAATGAACACATAAAGGCCATCAAGAAGGGACGCATTAACCATAGCGTACCCAAGCATTATTTGCTTTGTCACAATCAGAACCCAATAGGTACCAAATTTCAAATAATAGACAAATTTGTACCTCATTGGAGGGGGGAGTAGAATGTTAGAGGAGTGTCTAGGCTCGAGACTTTTTGGATACACCAGCTAAGATGTTATACGCCATATGGACTCAATGTCGAGTGGGACATTAATTCCTTTGTTAATCAGTCTTGAGTTTTAAATTTTGGAGATGGTCTTGTTCCCCCTGCTTTTTAAGTTTGATTGATATACTATGTTGTATTTCACTAATATGACGGTATATGTACACTTATCCTAATTTGATAAATGTTTCACATTGGTATATGAGGCTACACTCCTCACCTTGTAGGTGAGATTTGGGATTGTTATCCAACCGCATAGTGCGGAATATATATGTTCTGATATATTTTTATTTTATTTTTTCTTACAATCTGGGGCGTTAGCCTTAGATTGCCTTCATCAAGGTTTTACACACTTTTTTTTATATATAATTAACGCTACACTTTATTTGTTTTATAAATAGAGATATGTGGCGCTAACTCAAAGTGCATAAATGTGATGAAATAAATATAATCCAATTCTTCAAGTAAGGTGCATATGCGTAAAGAACAAAATCACATAAATAAAGTGACTAAACATCCATTAAATTCATAAAAAGTGACATCGGATAAATGACAGTGAAAATTCATGAAATATGACATCAAATAAATAAACAAATCCAAATGAAGGTGAATAAATCCAAAAATAGTCTAAAAGTGCATCAAGATAAAAAAAATCATACATTTAGAAAAAAAATTTAAAAAATCGCATGAGATAAAAAAAGTTGCATGCAATAACAAAAATCGCATAAGGTGCAAAAAAGTGCAGAAACGCTATAAAAATAGCCACAAGTTGATCCAATTAATGTAATACAGTTCCAACGTGAACAAAGTGAGTCTTCATACAAAAGTTTGTGCAAAAAAAATAGATGAAAAAAGTGCAAGTGCAAACGATGATAGGTGACAGATTCCTCTTAATAACCGTACTCCGTGGTGCACCACACGTTTCCCCCAGCCTCTCGCCTCTAGCAAAGACCTTTAGCTGCTTTGGCTCGTCTTGTTTTTTTTCGAATTAGTTTTCTTCTTTGTTGCTGGGATAGTAGGCTTTTATAGTGTGCGGACTGCAACTTTGTACAAAGCCATTATTGTCCAAAGCCTTGCACCTGACCAGAGGTCTTGAATTCCTTATGTTTTATATATACACAGTACTATGGAAACTGTTTAGCTTATGTCTTGTGGTTGTGCTTAAAGGGGTTGTAAAGGTACATTTAAAAAAATAAACAAAATAACAAACATGTGTATACTTAAAATGGAATTGCACAGAGTGGGGGGGACCTCCTCTTTATGGGGGCCCCCGTTAGCGCTCCTGGCCCCTCCCCTCTGGCCAGTGTCCCCACGGGAAGCCGCTTACCATGGGGGCACTCGCACCCGAGTCCCCCTGCTGCATCCATTGACACAGACAGCGGGACTCGCCCCCCCCCCTTCCTCATCACTGGCTTTGATTGACAGCTCTGGGAGCCAAAGGGGAGAAGAGATCTGCAGACGTGCACAGCGATGGATCGAATGAGGTCTCAGGTAAGTAAGGAGGGGGCTGAAGGGGGATGCTGACATCTAACATTTTTTTACCTTAATGCAAGGAATGCATTAAGGTAAAAAGCTTTTAGACTTTACAAACCCTTTAAAGCAACATTAAACCCACAAGCAAACATTTATTATATTATATATAAATTCCTAGATGTCATAGTTGCATTAGTTTACCTTTTAGGAAATCTTTCTTTTATTTTCACTCTGTGATCCAGTCGGTAAGTTTAATGTTTCTCAAACAGAACAAACTGTCCTGCAGATGTAGCAGTTGGAGTTTTAAGACAAACCATTTACCACTGACAGGGGCTTACAATGATCAGCTTTATTTATATAAAACCATTATCCCAAAAGGAAACACAACTGTTGCTGTGACTGCTTATAAAGTATTAGCTGGAGTTCAGCTTAAATTTGTTAGTGTATCTAAATGTTCTAGTCCGTCTAACACTCTCCTTCTCGCAGACTGACAGTACTGCAGGGATGTGCTGTGAGGTCAGTGGCTGGTGAGGCACTGGCTAGTATCAGAGCCAGATACACACAGGTTACATACGCCACGAATGTTAGAGTGAGAGCAATAATTCTAGCACTAGACCTCCTCTGTAACTCTAAACATGTAACCTGCAAACATTTTTAAAGCATCGCCCTATGGAGATTTTTAAGTACTGAAGTTTGGCGCCATTCCACAAGTGTGCACAATTTTAAAGAGTGACATGTTAGGTATCTATTTACGCGGCGTAACATCATCTTTCATAATAAACAAAAAAATAAGGCTAACTTTAATGTTTTCTTTTTTTTTATTCATGGAAGTTTCTTTCCCAAAAAAACGCGTTTGAAAAATTGCTGCACAAATACAGTGTAACATATAAACTTGCAACAACCACCATTTAATTTCCTTGGTTGTCTGCTAAAAATATATATATAATGTTTGGAGGTTCTGAGTAATTTTCTAGCAAAAAAGAGATGATTTTTACATGTAGGAGAGAAATGTCAGAATTGGCGTGGGTGGCAATGGGTTAATTACCATAAGTAAGTAATATACAAATAATTATTATACAGTTATTGTTTTTAAGGTAATTTACAATATTTTCAAAAACTGTACTCAAGCAGGTGGCTTAACGGACAAATTACTGAAGTTTGAAGTTATAACTTCAACCCAGTAAATAGATAACTAATAAATTATTAATTTATAAAATATAGCATAATAAGATATGATTTAGCTTGATGAAAACAGTAACTTTTTAGCAGCAGAAGATTCTCATTCTCCTTCTTAAACCTTATACCCACAAACCCATGTATTTTCCTTGTAGTTAGGGGGGCTGGGCTGGAAGGAAGCATGCCCACTTCTATGACACTGCAGTGAGAGGAGAGCCTCCACTGCAGCATTTTATTGGACAGCTTGTTCCAATGTTGCTTTACCATTGGCCCAAGGCTCCAAGCTGTCCATTGAGCTCAGTGCTTCTGACTAGAAGTGAGGCACTGTGAGCTCATCCTCTCAGTCTGCTGCAAACAGAGTGTGCCAGCTTGTATTTAAACTGGCGGATTTGTATATAGCTTCTGACAGGCTGCGCAAGGAGCCCCGTATCTCCAGGACTATAGGTGGCAGGAGCCCCAAATTGACCAGTGGTGGGGTAGGACTGCTGCTAACTACCCCCCAAATCGCACCGGTCGCCAAGCTACGACCCTCAAAGCTTGATCTTTTTTTATGTTCATGGCAGGTGAGGCTCCCCTGACTGCACATGACATCCCTGCAGTCCTGCTGTCGAAAGATGTCTCTGTGTTCCTTCATCTAGAAACCTAAAAAAAAAAATGAAAAAAAAAAGTAAATTTTTACTTTAAGGTTTAATATTTCTTTAATTTTGCCAGTTTACATTTAGAGCTTATCTTTTCTTCACCCCGTTGCATTTCTATTACTCAGTTAATAGTAATTATGTTATGTTATGGTAATAGAAATTGTGTGTGAACTCTGTGTTTTATCATATCTGTTTTACAACAAAAAAAGGTGTTCATCCAGCCAGCATTCTTGTGAACTTAAAATTCCTGTGCTCTCTGGACTTTTATCAGTTAGCATTGTTCCCAGCTATTCCTGTGAATCACAAAACACCTCCTCCTGTTTGGAGAAGAGAGGGAGGTGTTATGTAGTTACAACAGTATAACAGTGTTATGTAGTCCTAACACATTCCCTTTACTAGGGTGACAATGCTGCTCAATATGGTTGAAACCCTAGGGCAGGAAGTGAATTAATGGCAGGATTACCAGGTTAAAATAAAGGAAAAAAGTGTGAAAACGGAAATCTATCACATTTAAGGACCAGTATATTGCAATGCTATCAATTTTTTGTTCTTGGAAGTCTCTTTAACCACTTGCCGACCAGCCGCCGGCATTATCTCGGCTCTCCTGCGCTAATCGTAGCTGTATGGTGGCTGCACGCTGCGGGAGCATGCCCAGGGCTGGATTTGCCACAAGGCCACCGAGGCCAGGCCTCGGGGTGGTAGTGGTGCAGGGGCGGCGCCGCTCCTGCGGCAACTTCGCAGCCGCCCCCCCTTTCGGGCTGCCTGTTAAAGTCCATTAGGGGCACCGGTGCCCAAAGAAAAGATGGCCGTGAGCTGACCACGCAACTGCACATGCGCCATTTCAAAGCCGGCCGGGCTCGGGCTTGGCCGGGCAGCACATGCGCAGTAGCGTGATTGCGCCGCCCGGCGCCATTTTTTAAAAGATTGAGAGTAGGTCTCCAACCTGTGGGCCGCGGCACCTCTGCTGCCGGGCCGCGGAGGAGACAAGTAATGTCAGCGGTGCGGCGGCGGGGGAGAGAGATGACATCTCTCATTGCCCGCACCACTGTTCCGCCCCCCTTCATCTGGTGGCAGGCATAGTGGCAAGTGACATCCCCATCTGGTGGCAGGCATCGTGGCAAGTGACATCTCCATCTGGTGGCAGGCATAGTGGCAAGTGACATCCCCATCTGGTGGCAGGCATCGTGGCAAGTGACATCTCCATCTGGTGGCAGGCATAGTGGCAAGTGAGATCCCCATCTGGTGGCAGGCAACGTGGCAAGTGACATCCTCATCTGGTGGCAGGCATAGTGGCAAGTGACATCCCCATCTGGTGGCAGGCATAGTGGCAAGTGACATCCCCATCTGGTGGCAGGCCTAGTGGCAAGTGACCTTCCCATCTGGTGGCAGGCATAGTGGCAAGTGACATCTCCATTTGGTGGCAGGCATAGTGGCAAAAGACATTTCCATCTGGTGGCAGGCAGCGTGGCAAATTACATCCCCATCTGGTGGCAGGCAGCGTGGCAAGTGACATCCCATCTGGTGGCAGGCATAGTGGAAAGTGACATCTCCATCTGGTGGCAGGCATAGTGTCAAGTGACATCCCCATCTGGTGGCAGGCAGCGTGGCAAGTGACATCCCCATCTGGTGGCAGGCAGCGTGGCAAGTGACATCCCCATCTGGTGGCAGGCATAGTGGCAAGTGAGATCTCCATCTGATGGCAGGCATAGTGGCAAGTGACATCCCCATCTGGTGGCAGGCAGAGTGGCAAATGACATCTTCATCTGGTGGCAGGCATAGTGGCAAGTGACATCTCCATCTGGTGGCAGGCATAGTGTCATGTGACCTTCCCATCTGGTGGCAGGCATAGTGGCAAGTGACATCTCCATTTAGTGGCAGGCATAGTGGCAAGTGACATCTCCATCTGGTGGCAGGCAGCGTGGCAAGTTACATCCCCATCTGGTGGCAGGCAGCGTGGCAAGTGACATCCCCATCTGGTGGCAGGCAGCGTGGCAAGTGACATCTCCATTTGGTGGCAGGCATAGTGGCAAAAGACATTTCCATCTGGTGGCAGGCATAGTGGCAAGTGACATCCCCATCTGGTGGCAGGCAGCGTGGCAAGTGACATCTTCATCTGGTGGCAGGCATAGTGGCAAGTGACATCTCCATCTGGTGGCAGGCATAGTGGCAAGTGACATCTCCATCTGGTGGCAGGCATAATGGCAAGTGACATCTCCATCTGGTGGCAGACATAGTGACAAGTGACATCCCCATCTGGTGGCAGGCAGCGTGGCAAGTGACATCCCCATCTGGTGGCAGGCATAGTGGCAAGTGACATCCCCATCTGGTGGCAGGCATAGTGGCAAGTGACATCTCCATCTGGTGGCAGGCATAGTGACAAGTGAAATCCCCATCTGGTGGCAGGCATAGTGGCAAGTGATATCTCCATCTGGTGGCAGGCATAGTGGCAAGTGACATCTCCATCTGGTGGCAGGCATAGTGGCAAGTGACAAGCAATGGTGGCAAGTGACACGCTCAGGGCTCCCAATGATTCTGCATTATGGTGAGTTGAACTATTTCATTTTATATTACAATGTAATGATAGAAATAATGAGTTTCAATCATCCTGACACCATACCAACCATGGTGCCAGGGATGATTGAAGCACTAACACCAGCCATTGCCTTGAAAAATTGCCCACAAAAATCCTTACCCCTCGCACGCTTACCCTGAAGTATTTTCAGTCTGTACAATTAAAGCCAGTTATTTTCAGTGTTCTCATGTGTGGAGATATGTTTTTAATTGATCTATTGTAGCAGTCATCGATAAAGGACGAGAATGGTGGTGTGTGTGTGTGTGTGGGGGGGGGGGAAGCATTGAAGGACCCGGCCTTGGGGGTCAAAGGGAGTAAATCCGGGCCTGAACATGCCCGCAGGTCGGGCGGACTCGATGTCTGCCAGCGACCCACGATCGCCTATTACAGAGGCAGAACGGGGAACTGCCTTTGTAAACAAGGCGATTCCCGATTCTGACAAGTGACATTACAGGGATCTATTGTTTCCAGTGATCGAGAACAGTGATCTCTGTCATGTTCCAGCAAGCCCATCCCTTCTACAGTTAGACAGATTTGCTGTTTCTACTGATTAGGAACAGCAATCGATCTCCTCCTCCAGGCAGTCCCATCCCCCCACAGTTAGAAACACTCTCTAGGGAACACATTTAACTCCTTGATCGCCCTCTAGTGTTAACCCCTTCCCTGCCAGTGACATTTACACAGTAGTCAGTGGCTATTTATAGCACTGATTGCTCTATAAATGTGAATGGTCCCAAAAAAGTGTCAAAAGTATCCAATCTGTCCACCGCAATGTCGCAGTCTCGCTAAAAATTGCAGATCACTGCCATTACTAGTAAAAAAAGAAAAATAATAAAAATGCCATAAATCTATCCCCTATTTTGTAGATGCTATAACTTTCGCGCAAACCAATCAATATATGCTTATTGCGATTTATTTTACCAAAAATATGTAGAAGAATATATATCAGCCTAAACTGATGAATACAGTTGTTTTATATATATATTTTTTGGATATGTATATAGCAAAAAGTTTTAAAAAATTTTTTTTTCAAAATTGTCGCTCTTTGTTTGTTTATAGCGCAAAAAATAAAAACTGAAGAGATGATCAAATACCACCAAAAGAAAGCTCTATTTGTGTGAAGAAAAGGACATCAATTTTGTTTGGGTACAGCGTCACATGACAGCACAATTATCAGTTAAAATGACTCAGTGCCGTATCGCAAATAATGGCCTGGTCATTAAGGGGGCAAATCCTTCTGGGGCCAAAATGGTTAACAAATTCAGCTCCGGAAGATTTTATCCCCTTCAAGGCCATTTTTTGCTATTTGGCACTGCGCTATTTTAACTGGAGATTGTGCGGTCATGCAATGCTGTACCAAGATGAAATAAAAAATTTTTTCACGCAAATAGAGCTTTCTTTTGGTGGTGTTTGATCACCACTGAGTTTTTATTTTTTGCAATATAAACAAAAAAATACTGAAAATTTTGAAAAAAAAAATATTCTGCCACATGGATTTGATAAGAAAAAAAAACAATAAGTGGATATTAATTGGTTTGCGTGAAAGGTACAGTGGAACTCCAGATTGCGAATAACGTGGTTAACGAGCATTTCGCAATACGAGCTATTATTTAAAAATCCTGACTCGGTTTGCGAGTGTTGTGTCGCAAAACGAGTATTCAAACCTCTGCGATGTGCAGTACCGCATTTGGCCAGAAGTGCCGGGGCACCGGTGACGCTTGGAGTTGTTCGGAAATACTCAGGAAACACGGGGAAATACTCGGACACACTCAGAAATATTCCATTCCCGAGTGTTTCCGAGCCTTTCCGAGGGTTTCTGAGTGCATCCGAGTGGTCTCTGAGTATTTCCAAGTCCCTCCAGTGCCCCCCCAACCTCTGGCAACATGCATGCAATAGAAGTCAATGTGGAACTAATTATCTTCGTTTCCATTGACTTCCATGGAGAAACTCACTTTGATATGTGAGTGCTTTGGATTACAAGCATTATAATCCATTACAAGCAAAATCCGTTCTAGGAGAATGCTTGTAATCCAAAGCACTCGCATATCAAAGCAAGTTTCCCCACAGAAGTCAATGGAAACAAAAATAATTCTGCTGTATAGCGCCAAAAAACTATGGTATACACACAGGAAATTTAATTTTTTCGTTTTCTTTATACTAATAATGGCGGCGATCAATGACTTAGGGTACTTCCACACTGAGGCGCTATTCAGGTGTTGTAGCGCTAAAAATAGCGCCTGTAAACCACCTGAAAAGCACCTCTCATGCCTCTCACAGTGGGACGGGAAAAAAGTCCTGCAAGCAGCATCTTTGGGGCGGTTTGGGAGCAGTGTACTGTAGACACCGCTCCCAAAACGCTTTGCCCATTGAAATGAATGGGCAGCGCTGCCGAAATGCCTGCAAAGCACTTCGGCAGCGCCACAAGACAGGCGCTTTTAACCCTTTCTGCAGCCCCTAGCAGGGGTTAAAAGCACCCCGATAGCAGCCGAAAAGTGCAGCTAAAAGGACGGTAAAGCGCTGCTAAAACTATCGCGCTTTACCACCAACCAGTGTTGCCAACCGCCCGTATTTTTACGGGCAGCCCGTAAAAACAGGGCACTTTTCCCCCGCCCATAAATGTCCGTAGCACGGGAAAAGTGCCAGTAAAATGGCTGTGACCAGCTCAGCTTGGAACTGCGCATGCGCAATTCCCGGAAATGCCCGAGAGCCAGGTGCCGAGACGATCCGATCTGCACCTCGGATAATTGCTCCGCCCACCACCACCTCTCAGCCAATCAACATTACTGTAACCCGCCCTCCTCCTGCAGCCCGCCACATTTGACTAGAAGATGCGGGCAGACAAAAGTGTGGTGTGTTCGGCACAGGCGGGTCTGATAGAGGTGGTCAGAGCAGGTGCCTGAGCAAGCACGATGTCCTCATTATGGTGCATTTCCTGCAACCAGCGCTATCCAGCCACTAAAAAATCCCCCAGGACTCAGAAGCCAAGCGGAGTGTGGCCTCATGTGTGCGGAACGGACAGGAGGACCAGACGTGACTCGGGAGCTCAGCAAGGCAAGCCAAGACAGACGAGTGAGTCAGTCAGACCGTCAGTGACTCAGTGGCAAACTGGCAGTGCTTTTCTGGACTGGACTGGACTGGAGGGAGCAGTGGCCGCCTGTCCTGGCTGACATGGGAGACTGGATTGTATATACTCAGGGATAATACAAGCAAGGTATGGCATTAAGACTTCTAGAGATGGCAGAAAGTTATTATCTTCGAGTCATTATACCTTTGTGCAAATAGTAAGTGCTGAAATGTACATAATTGGCAATAGACCCATGTTGTGGAGATTTGTTCCTGGAAATCTTGTCCCATAACCCTGATGAATACCACACTAAAAGGAATGATATATTCTCCGCTACTCACTCTGCTCTAGATAATGACCTGTCTGTTCTGTACCCCACATAACTTGGCTACTGTACAGTGTTCCATGCATTCAATAGTCAGAATGGCTCCACTCTGCACTGTGCTTTATGGTCTGTTCTCTGACACCTCCACTACAATTATACAATGCACTTTGGATATGCCACACCACTCCTTTATACTGTAATTTTTATACAGAACACCACCATTGCACTCAATTTCTGGTGCTGTATATTTTATACTGCACAGCCACTCCACTCAGTATACATAAATTTGCACTTCACTTTGCTCTATTCTGCATATTGTGCATTATATACTCCTCATCCTGTACATTGTGCTGTACCTCATTTACTGCTAACCACTACACTGTACACTGAACTTTACTGTATATATTTTAGAGCTCCCATGTGGATGTGCACCATTGTGGTAGGATGTTGCCCTTTTTATAGGCTAGGACTGTGGTTGGCCTACTATGTATTTATCCTATGGATTTATGTGTATTAATGACTTTCCATCAAGCATTATGGTATATTTATATATTTTTGATTTGATTACACACCATTTGTCTCATTGCTGTTTAGTGTGTACGTTTTGTGCATAGGTTTGCACCATTGTGTGCGTGCACACACATGCGCGTGCATATACCTCTGTGGGTGGGTGTGTGTGTACATGCATGCGCCCACTTGTATCTATGTGTGTATACATATAATGGTAATATTTCCAACAATGTTTTTCATATTTATATATTATCTATATTTATTATTATACTTTAACTCTGTTGCATGCTATACTGTATACTCCAAATTTCTCCACTCTGTGCCATCCATCTAGACTAGTGGAGAGAAACTGTCACTGGAGGAGGGGATGTGTGTGCCGCTCTTGTTGGTCTGATGAGGTCACAGTGAGTCGCACTCAGGTGTCAATGACCTTACTATATCAAAAAACATGAGAATTTTTTTTTTTACCTTAATATCTACCTTAAATCACATTGCTAATTATATATTGTACTTGTTTGTAGCTTAAATACTGAAATTTGCATTTAAAATTGTAATTTTGTAGCTTTTGGAGATGCCAGTAAAAACGTGGATGTGCCAGTAAATTTTGGGTGTCGTGCCAGTAAATTTCAGTCTGGTAGGTTGGCAACACTGCCACCAATGCCCGGCGCTTTCAGTGTGAAGGTAGCCTTATAATCGGGCTGCGATAGTACGGTGTGCAATCTGACACTAACTGACACTAGGGGGAACTGACTAACTGCCACTGACATCACCAGTGACACTAATACAGTGATCAGTGCTAATAATATGCACTGTCACTGTACTAATGACACTGGCTGGGAAGGGGTTAACATCTAGGGCGATCAAGGAGTTAAATGTGTGCCTAACTATGTGTAATATGTGTAAAGTGTGCTTCTTTTACTAGCTGAAAGCAAATTTTCTTTGCCTGCTGCGGTCACTTGTCCACAGTACAATGCAGCCGGGCGGTCGCTAAGTGGTTAATAATTAGATTTGAACCTAAAGTTGATATATTTGTTTAAATAAATACTGTATATTGTCAGAGCTATTGGGGTTAAAAATAATGACTTCCTAAGGCCTCTGCATCATATATGTTTCATATATATTTTTTGAACAACTCAGAAGCCATCTTGTTTAAAAAAAAAATTCTAAGAAGGTTAACTTAAGTTCATTGTCTTTGAAACTAAGAAACCCTCACAAGAAGGTTTTAAGTGTCTTCTTTTAAGTTCTCTTAGATCGTAAATTAATGGTTGGGACACTTAGTAAAATAAACAAGTTAAGGGAACCATAAGCTCACAGACCTTTTTTTTTTAGGATTGAGAAGCAAAAAGGGTCTTATTCAAATACGACCATATGAAACATATTGTATTATTTAGTGCATAAACAATCATATTAACAATAATCCCCAATATATTAGTAAATTATATTGGAGTAGTTATAAGCATGATTAACTGGACAATGTCACATATTTTGGTTTGTGCATTTTTAAATAATTATATTTATACAGTATCTCACAAAAATGAGAACACCCCTCACATTTTTGTAGATATATTATTATATATTTTCATGTGACAACACTGAAGAAATTACACTTTGCTACAATGTAAAGTAGTGCTTGTATAACAGCGTAAATTTGCTATCCCCTCAAAATAACTCAACACACAGTGATTAATGTCTAAACCACTGGCAACAAAAGTGAGTACACCCCTAAGTGAAAATGTCCAAATTGGGCCTAATTAGTCATTTTCCCTCACCGGTGTCATGTGACTCGTTAGTGTTCAAAGGTCTCAGGTGTGAATGGGGAGCAGGTGTGTTCGAATTGGTTTTATCGCTCTCACTCTCTCATCCTGTTCACTTGAAGTTCAACATGGCACCACATGGCAAAGAACTCTCTGAGGATCTGAAAAAAAGAAATGTTGCTCTACATAAAGATGGCCTAGGCTATACGAAGATTGCCAAGACCCTGAAACTGAGCTGCAGCATGGTGGCCAAGACCATACAGTGGTTTAACAGGACAGGTTCCACTCAGAACAGGCCTCGCCATGGTCAACCAAAGAAGTTGAGTGCACGTGCTCAGCATCATATCCAGAGGTTGTCTTTGGGAAATAGACATATGAGTTCTGCCAGCATTGCTGCAGAGGTTGAAGGGGTGGGGGGTCAGCCTGTCAGACCATACGCTATACACTGCATCAAATTGGTCTGCATGGCTGTTGTCCCAGAAGGAAGCCTCTTCTAAAGATGATGCACAAGAAATCCCGCAAACAGTTTGCTGAAGACAAGCAGACTAAGGACATGGATTACTGGAAACATGGTGAGGAGTACAAAGACAAGTGTGGTGGGAGTGTCATGGTCTGAGGCTGCATGAGTGCTACCGGCACTGGGGAGCTGCAGTTCATTGAGGGAATCATGAATGCCAACATGTACTGTGACATACTGAAGCAGAGCATGATCCCCTCACTTCGGAGACTGGGCCGCAGGGCAGTATTCCAACATAACAACCCCAAACACACCTCCAGGACTGCCACTGCCTTGCTGAAGAAGTTGAGGGTAAAGGCGATGGACTGGACAAACATGTCTCCAGACCTAAACCCTATTGAGAATCTGTGGGGCATCCTCAAACGGAAGGTTGAGGAGTGCAAGGTCTCTAACATCCACCAGCTCCGTGATGTTGTCATGGAGGAGTGGAAGAGGACTCCAGTGGCAACCTGTGAAGCTCTGGTGAACTCCATGCCCTAGAGGGTTAAGGCAGTGCTGGAAAATAATGGTGGCCACACAAAATATTGACACTTTTGGCCCAATTTGTTGCCAGCGGTTTAGACATCAATTGCTGTGTATTGAGTTTTTTTTATGGGACAGCAAATTTACACTGTTATACAAGCTGTACACTCACTACTTTACATTGTAGCAAAGTGTCATGTCTTCAGTGTTGTCACATGAAAAGATATAATAAAATATTTACAAAAATGTGAGGGGTGTACTCACTTTTGTGAGATACTGTATATATTGTTTGATGTATTCACTGATTAGTCTTCATATTATTCATATGAGGGAAATACTGTAGATGAATGTGATGTCTAGAAGTTCTATTAATGGGGATGTTTAAGAATATGCCATTATACTTCTAGTCAGAGGCATGGGGTTAAGTTCTACATTACCTAGTTTAAGGAATTTAAAGATAAGGTAATTAGTGTGGGTATATTTTCTTAAAGTAATAAATCTTATAAGTTGCCACCAGGTTTTGGGTGGTTTCAGTCTAATTCATATCTTTCTGTTAAGCCCAAGTCTAATGGTTATTCAAGTATTGAATAAAGTCAATTCTAATACAACACCGCTCACTTTAGCAATGGTCAATAAAGGAAACTACAATTTTTTCTATAAGGGTTATCCAGGAAATTACACGTGTTTTACGTCACTCATGACGTGAAAGGCATTTCCACACCTATATTCTAGGGGGAATATAGAGAGGGTTGCACATGACATGGGATGGCTGAAAGAATTTGGAAGGGGGAGAAGATCTTGAGTCGGAGAGACGAGGGGAGAAGGCAAAGCGCAGAGATGTAGTAATGAGGGTAAAAGATATCCTTTGGGACACTCAGCCGATATCTCTCAAAACAAAAGAGCCTTAATCTATGGTAAAGTATTAATCTTTTATTTTTACCTTTTGGTAATTGAATGGTTTTGACATATACAAAACAAAACCATTGAAATATATGGCATAACAAATTGGAGTTGTATTATTTTTACCTGCAGCTTGAAATAATTATATTCCAAATATTAAGAGAAATACACATATTTGTCTGTCTCTACAAAGCTAATGCCAAAGTCTGTACAATGGTTTTGTCATGATATGTGTTTAAAAATAAATTCATTCTAAATGTATTTTTATTTAAAAATGAATCTTGGCTAAATTACCGAGTTTGTATATGGTTAACAAAATTGTCCATATACTGTAAAACAGGTTTAAGCTTGAAGCTCTATTTGTTTTGAGAAGAATCACGTGTTAAAATCAACACCTAGTTTGTTTTCATAAGTCTATAAAGCCATGGAAAGCTATTTACTAAGGCCGTAATGAAATGTAGACATGGTAATTTGTAACAAGCGCTTGTGGTAAAATTTCTCATCATTGGTATCACCAATATAATTGAGTTTTGAATTTATATCTTTTTGTATATCACCAATTATATCTGATATTATTTTACACTGAATTTTAGTTAATATATATATATATATATATATATATTTTTAGCACATTGTTGTACTCACTTGTCTTCAAACTAGCATGGATAAACAAACTTGAATTAATTGGTTGTACTGTGGAAAAATGAAAATCTCCTTAAACACAGATTTTGCGTTATTCCATAAATATAATACTGTCTTAATATTTCAGTATAAACATCTGACAATATGTATATAGAGAAACATAACTGTATTTTATTGGGTTTTTACGTGATAGACCAACACAAAGTGGCACATAATTGTAAAGTGGAAGGAAAATGATAAATGGTTTTCAAAATGTTTTACAAATCAATATCTGAAAAGTGTGGCATGCATTTGTATTCAGCCCCCTTTACTCTGATACCCCTAACTAAAATCTAGTGGAACCAATTGCCTTCAGAAGTCACCTAATTAGTAAATAGCATCCACATGTGTGTAATTTAATCTCAGTATAAATACAAATGTTCTGTGAAGCCCTCAGAGGTTTGTTAGAGAACCTTGGTGAATAAACAGCATCATGAAGGCCTAGCAACACACCAGATAGGTCAGGGATAAAGTTGTATAGAAGTTTAAAGCAGGGTTAGTGTCAAGTCTGTAGTGTGAGGCCGGGTTGCTGAGAGGGCGCCCCTTGCGGCTGAGTGCAGCACGTCCCTGGATTTGGGTACAGGGAATGCGATGCACAGAGGTGCACGGGTTGCCAGGAATACTGCAAGCTGGCTGGTTGGCTGTAAGTAGCTAGAGTGCATTGTGGCAGCCGTGCGGAGAGAAGTCTTGAACTGTAACAGCAGGGTAAACCAGGAACAAGGTCCGCAGCCAGGCCAGGGGTCAGATACCAAAAGACAGTCCGAGAGAGGTACAGGAACAAGCCGGGTCATACACAGAGGGCAGAAGATCGGAGAGTAGTCAGCCAAGCCGGGGTCAGAGCGAGGAGATAAACAGGAACACAGGTCAAGCCGAGCAGAAGTCAAGCAGGGGTCTTCAGAGTATACAAGGCACAGGAACACAGGAGCTGTTTGATAATCCAGCAAACTGCAAGTGTCAGTGGCAGGTTTAAATAGGCCAGAGGGGTGTGCCTACAAGATCAGGGCGTGCTCACTAGACTCGCCTGCCACCATGACGGTTACTGGCGGAATTGCCCACAACACGGCCATTTCCCTGACATTGCCCCCCCCAAGGGGCAACCTCCGGATGCCCAACCGGGCCCATCTTTCGGGGTAACGAACTCGGAATCTCTGCAAAAGTCTAGGAGCATGTATATTGGCTGCAGGTTCCCAAGAACTTTCTTCTGCTGGGTAACCCTTCCACTTTATAAGAAATTGAATGATCCTACCTCTCCGGCGGCAGTCCAGGATGGCCTCAACTTCATACTCTGTTTCATCTCCCACAGAAACTGGAGGCGGAGGATCTTCTTTCCTTCCTGAAAAAGGACTAGAGATAACAGCTTTAAGTAAGGAGACATGAAACACAGGGTGCACTTTATAGGAACTCGGGAGTGACAGTTCAAAGGCTACTGGATGGATCTCCCGTCTAATCTTGAATGGGCCAATAAATCTTGGTCCCAATTTCCGGGAGGGACAAGGAAGTTTAAGATTTGCCGAGGAGAGCCAAACCTCATCTCCAACCTTAAAGCTAGGGCTCTCCCCCCTCTTTTTGTCATATTGTTCCTTGTAATCCTCTTGGGCCTTTTGCATGGTTAACCGGAGAGTTTGAAAGTTAGTCTGAATGGATTTTATCCTGTCTTGAACTGCTGGAACTGAGGTCTCTGGAATGACATTAGGTAGAAATGAAGGATGGAACCCATAATTGGCCCAAAACGGTGATTGATCGGTGGTCGAGTGTAATGAGTTATTGTATGCGAACTCTGCACAGTGGAGTACCAAGTACCAGTCATCCTGGGAAGTGGAGCAAAAACAGCGTAAATATTGTTTTAAGGTCTGATTAGTCCTTTCAGTCTGACCGTTGCTCTGGGGATGATAGGCAGAGGATAGGCAAACTTCAATAGACAAAACTTTGCAGAGCTCTTTGCAAAATCGGGAAGTAAATTGGACCCCTCTATCAGACACAATGCTGTCAGGAAGGCCGTGAAGTCTGACTATCTCTCTTATGAAGGCCTTTGCTGTGTCTGCAGCGGAAGGAGTACCTATCATAGGCACGAAGTGTGACATCTTGGACAGACGGTCTACAACAACTAGAATCGTTGTGAATCTTTTCAAAGTCACACTTTTCTGCTTTCGCGTAAAGTCCGTGTTTTCTTAATGTGAGTAATACTGTCTTTACGTGAGTCCGATGGAGCTCCAAGGTGGTTGAGAAGATAAGGATGTCATCCAGATAGTTGATGACGAAGTAGTCAAGATATTCCCGGAAGATGTTGTTTATGAAGTGCTGGAACGTAGCCGGGGCATTACAGAGCCCAAACGGCATCACCAAATACTCAAAGTGCCCGAACCTCGTTCTGAATGCTGTCTTCCACTCATCGCCCTCACGGATGCGAACAAGGTTGTAGGCACCCCGGAGGTCGAGTTTGGTGAACACTTGGGCTGAACGAAGTCTCTGGAAGAGTTCGGGGACCAGTGGGAGTGGATATCGGTTCTTTATGGTGATTTTATTTAATTCCCTATAGTCCACACATGGTCTTAGAGTCTTATCTTTTTTTTCAACAAAGAAAATGCCGGCACCGGCAGGAGAAGAAGAAGGACGAATGAAGCCCTTTGCCAAATTTTCATCTATGTACTGTCGTAGTGTCCCCAATTCCACTTCAGAGAGGGGGAATATACGGCCAAATGGAACTTCGGCCCCTGGAAGCAGCTCGATAGGACAATCATATGGCCGATGTGGTGGTAGAACCTCTGCCTTTTTCTTATCAAAAACGTCTAGGAATTCATGGTACGCCTGGGGTACATCCTGGTTGGTGGAGGATACCGACTGGACTGTCAGACAACTGGAGGCGGGAACATCATCAAGGGAGCCGCAGAGCTTTGTTCGTGAGCAGGTGACTCTGACAGGTGTTGCAACTTATCCGTTAGTTGCAGATAACCTTCCTGTAATTTCTGAACTGCTTGGGTCAGAGTGATGGCTTGTTGGCACAAAGTCTCTAATGGGGACGCACCTCCGCCGGCCTCAGTCATGGCTGGATTATACTGTCAAGTCTGTAGTGTGAGGCCGGGTTGCTGAGAGGGCGCCCCTTGCGGCTGAGTGCAGCACGTCCCTGGATTTGGGTACAGGGAATGCGATGCACAGAGGTGCACGGGTTGCCAGGAATACTGCAAGCTGGCTGGTTGGCTGTAAGTAGCTAGAGTGCGTTGTGGCAGCCGTGCGGAGAGAAGTCTTGAACTGTAACAGCAGGGTAAACCAGGAACAGGGTCCGCAGCCAGGCCAGGGGTCAGATACCAAAAGACAGTCCGAGAGAGGTACAGGAACAAGCCGGGTCATACACAGAGGGCAGAAGATCGGAGAGTAGTCAGCCAAGCCGGGGTCAGAGCGAGGAGATAAACAGGAACACAGGTCAAGCCGAGCAGAAGTCAAGCAGGGGTCTTCAGAGTATACAAGGCACAGGAACACAGGAGCTGTTTGATAATCCAGCAAACTGCAAGTGTCAGTGGCAGGTTTAAATAGGCCAGAGGGGTGTGCTTACAAGATCAGGGCGTGCTCACTAGACTCGCCTGCCACCATGACGGTTACTGGCGGAATTGCCCACAGCACGGCCATTTCCCTGACAGTTAGCTTATTAAAAAATATCCCAAGCTTTGAATATCTCATGGAGCACTGTTCAATCCATCATCCGAAAAATGGAAAGAGTATGGCACAACTGCAAACCTATCAAGACATGGCCATCCACCTAAACTGACAGGCCAGGCAAGGAGAGCATTAATCAGAGAAGCAGCCAAGAGGCCCATGGTAACTCTTGAGGAGCTGCAGAGATCCACAGCTCAGGTGGGAGAATCTGTCCACGGGACAGCTATTAGTTGTGCACGCCACAAATCTGGCCTTTATGGCAGAGTTGCAAGAAGAAAGCCATTGAAAAAAAAACATAAAAAGTCCTGTTTGCAGTTTGCAAGAAGCCATGCGGGGTACACAGCAAACATGTGGAAGAAGATGCTCTGGTCAGATGAGACCATAACTGAACTTTTGGCCTAAAAGCAGGACCCTATGTGTGGTGTAAACTAACACTGCACATCACCCTGAACACACCTTCCCCACCATGAAACATGATGGTTGTAGCATCATGTTGTAGGGATGTTTTTCTTCAGCAGGGACAGAGAAGCTGGTCCGAGTTGATGGGAAGATGGATGGAGCCAAATACAGGCAATCTTAGAAGAAAACCTGTTAGAGTCTGCAAAAGACTTGAGACCGGGGCGGAGGTTCACCTTCCAGCAGAACAATGACCCTAAACATACAGCCAGAGCTACAATGGAATGGTTTAGATCAAAGCAAATTCATGTGTTAGAATGACGCAGTCAAAGTCCAGATCTAAATCCAATTGAGAATCTGTGGCAAGACTTGAAAATTGCTGTTCACAGATGCTCTCCATCCAATCTGACAGAGCTTGAGCTATTTTGCAAATAAGAATGGGCAAAAATTTCACTCTCTAGATGTGCAAAACTGGTAGAGACATACCCAAAAAGACCTGCAGCTGTTATAGCAGCGAAAGGTGGTTCTACAAAGTATTGACTCAGGGGGGCTGAATACAAATGCACACCAAACTATTCACATATTTTTTTGTCAAACAGTTTGAAAACCATTTATCATTTTCCTTCCACTTCACAATTATGTGCGACTTTGTGTTGGTCTATCATACAAACTCCCAATAAAATACTATTAAATTTTTGGTTGTAACATGACAAAATGTGGAAAATTTCAAGGGGTGTGAATACTTTTTCAACACACTGTATATCAGCTATTTTTGGTGCTGGTATGTTGGCTTGGGACCTGAATGAACTTGGCACGGAGGCTCAGGCAAGATAAGCTGGGTATGAAAGCAGGATAAACACTTTCTCCTCTAGGTTCTCTTTTACTACTTAAAGTGATACTAAACACACACTGTTTAATTAAGATCCCTTCTCTTTGGTCGGGTTCACACTGATATGACTGTGTCGTACAACTATGGATCCGACTTTGCTCTGTGATTTGAAGTCCAACATCCGTCCGACTTCAATGAACTGGGATCCGACTTTGATCCCGACAATGCCAGGCACTTTGTGTCTGGTATGAATCTTTAGGGGGATCTCCACGCCAAAATAAAAAAAAAAACGGCATGGGTTCCCCCTCCAAGATCATACCAGGCCCTTCGGTCTGGAATAGATTTTAAGGGGAACCCCTGCCGAAAAAACGGCATGGGGTCCCCCCAAAATCCATACCAAACCCTTATCTGAGCATGCGCCCCCCACCCCAAAGCACCTTGTCCCCATGTTGATGAGGACAAGGGCCCCCTCCACGACAACCCCGGCAGGCCCGCCCCTTATGATATCCCAGCCCATCATGCCTGTGGTGACATCATAAGGGGCGGGCCTCCAGATGACATCACCTGGTGACCTCACCCCATGCCCCATTTAAATAGTGGCCCAACGCCCACCCAGCATTAGAGCAGGAGAGAGCGTCAAGTCAACATCATAAAAAGAGCGGAGGGAGAAGACAGTGGTGAACACCCGGCAAATAAGCGAGAAGACAGCGGACAAGCCCCAGCAAAGGCAGAAGACAGCAGACAGAGGGAGAAGAACCGGAGAGGGCTAGAAGACATCAATGGAGAGCGGAGAAGAACTGGAGAGGGGAGAAGAAATCAGAAGAGACGCCGGAGCTGTTAAAACCTGTGTACTGCATTTTATTTTTGACACTTTTTTTTAGGTGAATGGGTAGGGGTAAAATGTACCCCATACTCATTCACATAGGGTGGGGGGCGGGATCTGGGGGCCCCCTTGTTGAAGGGGGATTCCAGATTCCGATAAGCCCCCCGCTCGCAGACCCTGACAACCAACATCCAGGGTTGTTGGGAAGAGGCCCTTGTTCTCATCAACATGGGGACAAGGTGCTTTGGGGTAGGGGGTGCAGGGCCCCCCATGCCCCAAAGTACCCACTCCCCCATGCTAAGGGCATGAGGCCTGGTATGGTTTTGAGGGGGGCACTCATTCGTCCCCACCACTTTTCCTGACCTGCTGGTCTGTATGCTCAGACAAGGGTCTGGTATGGATTTTGGGGGTAAAAACAGCATGGGGGTTCCCCTTAAAACTCATACCAGACCGAATGGCCTGGTATGCTCTTGGAGGGGGAACCCATGCCGTTTTTTTTTTTTAAATTTGGTGTGGAGTTCCTCTTCAAAATATACAGAGCACAAGTCGCATGCCAAAGTTGGATCAGTTAAGACCGCGATATTCAGTGGTCTGAAGTAGGATCAAAGTCGGACCAAAGTAGTGCAGGGAGCATTTTCAAAGTCAGACCGACTTGTATAGGAACCAGTTAAGATGGCTCTCATAGGGAAACATTGATTTTCACACTTCATGCGACATGAGCTCCCAATGTTAGAGCGTTTGTCGTACAAGTAATAATATTAATAATAATAACAAGTGTGAACCTGGCCTTTCTAGATTATCATATGTGGATGATGGCATGTCAATTATTTTAATTAATAAAATCTTGAGTACATTCTTTCCTAATTGATATACAGCTGTGACCCAGTTCTTTCCCAGCCTGTCTGCTGGTCATAGGTTGACAATTGCGCGGTCGTGTGACGCTGTGTCCAAACAAAAGTGACGTTTTTTTTCCCCACAAATAGAGCTTTCTTTTGGCGGTATTTGATCACCTCTGCAGTTTTTCTTTTTTGCGCTATAAACAAAAAATGCAACAATTTTGAAAAAAACAAAACAATATTTTTTACTTTTTGCTATAATAATTACCCCCCCAAAAAAAGTAAAAAACAAATTTCTTCATCAGTTTAGGTCAATATATATTTTTCTATATATTTTTGGTAAAAAAAAATTGCAATAAGCATATATTGATTGTTTTGTGCAAATGTTATAGCGTCTTCAAAATAAGGGATAGATTTATAGTATTTTTATTATTTATTTTTTTTTAACTAGTAATTAGACATGTGCAATTCGTTTTGTTCCAAATTCGTTTAACAAATTTTGACAAATTTGTTAATTCGGAAATATCCAAATTTACGAAAACCCGTTTAACAAACTTTTTCGAATATTCGTAAATTCGAATATTCGAAAAGTCAGAAATGCAAAAAAATCCGGAAATTCAAAAAAATAAAAAATCAGAAATTCAAAAAAAAAAAAAGGAAATTCTAAAATTCAAATAAATTCAGAAATTCAACAAAAATCATAAATTCGAAAAAAAAAACTGAAATTCGGAAACCCTAAAATTTGAAATAATAACTAACTGATAATAACCTAACTATTACTAACTATTAAATTATAGATTTTGGAATTTCCTATCAAATTTGGCTGTTAGTGAATGTAACGAATGCAAATTTATTCGAAGTTACAAATTATCCGAAATAACAATTGCCGTATCTAAACTAATGGAACGTAACAAATTAATAATAATAAATTACAATAATAATAATAAAAACGTATTATTATTATTATTATTAATTTGTTCCGTTCTATTTGTTTAGATGCACCATTCGTTATTTCGGATAACCGTGACTTTGGATAAATTCGTATTCGTTACCTTCGCTAACAGCCAAATTTGAAAGGAAATTCCAATACCTATAATTTAATAGTTAGTAATAGTTAAGTTATTAGTTAGTTATTATTTGAGATTCTGTAGTTTTCGAGTTTTCACGTTTTTGAATTTCTGATTTTTTTTAGAATTTCCATTTTTTTTTTAATTTCGGATTTTTTTTTAATTTCCAAATTTCCGATTTTTTTTTAAATTTCATAATTTCCGATCTTTTTCGAATTTACGAATTTCCTTATTTTTCCGAATTTCCGAATTTACAAATTGCGATCATAACGAATGACCCAAAAAACTAAAAAAAAATAAACCGAACGAAACGAAAACTAAACAAATTTTTCGGCAGTGCACATGTCTACTAGTAATGGCGGCGATCTGTGGTACTTAAAGTGGTTGTAACGGATTTTTTGTCTGGCCAATTTGTCATGGCTTATCTTTCCTTTTTACTAAGCGTGAATAAAGCAGCCTGAAGACCAGTCTCAACTCTTGGCAGGAGCTGGGATGGGACCCCGGGAGTCAGAGTCTTGAATCGTCGTGATAATAAATGTTGTGCCGGAGAAGGCATGCCATCTCTAGGCGTGTTGCAGAGGTTGAGTAGAGCTGCATAAATGTCAGAACCATCACGTGCACATTTCTCTAGGAGATGCTTGGCCGATCTTACACTACGCTCTGCAAAACCATTAGATCTAGGGTAATTGGAACTGCTAGTGACGTGCTAAAAATCCCATTGGTGAGCAAATTTCTTGAATTCTCTACTTGAAAATGATGTTGCATTGTCATTCATCAATTGATAGGGCATTCCATTTGTGGAGAATATCTGCTTTAATATCCTGATCACTGTAATACTGGAAGTGTTTGGGAGGACATCAAATTCCCACCAACCAGAGTACGAATCTACGAAGACCAGGTAATCTTTGTTTGACCACTCAAATATGTCAGCTGCTGTGATAGACTATGGTCGGTCAGGTATTTGGTGAAGAGTTAGGTTCGCTCATCTGGTGCTGTCGTAGAGCATTGCATGGGGCACATCTGGAAACTTCTCTTTTAATGTCAGTGTATATAGTGGACCAAAACATGGTTTCACGTGCCCTTAGTTTAGTGTAATGAATGCCAGGATGATCTTGATAGAACTGTGTCAATTAGTATTTCTGGAGAGAGTGAGGGATTACATATATTTGACCATGCAAGAATAATCCATCATCCACTGTCAATTCTTCCCTAGAGAAGAATGGTCAGATATCATGTGGGATTTCCTTAAAGGAGCCAGGCCACCCATTGAGAATGATGTCCAAGAGGCGCTGACAGGTGGCATCTGCCTGTGTTTCTTGCTTTAGTTCCTGAATCCTTCTGGATGACAACACCCCATCCAGAGCCAACACATCATAATCCTCAATAGCTCCAGAGTTATCAGAAGTGAGGAGATGTGCACGTGAAAGAGCATCCTCAACAAACAGTTCACGGGCTCATTTATAGATTACATTCAGATGGTAGAAACGTTAGCATCATTCGCTGGATGTGCACAGATGCTGTGTGCAGGAGTTTTCTCAGTATGGTTATGAGTGGCTGATGATTCGTCTCCACAGTCACAGGGGCGCCATGGAATTTTACAGAGGCAATTACTAGTTCCAATAATTCCTTCTCAATTTGTGCATAGCATGCTTCAGTCTCAGTGAGGGCTCTTGATGCAAAAGCCACAGGCCTCCCATCTTGAAGATAGACCGCACCAAGACCATGCTGGGAAGCATCAGCAGACAATACCATCGGCTTATGCACATCACAATAATGTAGGACAGGTGGACTAGTTAATTGTGCTTTCAAGGTATCCACAGCAACAGCATGTTGTTTAGTCCAATACCAGTCAGCATCTTGGCACAGAAGCTGACGGAGTGGAGATGTTATCGCACTGTAGTGATGCATGAACTTTGCAAGATAATTGGTCATGCCAAGAAATCTTTGTAGTTCATGTTTGTCCTCTGGAGCAGGCATTTGATGGATGGCTTTGTTTTTTCTGGGTCAGGCTTGACCCCTTTATCCGTGAGAAGGTGTCCAACATATGGCACCTCTGAGACCCTGAAGCGACACTTGGGTTGAGCTGCATATTGATGGCTCTGACATGGTCTAGTACGCATTTAAGTCATTTGTCAAGTTCCTCATTGGAGGATCCCCAAATCAAGATATCATTTACGACTATTTCAACTGGCTGTCCAGCAAAGAGCTGTTCCATACATCTCTGAAAGACTTCGCTTCCAGTTGAAATTCCATATGGCATCGGTAAGCATTTGTATCTCCCAAATGGGGTCATAAATGTTGTGAGTAATGATGATTCCTCATCCAGAGGGATTTGCCATAATCCACATTTTGCATCTAGGATGCTGAAGACCTTTGCATGTGGCATATCAGCGATCACTTGCTCTACAGTCTTTAACCACTTCCCTACCCGCCTATAGGCATATGACGTCCACAGATGGTATCTCCCATCCTGGGTGGACGTCATATGACGGCCTCGGGTTCCCGGCCGCCTAGGGGGCGCACGCGCCCGCCGCGTTGCTCGGGACCCGGAGCGTGTGCCTGGTGGCCGCGATGTCCGCAGGGCACCCGCGATTGCCCGTTAACCGGGCCGGACCGTGGATCTGTGTGTGTAAACACACAGATCCACGCCCTGTCAGCTCAGAGGAGACCGATCTGTGTTCCCAGAACAGCGGAACACTGATCGGTCTCCTCCCCTTGTGCCCCTCCTCCCCCTACAGTTAGAAGCATTCCCTAGGAAACAAATTTAACCCCTCCCCGCCCCCTAGTGGTTAACCCCTTCACTGCCTGTCACATTTACACAGTAATCAATGGAATTTTATAGCATTGATCGCTGTATAAATGTGAATGGTCCCATAAATGTGTCAAAAGTGTCCGATGTGTCCGCCATAATGTCGCAGTCACGGAAAAAAATCGCGATCGCCACTATTAATAGTAAAAAAAATAAATAAATCGTTTTTTTTAAAAAATGCCATAAATCTATCCCGTATTTTATAGAAGCTATAACTTTTGCGCAAACCAATCAATATACGCTTATTGCGATTTTTTTTTACCAAAAATATGTAGAAGAATACGTATCGGCCGAAACTGAGGAAAACATTTTTTTTTTTTAAATTGGGATATTTATTATAGCAAAAAGTAAAAAATATTGTGTTTTTTCAAAATTGTCGCTCTTCTTTTGTTTATAGCGCAAAAAATAAAAACCGTAGAGGTGATCAAATACCACCAAAAGAAAGCTCTATTTGTGGGGAAAAAAGGACACCAATTTTGTTTGGGTACAACGTCGCACGACCGCGCAATTGTCGTTTAAAGTGCGACAGCGCTGAAAACTAAAAATTGGTCTGGGAAGGAAGGGGGTGAAAATGCCCGGTATTGAACCGGTTAATGGGTAATAAGGCCTCAGGAGAGCCTTACTGAGGTGCACAGGATCAATGCATATGCAGACAGTGCCATCTTTCTTGACTACTACTGCCATGGCAGACACCCAGGGGGTAGCCTTCTGCACTGGTGCAATGATGCCCAGTCAAGTCATCCTTTCCAACTCTTGCAAGACTTTGTCTTTTATAGCCAGTGGGATCCTTCCAGGGGCACACCCAGTAGGCTTTATCGTTTCATCTAGGCGCATGTGATACATGACTGTAAGCTTACCAACAGTGTAAGTTCAAAATAACTCCTTCTAATCGGTCATCTCAGGAGCCTGTTTTTGTACTGCATGTACTTCTGGACTGAGTTGGATTCGATTTAAGTGCATGGAGTCTGGTATACCCTGGCAGGCTCTTAACATTTCTATCCATAATGTGGAATAGCAGCTTGTCCCCTGATAGATCCAAGGTACAAGTGCCCAGTATCTGGATTGTTTGACCGCCATGAGCAATCAGGTTTACTTTATTTGACTGATCAATTTCAGCTTTGGGGTCAATGCTGTGCAGGGTGGATAAGGACATGACACTGCATTTGGCAATTTTTGTTGCATACTGTTGAGAGGGTGGTGAATATTTCTCCTTTATTTACAATTATGTCCACACTTTCACAATGAAAACAATTTTAGCGATCATCACTTTCCACTTCTTTTATTCTGTGCACATTTTGTTGTTTAGTATCACTAGGTGGTGTCATCCATGCACCTCAATTTTGAGGCTTGGACCTACAACATTTTGCAAAATTATTCCATTTGTTGCATGAGTTACACCTTTTGTTAAAAGGCGGACACTTGTCACGCTCAGTAGCGCATTCACTACCACAGTTGCTGTATTGCCTTTTATTCTCTTGCACCACAAACACTTTTACCTTTCTTTTTAGTTCCTTAGTGGTCCTTTCAGAATGTTCAAACAACATACATATTCTGATGGCAAAATCTTTTTCCCTTAACAACTGAGCACAAACTGCATCATTGTAGATACCACATACAATCCTGTCACGTATCAGTTAATCTGTTAGTGCACCAAAATCACATTTTTTTAGCCAGCAGTCTCAGTGTGGCTACATAGGATTGTATTCCTTCATCAGGTTCTGAGCCATCATGTAGATTTTGCAGAAGTAATGATAAATCGTCAGACAAACCTTGTAAAGAACTTGTTTATTTCCAGCCAGCAGTGAGCCTCGTGTAAACCTTTTTTAATTTCACTTCATAACTTCCTGTTCCCACCCCCAGGTCCTCACACAAAAATGTAAATCTGCAACACACGCATATTCTACAGTTATCAAATCATGTATGTGCCTACATGGTAATAATTGAATGGGAGAATTAAGTACCTGCATTCTCAAGTGAATTGTCTCCCATGTAAACCCATGTGCCAAAAAATTCTAGCTGTGCAGTATGCTTTTAGCAATTGCAAGGACGCCACTTAGGTCAGACAGCGAATAAGTATTTAGTGGCAAGTGCTTTGTGTCCATGCCATGTATAGCCCAAATAGAGATGTTGCGTCATCCATCTGCAGTTTAATTATTGGGGTAGAGTCTTATGCTTAATGAAAAGGATCTAGATGACATAGCACTGCAAAAATCGTGTATCATTAGGTCACACTAAATATATATTGTACAGTTTAAAATTTCAGAAAATAGTTTAAATGAAAAAACTGCTAAAATGAGCCGACAAGTGTTAAGCTGTGTAAAGTCCAGTTCTGCCTGCACTGAACTCAGTTAAGAGGGCACTAGTCTGTTATATTTTCTGCACATAAAATAAATGTAGAAGGAAGAAAGATAATTAAAATATCTGTTCTACTGCTCCTCTCCTCCCTTTAATCTTGTCACAGAAAAAAAAACAGACACCCTCCTGTGAATAAAATAATTACTTCAATTCCTGAAAGTCTTTTTGCAACAATCTGATGGACGATAAATCATGCAGTGATTTACAATGTTAATTATTGGCCAGACTGCAGACATACTGAGCTGTTTGCTGTGAGCTAAGTTTCTCATTACTAATACAGTCTGCAGTGGCACAAACTTGCTGCCCTATGCTTACACTGGGCCTGTTCATTGTTTTTGCAATACATTGTGCAACTTATAATTTTCTGACTTCCTAACTCTTATTTCTCTTTTTGGTGACTTTTTAAATAGATTAAAAAAATGACCTTCTGCACTCCCAGCTCCTATTGCAATGTCATTCTTAAATACAGACGTTTTTATTAATGTAGAGATCCAGTGTCAACAGACAAATCAGTTTAACCTTCTTTGCAGACAGTAACTCTCAATGCCAAACACCGGTTCACCAGAACCTTTATTCAATGAAAACCCCATTCCTCCAGCAACTTTACCCAACAGTTTCTCCAACAATTTTTGTGAAAAATGATTATCCCTTGAATTTGCCACTATCCATATGAGAAGCAACATTATAAAAAGTGTAGCCTCCTTATGTTTAGGCAGGGTTGCTATTAAGTTTATTTGCCTAGTGACAGTTGCCTTGGCCAATTGTTAGGAGGTCAATTGATTTCCTAATTCTGGAATAGCTGCACTTCTCTCTTCTGTCACTAGAGGGCCAGGTATCTGGTGACATTAGATAAGACAATGGCATTGCAAGGACACATTAGGAATGAATGGGGTGTCTCAGCCAATGGGCAGGGATTTTCTTGGGTCCCTTGGCCTGCTGGGAGAAACTATTTATTTAGGTGGAGTCAGGTGATCGGGGTTCTGTGCCACCTGGTAGGCTGCCTGGGTGGACGTGTGTTGTATTGCCCCAGGCTGCTAGGCCAGAAACCTAAGGCCTATCCTGGGAACATCTGGTTGCTAGGCTGTCTGAAGGCCTACCCAGAAGCAGGAAAGCAGTGGAGGGTTGGGACTGTGGGCTTGTAGTCCAACCAGAAGTAACGGTTCTGCCGGCCGGGGAACCAGTTGCGGTTGGAAGTAGATGGGAAGCTGTCGCCACTAAGGGACCATCCACCTTGCTACCAGAGATCACTGTGAGTAAGCTGAGGCCAGTACCAGAACAGACTTCTCGCCAGCTGGGGGGTGGTGAAGAAGTGGGAAAACTTCAGCAAGTGCTAAGTCAAGGACCCAGCGGGACAGCAGAGGTGATGCTTGTGGAGTGCCAAGCCAGGGAACTAACTTGTTAGCAGGGGTGAAGCTTGAAGAGTATCTGTGAGTGCTAAGCCAGGAACCCAGCAATGAGGCGGGGATGGCGCTTGAGGAAGATACTGAGTGCTACAGTGAAAGAGCTCAGGGGATCCAGTGGCTAGTGGATCTGAAGTCTAGTGAGAGAGACTGGGAGCTCGCTGAGTGAAGACCTACAGTGAGTGAGTGTGGGGTACAGAGAACTGTTTGTGTTGTAGATGGTTGAATACCTTTACCGTTAGTAACAGCTACAAGATTGTTGCCGTAGGAGGCAGCGGTCCTATCTATACAGAAGTGGTGTCCGGCTGGAGGCCTTCACCTGTATAGCTATCTACCTATAGAAGTCTCTGAGTCTGCTAATTAACATTGCATCTACCTAAGGGTCTCCTGGCCCTAACCCTCTCTCCCCCACTGTTCTGTTTAAGAGACAATAAATCTCTTTTTGCATAATAAAAGTGTCATGTGCCCACCTGTTTATCTTGCATTACACCCACTATGCCTTGTAACCCACTCTACAGCGAAGGATGTCAGCTGTCCCTTACTCTGGAGGTAACTATTAGTCCTAAAGAGGCCCGGGACTTTGCTACAAAAGCATCATTATTAATGCAGATGAAATACTAAATAAAATCACCATTATCTCAAGAATTCATGAGTCAGGTACCAGTCCAACAAACAGGACAGTGGCGTATGTGTGAGCAGGGGCACGCGCCGGATGCTTGTGCATGCGATTTAGACGCTGCTTGGCGCCAATGGGCCTTTTTAAGGACAGCAGCTGCACAAGTGCAGTGCTGTTTGATCTGCAGCTTGTGTGTCCTGAAAACCTGTACCTGCCTTCTGATCACCTGTATTGACCCGGCTCTGTTGACTTACCTGATATCTCCAACCCTTGATCCTGCTATAAGGACTTCCTTGCTTGATATCCTGTTGTCGACCTCTGTCTGTTCATCTGACTCTGCTTCAACTTACAGCCCTACTCTACCTGACTACCTGTGTTTTACCCGGCTTGTCTTACCTTGCTCCAGCCTACTGATCTGCTCTGTTGATTACCTGTGTTTGACCCGGCTTGTCTCACCCTGCTCCAGCCTGTACCTGCCAGCTTAACAGGTCGCTGACCTGCCTCAGCTGACACCGGCATCCCCGATCTGGTGGCTCATCATCCATCCATCCGTGCCCACATCACAGTACTCACAGGCACTCCTACTTCACTGTGCTCTCGAGGCCACTGTTCCCACTCCAGTGGCTCCTGAGCCAGAGCTGTAAGAGAGGTCTCCTCCTACAAGTCAGACTCCACTATAAGGTACGTAACATCATGCAATGACTGGATATAAAAATGATTAATAAAATAGTCCAAAAATGTCGCATCTTCCCATATAAACATCCTAAGTGCATTCTACAAACACAAAATGTCACGATCCTATAAGAAAATGAAAACTGAGCATTATATAGCTTTTAATGTTAAAAGCTAGATTCAGTCCCCTGGGGCCTAAGGTCCTTTTCACACTGGGGAGGTTTGCAGGCGCTATTGCGCTAAAAATAGCGCCTGCAAACCGACCTGAAACTGTCGCTGCTGTGTCTCCAGTGTGAAAGCCTGAGCACCGATCCATTGTTAATCTCAAGTGTTCGGTGCCTGCAGGTAAGATAGCCAAGGGGTCCACACTTTTTCAAACAGGGGTTGTTTGTCCCGTAGGACGCTGACCGATTTTTCATGGAGCATAATCACTTCAGCCCCGGAAGATTTTACCCCTTTAATGACCAGGCACTGCGTCCCTTTAACTGACAATTGCACGGTCGTGTGACGTTGTACCCATACAAATCCAACGTCCTTTTTTTTCCCCACAAATACAGCTTTCTTTTGGTGGTATTTGATCACTTTGCGGTTTTTATTTTTTGCGCTATAAACAAAAAAAAATACCGAAAATTTTGGAAAAAAGCTATATGTTTCACTTTTTTTGCTATAATATCCCCCAAAAATATATAAAAAAACTAATTTCTTCTTCACTTTAGGCCAATATATATTCTACTACATATTTTTGGTAAAAAAATATCGCAATAAGCGTATATATAGATTGGATTGAATCTGGCATTCGCCAATGCCTGATTCCTACGAGCAAAGGGAACCAGTGTTAGTTTGCGCCTGGGTGTACTTCTAGAGGGATTAACTTGTCTGCTGGCATGTGTATCCTGACATTGCCCCCCTCCAATGGGCAGCCTCCGGTGCCCAACTGGGCTAGTTTCTCTAGATGACTTTGGCAGAATGCTTGGACAAGTCTCTTGGCATGAATATTGCCCTCAGGTTCCCAAGAATTCTCCTCAGGTTCCCAAGAATTCTCCTCAGGTTTATACCCCTTACATTTGACCAAGTACTGGACCTGACTCTGTTTCTTGCTACAGTCCATGATTGCCTCTACTTCATATTCCTCTTCACCATTTACAATTACTGGCTGAGGGGGACCACTATTCCGTTCAGGGAATGGATCCGGAACCGCAGGCTTCAGAAGAGCTATATGGAAAACTGGATGAATTTTAAAGGAATCTGGTAGTGCCAACTCATAGGCAACATCGTTGATCCTCTTCTTCACAGTGAATGGTCCCACATATTTAGGACCCAATTTCTTAGACGGACAAGCTAACATCAGATTAGTTGTGGCTAACCACACCGGATCACCAGGTTCCAGGATCAGATCTCCCCGTTTCTTTTTCTCAAAAGACCTTTTATAGTCTTCTTGGTCTTCAGCCATAGTCTTTTGTAGCAGCTGATTGTTAGAGCTGTAGAAGATCACTGTGTCTTGAAACGCTGTGATTGGACATTCAGGGGCTCTGGTGGTCAGGAATAAAGGGTGAAACCCGTAATTGGCAAAAAACAGAGATTGCTTGATGGCAGAATGTTCTGAATTATTGTATGCAAACTCTGCTAATGGTAATAGTGCCACCCAATCATCCTGCGAAAAGAAAGAAAAACAGCTTAATTATTGTTCCAGCGTCTGGTTGGTCCTTTCAGTTTGACCATTGATCTGTGGGTGGTATGCTGAGGAAAAAGACAACCAATTGTCAGGGTTTCACACAAGGCTCTCCAAAATCTAGATGTGAATTGAACCCCGCGATCTGACACAATATCAACGGGAAGTCCATGTAATTTCACAATTTTTTTATGAAGATCTGTGCCATCTCTGAAGCTGATGGTGTACCACTCATAGGTATGAAGTGTGTCATCTTTGACAAATGGTCTACGACCACAAAGATGGTAGTGTGACCTTCGGAAGGAGGGAGTTCAATGATAAAGTCCATCAAAATCATCTTCCAAGGTCTATCCGGAATTGGCAGAGGTTTCAGCAGACCCCAAGACTTAGTCCTGCTAGTCTTATTTCTGACACACGTAGGGCAGGTTTCTATGTACTTCTTACAATCCTCTTTTAGGCAGGGCCACCAAAAGGTACACTGAAGGAGTTCAGATATCTTGTTAGATCCAAAATTTCCTGCAAGGGCATGATCGTGACAGAGACCAAAAGGGGTGACTCACAGGTTTTCAGGTACAAAAATGTTTCCACCGTGCCAAAACAGTCTATCCCTTAGTTGTAACATCATCCCAGAAGAAGGTGAGATACCAATAGAGGCTTGTTTAATTTGTGACAAAAAATCTTCCTGTAGCATGAGAAAATTCTCAGGAGAAAAAATGATATCTGGAGGAGCAGGTTCTTCTGACACACCAAACAAGTGAGAAAGAGCATCCGGCTTAGTGTTTTTTGACCCTGGCCTGTAAGTTTTGTTGAAAACAAATCTTGTGAAAAATAGTGCCCACCTGGCCTGCCGTGGTTTCAGAGTCTTGTGGCTCACAAATACTCCAAATTCCAGTAATCAGTATATATTAAAATCAGGTGAGCTGCCCCTTCCAGCAAATATCTCCACTCTTCAAGAGCAGCTTTAATCGTAGGGGAGCTCACGGTTTCCAACATTATAGTTCTTTTCTGCCTGGGACTACTTGTGTGAAAAGAATGCAACAGGGTGTAGTAAGGCCTTGGCCCCTTGACGTTGGAACAGGACCGCCCCCACTGCCGTCTCTGAGGCGTCCACTTCTAAGACAAACTATAGAGCAGGGTCTGGGTGCTGGAGTATAGGTGCAGATGTGAAAAGTCCTTTCAGAGTTTCAAATGCAGACTGTGCTTCAGAAGACCATTGGAATCGCTTGCATTGTCTTGTCAATTGAGTAATGGGGGAAATTATTGCGGAGAATCCCTTGATAAACTTCCTATAGAAATTTGCGAATTATATAAACCGTTGTACCCCTTTTTTGTCTGTGGGAGCTGGCCAGTCCAGGGTGGCAGAGATCGTCTGGGGATCCATCTTGATGCCGTCTGTAGATAAGATAAGACCCAGGAACTGGATACTCTGGCACTCAAACTCACATTTTTGGGGGTTTTGGGTATAGGCCGTGTTGTCTGAGTCAGGCCAAAACATTTCTAACATGTCCCCGATGAGCCTCCAAGGAAGATAAGAATAACAAAATGTCATCTAGATACACGATGGCGAATAAGTCTAAATAGTCCCGGAGATATCATTAATAAAGTGCTGAAATGTTGCTGGGGTGTTGCAGAGTCCGAAAGGCATTACTAAGCACTAAAAATGCCCAAATCGGTTATGAAAGCCCGTCTTCCACTCATCACCTTCACGAATACGCACCAAATTGTATGCCCCACGTAAGTCTAATTTCGCAAAGATGACAGCAGAACGGAGTCTCTGAACCAGCTCTGGCACCAAGGGCAAGGGGTAACGTTTTTTAATCGTGTGTCAGGAGACTGCAAGTGTCTCCGCTCGCCGGGCTCCGGGGCGCATGCGCGATGGACTGGCGCTTCGCCGCACACGCGTCCGCGGCCTGATGGTGCGGCGCGTGCGGGTGCACGGCGGTCTCCGTTTGCGCGCCGTCGCCCGTGCGGGTACCCGGTAGTGCGTCACGCTGACGCGCTCGCCGGGGGAGACTATTTCTGATGACTCCAGCGCCCAGTCGGGTTGCTGGTTCGTCGTCAGCTCCTCCTGTTCCCTGTATCCCTGCTGATTACCTGAAACCTATCTGCTGCTCTGTGTACCGAACCCCTGGCTTGTGAAGCACTGACACCACTGTCTGCCTGATACCCCTGTGACCTCTGCCTGCTAAACGGACTTGCCTCTGCTTGATTACCCGGTTCTGACCTGTTGCCTGCTAAACGGACTTGCCTCTGCCTGATTACCCGGTTCTGACCTTTTGCCTGCTAAACAGACTTGCCTCTGCCTGATTACCCGGTTCTGACCTTTTGCTTGCTAAACGGACTTGCCTCTGCCTGATTACCCGGTTCTGACCTTTTGCCTGCTAAATGGACTTCCAGTGCCTCAGTCTCCACCTACGGATCTCTCGCATACCGGAAGCCCGTGCCTCCGCGTGCCCCCAGCTCCCTGTATCAACTCCAGGGGTCTGGGTGCGCGTGCTCGTAAGGGTGAGCCGCTCTCGGCATCTTGGCCTCGGTGAGTATTAGTCGTGACAGTACGAACCAGCCAGATGTCTGAGGCCGACAGAGCGCGCTCTCCTTTGGAGATCCTGTGTCAACAGGTATCCACCCTTGCTGACTCGTGCAAAAACTACAGGAGGGATACACCCAAATTGACAATCGCCTTCAGCAGATTACGGGGTCACTTCCCTCTGCAGCAGCAGCTCCCGCACCCAGTAGTGGGGGTTCGCTCCCTCAGGCTTCCGCCAATCCCACAGTCGTCATGGCGCTCCCGGAACCCAGGGTTCCCACACCAAAACGGTTCTCAGGGGACCGTAAGAAGTTCAGGGCCTTCAAAAACGCATGCTCCCTCTACTTCGCCCTCCAGCACAGAACCTTTTCATCAGAAATTGTTAAGGTGGGATTTGCGATTTCTCTATTGTCTGAGGAACCTCAAGCCTGGGCCCACGGCTTGATGGAACAGAGCAGTCCAGTTCTAAACACAATTGATAAAAAAAGAAAGAGAAAACCTGCGCTATCAAACAAAAAATTAATATAACTGCAGCTGCAACAAAACCACAAATATCAATGAGGTGAAAAAATTACAAAAAAAGAAAAAATTGTGCGCTTGCATTAGATATTTAAATCTATATTACTACATGATTATCATAAACAAATAAATAAAAAAATTAATAAAAAACACCATCAAAGTTAATTGTGAGTGAACTAGAAAGTCGCTATGCTACAGAGCAAACAGCGACATGTAAGTCAAATACTAATATTGACCATTGCATACATATAAACCAACAATAAAGTTATAAACTGGTGTGCAAAAAAGAAAAAACAAAGGTTATTCCACCCAAGTGCAAAGTCATAAAGTTCAAAATTGCATCCTGAGTCGCAGGAAAAACGCATATCCAAAGTTCATGAATTGCATTCCTTAGTGTGTATAAATATATATATATATATAAATAAAAAACACCATCAAAGTTAATTGTGAGTGAATTAGAAAGTCGCTATGCTACAGAGCAAACAGTGACATGTAAGTCAAATACTAATATTGACCATTGCATACATATAAACCAACAATAAAGTTATAATATTAGTATTTGACTTACATATCACTGTTTGCTCTGTAGCATAGCGACTTTCTAATTCACTCACAATTAACTTTGATGGTGTTTTTTATTTATATATATATATATATATTTATACACACTAAGGAATGCAATTCATGAACTTTGGATATGCGTTTTTCCTGCGACTCAGGATGCAATTTTGAACTTTATGACTTTGCACTTGGGTGGAATAACCTTTGTTTTTTCTTTTTTGCACACCAGTTTATAACTTTATTGTTGATTTATATGTATGCAATGGTCAATATTAGTATTTGACTTACATGTCGCTGTTTAATCTGTAGCATAGCGACTTTCTAATTCACTCACAATTAACTTTGATGGTGTTTTTTATTTATTTTTTTATTTATTTGTTTATGATAATCATGTAGTAATATAGATTTAAATATCTAATGCAAGCGCACAATTTTTTCTTTTTTTGTAGTTTTTTTTTGTAAACACAATTGGTGCCTTCTTTGAGAGTATGTCCCAGCTCTATGACGACCCACAGTGTATGGTCACAGCTGAGGCCATCCTGCACCACCTGTCCCAAAGAAGAAGACCAATTGAGGACTATACAGTGGAATTTCGTAAATGGGCGGCCGACACAAATTGGAACAAGCTGGCCCTGCGCTATCAGTACTGCCAAGGCTTGTCCAAGTTACTCAAAGATGAATTAGCCAGGTTGGAAACCCCCGCTTCCCTGGAAGAGTTAATTCAAGCAGCAACGAAATTGGACAGGCGACTACGTGAGCGACGCTCAGAGCGCTTCCAAGGCCCGCGCCCCGCCTGGACGCTGCCCAGACCTCTGTCGGCCCAGACCCCTACCTCAACGACAGCTGCTGCTACACCAGTTCCTGAGGTCGAACCTATGCAGTTCGGCCTGATCCGGGCTCCGCTTACCTCTGAAGAGAGGCAACGCAGACGGCAGTCCAACCTGTGCCTCTATTGCGGAGGAGCCGGACACTTCCTGCGCAACTGTCCCCTCAGCCAAATGTGATGAACTGTCCAAACAACAGTATCCCAAAGACTTACGTGATGTTGTTTGTTTCCCTACAGCTTCTGGAAGGGGAGACCCGCTTGCAGGCCATCGTTGATTCCGGAGCGTGCCGTTGTTTCGTAGATGCTGCCTTGGCCCACAGTCTGAATATTCCTCTGCAAACCAAAACTCAAGGTCTACGGGTACATCTGGCCGACGGATCTCTTCCTCGCTCAGGACCCATCACCCAGGAAACCCAACCTATTCTTGTAACCACCCATTCCGGCCACCAGGAATTTCTACGGCTCGACCTTATTCATTCACCCATCTTTCCTGTTATACTGGGCTTGCCCTGGTTACAGGCTCATGACCCACAGATCCAATGGAGTACCAAGGCGGTATCTTTCTCCTCTCAGTATTGCTCTCAACATTGTCTTCCCACGGCTCCTAATGTCTGTGCTACGATTACTGTTCCGTCAGGCAGCCTCCAACATGTCCCCTCCGAGTACCTTGAGTTCCAAGAAGTCTTCAGCAAACAAATGGCCGATCGCCTACCATCTCATCGGTCTTACGACTGTCCGATCGACCTCCTGTCCGGATCCGAAGTCCCGTTCGGCCGTTTATTTCCTCTCTCAGAAACTGAGCTAGAGGCTCTCAAACAATATATCGATGAGAATCTCAAAAAGGGCTTCATCCGTCCCTCGTTCTCACCTGCCGGAGTCAGTATCTTTTTTGTTGGGAAGAAGGATGGTTCTTTGAGGCCTTGTGTAGATTATCGGCAGCTCAACAACATCACTATCAAAAACCGGTATCCACTGCCACTCATTCCCGAACTGTTTCAACGGTTCCGATCAGCTAAAGTGTTCTCTAAACCCAACCTCCGGGGGGGGCCTACAATCTCGTCAGGATCAGGGCTGGAGACGAGTGGAAAACGGCTTTTAGGTCCTGGTTCAGGCATTTTGAGTACCTAGTGATGCCATTCGGACTCTGTAATGCCCCGGCCACCTTCCAACACCTGGTGAATGATATATTCCGAGAATACCTGGATGACTTCCTTGTTGTATACCTGGATGATATTCTTATTTTCTCCTCCACTCTTGAAATGCACAAGGGGCACGTAAAAAAGGTCCTTACCATACTAAAACAACACAAGCTATACCTGAAAGCTGAAAAATGTGAATTCGAAAAATCGACCATACAATTTCTTGGGTTCATCCTTTCAACCAATGGGGTCGCAATGGACCCACAAAAGATTCAGGCAATTCAAGAATGGCCGGCCCTATCTGACAAAAAAGGGGTACACGGTTTATAGGGTTTGCCAACTTCTATCGAAAAATTATTGTTGGATTCTCTGCTATTGTGGCACCTATCACTCAACTAACCCGTCAGCACGGTTCTTTTCAGTGGTCCCCAGCCGCTCAAGAAGCTTTTCTGAAATTGAAGACGTTGTTCAGTTCCGCCCCGATTCTTCGTCATCCTGACCCGACTCAACCATTTGTGCTGGAGGTAGATGCATCGGAAATTGCAACTGGATCAATTCTTTCCCAGAGGCAGGGACCTAAAGCCATTCTACATCCTGTAGCTTTCGCATCCAGGAGACTCAGCCCGCCGGAACTCAATTATGATGTGGGTGACAGGGAGCTGCTGGCCATAAAGTTCGCTTTGGAGGAATGGAGGTATTTGCTGGAAGGTGCAGTACACCCGGTCATGATCTTTACGGATCACAAAAAATCTAGAATACCTCAGAACGGCAAAACGACTAAAACCCCCAACAAGCCCGTTGGGCTCTTTTCTTTTCCCGTTTCAACTTCCATATATCCTACAGACCTGGTGCAAAGAACAGAAAGGCAGACGCACTTTCTCGGATGTTCTCTGCAGATTTTCAAACATCGGAACCAAGCACTATCCTCTCTCCACAAAACTTTCTTGGACTGACTCAGGCGGACCTAATGTCATCCATCAGATCCTCATCTAACTTATGTACTGAACCAGAGGTACATTCCTTGAAGAAATATGAGGATCTTTTTTGGATTTGAGGAAAAATTTTCGTACCGCAAGAGACACGGCCTTTAACCCTTAAAATGTGTCACCACCATAAATTGGCGGGGCATTTTGGGATAAAGAAGACGTCTGAGCTGATTTCTTGCTCCTTCTGGTGGCCTGGGTGGAGACGGGATTGTAAGAAGTACGTGGCGTCCTGCCCTCTGTGCCAACGGAACAAGGGCCAAAACGCTAAGTCCTGGGGCTTGCTCAAACCTTTGCCCATCCCGGAACAGCCATGGGCCGATGTGTCCATGGATTTTATTGTTGATTTGCCAGCCTCAGAGAGTTTTACCGCCATTTTTGTTGTTATCGACCATCTCTCCAAGATGGCCCATTTTTTACCCATGAGGGGCACTCCTTCTGCTATAGACACAGCCAATATCTTTTTGAAAGAGATCGTTAGGCTCCATGGTGTACCGAAGAGCATTGTGTCGGATAGGGGCGTGCAATTTACGTCCAAATTCTGGAGGGAACTCTGCAAGACCCTTGATATCAAAGTATGTCTCCCCTCAGCGTATCACCCTCAAAGCAACGGCCAAACGGAGAGGACAAACCAAACTTTGGAGCACTACCTCCGTTGCTTCTGCTCAGGTTCCCAGGACGATTGGGCAAGCCTTCTCCCGTATGCCGAATTTGCCTATAACAATTCAGTTCATGCCTCTACCAACCAAACACCCTTCTGGGCAAATTGTGGGTTCCACCCTATGTTTCTTTCTAATGACATCCCTGAGATGACAGTTCCTGCATTCCAGGACAGGATAACCTTGTTGCAATCCAACTTTCAGAAAATCCAAGACATGTTATACAAGGCGCAAGAGGATTACAAAAAACAATACGATCGGGGCAGGAGGGTGAATCCAAAGTTTGACTTAGGAGAGGAGGTCTGGTTATCTACCACTAACCTTAAATTACCTTTGCCATCTCGAAAACTTGGACCCAAGTTCATCGATCCTTTCCAAATCAAGAGAATCATTAACCCTGTGGCTGTTGAGCTAGCACTACCCAAGACATACCGGATTCATCCTGTTTTCCATGTATCCTTGTTGAAGCCTGTTGTGCCCAGCCCTTTTTCGGGAAGAGGAGAACCTCCTCCTCCGCCGATCAGGGTGGATGGCGAAAACGAGTTTGAGGTGGAATCCATCCTGAACTGTAGAAAGATGGGCAGGCAGCTACAGTACCTGATCCAGTGGAAGGGTTACCCACCTGAAGACAATTCTTGGGAACCCGCTAGGAACCTGCATGCACCACGCCTAATCCAAGCCTTCCACCAAGATCACCCGGAATTGATGTCTAGCCTGGGCGTCCAGTGTCCGCCCTTAGGAGGGGGGCACTGTCAGGAGACTGCAAGTGTCTCCGCTCGCCGAGCTCCGGGGCGCATGCGCGGTGGACTGGCGATTCGCCGCACACCCGTCCGCGGCCCGATGGTGCGGCGCGTGTGGGTGCATGGCGGTGCCCGTGTGCGCGCCGTTGCCCGTGCGGGTACCCGGTAGCGCGTCGCGCTGACGCGCTCGCCGGGGGGAGACTATTTCTGACGACTCCAGCACCCAGTCGGGTTGCTGGTTCGTCGTCAGCTCCTCCTGTTCCCTGTATCCCTGCTGATTACCTGAAACCTATCTGCTGCTCTGTGTACCGAACCCCATCGTGATTTTATTGAGGTCACGGTAGTCCACACACGGACGAAGGGAGTGATCCTTTTTCTTGACAAAGAAAATCCTAGCTCCAGCTGGGGACATGGAGGGACCGATAAAACCCTTCCTCAAGCTGTCATCAATGTATTCTTTCAAGGTGGCAAGTTCTGGTTCCGTCAAAGGGAAGATTCGCCCGAATGGTATTTTAGCCCCTGGGAGGCGCTCGATTGGGCAATCGTATGGCCTGTGAGTAGGGATGAGCCGAACACCCCCCGGTTCGGTTCGCACCAGAACCTGCGAACGGACCGAAAGTTCGCACGAACGTTAGAACCCCATTGACGTCTATAGGACTCGAACGTTCAAAATCAAAAGTGCTCATTTTAAAGGCTAATTTGCATGGTATTGTCCTAAAAAGGGTTTGGGGACCCGGGTCCTACCCCAGGGGACATGTATCAATGCAAAAAAAACTTTTAAAAACGGCCGTTTTTTCGGGAGCAGTGATTTTAATGATGCTTAAAGTAAAAAAAAAAAAAGTGAAATATTCCTTTAAATATCATACCTGAGGGGTGTCTATAGTATGCCTGTAAAGTGACGCGTGTTTCCCGTGTTTAGAACAGTCCCTGCACCAAATGTCATTTTTAAAGGAAAAATCTCATTTAAAACTGCTTGCGGGTTTAATGTAATGTCGGGTCCTGGCAATATGGATGAAAATCAGTGAGACAAACAGCATGGGTACCCCCCAGTCCATTACCAGGCCCTTTGGGTCTTGTATGGATATTAAGGGGAACCCCGCACCCAAGTTAAAATAAGGAAAGGTGTGGGGCCACCAGGCCCTATATACTCTGAACAGCAGTATACAGGCGGTGCAAACAAGACAGGGACTGTAGGTTTGTTGTTAAGTAAAATCTCTTTGTAATTTTGAACGGGTACATTTTTAACGTGTTTAGCTCCAGCCAAAAAATCTTTTTTAAGCTTTTTGGAAAATATAGGGAAGGGTTATCACCCCTGTGACATTTGTTTTGCTGTCTTTCCTCCTCTTCAGAAGATTTCACCTCACTTTTTGTCCCAATGAAAAATGTTTTTAGAAAATTTGGGTTTTTTTGTGGAACAAGGATTGGAAAGCATCAGTGGAAAGGAGAAATGTTTTTCCCATATTAACTCTTACAGGAGAGAATTTCCCTTCCTAGGGGTAGATTTCATCTCACTTCCTGTTGTCTCCTTCCGTTTGCAAGTAGGAGTCGTTTGTAAGTTAGTTGTTTGAAAGTAGGGTCCTGCCCTATATACTCAGCAGAAATTTGGGCCTTAGGTGTTGCTGTGGCCACAACACTGTAAGCCCTCACAGGGCCCTGCTGTGAAATATTAGATCAAGAATTGTAATTACATGCCCCTGTTAAACGGGAGCTGAAAAATTAGGCCTTAGGCACTGGTGCTGGTGCCACAACACTGCAACCCCTCACAGACACTCTAGTTGGAACGCAGGAACGAGCCCTGCTGCAAAGTATTGCATCAAAAATTGTAATTACAAGCCCCTGTTAAACAAGGGCTGAAAAATTGGGCCTTAGGCACTGGTGCTGGTGCCACAACACTGCAACCCCTCACAGACACTCTAGTTGGAACGCAGGAACGAGCCCTGCTGCAAAGTATTGCATCAGAAATTGTAATTACACGCCCCTGTTAAACAGGGGCAGAAAAAATGGGCCTTAGGCACTGGTGCTGGTGCCACAACACTGCAACCCCTCACAGACACTCTAGTTGGAAAGCAGGAACGAGCCCTGCTGCAAAGTATTGCATCAAAAATTGTAATTACATGCCCCTGTTAAACAGGGGCAGAAAAAATGGGCCTTAGGCACTGGTGCTGGTGCCACAACACTGCAACCCCTCACAGACACTCTAGTTGGAATGCAGGAACGAGACCTGCTGCAAAGTATTACATCAAAAATTGTAATTACACGCCCCTGTTAAACAGGGGCTGAAAAATTGTGCCTTAGGCACTGGTGGTGGCGCCCAGAACCAAAAATGTTCTTACAAGCTATCAGCGTGATGATTGAGGAGGAAGAGGATAATTACTCAGGGATAGTCACTCAGCATCAGCATAGGCAGTCTTTGAAGGGATCTGAGATTTCAAAAAAAATTATTCGGTTACATCAGCATCAGGTGCTTGGTAGCTGGTGGTGATCCAAGACTGATTCATTTTTATGAAGGTCAGTCGATCGACCGAGTCAGTGGACAGACGCACCCTGTGATCAGTTACCACGCCTCCAGCAGCACTGAATGTGCGTTTCGAAAGAACGCTGGATGCAGGACAGGCCAGTAGCTCAATTGCATACTGTGCAAGCTCTGGCCAGTCCATCCATCCTCAAGACCCAGTAACCCAGAGGATTTTCGGTGGGAAAGGTGTCCAAGTCTGATCTTGCCCCTAGGTATTCCTGCACCATGTAAAACAGACGCTGGTGATGGTTGCTGGAACCGATCATACCTTGGGGCTGCGGACCAAAAAATTGTCTGAACGCATCGGTCAGACGGCCACCTTCTCCACCGCTCCTTCTTTGACTGACCGAAGACTCAGCAACACGTTGTCCAGAAACAGGAGTTTGTAACCGCCCAGTCTCTGGGAACGCGTTGCACAGACCTTTCTGCAAGGCCTCCCGAAGATGTTTCATCCTCTGCTCCCTCTGCGATGGCAAGATAAGGTCCGCAACCTTACCCTTGTAACGTGGATCAAGGAGGGTTGCCAGCCAGTATTGGTCCTTCTCCTTGATACCACGAATACGAGGATCCTTACGCAGGCTTTGCAGGATCAGGGAGGCCATGCAGCGTAGGTTTGCTGAGGCATTCGGTCCGGAGTCCTCTGGGTCACTAAGGACGACATGGTCCGCAGCCACCTCCTCCCAGCCACGTACAAGTCCATGTGTTTCTTGGGACTGATCCCTTAAAGACTGCTGCTGATGCTGAGTGCCAGGCTCCACCTCCATACTGACACAATCTTCCTCCTCCTCCTCCTGCTCGTCCTCTTCCTGTGTGATCGGCGGGCATGCAGGAACACTGTCTGGATAAAGGGGGCCTTGAGAGCTAAGGAAGTCCTCCTCTTCCTGCCTCTGTTCTGCCTCAAGTGCCCTGTCCATTATTCCACGCAGCGTGTGCTCCAACAGGTGGACAAGGGGGACAGTGTCACTGATGCATGCACTGTCACTGCTCACCATCCTCGTGGCCTCCTCAAATGGTGACAGGACAGTGCATGCATCCCTGATCATGGCCCACTGGGGAAAAAAAACTAAGCTCCCCTGACTCTGTCCTGGTGGGCATGTCACAGATTAGGCGGTTCTTGGGCAGGTTAAACTCCTTTTGGAGGTCCGTCAGCCGAGCACTGGCATTATATGACCGGCGGAAATGCACACAGACTTTCCTGGCCTGCCTCAGGACATCCTGTAAGCCCGGGTACCTGCCCAAGAACCGCTGCACCACCAAGTTAAGGACGTGAGCCAAACAGGGCACATGGGTCATTTGTCCCTGTCAGAGGGCAGAGAGGAGGTTGGTGCCATTGTCGCAAACCACCATTCCTGCCTTAAGTTGGCGTGGCATCAACCACCTCAGAACCTGCCCCTGCAGAGCTGACAGAACCTCTGCCCCAGTGTGGCTCCTGTCCCCCAAGCACACCAGCTCAAGCACCGCATGGCATCTTTTGGCCTGCGTACTTGCGTAGCCCCTTGAACGACTACGGAGCACCGCTGTTTCCGAGGAAGAGGCCATGGAGGAAGAAGAAGAGGAGGGGGTGGAGGAGAGAGGTGTGTCACAATCATTAGCATTTTGGAGGCGTGGTGGCGGAACAACCTCCAACACTACTGCACCTTGTCCTGCATCCTTCCTTGCTGCCAGCAGAGTCACCCAATGCGCCTTGAAACTTAGGTAACGTCCCTGTCCATGCCTGCTGGACCATGAGCCAGCGGTAATATGCACCTTACCGCTGACCGCCCTGTCCAGCGAGGCATGGACATTGCCTTCCACATGCTGGTAGAGAGCCGGAATCGCCTTCCGTGAGAAAAAGTGGCATTTGGGTACCTGCCACCGAGGAACCGCACATTCCACAAACGCACGGAAGGGGGCAGAGTCTACCAACTGAAAAGGCAGCAGTTGAAGTGCTAGCAATTTTGCCAAGCTAGCATTCAACCGCTGGCCATGTGGATGGCTGGGAGCGAACTTCTTTCTGTGGTGCAGCAGCTGGGGCAGGGAAATTTGCCTGGTACAATCTGACATCGGTGTACCAAAAGCAGATTGCCCACAAGTACTTGGCTGTGACACACCTAATTCTACACCTTCATTCCTCTCAGTGCAGGTCTCAGAGAGGACTGAAGGTCCAGTGGGGTTGGAAATCTCAGCTGATGAGGAGCAAGGAGAGGTCCTCTTTGTTCTTTGGTGTGGGTCTTTTAGATACGCTTGCCAACTAACTGCATGGCAGGTCAACATATGTCTGGTCAAGCATGTGGTACCCAAGCGGGAGCTGTTTTGGCCACGTGAGATACGCTTGAGACATATGTTGCAAATAGCAGCGGTGCGATCTGATGCACTCATCTCAAAAAAGGCCCACACCAAAGAACTTTTTGAATAACGTGCAGAGACTGCAGCGCCCTGCACATGTGGAGCTTTGGGGTGTGATGCAGTCAATGTGCTGCCCTTAGGCTGGCCCCTGGAGGGCATCCTGCCTCATTGGTGATGTGCCGCCTCCTCTTCCTCCTCCTCCTCCTCTCTCCTATCAGGCACCCACGTTGAGTCAGTGACCTCATCATCCCCTCCCTCCTCATCACTGGAGCAAACCTGGCAGTATGCTGCAGCAGGGGGAGCATGACTGCCAGATTGTTGTCCTTCTTGGGCACCCCCTCTCTCCGTGCTCATGTTACTGCCTTCATCGAGCTCAGTATCATCATCAGAGCCTTCCAAATGCTGGGCATCCTCCTGGAGCATGTACCCAACACTGTGGTCAAACAGTTCGAGGGACTCCTCAGGATGACATGGTGGAGCTAGGGAAGGAGTCACTGATGACATTGAGCCGAGGGAAGAGGCCGCTGCTTTGCCAGACAAAGTACCCTGGGCATGGGTGAGAGAGGATGAGGAGGATGAGGACGGCTTGGTCATCCACTCGACCAAGTCTTCCGCATGTTGCGGCTCAACATGACCAGCTGTCGAAAAAAAGGCCAAGCGTGTCCCATGGCCACGTGTTGATGAGGATGCACCATCTCCACGACCAGCACTAGACACAGAGCCTGCTTGCCCTCTCTTATTGGCTTGTGACTGTCTGCCTCTCCTTCTTGGCCTTCCAGACATACAAATTGCCTGTAGCTGCACTAAGCTGGGATATATATATATATATATATATATATATATGTACTGATACTGCAGCTAGCAAAATCAACTGCCTGCCTGTAGTATGAGAACACCACCAACCTTCTACAGGTAGGTTTAGCTGAACACTGTGAGCAGGACGCACCCCACTAACTTGTAGGTTTAGCTGAACACTGTGAGCAGGACGCAATTTTCTTCAGGTAGCTGTATTTACTGTAACAAGACAAGCCTGCCTGTCAGTAAAAAGATAACAGAAACGGATCTAGCTGAACACTGTGAGCAGGACGCACCCCACTAGCTTGTAGGTTTAGCTGAACACTGTGAGGTGGACGCACCCCACTAACTTGTAGGTTTAGCTGAACACTGTGAGCAGGACGCACCCCACTAACTTGTAGGTTTAGCAGAACACTGTGAGCAGGACGCACTGCACTAACTGTAAATAGTCTAGCTGCCTGACTGTGGTACTAATAGGATCAAAAGAACACCAGCAATTTTCTTCAGGTAGCTGTATTTACTGTAACAAGACAAGCCTGCCTGTCAGTAAGAAGATAACAGAAACGGATCTAGCTGAACACTGTGAGCAGGACGCAACCCACTAGCTTGTAGGTTTAGCTAAACACTGTGAGGTGGACGCACCCCACTAACTTGTAGGTTTAGCTGAACACTGTGAGCAGGACGCACCCCACTAACTTGTAGGTTTAGCAGAACACTGTGTGCAGGACGCACTGCACTAACTGTAAATAGTCTAGCTGCCTGACAGTGGTACTAATAGGATCAAAAGAACACCAGCAATTTTCTTCAGGTAGCTGTACTTACTGTAACAAGACAAGTCTGCCTGTCAGTAAGAAGATAACAGAAACGGATCTAGCTGAACACTGTGAGGAGGATGCACTGCACTAAATGTAAATAGTCTAGCTGCCTGACTGTGGTACTAATAGGATCAAAAGAACACCAGTCATTTTCTTCAAAATACTGTAACAAGACAAGCCTGTCTGTCAGTAAGAAGATAACAAGAACAGATCTAGCTGAACACTGTGAGCAGGATGCACTGCACTAAATGTAAATAGTCTAGCTGCCTGACTGTGGTACTAATAGGATCAAAAGAACACCAGTAATTTTCTTCAAAATACTGTAACAAGACAAGCCTGCCTGTCAGTAAGAAGACAACAGGAACGGATCTAGCTGAACACTGTGAGCAGGACGCATTGCAATAAATGTAAATAGTCTAGCTGCCTGACTGTGGTACTAATAGGATCAAAAGAACACCAGTAATTTTCTTCAAAATACTGTAACAAGACAAGCCTGCCTGTCAGTAAGACGATAACAGGAATGGATCTAGCTGAACACTGTGAGCAGGACGCACTGCACTAAATGTAAATAGTCTAGCTGCCTGACTGTGGTACTAATAGGATCAAAAGAACACCAGTAATTTTCTTCAAAATACTGTAACAAGACAAGCCTGCCTGTCAGTAAGAAGATAACAGGAATGGATCTAGCTGAACACTGTGAGCAGGACGCACTGCACTAAATGTAAATAGTCTAGCTGCCTGACTGTGGTACTAATAGGATCAAAAGAACACCAGTAATTTTCTTCAGGTAGCTTTATATACTGTAACAAGACAAGCCTGCCTGTCAGTAGGAAGATAACAGGAACGGATCTAGCTGAACACTGTGAGCAGGACGCACTGCACTAAATGTAAATAGTCTAGCTGCCTGACTGTGGTACTAATAGGATCAAAAGAACACCAGTAATTTTCTTCAAAATACTGTAACAAGACAAGCCTGCCTGTCAGTAGGAAGATAACAGGAACGGATCTAGCTGAACACTGTGAGCAGGACGCACTGCACTAAATGTAAATAGTCTAGCTGCCTGACTGTGGTACTAATAGGATCAAAAGAACACCAGTCATTTTCTTCAGGTAGCTTTATATACTGTAACAAGACAAGCGTGCCTGTCAGTAGGAAGATAACAGGAACGGATCTAGCTGAACACTGTGAGCAGGACGCACTGCACTAAATGTAAATAGTCTAGCTGCCTGACTGTGGTACTAATAGGATCAAAAGAACACCAGTAATTTTCTTCAAAATACTGTAACAAAACAAGCCTGCCTGTCAGTAAGAAGACAACAGGAACGGATCTAGCTGAACACTGTGAGCAGGACGCATTGCAATAAATGTAAATAGTCTAGCTGCCTGACTGTGGTACTAATAGGATCAAAAGAACACCAGTAATTTTCTTCAAAATACTGTAACAAGACAAGCCTGCCTGTCAGTAAGACGATAACAGGAATGGATCTAGCTGAACACTGTGAGCAGGACGCACTGCACTAAATGTAAATAGTCTAGCTGCCTGACTGTGGTACTAATAGGATCAAAAGAACACCAGTAATTTTCTTCAAAATACTGTAACAAGACAAGCCTGCCTGTCAGTAAGAAGATAACAGGAATGGATCTAGCTGAACACTGTGAGCAGGACGCACTGCACTAAATGTAAATAGTCTAGCTGCCTGACTGTGGTACTAATAGGATCAAAAGAACACCAGTAATTTTCTTCAGGTAGCTTTATATACTGTAACAAGACAAGCCTGCCTGTCAGTAGGAAGATAACAGGAACGGATCTAGCTGAACACTGTGAGCAGGACGCACTGCACTAAATGTAAATAGTCTAGCTGCCTGACTGTGGTACTAATAGGATCAAAAGAACACCAGTAATTTTCTTCAAAATACTGTAACAAGACAAGCCTGCCTGTCAGTAGGAAGATAACAGGAACGGATCTAGCTGAACACTGTGAGCAGGACGCACTGCACTAAATGTAAATAGTCTAGCTGCCTGACTGTGGTACTAATAGGATCAAAAGAACACCAGTCATTTTCTTCAGGTAGCTTTATATACTGTAACAAGACAAGCGTGCCTGTCAGTAGGAAGATAACAGGAACGGATCTAGCTGAACACTGTGAGCAGGACGCACTGCACTAAATGTAAATAGTCTAGCTGCCTGACTGTGGTACTAATAGGATCAAAAGAACACCAGTAATTTTCTTCAAAATACTGTAACAAAACAAGCCTGTCTGTCAGTAAGAAGATAACAGGAACGGATCTAGCTGAACACTGTGAGCAGGACGCACTGCACTAAATGTAAATAGTCTAGCTGCCTGACTGTGGTACTAATAGGATCAAAAGAACACCAGTCATTTTCTTCAAAATACTGTAACAAGACAAGCCTGCCTGTCAGTAAGAAGATAACAGGAATGGATCTAGCTGAACACTGTGAGCAGGACGCACTGCACTAAATGTAAATAGTCTAGCTGCCTGACTGTGGTACTAATAGGATCAAAAGAACACCAGTCATTTTCTTCAAAATACTGTAACAAGACAAGCCTGCCTGTCAGTAAGAAGATAACAGGAATGGATCTAGCTGAACACTGTGAGCAGGATGCACTGCACTAAATGTAAATAGTCTAGCTGCCTGACTGTGGTACTAATAGGATCAAAAGAACACCAGTAATTTTCTTCAGGTAGCTTTATATACTGTAACAAGACAAGCGTGCCTGTCAGTAGGAAGATAACAGGAATGGATCTAGCTGAACACTGTGAGCAGGACGCACTGTACTAAATGTAAATAGTCTAGCTGCCTGACTGTGGTACTAATAGGATCAAAAGAACACCAGTAATTTTCTTCAAAATACTGTAACAAGACAAGCCTGCCTGTCAGTAAGAAGATAACAGGAACGGATCTAGCTGAACACTGTGAGCAGGACGCACTGCACTAAATGTAAATAGTCTAGCTGCCTGACTGTGGTACTAATAGGATCAAAAGAACACCAGTAATTTTCTTCAGGTAGCTTTATATACTGTAACAAGACAAGCCTGCCTGTCAGTAGGAAGATAACAGGAACGGATCTAGCTGAACACTGTGAGCAGGACGCACTGCACTAAATGTAAATAGTCTAGCTGCCTGACTGTGGTACTAATAGGATCAAAAGAACACCAGTAATTTTCTTCAAAATACTGTAACAAGACAAGCCTGCCTGTCAGTAGGAAGATAACAGGAACGGATCTAGCTGAACACTGTGAGCAGGACGCACTGCACTAAATATAAATAGTCTAGCTGCCTGACTGTGGTACTAATAGGATCAAAAGAACACCAGTAATTTTCTTCAGGTAGCTTTATATACTGTAACAAGACAAGCCTGCCTGTCAGTAGGAAGATAACAGGAACGGATCTAGCTGAACACTGTGAGCAGGACGCACTGCACTAAATGTAAATAGTCTAGAAGATAACAGGAACGGATCTAGCTAAACTGAATACAGTGTATATATATATATATATATGCAACACCTGTGATGCATATAGGTATATACACAATACACTTTAAGTGCAGCTAACTGACTGACTGTCCTGCCTAATCTAGCTAACTCAAATGAAATGACACTGTCTCTCTCTCTCTCTATTTCTCAGCACACCGAAACACACTGCACAGGGCCGCCGTGCAGGCGGCCTTATATAGTGTGGGGCGTGTACTAAATCCCCTGAGCCATAATTGGCCAAAGCCTCCTTGGCTTTGGCCAATTATGGCTCTCTGTTAAGGCGGCGCTGTGATTGGCCAAGCATGCGGGTCATAGTGCATGCTTGGCCAATCATCAGCAAGCAATGCACTGCGATGCCGCAGTGAATTATGGGCCGTGACGCGCCACACGAATTTGGCGCGAACGGCCCATATCGTTCGCAATTCGGCGAACGACCGAACAGCCGATGTTTGAGTCGAACATGGGTTCGACTCGAACATGAAGCTCATCCCTACCTGTGAGGAGGAAGCGTCCCTACTCCTTTCTTATTAAACACATCCAAAAAGTAACGGTAAGGTGCAAGAATAGAAGAACATGCTTCAGCATTAGAGTCCATGCATAGCAGAGGAGACAGGTGAGTAGATGGCTTGGGGAAGCGGTGTTGCTGGCAGTAAGAAGATAGAAACTCGAAACTAGATCCCAATTAATGCGGGGATTGTGTGCCTGGAGCCATGGCATACCCAAAATGACAAAAAAGGTGAAGCTATGGTGTCCAGACGTAACAGTTCTTTTTGAACACCGGATTTGGTGGCAGGTAACGGAACAGTCTCTTGGGTGACAGGACCAGATTTGACGCGTGACCCATCTGCCAGGTGAACCTAAAGTCCATGGTATCTTGGCTGCAGTGGAATCTTATGTTGTAGGGCAAATGCCAAGTCAATGAAACAGCTGCAGGCCCCGGAATCAATAATAGCGGGTGCTTAGATAACCCCCTCCGGAAGTTGCAATGAAATCTGAATAGCAAGGTGAGAAGACTTGTGAGGCAGTGATGAATGGTTGACAGAAGGAAGGTTCAGGCATCTGCGAGTCTTGGCTGGACAGGACCTTACATAATGGCCATCCTACCCGCAGTAAAGACACAGGTGGTTCTGTTGGTGGTACTGGCATTCCTCCGGAGAGAGAGAGGGGCAAAGCATGCCGAGCTGTGTTGGTCTAGGAGCTGATGTGCCTGGGGTTGAAGGTGCTAGACTTAGGGGACTGGGAACTTGTGGCAACTTGTGGAGCAGAGTGGCCGACCTTTCAGCCCTGTGTTTTCTCAGACGTCTTTCAATCTGGATCGCCAGGTTTATCATTGCTTCCAAGGAACCAGGTACTCCCAGGCTAACTCCTCTTATAGAGGTTCAGATAAGCCTAGCCGGAATTGGTAACGGAGGGCGGCGTCATTCCAATTGGTATCTGCGCGGCAGCGTCTAAAGTCTGTCACATAGTCCTTAGCAGCTCTGTGGCCTTGCTGAAGAGCATGTAGAGCTGCCTCGGCTGTTGCAGTTTGCAGGGGATCCTCATAAAGTTGAGCCATGGCCTCAAAGAACAAAGTCAGACTTAACAGACATGGGTTTCTCTGCTCCAGCAAATGGTGGGCCCAAGACTGGGGTTCACCTTGCAAAGGAGAAATCACATACCCTCTGACTCGGGGCCTCTGATAGTGTGGACAGAAGGCGCAGGAGTGCAGAGTCGCACAAGTGCCAAGGAGTCTTGCAGGCAGCAGGGCGGATGTCCTTGCAGGGCTGGAGAAGTCATCAGAATGCTTCAGCAGGAAGACCAGCAGGTAGGCAGCTGGTGCAGGTGACAGCAGACAGAATAGCAGGGTCAGGCAGGCTGGGTCATACACAGGCTTGGAGAATCAGATACAGGACACAGGCAGGAACGTAGTCAGCAGGCAGGCCGGATCTGGAACCGGATCAGTGGAACAGGAGCCAAAGGAGCAGACAGAAAATTGGTCGCAGGATAAGCCGAGGTCGATGAAGGTGGAGTTCAAGGATGGTCAAGGCAAGCTGGGTAGATAACAGGAATCAGGATCAAGTTCACAGATAACAGGGTGCATGGAAGCTGAAGACAAAGCAGAACTGGATCTAGGCACTGGCTGAGTTTAAATAGTTTATTTGGTGCCAGCGTCAACCACGGGCGCGTGCAAGAGTCGGCATGCACGGGGATGCGCGACGGCTTGTATTTGCGTGCCAATTCGCGCATGCGCACTTCTATTCGCCAGTCCCTGATTCCTACGAGTAAAGGGAACCAGTGTTAGTTTGCACCTGGGAGTTCTTCTAGAGGGATTAACATGTCTGCTGGGATGTGTATCCTGACCCTTGTAGACCATTTTGTTGGTGGGCTATCTATATGCTGGTTTACCTCATTATTAAATGTAAGCATTCTGTTGTTTAATAAATGTGATTTTTTTTAAATACTGTGCTATTGGTATATTTTAATCCTTCCTACATCGCAAAAAATCTGCGCTAACCCCAAAATTGCTATCTTATTTAAAACGTGATGTGGGTTCAAAAGTGAACAGCAGAATATTTCCACACAATTCTGCACATATAAAGTGAAATTATTTTCTTTAGATTACAAAAAATATATAAATAAACAATAAACTATCCAGTGAGTGAAATGAGACAAATGACAAAAAGTGCTGCAACCTTAAAAAAACGGAATTTTCAGTTTTAGCAATATGGTAACTATATTCAGTTGCGCTACTAATGTCACAAACAATCGGACTGAGGGAATTCCCTCAGCCTGGATGTGTATGTGAATTATACCTTTGAACAACAATAGTAAATAACAAAAAAATAACAACACAAATGTTGGGTATTGCGCCTTCCAGTGAGGTAATATGTGAATGGTTACAATGTAGCAAAAAAGTCCACTGAAGGAATAGATAGTTGAAGGAAGGCAAATTAAGAAAGTCCTGCAACATACATATATGTGTATGCTTCCTGGGTAAATTAATCCTTTCTCTGTGAACCAGACTCTTGTGAAAGAATGAGAAAAGGTGGCCGCTTACCAGATCCGTGGGACCCCTATCACGGGGGTCTTATGGGCTCATAAAGTATCCAGGAACAGCTGATAAGATCCTCTTACTCAGTCATCCATTCACCCGGGATCCTCCACTGGCATCAAGGTAGCGGTGGTGACTAACAACGCCTGTGAAGGAGTGAGTCTGTGTGATCAGATCAGCTGTTCCATCTGATCAGCTGCTCCAGTGTATGGGATTTCTTTACACCGCTACCTTGATGCCAGTGGAGGATCCCGGGTGGATGGATGACTGAGTAAGAGGATCTTATCAGCTGTTCTTGAATACTTTATGAGCCCATAAGACCCCCGTGATAGGGGTCCCACGGATCTGGTAAGCGGCCATCTTTTCTCATTCTATCACAAGAGTCTGGTTCACAGAGAAATTATTAATTTACCCAGGAAGCATACACATATATTTATGTTGCAGGACTTTCTTAATTTGCCTTCCTTCAACTATCTATTCCTTCAGTGCACTTTTTTACTACATTGTAACCATTCACATATTACCTCACTGGAAGGCGCAATACCCAACTTTTGTGTTGTTATTTTTTGTTATTTACTATTGTTGTTCAAAGGTATAATTCACATACACATCCAGGCTGAGGGAGTTCCCTCAGTCCGATTGTTTGTGAAATTAGTAGCCCACCTGAATATAGTTACCACAATCCTTCCTACATGCTGCCGTATCATATTTGGAAACTTTGGTGGAGTGGAAACGGAGAATTGCATTGGATTGTATGAGCACTGAGGGTCTGGTATTGTGGTTTGGGGAGTGGATGCATGTTTTCACGGGAGACATGGCTGGTTTGGCACCTTTTGCCTATTTCAACACTCTATAATGTGAGTACATATGATTTGTTTTTTTTTGTTGATGTGACCCAGTTTCAGATACTCACCCTTTCAGCGGATCCAGCATTGTCCCGCTATAATCCTCTCATGCCTGGCCAAAGCTCTGTCCTGTGCCAACATGTTCTTTCTGATGTCATCGAGAGGCTCACAGGCTCTTTCTGGTTCAGTGGGCGGGTCTTCTGATGATGCACCCACCCCTTCCTCCTTTTTTGAATGGGAGGTTATGTCTCCTGGGATATGTGATGTGCATATTCCGGGAGGTACAGCGGGCAGTATACACATCATTTGCCTAATGTGACTGACATGCATGGGGAGGCGGGGCCAGACATTTTTGCCTAACAAAAGGCAAAAGAAAAAAAACCAAAACACCACTATAGCCACTAGCAAAAATCACCATCTTCTCCCAGCGGGGACGCGTTCCCCTGCCCTCCTGCCCCCTTGTTGGGAGAAGACAATGGCCCAGCAGGAGGGATTTTCGCATGGACACTATTTATGTCAATGGGGGAATCGAGCGAAATTCTTTCCTGCAACTGTGGTTGCAGGAAATAGGAGAAATCCCTCATAAACAGAGAAAAACAGTTTAACAGTCACCACATCCCTGGTAGATAAGTAAAGCTTATCTGTACTAATGGAGGGGGGTGGTCTGTACTAATGGAGGGGGGTGGTTTGTTCTGGCGGGTCTGTACTAATGGAGGGGTGTGGTTTGTTCTGGTGGGTCTGTACTAATGGAGGGGGGGTGGTTTGTTTTGGGGGGTTCTGTACTAATCTAGGGGGGTGGTCTGTACTAATGGAGGGAGGTGGTTTGTTCTGGGGGGGTCTGTACTAATGGAGGGGGGTGGTCTGTACTAATGGAGGGGGGTGGTCTGTACTAATGGAGGGGGGTGGTTTGTTTTGAGGGGTTCTGTACTAATGGAGGGGGCTGGTTTGTACTAATGGAGGAGGGGGGTGGTTTGTTCTGGGGGGGAGTCGGTTCTAATGGTGGGGGAGGTTTGTTCTGGGGGGGTCTGTACTAATGGAGGGGGGGTGGTTTGTTATGGAGGGGGGTTGTTTGTTCTGGGGGGGTCTGTACTAATGGAGGGGGAGGTCTATACTGTGGGAGGGGGGTCTGTACCGAGGGGAGTGGTCTATACTGATGGAGGGGGTTTATACTTCGTAGAGGGTCTGCACTGACGGGGGGTCTTTACTTAGTGGAGGGGGGTCTGTACTGGGGGGCGACTATAGTTGGAGTGGGGGGGTGACACCATGTTTTATCGCACCGGGTGACACCGACCCTAGTGACGCCACTGAGTGGGAACAGTGGTCTCTTGAGCACAGTGTGTAGGAGGGCCTGATGCAGGTTCCAGCAGATGCAGATACTGGAACTGGAAGGACGTCCCTCAGGGATGGCTGAGCTGCGGATGCAGGTAGGCTGCAGGTAGGCTGGTGCAGGCCGGTAGGCAGGTAGGTGGATGATAAGGCAGCAGCAGGATCTGAGGCTTGGCAGAACAGGCTGGAAGCACCGTCACAGGACACAGGCAAAGCAAGGTCAGACAGTCCGTTTTGGCAGGAGATCAGGCAAGTAAATAGCAAGAGGGATGATCCAAGAATAGTCAGGCAGGCAGGAGTTTGGCAACGGGTCACAAGATATAAGCAAGGTCAGGCAGGCCGGGTCGGATAGGAGACTGGAGAATGGTCAGACGGAGCCGGGTCACTAGCAATACAACACAAGCAGGATACAGGAACTCAGGTGCAGAGCTGCAGACGAACGCGCGTACGGGCACATGCGGGAGCGCTCCGGCGCCCCCTGGTGGAGAGTTAAGCGGAACTGCCCTGGAAAGGCCCTTTGTGCACCTGCGTGCACGCATATTAGCCCGACGGCCACTGATATGCCCCTGACAACGGCCCTCCAGTTGTTCCATCATGCCTAGTCATGTCTGTGAATGTCAGCGTTTTACAATGCCTCATGGGATGTGTAGTTCTGCAACAGCTGGAGAGCCGTAGTTTGAAGATTCCTAATCACTCTAGCATGTCTTGAAAAAAGGTAGTTTTTCATGTGCCTTGTATAATGCCCAAGAAATATCGTTTGAAAAATACAAGTGGGTCATGGCACATCTACATTCCAAATTTGGCACTTAAGATGGTCATGCACTATGCAATCTGATTGGCCAATCTCTGCACAAATCGATAAATAGGCAAAATAGGTAATAGGAAGACACACTTGAACAATTAATTCAAATTATAGGAAATCAAACAGGCTCTTGCACTAAGTCTAATTTATTTAAGATCTAACTAATTGCAGTGTATGGTCACCTTTAAAGATCAAGATCTGAAAAAATTAATTTATTGGGTTTAGAAACACTTCTCTGTTCTTTGTAATGTATTGAAAGATTTGGGTAAAAAAAGAAAAAACACATTTCAAAGATATATTAGAAGTGATAGGAATGAGATTAGCATCAAAAGGGTTAATTAACTGAGAACACCTACTAATTGCCTAACAAGACATATCCAATGAGATGAAATTAACCAATTGTATTGAGTGTGCACTATTATCAATGAGAAAACCGCAGTTACCTTGGCGACAGTTGCAGTTTACATATGCGGGTATTTCTTATCGCTATTTGCGCTTCAATGTGCGCCGGTTCGCATGTTCAATTAATGAGTTTTCCATCACACCAAATAGTCTATGAACTGGTGCAGTGTCTTCTCCTAGTAAATCACCCCCACATCTCACTTTTATTTAATCTATGGACACAGGGGGATGCATTGAATGTGAGTGATATTATGTGAGGTGGTTTAAGTGCACAGTGTTTTGCACTTAGTTTTTTTTTTTTTTTTCCTTTCAAATAATGTGACCAAAAGGCAGCTTCCACTTTTGCAGCCAAATTGGGTTATCACCTACTGTATATTTGTTACAAGTTCTCATTTACATAGCATAACAAATAGCACACATAGCATGCTTACCATTTAGATGTCCTTTTCTGAAAACTCCAGCACTGAAAAATCCTATTTAGTTCTCGTTTTCAATGCGGGGGATGGAGAGCTGTTGGCCTTAACCACTTGAAGACTTATGCCCCGTACACACGATCGGATTTTCCGACAACAAATGTTGGATGTGGGCTTGTTGGCGGAAAGTCTGACTGTGTATGCTCCATCGAACATTTGTTGGCGGACTTTCCGCCAACAAATGTTGGCTAGCAGGTTCTCAAATTTTCCGCCCACAAATTTTTGTTGTCGGAATTTCCGATCGTGTGTACACAAGTCCGTTGGACAAAAGTCCATGCATGCTCAGAAGCAGAAGCGGCTGGTCTTGTAAACTAGCGTTCGTAATGGAGAATTAACATTCGTGACATGGCAAATTAGGAACTCTCCATATGCAGCGCACAATTCTCTTCTTTTAATGGGATAATAATGAAGCTGCTTTGCTGGTTATACTGATGGAGTTATTGCAAACGAATTTTCAAAGGCTTTTTTTTTTCAAGTGATATCAAGAAAAATAAAAAGAATATCGCTAAATGAAAAACGCAAAAAGAAAAGCGCGAATTAACACTCACCAAACTTCTACAAACACGAAATCAGCAAAAGGAGCCCAAAGGGTGGCTGTAAAGAGCTGAAAAACCATGTAGTACATCTAGTACGTCACTACATTTGTAATTGTTGGCCAACATTGGTGTGACCGTGTGTATGCAAGACAAGTTGGAGCCAACAACCTTCGAACAAAATTCCACGGTTTTGTTGTCGGAAAGTCCGATCATGTGTACGGGGCATAAGCCTTTTCTGGCACTTTTTGTTTACAAGTTTAATGCCGCATACACACCACCGGACTTTACGGCATACTTGGTCCGACAGACCGGAGTCCATCGGACAATTCGATCGTGTGTGGGCTCCAGTGGACTTTTTTTCCCCAAAAGTTCGACGGACCTAGAAATAAAACATGTTTCAAATCTTTCCGACGGACTCGAGTCTGGTCGAAAAGTCCGCTCGTCTGTATGCTAGTGCGATGGACAAAAAACGACGCTAGGACAGCTATTGGCTACTGGCTATGAACTTCCTTGTTTTAGTCAAGTCGTACGTCATCACGTACGAATCCGTCGGACTTTGGTTGATCGTGTGTAGGCAAGTCCGTTCATTCGGAAAGTCCGTCGGAAAGTCAGTTGAAAAGTCAGCTGGACAAAGTCTGCCGTAAAGTCAGTATTTTTTGCTAGAAAACAACTTATAACCCCCAAACATTATTATATATATATATATATATATATATATATATATATATATATATATACTGTCAGGTCCATAAATATTGGGACATCGACACAATTCTAACCTTTTTGGCCCTATACACCACCACAATGGATTTGAAATAAAACGAACAAGATGTGCTTTAACTGCAGACTTTCTGCTTTAATTTGAGGGTATTTACATCCAAATCAGGTGAACGGTGTAGGAATTACAACAGTTTGTATATGTGCCTCCCACTTTTTAAGGGACCAAAAGTAATGGGTCAGATTAATAATCATCCATCAAACTTTCACTTTTTAATACTTGGTTGCAAATCCTTTGCAGTCAATTACAGCCCGAAGTCTGGAACGCATAGACATCACCAGACGTTGGGTTTCATCCCTGGTGATGCTCTGCCAGGCCTCTACTGCAACTATCTTCAGTTCCTGCTTGTTTTTGGGGCATTTTCCCTTCAGTTTTGTCTTCAGCAAGTGAAATGCATGCTCAATTGGATTCAGGTCAGGTGATTGACTTGGCCATTGCATAACATTCCACTTCTTTCCTTAAAAAAACTCTTTGGTTGCTTCTGCAGTATGCTTCGGCTCATTGTTCATCTGCACTGTGAAGTGCCGTCCAATGAGTTCTGAAGTATTTTGCTGAATATGAGCAGATAATATTGCCCGAAACACTTCAGAATTCATCTTGCTGCTTTTGTCAGCAGTCACATCATCAATAAATACAAGAGAACCAGTTCCATTGGCAGCCATACATGCCCACGCCATGACACTATCACCACCATGCTTCACTGATGAGGTGGTATGCTTTGGATTATGAGCAGTTCCTTTCCTTCTCCATACTCTTCTCTTCCCATCATTCTGGTACAAGTTGATCTTGGTCTCATCTGTCCACAGGATGTTGTTCCAGAACTGTGAAGGCTTTTTTAGATGTTGTTTGGCAAACTCTAATCTGGCCTTTCTGTTTTTGAGGCTCACCAATGGTTTACATCTTGTGGTGAACCTTCTGTATTCACTTTGGTGAAGTCTTCTCTTGATTGTTGACTTTGACACACATACACCTACCTCCTGGAGAGTGTTCTTGATCTGGCCAACTGTTGTGAAGGGTGTTTTCCTCACCAGGGAAAGAATTCTTCGGTCATCCACCACAGTTGTTTTCCGTGGTCTTCCGGGTCTTTTGTTGTTGCTGAGCTCATCGGTGCGTTTTTTCTTTTTAAGGATGTTCCAAACAGTTGATTTGGCCACACCTAATGTTTTTGCTATCTCTCTGATGGGTTTGTTTTGTTTTTTCAGCCTAATGATGGCTTGCTTCACTGATAGTGACAGCTCTTTGGATCTCATATTGAGAGTTGACATACCAGATTCCAAATGCAAATAGCACACTTGAAATGAACTCTGGACCTTTTATCTGCTCCTTGTAAATGGGATAATGAGGGAATAACACACACCTGGCCATGGAACAGCTGAGCAGCTAATTGTCCCAATCCTTTTGGTCCCTTAAAAAGTGGGAGGCACATATACAAACTGTTGTAATTGTAATTCCTACACCGTTCACCTGATTTGGATGTAAACACCCTCAAAATAAAGCTGAAAGTCTGCAGCTAAAGCACATCTTGTTCGTTTCATTTCAAATCCATTGTGGTGGTGTATAGAGCTAAAAAGATTAGAATTGTGTCGATGTCCCAATATTTATAGACCTGACTGCATATATAAATATTTTTTTTAGCAGAGACCCTAGGGAATAAAATGGCAGTTGTTGCAATTTTTTATGTCACACGGTGTTTGCACAGTGGTTTTTCAATCGCAATTTTTTGCGAAAAAATACACAATGAATTTAAAAAAGCAAAACACAGTTTGCACACCAAGAAAGTACACACTACATGGACATGCTGGTGGGGCTATAGCGATTCAGTCGCTTTCCGAACTCTATTTGCAGGTTAGTGTGTCCACTCTTCCTATGGTTTCACTGGGGCATGTATCATATCCTTTTTTTTGTGGTGGCTTTTGAGTGCTTCTTTTTTCTTTTTTTTCCTATTTTCTCTTTTCCCTCTTTTGCTTTTCCTGTCCTGTTTTTCACTACAAAATCATATAGGAGGGTCTGTTACCTCTCATCCTGATCCAGTCTATTAATTTGTACTGTGTTTTTGAGTATACATTATATTTCCATTGCATGATCTCTTTTTCGTATATGGTCCTCATTGACTGTATGACATATTATGGAAAGTCTTTTACATTTATGTCCTTTTGTATGTTTGTACCCTGGTGTTTGTCTAAATAAAAAAGTTATTTGACAAAGAAAAGCAAAACACAGTATATACCCCAATTTTTTTATAAAATATAAAAGATGATGTTACGCCGAGTAAATAGGTAACTAACATGTCACGCATTCAAATTATGCTCGTGGAATGGCGACAAACTACAGTAGTTAAAAATCTCCATAGGTGATGCTTTAAAAATATTTACAGGTTACCTTTTTAGGGTTACAGAGGAGGTCTAGTGCTAAAATTATTGCTCTCGCTCTAATGTTCATGGCGATACCTCGCATGTGTGGTGTGAACACAGTTTACATATGCGTGCACGATTTACGTATGCGTTCACTTCTGCACACGAGCAGAGAGGGATTAGGAAGCTTTAATTTTCTTTTTTGATCACTTTTATTCCTATTACAAGGAAAGTAAACATCTCTTGTAACAGAAAAAAAGGATGATAGGTCCTCTTTATCGAGAGATCTGGGGTCAAAAAAACACCAAATCTCTTCTTTACCTTTAAAAGCAAATGATTAAAAAAAAAAAAGTTTTTGATCTTTTGCTTTAAAAAAATAATTGTTTACTTCTGCCCTGGACCGGAAGTGACGTCATGAAGTTGCACCAGTCCTCCAAGGCCATAGAGGCGATCAGAACCGATCTGGTCTGTGTCTGCCTCTGTGACCTGGCTGCAGTGTTGGATCATTTCTTGGACACGCCTGTGAAAATGGTAAGCCCTAAAAAGACCGGCAAACTTTGGGAGGGGGCGATGTCCCCCACTTCTAAAAGCGATCCAGTGGCTAATGAGAGCTGCTCGGGCTGCTTTCATAAGAGAGCCAGCTTGCCAAAACTGTATGGGGGCCTAGCAGTACCGGACCTCCGCAAATACCACCAAGCAACTCACCTAGCCAGACTTATTGATTGGAACCGTCACCAATCTACTAAATTATGGCCCCGACTGGAACAATCCCAGTGTAGCAAACCCCTGAACAGAGCTCCCTGGTGCCATAACTTACTGCCAAGAGATATGAAAAACCACCCCCTGATAGGTACAACCACACGAACTTGCTCGTCCCTCCTTACATGATCCCACCTTGCGACACCTGACTCCCCGCTTAGCCCAATACTGGGAACCCTGAAGTTTTCCCCCATATACACGGATCCCATCTTTTGTTCCCTGAGGAGCTCTGGTTACTTCCAAGCTTCCCATTTCCTCTTGAACGGCAAATGGCTGTCTGCGACCGAACTCATGAACCCAGACGGACCGTTCCACTTGGATTATTGGAGGGCTCTCCAACTTAGCCATTTTCTCAAATCAATACCCCCTCCCGGTAATCCCGACCAAACCTTAACCACTTACGAGACCTACTGCTCAGAGGAGGGCGTCATGTCACATACCTTATCTGCCGCCTATCAACTGTTGGTTACGCCACCAGATGGCCATCAACTGCAATGCCTCGATGTGTGGGAAAGGGACATGCAGTGTACCTTCACGATGCGTCAAAAACAAAATATTCTTCACTTCACATATAGATCCTCAATATGCACGAAGACGCAGGAGACTAACTACAAAATCGTCAATAGATGGTACTATACCCCCACAAAATTACAAAAGATTTTCCCCTCTACCTCGGATCACTCCTAAAATAAAAGCCCACTTTTTTTTTTAGGGAAGACTTGCAGCAAAAAGGCAGTTTAACCTAAAAGAAGGACCCTAAAATATTATATCCACAAAATAAATAAAAACCACAAAATACCAGCAAAGGCCCATTTTTTAAAAGTTTGCTATGGACAGGACAGTAGCTAAAAGTGACCTTAAATCTGACCTTAAATCAACCACAAAATAAACTGAAAGACAAAATAGTAAGATCAAAAATAAAACGGCAGCATGTGGGTTGAGTGCTCACAGAGCTAGTAATTAATTCCCTATAACAGCTTCCAATTCTCTGACACTATGACTTTTCTGTGCCCCTTTTTTTATAATGCGGGGATGTATTATTGGCCCTTCTAAACCTGCTGGCAATAGTTCAAAGGCCATGCAGTACACTGATGTATAAAAGAATTCTGTTGGGTAAATCTGCACGAAAATTTGCCAGGACAGCGAATCTTGAACCTGAAGGATCCACCTCGAACACATGGTAGCTGCAATCCCTAATCTCATCCCTAGTTGCTTTGTGGATGATGTACTAAATTAGTTTGACGTCAAAGAAACTAGGGTTTGCATGTACATCTTTCAGGGAAATTTCACTACATTTCTTATCTTGATCAAGTTAGCTGGTTGGATTTAGGTTTCCATGGGGACCATGTATTGCTTAGCAGCCTTGATTTGGACATCTGATAAATGAAGTGAAGGAACTTATAATCATCACAGAAACTAGAGGTAAGTCTGAAGGTTGTGGAAATCAACGGCTTATTTCTGTTTATTTGTCTGTCCTCACTTCCAGAAAGTTCAAGCCGGGGTACCTGCATAAAGTGACTGTAAACGATCAATTTGTAAAACAACCCATTCAGTTTAACTTCTTGCCGACCGGCTCATGCTGATATACGTCAGCAGAATGGCACAGCTGTGCAAAACAATGTATGGGTACATTGTTCCTTTAAAAGCTGTCAGAGGCACGCTCGTGCCCGTGGCACCGCGGGGGACCGATGCAAGTGGCCGGTGGGTGCGATCGCCGCTGGTCGCCCTTGATCCCGTACACGAGAACCAGCATGGGGATATGTGTGTGAAAACACACAAATCCCTGTTCTGTCAGGGGAGAGGAGACATATTGTTTGTTCCTACTAAGTAGGAAGAACAATATATCTCCTCCCCCAGTCAGTCCTATCCCCGTACAGTTAGAAACACTAACTAGGGAACACATTTAACCCCTTGATCACCCTCTAGTGTTAACCCCTTCCCTACCAGTGACATTTACGCAGTAATCAGTGCATTTTTATAGATCTGATTGTTGTAAATGTCAATAGTCCCAAAAATGTGTCAAAAGTGTTTCCCATAGTTTGTAGACGCTATAACTTTTGCGCAAACCAATCAATATACGCTTATAATGATTTTTTTTTGAACAAAAATAAGTAGAAGAATATATATTGGCCTAAACTGATGAAGAAATTTGTTTTTTAAAAACTTTTGTTTTTCAGAAACATTTTTGGGGATATTTATGATAGCAAAAAGTAAAAAATATTGGTTTTTTTTTTAAATTGTTGCTCTTTTTTTCTTTATAGCGCAAAAAATAAAAACCGCGGAGGTGATTAAATACCACCAAAAGAAAGCTCTATTTGTGGGAAAAAAAGGACGCAAATTTCGTTTGGGTACAGCGTCGCACGACGGCGCAATTGTCAGTTAAAGCGACACAGTGCCAAATTGTAAAAAGTCCTCTGGTCAGGAAGGGGGTAAAATTTTCCGGGACTGAAGCAGTTAAAATAGAAATGAAAGACAAAACAATTTTGTATAGATAAAAAAATAAAAACTATAAATACCTTTTCCCCCTTTTTTTAAGTGATCACATTCCCTCTGTTCTCAGCTGCATAAGAGCTGGAGAGAGGAAGCGGCAGCACACTGAGCTTCCCAGTGAATGGCTGTGCAGCCAGGGACGTGTCAGGACAAGTCTGATCATTGGAGAAGAGTACATGGAGTTTCCAGCATAGCTAGAGAACTGACCATGGTGTGCTCCCCTGCTTAGGGTGGTCAGTTTTTAATAGAAAAGCAACTGGACTAGCAGGAACACTAGGGGTTTCACATAAAGGAAGCAATACAAAGAGAACAGGATACTTTCTCATACAAGTACATGGTACAGCAGGGACATATCAGGAATATGAAGTGTTGGAGGTAACAAACGCTTTAACCATATGTTTATCTCCCCCACCTCAAAAAGTGAAGATTTGCTGTGTTATAAGGAACATCTAGATATGTTCATTGTATATAGACAGTACCCTGACAGATTTAACTTTCGTTTTAAATTCTTCCTGAAAAAAGAAGTCTGCTTCTTAATATTTGCGTGTGCCTACAGCCTAAAAACTGAAAATTTGCTGCCACTGATTGCTAGTCTCAGAAGATTTGCAGTGAGATTTGGTGATGTCACTACTTTGTTACCTACCCTTTCCTTTGGTGGAGGCTCCGGTCTGGAAAAGCAAAGCCCTGCCTCTACCAAGATGGCCACCTCCACACAGAATCACCTAGCAGAACAAGGAAGAGTTATTCAATAATAGGGGAAATATCAGCTACTGGGAGACCACAGGCAAACTAGTGACTAATCCTTGGCCCTCTGCCTGCTTTATTTTAGGCTCATCTTAGTCCACTTCATCTCTCAATACACTGCTTTCTGCTATAACTTCTCTAAATAATGTTATATGCAGCATACACAGTAAATGTACCTCTCTATAGAGATAATCATCTCATTTCTACCTAACATCAGTTTGTAATATATCAAGTGTCTGAAATCAGGGCAAGCTATATCAACTACAGATGAATAAAAGAAGAGCATGCAAGCAGATAAAAATAAATTGGCTGGATTAACACCTATGAGATTTCCCCCCAATGTGCTTTAAAATCAATGGAAACACATAAAAATGCATATCAATGTTTGTTGCATGTTTCAATGCTGTTGCAATACACTAAATGTTGAATGTCAATAAGCATCATAATGCATTTAGGTGCATCATGAAGTGCATTGACGCATGTCTTAACGTATGTGGCGAGATGCACTTTAATGTGTTTCCATTTTATTAAATAGAAAATACATCAAGCAAAAATGCAAATGTGTGAATCCAGCCAAAAATTGCAGGCATTATATAAAGTAGCAAGATTCTGTTGGAATGAGGAATTAAGAATCAAGATACGTGTTCACATCATGTTTTTCTCTTGTCACGATTCATTAAGACATTTGAAATAACTACTTGATGAATCATACACCTATGATATCATAGCATAGCCATTTTTTTACACAAGTACAAAAATAACCAACCTCTGACAAATCGACAGTTAACTTAATTTTTGTTTCCGAGCAACTGGCATGTGTCAATACGAAGTAACAGTTTAACTTATCAGGATTAAATTATTGTTTCTATTCTGTAAATTAATATGATTTAGACTTCAGTAGTTTGCGTAGTCAGACTAATTAAGACTTAAAGTGTTACTAAACCCAGGATCACGCATTCACTATATCTGGTCTCTCACAGTACACAGAACATGGAAATGCAATTATTTTAGTAAATATAAACTGCAAAATACCTTTTCTTATCAGCAGTATATGGCAGTCTTATGACTTCTATCAGTGTCTGGTTAAAGCTTGTAGGAGGAGTTTTCATACCCCTCTGACTGTCCTCTGAGGCTGAATGACCCCTGACCCTCTGTCTGGACAGTGCTGATTGGCCTTGTGCTGATCACATGCACCCTCCCCAAAAAAAACAAAAAACTCTCTAGCAATACACATCAAACTGAGCATGTGCAGAGTGCCTCCAAAGGCTCTGAGCTATCAACAGATTGATTGGGAATAGGGATGAGCCAAACACCCCCCTGTTCGGTTCGCACCAGAACTTGCGAACAGGCAAAAAATTTGCTTGGACACGTGAACACTGTTAAAGTCTATGGGACATGAACATGAATAATCAAAAGTACTAATTTTAAAGGCTTATATGCAAGTTATTGTCATAAAAAGTGTATGGGGACCTGAGTCCTGCCCCAGGGGACATGGATCAATGCAAAAAAAAGTTTTAAAAACGGACGTTTTTTCGGGAGCAGTGATTTTAATAATGCTTAAAGTGAAACAATAAAAGTGTAATATTCCTTTAAATTTCGTATCTGGGGAGTGTCTATTGTATGCCTGTAAAGGCGCACATGTTTCCTGTGTTTAGAACAGTCTGACAGCAAAATGACATTTCAAAGGAAAAAAAGTCATTTAAAACTACTCGCGGCTATTAATGAATTGCCAGTCCGACAATACACATAAAAGTTAATTGATAAAAACGGCATGGGAATTCCCCATAGGGGAACCCTGAACCAAAATTTAAAAAAAAATGACGTGGGGGTCCCCCTAAATTCCATACCAGGCCCTTCAGGTCTGGTATGGATATTAAGGGGAACCCCGGACAAAATTAAATTTAAAAAAATGGCGTGGGGTCCCCCTCAAAATCTATACCAGACCCTTCAGGTCTGGTATGAATTATAAGGGGAACCCCGCACCAAAATTTAAAAATAAATTGGCGTGGGGTCCCCCCAAAAATCCATACTAGACCCTTATCTGAGCACGCAACCTGGCAGGCCGCAGGAAAAGAGGGGGGACGAGAGAGCGCCCCCCCCAAACCGTACCAGGCCACATGCCCTCAACATTGGGAGGGTGCTTTGGGGTAGCCCCCAAAACACCTTGTCCCCATGTCGATGGGGACAAGGGCCTCATCCCCAAACCCTTGCCCGGTGGTTGTGGGGGTCTGCGGGCAGGGGGCTTATCGAAATCTGGAAGCCCCGTTTAACAAGGGGACCTCCAGATCCCGGCCCTCCCCCCTGTGTGAAATGGTAAGGGGGTACAAGAGTACCCCTACCATTTCACAAAAAAACTGTCAAAAATGTTAAAAATGACAAGAGACAGTTTTTGACAATTCCTTTATTTAAATGCTTCTTCTTTCTTCTATCTTCTTTCTTCTATCTTCTATCTTCCTTCGGTTTCTTCCTCCATCTTCTGGTTCTTCTGGTTCTTCCTCTGGTGTTCTCGTCTGGCATCTCCTCTGCAGCGTCTTCTTCTCTTCATCATCTTCTCCGGGCCACTCAGCATCCATGATGGCATGGAGGGAGGCTCCCGCTGTGTGACGCTTCTCCTCTTCTGACGGTTCTTAAATAACCCGGTGACCCCGCCAGCCTCTGACGCATGGGGACTTGACGGGAACCAGAAGAACTAGAAGAAGAAGATGGAGGAAGAAACCGAAGGAAGATAGAAGGTAGAAGAAAGAAGATAGAAGATAGATACTCTTGTACCCCCTTACCATTTCACACAGGGGGTAGGGCCGGGATCTGGGGGTCCCCTTGTTAAAGGGGGCTTCCAGATTCCGATAAGCCCCCCGCCCGCAGACCCCCACAACCACCGGGCAAGGGTTGTGGGGATGAGGCCCTTGTCCCCATCAACATGGGGACAAGGTGTTTTGGGGGCTACCCCAAAGCACCCTCCCAATGTTGAGGGCATGTGGCCTGGTACGGTTCAGGAGGGGGGGGGCTCTCTTGTCCCCCTCTCTTTTCCTGCGGCCTGCCAGGTTGTGTGCTCGAATAAGGGTCTGGTATGGATTTTTGGGGGGACCCCATGGCAATTTTTTTTTTAAATTTTGGCGCGGGGTTCTCCTTAAAATCCATACCAGACCTGAAGGGTCCGGTATAGATTTTGAGGGGGACCCCACGCCATTTTTTTTTAATTTTGTCCGGGGTTCCCCTTAATATCCATACCAGACCTGAAGGGCCTGGTATGAAATTTAATGGGACCCCCACGTCATTTTTTTTAAAAATTTTGGTTCGGGGTTCCCCTGTGGGGAATTCCCATGCCGTTTTTATCAATGAACTTTTCTGTGTATTGTCGGACCGGCAATTCATTAATAGCCGCGAGTAGTTTTAAATGACTTTTTTCCTTTGAAATGTCATTTTGCTGTCAGACTGTTCTAAACATGGGAAACATGCACCCCTTTACAGGCATACTATAGACACCCCCCAGGTATGAAATTTAAAGGAATATTACACTTTTATTGTTTCACTTTAAGCATTATTAAAATCACTGCTCCCGAAAAAACTACCGTTTTTGAAACATTTTTTTTTTGCATTGATCCATGTCCCCTGGGGCAAGACCCAGGTCCCCAAACACTTTTTATGACAATACCATGCATATAAGCCTTTAAAATTAGCACTTTTGATTTCTCCGATAGACTTTTAAAGGGTGTTCCGCGGGTTTTGAATTTGCCGCGAACACCCAAAATTGTTCGCTGTTCGGCGAACTGGCGAACAGCCGATGTTCGAGTCGAACATGAGTTCGACTCGAACTCAAAGCTCATCCCTAATTGGGAACAGTAAAAGAAGGGGAGGATCAGAAAAGACAGGATCAAGCAGCCTTTTTACACAATGTGGAGGATTAACCCCTTAGGTTCCACAGTGAGTATAACAAGCATGCTTTACTGCATATACAGACTGGTTTAACTGTTGTGGGTTTAGTAACACTTTAAAGCTTAATTCCAGGCTAGTGGGAGAATAAGGGAAGGGTGAATCTGTCAGGTTCCATAGGGAGTTCATCGGATCCTGCTTGAAGTCTGTAAAACATGAACTTAGCATCAAATCCTTATGAAGTTACATAAATAAACTGTTAGGTTGAAAAAAAAAGACACGAGTCTGTCAATGTCAACCAATATAAAAGAATGAAAAAAATAAATAAATTGAAAGCCTTCACATAGACACCTAAACCCACAGCTGATACAGAAGAAAGCAAAGAAACCTTATAAAACATGGTCAAATTATCTCCAACGGGTAAAAAAAAAATTTTTTCCTGATCCCCTAAGGCAGTTTGATATTCCCTGGATCAACAATCTCTGGTGTTATTACTTATAAATGTTGATAGTTATATTTTGTGCATATCAGAATGCATCTGGCTCACCTGAGCTGGCTAGAGCTACTCCACATTTCCCAGCTCTCACTGTAAGGAAGCATTTCCATATGCATATTTTAAATCTCTTTTCCTCCAGATGCAAAGAGTGTCCCTTGTCATTTGCAATGACCTTAAAGTGAATTAATTTACACCATGTTCACTGTGTGGACATTTTTATTTTTTATACGTGGTGATCATAATCTCCCCCGCCCCCAAATATGCCCCCTTCTCAAGAGAGAATAAACTCAGTTTAGCAAATCTAGCCTCATAGCTGATGTCCTCAAAGTTTAAATACTCCTCTAACCTTCATTGGCTGAAATGGAGCAGCAGCACCTCAATCTGATTTACTACAACTTAAAAAGGGGCTTTTTATTTAGTTTTTGCTGGGACACCTGATATTCTTTATTTATCAGTACTAAGCCTAAGAATGGTAGAAGTGGTAGCCACAATAAATCTAAAAGCTATAGGAACGTTTACTGATAAAAAAAATAAATTTAAAACTTTCAACTTTGTTCCCCGTCTTTTCCCCCTTTTTGCAATTATTCCAAAATTATCAAATTATAGACTTTAGGCATGTGTTTGGAAATTGTCAGCATTTGATAGGCAAATAGAAAGAGACAGGACAAGTTTTATCTTGCAAAAAAAATATGTGAACTACATTATCTGAGAGAAAATAGCTAAAAATATTGTTCAGAGGCTGGAGTGAGGAACTTGGTAAGGTCACAATGTAAGATGGAAAGACAAGGCAGGCTTTATCTTGAAATAAACATTAGAATTAATTATCTGAGAGGCAATAGGCACAAATATTGTACAGTGGTTAGATAAGAGGTAAGCAGCTTGGTAAAAAAGATTTGTGGGGAAAGCTAATGATATAGTGACGTAATGTTGCTATAAAAATAATATAAATGAAATTGCAATATATAATAAAAAATTAGATAATTGAAAAAGTGAAAAACCACTGCACACCAGCCTACCTATATGAAACTAAAAACACCAATACTGTGTAATGAGTATTGTGCCTAAATAATCCAATGGTAATGATAACCAGTATTATACAAACAATGAGCGTCAATTCACAAATTGCGATAACATAGTGGTCATATGTGTCCCATAATGTACCATATAACATATCATGTAAAACACACATATAACATGTATCCATAAAAGTCCATATGTGAATTAATCTTGTGCCTGGATCTTGTATTAAAACGAACAGTGGAACCCCTTCACCGCCTAGGGACATCACCCAAAAGTGCTCATAAAATGGGTGTCAGCTTACCAGATGTAATTGACCTAATTAATGAAAAAAAGGTCAAATCGGCTTTAGCAAGATATTGCTTGCTGCAATGGAGAAATTTGTAGCCTGGACTCCTGCCCTCACACCATGAGAACCTCATGAATGGGATATGAAACAAATGTAGAAGGAACCAAAATAGTGTAAACCCATTTATTTTAAAAGGTTAAAGCATCAGTAGCAGGGATTTTATACTCATTAGTAATCCAAGACAGATTCAATTGATAAAAGTGAGCCTGTCCACACGTTCAGGGGACAGGCAGATTTACTTCTCCATAACAAAACCTCCTGTTGTGCTGAAGGCCCACCTAGACAGCACACTTGTTGCAGGGCAAGCCAGAAAACCTAGTGCATATTGTGCATTCTATAACCAGTGCTCCATCGTGGACACCCAATAATGGACAGGGTCACTTCCAAGAGTGTCCACATCAGACCTGGACCAAATGTAGTACATTTTTTTACAGAATTTTACATATCTTTCAGACCCCCACAGTTTAATCAATATTTTCCATTCACTGACCATACTTGCTATAACCTTTAACCTGCTTTTTTTTCTTTTCTGCTGCAGTCTCTAACACTGGCTTGACCTGCTTTGCTGAAACTTTCCAAGCTGTAAATCACAGAGCAGTTTTATTTGGTATCTGCTCAACGGACTCCATTTAAGCACAGCCAGAGATCTATTCAGCTACAAATTAATTTTTTTACTAAATTACCTTGGACTCTTGGACATTTGTTTGGCACTCTCATTGGATTGTATGCGTGTGGATTCTCAAAGCTGAGTCCTTCCCCTTTTTCCTGAGTATGGTCTCTGTCTTGTGGAGTGCTGCCGAACGAGAGCCAGTGTATCAAGTGACAATTTCAGTGACTCTTAGAAAATCCAGTGGTCTTTACTTTTTAGAGCTGTAATGCAGCATTCTTGGTAACCTGGTCTGCTTTATGATTTTCCTTGGCCTCCAGTTTGTTTGCTTTAGTGTGCACTTTTAACTCTCATTATGCAAGAAGTTGGAAGGTTGAAGGCAGCCGATCAGCTAACTTTATTTTATTTTATTAACACTTTATTCGGTTGTACAAAATCAGATACAGGTCCAGAGACAAGTAATTGTATTACACTGAGGACTCAAATAAAACAATGAAAGACACTGGTAAAGTAATACAACCATGAGTAACAAAGAATTGCATGGAACAACTGGACCAAACGTAAGCTGTCATGTTCAAGGGGAGTCAGATGGACCAATAGGAGGGGTATAGGAAAAATCAGCATAATCAGTTCTTCTAAGTCTTTGATTCTATTAAACCTAATAAACCATTGATTGTTGAAGTTTACAACTCCAATGTGTAGGGATACATAACTGTGCTGCATTTACCATGTGCAGTGCTGCATTTACCGTGCACATGATCAGTGATATAAAATGTTAAATTTTAGTTAAGGGACTGTGATGAAGAAGATATTGTGCTGGGGTATAATTCAAGGGATAAGTAGTGACATTGATGATGATCTTATGCACTAACATCCAAAAGCTCTGGATTTTTTCACATGACCACCATATGAGCAATATTGTACCTTCCTCCTTTTTCACGTCAATCACGTTAATTTAGTATGCTAGGTTGGTTTGCCTGCTGAAATAAAAAAATATGTCTAGCCCTCCAAATGAGAACCAAAATCATGCACAACCCCAAAAGCATATCTGCTATTTGTGTAAATGTTTACTCGTTTGATAGTTCACAGACTTTTTTCTATGGTATAGATTTCTGCTTCTTGAATGGAGGCAGAAGAATCCAATGACTCTAAATACAGGATGTCCTCCTGTGTGACAACTGCATAACCAGTATAGGATTACCCAGGGCTTTTTTTCTCAGGGAATAGGTGTAGGAACTCCCTCCTTTTCGAATCACCCCTTGTCTCTGCCCCCTACACACCTCTGAGCACCGACCTTGGGTTACACCCCTACCCACGTCCCAGTACCCTCCATTCCAGGGAATACAGAAACAAGTAATTTGTATAGAATTTGACATTCAATAACATACCCCCAGCAACAATAGACCCCCACTAGCAATAATAGATTTCCCAACCGCCAGCAACAATAGACCCCCCCCTCAACAGTAGATCCCTTCCAGCAACAAGTAACCCCTCTCCCACGACAATAGATCCTCCACCAGCAACAATAAACCTCCCCAGCAACACTAAACCCCCCACAACAATCGATCCCCTGCAGCGACCATAGATCCCCCAGCAGCCAGCATCAGTAGTCCCTCCAGCATACTATAGTACCCCTCGCCATTACATACATTCTGTGCTGGAGGTGCCGGAACTGCGTTCCCACTCGTTCCCGCAGAAAAAAAGCCCTGGGATTACCATCCTCAGCATAAAATCAGGATCCATCTACAAAAAGACAAAGATCTGGGTCTTCAAGGGGTGTACTCTGCTCTAGCCTTATAGAAGCTGATTCCTACACATCAAATCAAAACATGTGGCTCCTCTTTATCTCCAGCCTCTTCTAATACAGGCAATAGGATGGTTGGGTTTAAAATGGCACACCTTTTGATAGTGAGATTTGTATATAATAGCAATGCGAATTCATATTTTGTAAACCTTGCATTAGACCAGTATTTCTCAACATTTTTACTTTAGAGGAACTCTTGACAAAAAGTTTAAGACCTCAGGGAACCCCTGAAATATTGTTCACATCTACAGCTCATGGAACATTAATGTTATCAGCAAGCTGTTAATATAACTGGATGAACTAGAACGACTTGTGTCTTTTTTCAACCTGACTAACTATGTAACTATAACAACAAACTTTTTTGAAATAGGATTAAATAATAGAATAATATTAAAACATACCTATATAAAGAATGTATCTGCTATGGGGGTACCTCATCCATATAAAGATTGTTTAAAGAAAATTGGACAGACTGAGCGAACTTTACTGGTACCAGAGAAGGACAGTCACTACGTAATAATACTAAATCTCTTTTTTACAAAAAATTATAAAAAATGTATTAGTTAAAAAATATTTGTACATTCTATAAAAATTAGAGCTCTCATCAATTTGAACATATGATAATAGATCTCTGTTGCTACCAGGTCAAAAGAGGTTGATGTTTCGCTTTTATGCTTCCTCAGGACCTTATTTCCTTGACTATAGACAGAGATCCTGTACAAAAGAAAAGAGGAGGGAAACATCACATTTTTAATCAGATGAAAAGTGCAGCATAACCTTTTCTCAGTATAATCCCCATATACATATATAGAGATGCAATGTGTACAGGGTGCCACATACATATAGAGAAGGGCCTTCATAAGAGTGGTGTGCCAGGTGTCATCCGGAAGCGACTTAACAAACAATGTCTTCTATAAGTAAGTCAACCAATACACAGACACAATTGACCGAATGGTCCTATTCTGAAAGATAATAATAATAGGCAAGAAATTGTTAAGCATCCATAAAGGATGCAAAGGGTGCTAGCTTCAATCAATGGCTACAATGATGTAATGAGGAATCAGCCACCAATTCTCAATGTTTATACTGGCTGGTTTCTCAGCATGATCCCTCAGGAATCTAAATACAACGCATAATCAGTCTTCCAAACACAGAGTCCATTTCCCTAACATTTCCATCAAGCAGAATCAGACAAACCAATATATACCCCAATGATATTGAAGTGGCAATCAATGATGGTATTAAGCTCAAAAACTTGATGTCTCTTTAACAAAATGTTCCATTGGATAGAATCTAGGCATAATATAAAAATAATGGTATATGGTCAAATAAGTCAGATTACTCAGCCCTCATACAGGTATAAATGGGAAAACAATCCCAATAAAAATGACAACAGACTGCAAACTTACCAACAAACCAATATCCAGGGGTCTATATCGATTCAGGTATATTATATGGCAACCAACCCTCTTTACATCCCATTCCTACTGCTCAGCCAGAAAATCTATAAATTATACATATACAGTTGTGCTCATAAGTTTTCATACCCTTGCAGAATTTATGATTTCTTGGCCTTTTGTCAGAGAATATGAATGATAACACAAAAATATTTCTTTCACTCATGGTTAGTGTTTGGCTGAAGACATTTATTATCAATCAACTGTGTTTACTCTTTTTAAATCATAACCACAACAGAACTACCCAAATGACCGTGATCAAAAGTTTACATACCCTGATTTTGGCCTGATAACATGCACACAAGTTGACACAAAGGGGTTTGAATGGCTATTAAAGGTAACCATCCTCACCTGTGATCTGTTTGCTTTTAATTAGTGTGTGTGTATAAAAGGTCAATGAGCTTCTGGACTCCTGACAGACCCTTTCATCTTTCATCCAGTGCTGCACTGACATTTCTGAATTCTGAGTCATGGGGAAAGCAAAAGAATTGTCGAAGGATCTGCGGGAACAGGTAGTTGAACTGTAAAAAACAGGAAAGGGATATAAAAAGATATCCAATGAATTTAGAATGCCAATCAGCAGTGTTCAAACTCTAATCAAGAAGTGGAAAATTAGGAGTTCTGTTGAACCAAACCATGGTCAGGTAGACCAACTAAAATTTCAGACACAACTGCCAGGAAAATTGTTCGGGATACAAAGAAAAACCCACAAATAACTTAGGTGAAATACAGGACTCTCTGAAAACATGTGGTGTGGCTGTTTCAAGACGTACAAAGAGGAGGCACTTGAAAAAAGATGGGCTACATTGTCGAATCGCCAGAAGAAAGCCATTACTATGCAAATGCCACAAAGTATTCAGCCAAACAGCACAGAGACAAGCCTCAAAGGCACAAAGTCATTTGGAGTGATGAGACCAAAATTGAGCTTTTTAGCCACAACCATAAACGCTTCATTTGGAGAGGAGTCAACAAGGCCTGTGATAAAAGGTACAACATTCCTACTGTTAAACACGGAAGTGGATCGCTGATGATTTGGAGAAATGAGCTACAAAGGCACAGGAAATTTTGTCAAAATTGATGGCAAGATGAATGCAATATGTTATCAAAAAATACTGGAGGAACATTTGCATTCATCAGCCAGGAAGCTGGGCAGGGGACGTACTTGGACATTTCAACATGACAATGATCCAAAACACAAGGCCAAGTAAACCTGTCATTGGCTACAGCAGAATAAACGGAAGGTTCTGGAGTGGCCATCTCAGTCTCCTGACCTCAATATTATTGAGCCACTCTGGGGAGATCTCAAACGTGCAGTTCATGCAAGACAGCCCAAGAATTTACAGGAACTGGAGGCTTTTTGCCAAGAGGAATGGGCAGCTTTACCATCTGAGAAGATTAAGAGCCTCATCCACAAATTAACACAAAAGACTTCAAGCTGTCATTGATGTTAAAGGCGGCAATACACGGTATTAAGAACTATGGTGTGTAAACTTTTGATCAGGGTCATTTGGGTGGTTTCTTTTGTCAATATGATTTAAAAGAGTAAACACAGTTGATTGATAATTAATGGCTTTAGCCAAACACTAACCATGAGTAAAAGAAAAGTTTTTGTGTTATCATTCATATTCTCTGCAAAATGGCCAAGAAATCATAAATTCTTTCAGGGTATGTAAACTTATGAACACAACTGTAGATATAACTAGTCAGCTGCAGTCAAAACCACACAGGTAATATTCAAAATATCCATAATTAAAGCCAAATCACTGACACTCACCTAAAACAGCTTCTACTAGACAACACAGCAGCGTCCATTGCTGCTCACACCCCAAACCAGTGTTATTAAGGGCTGGGTTTGGTGCCAAAGCGGGCACTTAATTGTTATTATTAGTTTCCGCTGTGAAGGGGGAGGCAAGTACCTGCTGTAGCTAAGTAATCAGACTTATTTGACCATATTCCATTATTTTTATATTATGCCTAGATTATATCCAATGGAACATTTTGGTAAAGAGGCATCAAGTTTTTGAGCTCAATACCATCATTGATTGCCACTTCAATATCATTGAGGTATATATTGGTTTGTCTGATTCTGCTTGATGGAAATGTTAGGCAAATGGACTCTGTATTTGGAAGAGTGATTATGCGTTGTATTTAGATTCCTTAGGGATCATGCTGAGAAACCAGCCAGTATAAACATTGAGAATTGGTGGCTGACTCCTCTCCTCCTGTTTCCCTTCTGGGTTCTAGTACCCAGTAAAGCCACGTACACACGGTCGGATTTTCCGATGGGAAATGTTCGATGTGAGCTCGTTGTTGGAAAGTCCGACCGTGTGTATGCTCCATCGAACATTTGCTGTTGGAATTTCCGCACACAAATGTTTGAGAGCAGGTTCTCAAATTTACTGACAACAAAACTTGTCGGAAAGTACGATCGTGTACACAAGGCGGTCGCACAAATGTTCACGCATGCTCTGAATCAAGCAGAAGGAACCACACTGACTATTGAACTTCCTTTTTCTCGGCTCATTGTACGTGTTGTATGTCACACTGTGCGTTCTCACGTTCAGAATTTTTGGCCAACATTTGTGTAACTGTGTGTATGCAAGACAAGTTTAAGCAAACATCCTTCAGAAAAAAATCCACGGTTTTGTTGGAAAATCCAATCATGTGTACGGGGCATAAGTATTACATCATTGTAGCCATTGATTGAAGCAAGCGCCGTTTGTATCCTTTATGGATGCTTAACAGTTTCTTGCCTATTATTATTATCTTTCAGAATAGGACCATTCGGTCATTTGTGTCTGTGTATTGGTTGACTTACCGTATTAATCGGCGTATAACACGCGCCGGCGTATAACACGCACCCCAAGCTTAGGAGGGAATTTTAAGGAAAAAACTTACACTTAAATGCCCATCAATGCAGCCTTGTCAGTGTCCATCTGCAGCCTTGTCAGTGTCAGTGTAGCCTTGTCAGTGTCAGTGTAGCATTGTCAGTGTCCATCTGTAGCCTTGTCCATCATTGCAGCCTTGTCTGTGTCCATCTGCAGCCTTGTCAGTGTCAGTGTAGCCTTGTCAGTGTCAGTGTAGCCTTGTCCATCTTTGCAGCCTTGTCAGTGTCCATCTGCAGCCTTGCCCCTGTGTCATTTGCAGACTATTGGCGTTTAAAAATGGTGCCGCCGTTCTCGGCGGCTCTCGGCCATTCTCGGCGGCTTTTGCTCGTTCTCGGCGGCTTTTGGACGCACTCGGCCGCTCTTGGTGGCTTTCGGTGGCTCACGCTGGACTGCCAGAGCCACCGAAAGCCACCGAGAATGGCTGAAAGCCGCTTAAAGGCTCACAATCGGCGGGGGATCGGCGTATAACACGCACCCACGATTTTCCTCTGATTTTAAGGGGAAAAAAGTGTGTGTTATTCCCGGATAAATACAGTACTTATAGAAGACAGAGGGGGTGAACCAGCGCACATTGAAGTGCAAATAACGATAATAAATACCTGCATATGTAAACTGTAACTGTCGCTAGGGTAATTGCGGTTTTCTCATTGATAATAGCGCACACCAAATACAATTGGTTAATTTCATCTCATTGGATGTGTCTTGTTAGGCAATTAGTAGGTGTTCTCAGTTAATTAACCCTTTTGATGTTAATCTCATTCCTATCAATTCTAATATACCTTTGAAATGTGTTTTTTTCTTTTTTTACCCAAATCTTTCAATACATTACAAAAAACAGTTTCTAAACCCAATAAATTAATAATTTTATATCTTGATCCTTAAAGATGACCATACACTGCAGTCAGTTATATCTTAAATAAATTGGATTTAGTGAAAGAACCTGTTTGATTTCCTATAATTTGAATTAATTGAATTAATTGTTCAAATGCGTCTTCCTATTACCTATTTTGCCTAAATATCAATTCATACAGAGATTGGCCAATCAGATTGCATAGTGCATGACCATCTTAAGTGCCAAATTTGGAATGTAGATGTGCCATGACTCACTTGTATTTTCCAAACAATATTTCTTGGGCTTTATACAAGGCAAATGAAAAAACACCTTTTTTCAAGATATGCTAGAGTGATCAGGAATCTTCAAACTACGGCTCTCCAGCTGTTGCGAAACTACACATCCCATGAGGCATTGTAAAACGCTGACATTCACAGACATGACTAGGCATGATGGGAACTGTAGTTCCTGAACAACTGGAGGGCAGTAGTTTGAGGACCAATGTGCTAGACCAAATATTATGCCTCCAGAATTGGGAGTGTGGCATCTACCCAACTTCTCTCTGCTGGCGGACACAAGAACCTATATATATAGATATAGATATAGATATAGATATAGATATAGATACACACACACTGAAACAGGAAGCAATATACATTGGCCCGGAAGTGAATCTGTACACAGGAAGTAGGTGTGTGTTTTGAGGCCAAATCATTTAGACATACACACATGACCCACACAAACACCACCCCAATTTAAAAATAAATAAAACATTATCTTAACTTGCAAATAAGGATCATCTCTTCCTCAGAGAACAGTGAGCGGGGCATGGTGGTGGGAAGAAATTAGCAGCAGTACAAGCAACTTCCTGGAAGGGCGTGATGTCATTCCTGTGTGCTGGCCACCGCTTCCGGGGACCAGATATGCGCCACGGGTAAATACCTCTGCACACACAGCAGTTGCGCATCTTATATACACAGCGGTCGCTCATCCAGATGCATTTGGCGCATATAGCTGCAGAAACCCAATTTTTATGGAAATTAATAGTAAAGCAGATGCAGATTTTCAGGACTGGACTAACAAAAGTTTATAGTGAAAGGCAAATGGTGTTTTCTATTAAACAAGGTCTAAATGGGCCAATGACATGCATCACAGTTGAACTTAGGAATGTGTCTTTGCAAAGTTAAGCTAAATGAAATCCTTTCGTATTTTTGCTTAGGGATAGGGTTGCCACCTTTTCTTTAAGCCAAACCTGAACACTTTAGCGGCGCACAGCAATTTTTTTTGTAGTACACGCTATAGGATTGTGTAGCAATGACTCTCGGTGGAGCTGCTGGTTTAAAGCGGGCTGTTACCTTCACTCTCGATACCTCTGTTTCACCGGCACCGGGTCTAGGGTTCCGTTGAGTTTACCTGTGGGCGATGTAAGCACTGAACACTCGAGTATATTTTCCAATGCTTTAATGAACAAATGAAGGAAGTAGCAGGAAAGAGGCAGATGGAAAGCTGCAGGGAAGCTCGAAAACCTTTCTGTAGTATTCTTCAGAACATTCTTTGCATTTGAACACTTGTAGCTGAATAGTCTTCCCTTTATAGGATTTACTCTTTGCCCGCCTGGATAGACATCTCTCATTTGCCTAGCAGCCAGTACGCAGCATGAACAAAAGTCTCTGCTACAGACTTGTTTGGAATAAAACCCATACGATCCTCTGCCACAGGACGTATTGGTTCGTGATGAATGTCAGACACAGTACTTGAACCTTTAAGCCAACCCAGCAGTACTTTGCAGTAAGACTACTTCGGGATACATCCTCCAACCGAGTCACCAGGCCCCTCTCCAGACCAGCACTCTGCATGATCCTTCCATGATGGGTCCTCCCCTGGGATCTTCTCGGTTGTCAAGCTTCTTCACTCAGGATAGACAGCTCAGGACCATTCCTCTGCTGCTGTGGTAGGCCCCAGACAGGCTTCTGGGCCCACCCAGATGCCGCAGTGACGTGGGCCTCCGGAACGGAGGGCCACGAGGTGGTACTCTTAACACATACCTGTCGGCCAGGAGGGCCAGCAGGTGGCTGAAAACGAACCCCAAAATATGGCGTCTGTCCCATAAATACCCTCTCCCAGAATGCAACTCGGAGGACCACCTCCACCGAGTTATCTCCGGGACAGAGGAGCTCTCATATGCTTCAACACGTTGCTTTTCCAACACTGGCCCATGGTGACAACGACACCCACCGGCACGGTGTGGAACCACATGCAACTCAGCCAAGCTGGAACAGAGGCAAATCTAACTTCCTCTAACAAGTGACCCACTAGATTTACCTATCAGCGGTAGATCAAAAATCTACCAGCGCTACAATTGCAAGAGGCTTAGGACATCTTTGAGTTACCCTAGGAGAGTACTAAGGAGGCTCGCATAGCGCGCTGCAGTGAACAGTGACCAAATTGTGTTAACAGTGGAGAGGGTGGGGGGGACTTAAAGGGGCATGGTTAAATTTAAAAAAAGTGTGCCCATAAAATATGATTAGATTAATAAAAGAAATGTCACAGTTAAAATATGAACCTAGCCTACCTTAAAAGTGGACACTGTCAGTTAGTAAGGTAGTGGACGATGTCAGTAGAGCAGTGGACGGTGTCAGTAGAGCATTGAATGGTGTCAGTACAGCAGTGGACGGTGTCAGTAGTGCTGTGAACAGTGTCAGTAGGGCTGTGGACGGTGTCAGTAGAGCAGTGAACGGTGTCAGTAGGGCAGTGGATGGTGTCAGTAGGGCAGTGAACGGTGTCAGTAGGGCAGTGGACGGTGTCAGTAGGGCAGTGGACATCCATCAAAATACCTGAATCAGCTCTACTGAACCCAACCCCATCCAAACTGTTCACAAAGCGGCACTGTGCGTTCTACAATCCTTTTAAGTATCTTTTAATTGCCAAAAAAAATATCAGATAAAAGCTACTGAGTGAGCACAGGACACTGAAGTAATTATGCCAGGATGGGACTGCAGGGGATATTAGATTGAACTCTTCAGCAGCCATGTCCCTGGAAAGACCAGCATGACAAGTTCCACATTAGAGAGCTTGTGAACTGTGAAGGAAAGTAAAGACTTACGGGGGCCCTCGGCTTTGCACTTACCCAGTGGTTGGTGTCCCCTTAGCTCGCATGGCAGGCTCTGTCTCTGTGCAACGGCTCTATGTCTGTGCCGCCCGCACTCCAGACAGGTCACATGCTCGGCTTGCAAAGGGGAAGAGCCCAGGGCTGTGTGTCTGCATGGAGTAGGCACTGGCGCTTCTCTACCTCCTCACAGCCACCCTGCAATGTGTCACATGGCATGGCACAGCACTGCACAACTTACACAGCGCCAGAGAGACTAGGCCAGAGCGCTGGACAGCGGAGGCAGGAAGAGAGACACCTGCATGGGGAACTCAATTACAGAGTCATAATAGGAGACTCCTAAGCCGGGTCTGAACACTGTTTCCGGGGCTCAGACGGACTGATACCTGGACACAGAATTCAAAACCCGTACTGTCTGGGTGAATCCCAGATGGGTGGCAACCCTACTTGGGGATAGAGTGCAGAGGGATTAGAAGTCTGAATGTTTCACCATTAAAGTTAAATCATGGTGTGGATTCTCAAAGCTGGGTCCTTTCCCTTTTTCCTGAGTATGGTCTCCGTCTTGTGGAGTGCTGCCGAACCAGAGCCAGTGTCAGAGAAATAGTAGAAGCTTGACCTACCAGCGCCGGCGCTTTCCTGTGCGCCTGCGCAGAAGAGTTGCGTTACAGCGCGCACGGGTGCGCAATCCGGCGGGTTGACGCTTCCAAGTACACAGTCCTGCAGGCCTGCACATGCGGGTGCGCGATGCTTCGTTAGAGCATGGGCATGTGCGCGTCGTTGTGCGCACAGCGGAAGTCTCCCAGGCAGGCCTATAAAAGTCAGTCTTGTGTATGGTATCATTGCTGGTTTGTCTTTTCAGCTCCTGTAACCTGTTCCTGAACCTGTGTACCGGTGCCTGCATGTTGTGACCCGGATCAACCTTGACCTCGCCTGAACCTCTCCAGCGCTTGACCCTTGGCTTATCTCCTGGACTTCTCTTCCTGCCTGACTTCCCGTGTTTGACCCCCAGCCTGTTCCTGGACTTTGCCTCTGCCTTGATCCCAGTGGTTGATCATCAGCCTGCTTACTTCTGCCAGACTTCCCGTGTTTGACCCCCCGGCTTGTTTCTGGACTTTGCCTATGTGTTTGACCCTCGGCCTCCTCTCTGGACCAGCTCCAGTCTTCATCTCCAGACTTGCTTGAACTTCTACCTAGCCAGTTCCAGCCCAGTGTCAGTCACCCTGCACGGATCACTTCTCTACTTGAAGTACCTTCCTGCTACTCTGCTACCTGCTGGTGACACGTGCTTCTTCGTGCCCTTTACCCGCTGTGCCACTTCCAGAGGGTATTGTGCGCCCAGCTGCAAGGGGAGCCTCTCTCAGCAACTTGGCCTTGGTGAGTACCTGACAGCCAGTGTATCAAGTGACAATTTCAGTGACTCTTAGAAAATCCAAAACCAGTGCCCTATTTCTTTTTAGAGCTATAATGCAGAATTCTTGGTCACCCAGTCTGCTTTGTGATTTTCCTTCTCTGGTTCATTTGCTTTAGTGTGCACTTTTAACTTTCAATATGCAAGAAGCAGGAAGGTTGAAAACAGCCAATCAGCTAACTTTTCTTTTTCTTTTTTTTTTATTCCATAAACACTGTATTAGGTTGTACAAAATTAGATACAGGTCAAGTAATTTTATTACAGTGAGAATTAAAAAAAAAACAACAAAAGACACTTTTACAGTAATACAACCATGGAGTAACAAAGAATTGCATGTAACAACTGGACCAGACTTAAGTTGTCATGTTTAAGGGGCGTCAAATGGGAGTTATTCCTTATTCCAATATAATTTGACTTTCATTTTTCCATGTTTTTTCTTTCACTAGTTATGGTTCATACCTGACCATAAACTCATCCCACAAATTAAAATGCAAATACCCTTTAGGTCTAGTGTTACATTGTGTGTCACTCTTTGTCCATTCTGTTTAAATAGGTAATGGTCCTGTGATCTAACTTTCATTATTTTTTTGTCATAAATTCTATAGCTGTTTAATCTACATGGTCCTTATGGGGGGCGTGACCGGATGTAAGCCGAGGAGGAAGCATTTGCAAGGAGCTCCGATCATCCTACTCTAAGGGCCCTTTCACACTGGGGCGGGGGTGGCGTTGGCGGTAAAACGCTGCTATTGTAAGCGGCGCTTTACCGTCGGTATTCGGCCACTAGCGGGGCGGTTTTGCCCCCTGCTAGCGTCCGAGAAAGGGTTAAAAACCACTGCAATACGCCTCAACAGAGGCGCTTTGCCGGAGGTATAGCAGCGCTGTCCCATTGATTTCTATGGGCAGGAGCGGTATACACACCGCTCCCTCACCGCTCCGAAGATGCTGCTAGCAGGAGTTTTTTTACCGTCCTGCTAGCGCACCGCTCCAGTGTGAAAGCCCTCGAGGCTTTCACACTGGAGACACAGCAGCGGCTGTTTCGGATCGGTTTGCAGGCACTATTATTAGCGCAATAACGCCTGCAAACCACCCCAGTGTGAAAGGGCCCTAATCCTTTGCGATCCTTGCTGCTAAACAGCCTGGTGAGCCTGTACATCTGCTCTACCTAATCCCTGGCATCCCCTGCTTCAGATCCAGTCAGTATTTCGACCGCCCGGCCAGCCGGCCCTGCTGCAGTAATCCGGCCAAGGCTGGCTCCATATACTCGCGGCTCTGATCATCCTACTCTAATCCTTTGCCATCCTTGCTGCTGAGCGGCCTGGTGAGCCTGTACATCTGCTTAACCTATCCCCTGGCATCCCCTGCTTCAGCCCCAGTCATTATTTCCTTGCCCAGCCAGCTGGCCCTGCTGCAGTAATTCATCCGAGGCTGGCTCCATATACTCGAGGCCCGCCACCATCTTGAGGCCTACAGTGCTTCTCACATCCTACCTGATCTGCTGTAGAGAGGGCTGGTTTACTCTGCTGCATCTGGGGGCTGTCGGTCGGCCCCTGTCATCTAAGCCTTATAGGGGGTGCTGGGCAGGTCATCCATTCATCTGTAGCTTCTCTCACTGCTCAAAAGTATTTCTTCCTCACTCAACAGTTAAAGCCTTTAAAGAGCCAGCTCCAATACCCTACAGCTCAGCCTGCAATATTCCTGGATTCCTATTCATGCCCTCAAGAAACAAATCGGGGGCCACACCAGCGGGGTAAAAGGCACCCACTCAGCCCACCCTGTGTCCAAGCGCCATTTATACCAACTTATAGCACTATTGGCAGATATGGAGGCGGTGGCGGCTCCTCGGCCTCTACAGGTGGCCCCACCAGCAAGTGATACCGCTGTCATCCTCGTGGCCATAGAACAGAGTAAAGCATCCTTACTGGTCCGCATTGACCATCTGGCCGAGGAATGTAACCTCATCAGGGCAGACTTGGATAAAATTAGGGGTAGACTCTGAGACCGAATCTTGGATCTCCACCACAGAGGATCTCACTGTCCAGCATGATGATGCCCTTCACACATTACAGAGCACCTTCCAGACCCTGGTGGTTAAATCTGATGATGCAGAAAACCGCCTTCGAAGAAATAATGTCAAAGTCCTAGGCCTTCCAGAGGGGATGGAGGGGGATCGTCCAGATGAGTTTGCAGAGACCTTCTTTAAGACCCTTCTAAACCTGATGAGGTCCCCCCGACTTATATAGTGGAAAGGGCCCACAGAGTTCCAACTGGTCGTTGGAATGGACATAAAGTTACTCTCCTGGAATTTACGTGGCCTGAATGATGAGGTGGAGAGGTCCTTGCTTTTTAAATTCTTGCAGTCTCATAAACCACATGTTTTATTCTTACAAGAGACTCATTTAACAGGTAGCAAAATTCTGGCTCTTAGAAGAGCATGGGTCAAGCAAGGGTTTCATGCCACTTACTCCACTTACGCTAGAGGAGTTGCTATCCTCCTGAATAAGTGACTCCCTTACTCAGTAGAGCAAGTTATTACTGATCCGGAGGGGTAGATACCTTTTTTATTTTGCAACTGTATGCACAGAGATAGGCATTGGTTAATGTGTATGTCCCCCCCCCCCCTTTGATTCCACCATCCTCTTCACGATTTATACCAGGTTGGGCCCTCTCCAGGTCCAGCAGTTAGTTCTGGGTGGGGATTTCAGCGCTATTTTGGATAATAATTTAGTTACATCCAACCCACTCAGAGCTGTTCTGCTGGATCTGGCTGTCTGGGTGGATGTCTTCAACATGCAGGGAATCTGGCGGTGGAAAAATCCGGGGGTCAAGTTTTATTCTTATGTTTCAAGTACCCATAAATCAGATTCTCGCATAGACATGCTGTTTGGATCTGCCTCAGCTCAATGCTGTGTTTGTGCGGCCTCCTACCTCCCGGCAGGTCTTTCAGACCACTCTTCTCTCGAGATAATGATGTCTCTGGGTGAGAGCCGTGGCGACTCCAAGGTTCAGGAAATGGTGTCTCCTAAGTTCCATTCCTTACCAGACCCTGGTGTATGGGCTGCCAAAGGAGTTAGATACCTTGCAGACATCTATGATGGGAGTGCGCTATTTACATTTGACAGGTTGAGGAACAAATTTACACTGCCTAATGCATTCTTTTTCTGATTCCTGCAACTCTAACTCGCATATGCATCCCGATTTGAATCCTCTCCATTTCGAATGGAGCAGGATGATTTGGAGGTTCTAATTCGGGATGACACTCTCAAAAAACCACTATCAGTGTTCTACAAGTCACTACTGTCTTCCGTTCATGAGGGTCTAGATGCCCTGCTTACTCTGTGGCGATGGGAGAAGGAATTGGATAATGAAGACTGGGAGGATCTCTGGGACAGCCCATTCAAAGCATTAATATCGACTAAAGACAGGTTGATCCAATTTAAAATAGTATACAGAATTTATTTTACTCTGCAAAGACTACATCGCATCTACCCTAGTTCCTCTTCTTGCTGTTGGAGGTTTTCTAGAGGGATTTGCCCATATCTTTTGGGAGTGCCCTCAGATTAGTAGCTATTGGCGGGATGTGACCCAGTTCATATATACTCTGACTACTATGCATGTCCCTGTAACAACTGGAATTTGTCTCCTGGGGTTAGTTGACTCTTTGGCCGTTAATAGGGCTATGGGTACTTTATTGGGTCTCTTATTATTTTATGCCAGGAAGGCGATAGTGCTCAAGTGGAAATCAGCCACGGCCCCTACTTAATGCCCATAATGACTGGTTTGTCTTCTCTACTTGTGCTTATACCCTCTTGCTTCTAAAAAAATAGTACAGCAGATGTGCTTCATATAACTAAATAGGTTCCCTTTGTCTCAAAAATGCCCTACCGATCAGTGAAGTCTGATAACAAACAAAAGGCTTACCTTGCGAGCAGAGTATCAGAAGTTTCCTGATCGTCTAAAGCTCCTGGTTTCCGATCCTCAAAGTCCCCTGTAACTCCCTTAATATTGATCCGTGGTTCCAAATGAATAATTAACTACTGCCGTAGGGCAGTGTTTCTCAACCTTTTTTTCAGTTGAGGCACCCTTTAAAATCATGCACATTCTCCAAGCACACCATTCTAAAATATAAAAAATGAAACTAATAGTTTTACAAAACACAGCGACATCCACACACGTTAGACACCCAGCGTTAGAAGTGATTAATCCTTCCAAAGCAAAAACACCTTTGCACACTGGTACTGACTAGTATTCCAATGTTTATCTTCTCCCTCAGTTTCTCTTCCTCATTCAGCAGTGGGGATGAGCCAAACACCCCCCTGGTTCGCACCAGAACATGTGAGCAGGCAAAAAATTTGTACGAACAAGCAAACACCGTTAAAGTCTATGGGACACGAACGTGAAAAATCAAAAGTGCTCATTTTAAAGGCTTATATGCAAGTTATTGCCATAAAAAGTGTATGGGGACCTGGGTTCTGCGCCAGGGGACATGTATCTATGCAAAAAAAGTTTTAAAAATGGGTGTTTTTTCAGGAGCAGTGATTTTAATAATGCTTAAAGTGAAACAATAAAAATGAAATATTCCTTTAAATATCGTGCCTGGGGGGTGTCCTTAGTATGCCTGTAAAGTAGCGCATTTTTCCAGTGTTTAGAACAATACCGCAGCAAAACATTATATTTCTAAAGGAAAAAAAGTAATTTAAAACTGCTTGCGGCTGTAATTAATTGTCGGATCCTGGCAATATAGATAAAAATCATTGAAAAAAATGGCATGGGTCCCCCCCCAGTCCATTAGCAGGCCCTTTGGGTCTGGTATGAATATTAAGGGGAACCCGGCACCAAAATTTAAAAAAAAATGCGTGTGGGTCCCTCAAAATCCATACCAGGCCCTTCAGGTCTGGTATGGATATTAAGGGGAACCCTGCGCCAATTTTTTTTTTAAATGGCGTAGGGGTCCCCCCAAAATCTATACCAGGCCCTTCAGGTCTGGTATGGATTTTAAGGGGAACCCTGCGCCAAAACAGCTTTCATCGTGAAGTGGCTTCAATCAGCAGGAGCCTCCCATGGAGGCGGAGTTGGTGCGTTTTTTTTTCTCGGGTAGTCGGATGCTGTGATCGAAGACATCGAGGGATAGGTTTTTTTTTTTTTTTTTTAATAAAGGACTTGTCTACTGTAATTTTTACCATTTTGACACTTTGACTCGAACTCAAACATCAGGCTCATCCCTATTCAGCTAATGTGACCCCAGTACGGATGGACAGAGGCAAACTACAGGTGCCTGACGTCCTCCTTATTAACCGAAGATGTCATTGGTTGTTAGGATGCCAGCGACTAGAAGGTTGTAATGGTGTACAATAAAAATCTGTGGCTTTGTGTAACTAAAAGGGAGGCTTCATCCACACACTGGCTTGTATACAATATTTGGGCAATTTTTAGGCATTTTGCCAAGGCACCCCTAAAGAAACTTGATGGCACCCTGGTTCAAAAAGGCTGCAGTAGGGAACAGACATAAAAAGATACAATCAGCATCTTTTACAAATAACTGTTCTGTTTAGTTGGCACTTTTTATGTTTTTTTTTATAACCACATACTTATATAGTTTTACATTAATCACTTGCCTACTGGGCACCTAAACCCCCTTCCTGCCCAGACCAATTTTCAGCTTTCAGCGCTGTCACTCTTTAAATGACAATTGCGCGGTCACGCAACACTGTACCCAAATTACACTTTTATCATTTTTTTCATACAAATAGAGCTTTCTTTTGGTGGTATTTAATCACTGCTGGGGTATTTTTGTTTTGTTAAAAAAAAATGAAAAAAGATCGAAATAAAAAAAAAAGTCTGTTTCATAGTTTGTTATAAAATTTTGAAAACAGGTAATTTTTCTCCTTGATTAATGTGCACTGATGAGGCTGCACTGATGGACACTGATGGGCACTAATAGGCTGCACTGATAGGCACTGATAAGACGGCACTAATGGGCACTGACAGGTGGCACTGATAAGCACTGATGAGGCGGAACAGATAGGTGGCACTGATGAGTGGCACTGATGGGCCCCTGATGGTTGGCACTGATAGGTGGCACTGAAGGGCACTGATAGTTGGCACTGAAGGGCACTGATAGGTGGCACTGATAAGCAGCAATGATAGGTGGCACTGATAAGCAGCACTGATAGGCAGTACCTATAGGTGGCACTAATGATGAGGCACTGATGGGCATTGATACTGGCACTGGTGGGCAAAGGTAGGTGGCACTGTGGGCACTGGTAGGGGGCACTGGTGGGCACAGATGAGGCAAAAAAAGGCGCGGCTCTCTGTGTGAGGGACCCATGTCCCTCTGACAGAAAACGGTAATCGGATTTTTTTCCCTCAGGCTGATAGCGTGAGGGAAAAAAAAATACAGATTACCGATCTTCTGTTTACATCACGTGATCAGCTCTCATTGGCTGACAGCTGATCATGTGGTCTCATAGACTCGGTGATCACAGAGCACGCCACGCGCATGCTCGGGAGGACGTCTATGGACGCCCTCCCAGCAATTGAGGCCTGCGCTGTAGCCATCTTTCGGCTATAGCGCGGGCAGCAAGAAGTTAATTATAAAATTGTAGGCACTACATTGGCAAGCTAGTTTATTGTTAGTCGAATATGTGCAAAATATTATTAGTACCATTTGCAGAATATGAGTGAAATGTGTGAAATGTGCAAAACACAAGCAGAGCATACAAAATGTAGTACAATTTTATACAGAATTTAACATTTCCTTCAAAGGTTTAAAGTAAAGGATAGATGGAAATTCCTTTGAACTACTACAATGATAAAATAATTTTCAAAGGATTCATAAAAATATGTTTTTTTCCACACACTGATAAATGAGTTTACAACCTAAAAAAATTAATGTCCATCATGCCATCATGCTATGTGTCTATATTTGCTTACAAATAGTTCTGGGGCAAGAAAATGTAGGTCAGGGTTGCCAACCTCCCGCAGCATTTTTTACTGACAAAACATGGAAAATGTACTGGCGGAGCACATTTTTTTACTGGCAACCTGAGAAATTACAGAACCCCTATTGAAAACTAACACAGTGAATATTTGAACAGTATAAACATGATATGGAAACACTGACAATACCTATAACAAAGTAATTTGCTTGATTTACACTTAAAAAGTCAACACAGCATGACCTTATAAGCCACTGATATTTACTGGTAGTTGTAAACAAGTCACAGATTTTTACAAACTGTCAGTAAATTTACTGGCAGTTGACAACCCTGATGTAGGTATGATTGAAATACCTCATAAGCTGGTGATGTAACTGCACGTCCATGGACTGCAGGGCCGATTGAAGAAATTTGGGGGCCCCAAGCAAAATGGACATGGAGGCCCCCCCCAACCCCCCCCCCCGCATGCACGCACACAAAGCCTACAGAAATTACAGCATAGCAATACAGTTTAAGTTCACCAACACTTTATATAAATAAAATAGGTTTACAGTGCAAATACTGCTGTTGCATATAATGTGCATTAAATTTGAACATTTTCAACTATTGAACATTTGCAAAAAAAACACTGTACCATTGATTCAAAAAAGAAGCAATAAGATGGAAATGGGGTGGTAAAAAAAGAAGAAAATGGAAAGAAAGCTATGGTAATTGTTTTTATTATGGTCAGCAAGCTACCATAATTTTTATTACTAAATGGGTCTTGATGACTGCCTCGCCCCCTTACTACTCCCTCCCCTAGTTCTTTTTAACCCTCTCCCTACCGCGTACCGCGCGGCAGGAGATTCAGTTTTCTGTTCCCGGCCAGCCGGACTGAAAGGAAGTGAGCACTCAGTGTGTGCACTTCCTATCAGTCCGGCCGGGAACAGAAAACTGAATCTCCTGTACCGCGCGGACTGCAGGAGGAAGGAAGAGGAGCTCGGCCACGCTACAGGCTGCAGCTTATAGGAAGTGGCGGCCGGCGGGGCGGCTGGGGCCCCAGGCCAGCTCAGGGCCCCAAGCAATTGCTTGTTTTTTAAAACCAAAAAAACACTGCGCTAGAAAAAACCAACAGGAGCTGCAGTTCAAATGTGCAATATACACATTAATGGGAAAAAACTGCACTAACCACTCATGATGTGTGATAGGGTGTATGTGAAGGGACACCAAATTAAATATGAAAATATATGTAGATCCTAGAAAAATGGATTATCACAACAAACCAATTATTAACAGTCCATAATAAGTGCACATGAATCAAAAAGGTGCCAAAGGCACAAAATAGTGAAAAAAGAAATATATAAACAACAAAAGTCCCAAGACCGGAAAGGAAATCTTCTAAAGAGATGGGAAGAGATCTGTTTTCGACCATTCCTGTGGATTCGACACATGCGCCTGTGCCTTTGGGAGATCACATCAAGGCGTGATTTTATTTGTTTATATAATGGCGATGACTCAGAGCGTCGCCCGTTCCCCAGACGACATTGGATACAGACGAAACGTACGTCGGGAGGTTGACGCTCTGACGTCATAGCTTTTCACTCTGAACGGGCGCCCGCCAGCCGGCCGGCGATTTCGCTCCTCTTTTTATGCTGAATTGTAAGTTTTCTACTTGTTACTAATAAATTATTTGTACGGAGTTACGCTATGGGCATCTCTTCTTTGCTCCTATGTCTGTGATTTGGGTTGTGGCAACCCCCTCCCTCTCCATGCATGCCTGCAGCATATTGCCTGAGTGATGTCCTGATGCTGGGTGGCTATCTGGATTCAAGGTCCTGCAAATACCTGGTGTGCCTGCCATCTGCCACGTGAACAGAGGGTTGCTCCAATACCTGCTGGTTATCGGGTCCTTGGTTCATTTACGAGCTTGTTGAGCTTACTATCTGGTAAGCATGTATTCTTAAAGGTGGAGGATCACTGCAAGGGGTGTTTTTCCCACTTTCCATTTTCATTCACTGATCCCTATGAAGAGCTAATCGGGTACTCTTCCCATCTCTTTAGAAGATTTCCTTTCCGGTCTTGGGACTTTTGTTATTTATATATTTATTTTTTCACTATTTTGTGCTTTTGGCACCTTTTTGATTCATATGCACTTATTATGGACTGTTAATAATTGGTTTGTTGTGATAATCCATTTTTGTAGGATCTACATATATTTTCATATTTAATTTGGTGTCCCTTCACACATCATGAGTGGTTAGCGCAATTGCTTGTTTTGCCTGTCCTGTTGCGATGGGCCTGATGGACTGCATGTTGTAGAAGGCATTGGTGTGGTACATTGATCTGGGTAGGACTATAGACAGTGTTATGGGCCGTAAAGCTGCATTTTGCATACTGTAGATGGGTGGGTGTGGTGTGGATGGAGGGGTATCTCAAGGGTATGATACAGTAGACATCATTACTTTTAACACACAGCACCCAATTCAGCATACCATTGAGTGGAATGCAAATCAGTCTGCCATTGCATAGGGGGCACATACAAGAACAACCTTATCTACTATGTCTAAGGAGCGAACTTGAGGACCACTAGACCACAGTTACAGAGAAGAAATAAATAAAAACTGTAGGATAAGACACTCCTTTCTACGTAAATTTGCCTTTCACTATTAGATGTACATGCTTTCCAGTGCGCTCAGAATTCACATTTAAAGTGTAAATGTAAATCCTAACAATGGATTTCTATCATTTGCTCCCTTTTCATCGGTTAAATATAGGACTGAAAGAAATGTGCTATATCTGTCCGATAAATGGAAAAAAACTGTTGATTCTGCCAGAAATCTGAACTGACAACTTCCTGTGCTCTCTACTTGTGCTGACTTTTTATCAGTTATGCCACGTACACACGAGCGGACTTTTCAGCATCAAAGGTCCGACGGTCTTTTCGTCGGACTTTCAAACTACCAAACTTGCCCACACACGAACGGACTAAAGTCAGTTCGAAAGTCTGTTGGTTTGAACGTGATGACGTACGAAGGGACTAGAATAAGGAAGTTGATAGCCAGTAGCCAATAGCTGCCCTTGCGTCCTTTTTTGTCTGTCGGACTAGCATACAGACTCGAGTCCATTGGAAAGATTTGAAACATGTGCCAAATCCAAAGACCGTTTGATTTTTGACAGAAAAAGTCAACTAAAGGTCCGATGGAGCCCACACACTGTCGGATTGTCCGACGGATTCGTTCCGTCGGACCAGTCCGGTCGAAAAGTCCGGTCGAAAAGTCCGCCCGTGTGTACGCGGCTTTAGCCTTGCTCTCAGCTATGTCTGTAGACTACAAAACAACTTCCCCATATTATGGAGATGAGGAAAGGGGGTACTGTAGTCCTGTTCTAGGGTGACTACTGTGCCCTTCCATTGATATGGTATAGTGAGTAGGCATGATCACCCTAGGACAGGAAGAGCGGTACAGGCAGGATCAGGTGAAATTAAAGAAATGCAGCCAATTCATCTACTACTCTGTAATATAATAAATGTTTGTCCTGAGTTTAGATCGCGTCCTGAACGTCCTGATCGCGGCCGTTTACCATGTGATCGCTCCGTCAAATGACGGAGAGATCACATGTAAACAAAACGGCGTCATGTCATGACACAGGTTCCTCCCTCCCCTCTGTGTACCGATCGGTACAGAGGGGGAGGAGAGGGGAAGGGATCGGATGGCAGCAGCGTTGTGGACTGCATCTGTAGCGCCCACAGCGCTGCTCAGTGACAAATACAGTCACATCCAGCCATCCCTCCATACTATAATGCCCTGCAATACTCTGCAATACCCCGCAATACCCCACAATACTCTGCAATACCCCACAATACTCTGCAATACCCTACAATACTCTGCAATACTCTGCAATACCCCACAATACTCTGAAATACCCCACAATACTCTGCAATACCCAGCACTACCCTGCAATACTCTGCACTACCCTGCAATACCCCGCAATACTCTGCAATACCCCACAATACTCTGCAATACCCCACAATACTCTGCAAAACTCTGCACTACCCTGAAATACTCTGCAATACTCTGCACTACCCTGTAATACTCTGCACTACCCTGCAATACCCCGCAATACTCTGCAATACCCTGCAATACCCCGCAATACTCTGCACTACTCCGCAACACCCCGCATTACTCCGCAACACCCCGCATTACTCCGCAACACCCCGCAATACTCTGCAACACCCTGCAATACTCTGCAACACCCTGCAATACTCTGCAATACCCCGCAATACTCTGCACTACTCTGCAACACTCCGCAATACTCTGCAACACTCTGCACTACTCCGCAACACCCGCAATATTCTGCAACACCCTGCAATACCCCGCAATACTCTGCACTACTCTGCAATGCTCCGCAATACTCTGCAATACCCTGCAATACTCCACAATACTCTGCAATACTCCGCAATACTCTGCACTACTCTGCAATACTCTGCAATACCCTGCACTACCCTGCACTACCCTGCACTACCCAGTCATACCCAGTCATACCCTGCAATACCCAGCCATACTCTGCAATACCCAGTCATACTCGGCGATACCCTGCCATACTCAGCCATGCGCAGCCATACCCAGCCATACCCAGCTATACTCGGCTATACTCGGCTGTACTCAGCCGTACTCGGCCGTACTCGGCTGTACTCGGCTGTACTCGGCCTCTGTATGTGGCCAGGCTGTGGAAGTCTCACACATGTCGTATCGCCGTACTCAGGAGGAGCAGGAGAATCTATTTTGGGGTGTCATTTTTGGTATGTACATGCTATGTGTTAGAAATATTGTATAAATGGACAATTTTGTGTTAAAAAAAAATGTGTTTTAACCACTTCCCGCCCACCGTCATATGACGTCCTTGACTTTATGCGGGGATATCTGAATGATGCCTGCAGCTACAGGCATCATTCAGATATCAGCTTTTTCAGCCGGCGATTCCTTACACCATAAGAATGATCATAGCAGCTGTTCCACTGCTTGATCGTTCTTATGGGAGGCGAGAGGTGACGTCCCCCCCTTCCCGCCGCCCTCCGTGCTTCTACCGACTCACCGCTACGATCGAAGCAGGATTGTTTTTTTTTTATTTCAGGCTTCCCAGCCTAGAGGTGAGATGTGGGGTCTTATTGACCCCATATCTCACTGTAAAGAGGACCTGTCATGCCATATTCCTATTACAAGGGATGTTTACATTCTTTGTAATAGGAATAAAAGTAATCAAAAAAATATTTTTTTGGAAAAATGTGTCAAACTAAAATAAAGTGAAATGAACAATAAAAATATATATATATTTTTTTTAAAGCGCCCCCGTCCATGTGCTTGCATGCAGAAGCGAATGCACACGTAAATCCCGCCCACATATGAAAACGGTTTCAAACCACACATGTGAAGTATCGGTGCGAACGTTAGAGAGAGAGCAATAATTTTGGCCCTAGACCTCCTTTGTAACTCAAAACATGTAACCAGTGAAAAATTTTAAAGCGTCACCTATGGGGATTTTTAAGTAGCGAAGTTTGCACGAGTGTGTGCAATTTTGAAGGGTGACATGTTAGGTATCTATTTACTCGGCGTAACTTCATCTTTCACATTATGCAAAAACATTGGGCCAAATTTGCTGTTTTTATTTTTAAAATTGCTGCGCAAATACCGCGCAAGATAAAAGGTTGCAACAACTGCCACTGTATTCTCTAGGGTCTTTGCTAAAAAAAACATATATAATGTTTTGGGGTTCTATGTGATTTTCTAGCAAATAAATGATGATTTTTACATGTAGGAGAGAAATGTCAGAATTGGCCTTAGTGCTCCAGAACACCTGGAGGTGCTCCCCTGCATGTTGGGCCTCAAAATGTGGCCACGCTGTGTAAAATTCTCACACATTTGGTATCGCCATACTCACGAGTAATAGCAGAATGTGTTTTAGGGTGTAATTTGTGGTATGCATATGTGGTGTGTGAGAAATAACCTGCTAATATGACAATTTTGTGGAAAAAAAAAAAAGAAACAAAAAATCTTGATTTTGCAAAGAATTGTGGGAAAAAATGACAACTTCAAAAAACTCACCATGCCTCTTACTAAATACCTTGGAATGTCTTCTTTCCAAAAAGGGGTCATTTAGGGGGTATTTGTACTTTTCTGGCATGTTAGGGTCTCAAGAATATAGATAGGCCGTCAGTAATTCAGGTGTGATCAATTTTTAGATATTGGCACCATAGCTTTTGGACTCTATAACTTTCACAAAGACCAAATAATATACACCGATTTGTACTTATTTTTACTAAAGATATGTAGCGGTATAAATTGTGGCCAAAATTTAAGAAGAAAAATTACTAATTTACTCAATTTTATAACAGAAACAAAGAACATTTCATTTTTTTACTGAATTTTCAGTCTTTTTTCTTTTATAGCGCAAAAAATAAAAAACCCAACGGTGATTAAATACCACCAAAAGAAAGCTCTATTTGTGTGGAAAAAAAGGACAAAAATTTCATATGGGTACAGTGTTGCATGACTGAGTAATTGTCATTCAAAATGTGAGAGCACTGAAAGCTGAAAATTGGTCTGGTTAGGATGGGGGTTTAAGTGCCCAGTTGTCAAGTGGTTAAATATCGTGCCTGGGGTCCCCTTAGTCTGCGTGTAAAGTGGTGCATCTTTCTCATGTGTTTTACTGTGCCGCAGCAAAATTACATTTCTAAAGAAAAAAATTTCACCCAAAATTGCTCATGGCTGTAATGCATTGTCAGCTCACGGTAATAAAGATGAAAAACCACTGAAAAAAACGACGTGCGGTCCCCCCAGTCTATACCTTGGTCTAGTGTGGATATTAAGGGGATCTCAATGCCAAAATGTAAAAAAAAAGGCGTGGGGGCCCCCCAAAATCCATACCAGACCCTTATCCGAGCAAGCATCCATGGCAGGCCAGGAAAGGGGGGGGGGCGAGCGAGCGCCCCCCTCCTGAACCATACCTGGCCGCTTGTCCTTATCATTGGGAGGGTGCTTTGGGGTCCCCCCATAGCACCTTGTCCCCATCATGGGGACAAGGGCCTCATCCCCACAACCCTTGCCTGTTGGTTGTGGGGGTCTGCAGGCGGGGGGCTTATCAGAATCTGGCCCCTAGATCCTGCCCCCCTATGTGAATGGGTATGGGGTACATTGAGCCCCTACCCATTCACCAAAAAAGTGTCAAAAAAGTAAAAATGACAGGAGACAGTTTTTAACAATTCCTTTATTTAAAAAAAAAAGTGTCCCGCGATGTCCATCCATCGTCAATCACGGCACCCGATGGACCTGAAGAATATAAAAAAAAGCTCTGCCTCAATGGGAGGTGTCCCGCCGACTGCTGTCTCTTGGCTGTGACAGCTGTTATACAGGCAAGAGCGGGGCCACATGGTGATGTAAATGGGTGACCCCACCCCTTCTGACGTCACCGGGTGGCCCTGCCCTTGCCTATATAACAGCTGTCATAGCCAAGAGATAGCAGTCGGCGGAGCTTTTTTCTATGCTATGTAGGCAGCCTACATAACGTGGGGCGTGGACTTAGTCCCCCTGAGCCATGATTCATGGCTTTCGCAGCAGAGCGCGCTGTGATTGGCCAAAGCATGCAGGTCAGGTGCATGCTTTGGCCAATCATCAGACATCAATGCATTGCGATCTCGCAGTGCATTATGGGGCGTTCTGCAGCGCTCGAATTTGCCTCAAACGTCCCATAATATTCGCTGTTCGGCAAATGGGCGAACACCCAATGTTCGAGTTCATCCCTACTCTACATTATGATCCTCAGTGGTCACCACTGATCCAGGTTTCAAAGTTTCTCTTATTAACACATAATTAACCAATCATTCTGTCATTAATCAGCTTAACTGTAATCAATGCAAAGGAAACTGACTTAGTATTGACATATTGCTGAAAAGCCTGACCTGCTTAAGAATAAGTTGCCTTAGGTTACCAAGCTTTAATTAGCTTACAAAATGTTATCCATAAAATCCTCCCAAAAGGAGTGAACAGGCCAAATTATCAGCAATGTCTATCTGTATCCTTGCCTGGAGGTGATCTACATATGATACTATACACTGAAGTGAAAGAGTGAGTAGCAATAGTAGAACAGGTCTCCTGGGTCCATCTTGTTTGCAGTACTGCAAGCCCTGCTTCCTGTTAGCAGGATATGCATTCTAGATATAAAAATCATAGTATCTCTAGTATCCTGGGGATCCATTGCTATTAAATAGTATTTCAAAATGATGTTCTAATGCTTCTTATCATGATGCCATGATGAATATTTAAACGTGTTCCCTTCTTTTTGAGCTACTGTCATGCCTTCAGCATTATTATTATTGTTTAGCTAAAATTTTCAGTAAGTCATCTATTGGGCAGTCAGTACACATGTACATCAAGAAAAAGAAAAGGTGTAGCAGATAGTAGAAGAAATAATTGCAATTTACTTCCTACAAATATTATACCAAAGCTAATGATGGTAAATGTCCTTAAAGCCCAACTCCGGGGAAAAGAAATCATCCCTTCCAGTAGGGCTGCTTTTAGGTCTAGGGCTTGAGAAAAGTAGTTGTACTTACTTGATCCCACAGCAGCTGGTGCTTCCCTACAGTAGTAGTACAGCAGTAGTGGACTGTTCCTCAGTGTCCTCACTCCCAATACAGGACTGTGCCCTACCTTTAGTCGGAGCAATGGGACCCGGCAGGGATGCTCCCTTTCACCTCTGATCTTTGTATTAGTTCTAGAACCTTTACTTTGCCATATCAGGGTCAATGTGGACATAAGGGGCATACAAAGTGGTAGCGTCCATCATAAAGCTAATGCTGATGACTTATTGTTCTTTGTCACTAATCCTGATCTTACCATCCCTAACCTGCTGAAATTCCTTAAGACATATGCAGCACTTTCTAATTACAAGATAAATGAGCAAAAGTTGGAGGCGATGAATGTGAACCTACCCCTCGAAAAGGTTCAGAACATAGGACACAACTACCCATTTACATGAGCCAACAATAAGCTCATGTACCTGGGTACTTACCTTACCCCATCATTCTCTCTCTCTCTCTCTCTCTCTCTCTCTCTCTCTCTCTCCCCCCCCCTTTGAAAACTTTGCTGTTACAGTGACCATCACAACAAAAAAAAAAAATTACCGATCACCCCCTTAAAGTTGTACAGTGTTTCTATGGTGACACTGAAGTACTCTGATGAAAATAATTTAAAAAAATGTAAAATGTCAAAAAAATTGAATAACATTTTTTTATAATTTTTTTTCATACTGTCACCAGTCAGTGTCCCTGATAACCGCCACACCGGTCATATGATGATGCTGCACTGCACTGATGACAGTAAGTAAAAAAAAAAAATGTGAAAAAAAAATTGTATTCAATCTCTCCATTTTCAAAATAATTGTAACAAAAAATTACAACTTCAAAAAACCCACCATGCCTCTAAATGCCTCAGATTGTCTACTTTCAAAAAAGGCGTAATTTGGAGGGTATTTGTAAAGTCCTGGCATTTTAGGGTTGTAAAATCCTGGCATTTTAGGGCCTCAATAAATGAAATAGTCAGTACATCAGAATTGATTAATTTTTAAATATATATATATATATATATATATATATATATATACGGTATATATATATATATACGGTATATATATATATATATATATATATATATATATATATATATATATATATCATAGAGCTACTAGCCAGGCCTTAATAGTTACTCACCACCAGTTGCCCCCCCCAACTCCTACCCTGCCCCCCCCTAATTCCGCCCCTAAACACGCCCTCGTAAATTATCGTATTTTATCCACATCATACAGGGATATGCACAGATCATACATGGTATGTCCAAATTATACAGGGGTATGCCTAGATCATACATGGTATGCCCAGATCATACAGGGGTATGCCCAGATCATACAGGGGTATAATTCCAGAGCCCTGTGAGATCCAGGTTCCATCATTAAGATAATGCGTGTAGCAGCCATACCATCTGGTTCGAGTGCATACTGACAGCTGTCATAAGCTTTTACCTGCATAGATGAAGCAGCAGATCTTGGGCTCCATGCCCTCCTCTTGTACCCAGCACAGGTCCCTGAACCCCAGCTGGAAGAGGTAATCATTCTGTATGGGCAGCAGCCATTTGTGCAAATTCACCTAGGGGTTCTCAGCCAGGTTCCAGGGACAGGCTCTGTGTGTAAGGCTTGGCCTAGTACCGGCAGCACTCTGAAGGAGCCCCCTCCAGGTCTGAGCAGGCAGGCAGCCACTTGTCCAGCGGTGGTGTCCAGGGTGCAGAGCAGTGGCTTGCAGTTGGAGGATGTCTGTGGTCCTCTACCTAATACATTTTGGCCTAAATTTCTGCATAAATTACAATTCTGTAACCATGGGGTTAGCACTACTGACAAACAATCTGCCAAATTACCCCACTGCCAGACTTCATACATTCTTTCCAGAGAAATGAACAGACTTTTGCAAGTTTTGTTTTTGTTGTTTTATTGGGGGGTACAACTTGGATAGAGATTGGGATATGGGATTGCCCATGGAATTAATCATTGCCATCATATTTACAGATTTCAGTATACTTTGATCATAGTTAGAGCCTGAAGATTGAATGTGCATACTTGACTAAGTAGAAATCTCCTGCAGCTCCCTGCAGACTGTTACTCCCTCTGCATCTCCATGCAGACTATTGCTTCCTCTGCATCTCCATGCAGACTACTGTTCCTAAGAGTTCTCCATCCGTCACCGTGTGAGGGATAGAAACATCCATTTTGACCGTGTAAACGTAATGGTCTTAGATCTCTTCACCTCCTGCCCAAAACTTGCTTCCTCTTGCACAACTGGTTTCCTCCTGCACAACTTATAATTACATTTGAGATATATAGCACATCCTCTTCTAATGGGTACGAAGAAGCCCCTCTACTGGCCCTGGTGACTAGCTGCTACTAGGCCTGAGGCCTGCAGAACCTCTCCCCGGAGGCCTAGTAGGTTAAAGTCTATCTTCTAGGAAATTAACTACTGCTCCCAGCCATGATTTGACACAACTCCCCACAGTCTCTTCTCTGATCCAGGACTCTTCACCATCCACTGTGTGCATGATAAAGACACTGCTAGTGAACATATAGAAGTAGAGTTCCCTTCCAGATTCCCTGGCACCTCCAGCCATCCACTGTGGTAAAACTCACCGACCTTCCAGCCCTGAGTCCTTGATGAGGAACTTGTCCGGACCATGCCCTCCGACAGCTTCTCATGCCCCTCTGCTCCAGGAGTTCCCTGCCACCGACTGTGTGGTGACAGAGACATTGGCAATGACCGTGTACAGGGAATGTTCCCTCACAGTTCTCCCCGGTCCTCCTCCTGTGATCGCTACACCCCCCCAGATGGGGGTGAGCTCCTGCAGCTGTCTAGCACTCCATTCCTCATGTCACCCAGTCGAATACTCCTCTCCAGCAGCATGTCACCTCAGCATATATAGGAGGCCCGCCCCCTGCCAACACCAGTTAGGGATTGGTCAGGGCTCCCACATGTGCTGCCTGCCACTCCAGCTCTAGGTCCAGCCTCCCCTTCCAGAACATTCTCCCTGGAAGCAGGGGAGGCGCCTCAGAACTGGAGCACAGGTGGTCACACCCACTGCTACTCTAACTACTCCCAGCCCCCAGATCAAAACAGAGAGGCCTAGCTTGCAGGAAATGGCCTGCCTAAATTTGCCTGTGCTGAACAACCTAGTAAAATAACCCTTACTAGCACCTGCCTTCTGGTAGAGGGTGCTACATTTCATTGGATATGTTTTATAACAAAAAGTAGAAAATATTGCTTTTTTTTCAAAATTGTTGGTCTTTTTCATTTATATAGCAAAAAAAAACAAATACCACCAAAAGAAAGTTCTATTTGTGTGAAACAAATTATATAAATGTAATTTGCATATAGTATTGCATGACCACGCAATTGTGAGTTAAAGTAGCACAGTGCTGAATAGTAAAAAATGCCCTGGTCATGAAGGGGGGAAAACCTGAGGAAGGTTAAAAAGAACACATACGGTAATTAAATAAAAATAATAGGCATTAAGCACGGAGGCTTTTTTAAAGTGTTTGTTAACCCAAAAAGAAATAAAAACAAATCCTGTTCCCTTAAAGCATTTTATACAGCACAGTGCTTGTCCTGTGTCATTTGGACCCCTCTATCACCTGTAATACCTGGCTGATCCTGCCTGGCTATACCCTCCCCCCTGTAAACTGACCACGGTGTACCATGGCTGCTGGGCCCTGATACTGTGGTCAGTTTACGTGCCTCCATCATCCACAACCCTGCTCTGTCTCCTCTGTGCTCTCTCCCCCCTCCCTCCCTGCCTGTCAGCTCCATGTACGTTCCGCTCTGCTCCCCAACCCCCTTCTCTCCTGTTACTCAAATTATGGTTAAAATTACATAATCCTCTCTATGTATTAATGTAATGTGCCCTGTGTCTATGCCTTATAAAAATAATGCTGCAATATACCTGTTTCAGAGCGCTGATCAACAGTCATGTGATCCACAATCTCTTTCCTGTCTCGCATGTCAGCTGTGGGAGCGGGGCCGCCTCTCTCCCCCTCTCCTTCTCCCCTCCTGGCTGACATCACCACCCACTGAAGCTGTCAGGCCGAGAGAGGAGAGAGACAGCGGATCACGTGAATGCCAAGCTCTGAATCAGGTATATTGCAGCATTATTTTAACGTAGTGGGTTAACAAAACCTTTAAAATGCATTTTGGCGTGTTTTTAACCACTTCAGCCCCGGAAGGATTTGCCCCCTTCCTGACCAGAGCACTTTTTGCAATTTGGCACTGCATCGCTTTAACTGCTAATTGCGCAGTCATGCAATGCTGTACCCAAACGAAATTTGCGTCCTTTTCTTCCCACAAATAGAGCTTTCTTTTGATGGTATTTGATCACCTCTGCGGTTTTTGTTTTTTGCGCTATAAACAGAAAAACAACAAACATTTTGAAAAAAATTATATTTTCTACTTTTTGTTATTAAAAAAATCCAATAAACTCAATTTTAGTCATACATTTAGGCCAAAATGTATTCGGCCAGATGTCTTTGGTAAATAAAATGTCAATAAACGTATATTTATTGGATTGTGCAAAAGTTATAACGTCTACAAACTGGGGTACATTTTCTGAAATTTACACAGCTTTTAGTTTATGACTTCCTATGTCATTTCTTGAGGTGCTAAAATGGCAGGGCAGTACAAAACCCCCCCCAAATGACCCCATTTTGTAAAGTAGACACCCCAAGGAAATTGCTGAGAGGCATGTTGAGCCCATTGAATATTAATTTTTTTGTCCCAAGTGATTAAATAATGACAAAAAAAAAAAAAAAAATTACAAAAAGTTGTCACTAAATGATTGCTCACACAGGCCATGGGCATATGTGGAATTGCACCCCAAAATACATTTAGCTGCTTCTCCTGAGTATGAGGATACCACATGTGTGGGACTTTTTAGGAGCCTAGCCGCATACGGGGCCCCGAAAACCAATCACCGCCTTCAGGATTTCTAAGGGCGTAAATTTTTGATTTCACTCCTCACTACCTATCACAGTTGTGAAGGCCATAAAATGCCCAGATGGCACAAAACCCCCCCAAATGACCCCATTTTGGAAAGTAGACACCCCAAGCTATTTGCTGAGATGCATGTTGAGTCCATGGAATATTTTATATTTTTACACAAGTTGCGGGAAAGTGGCAAAATTTTTTTTTTTTTGCACAAAGTTGTCACTAAATGATATATTGCTCACACAGGCCATGGGCATATGTGGAATTGCACCCCAAAATACATTTAGCTGCTTCTCCTGAGTATGGGAATACCACATGTGTGGGACTTTTTGGGAGCCTAGCCGCATACGGGGGCCCCGAAAACCAATCACTGCCTTTGGGATTTCTAAGGGCGTAAATTTTTGACTCACTCCTCACTACCTATCACAGTTTCGAAGGCCATAAAATGCCAAGATAGCACATCCCCCCCAAATGACCCCATTTTGGAAAGTAGACACCCCAAGCTATTTGCTGAGAGGCATGGTGAGTATTTTGCAGCTCTGATTTGTTTTTGAAAATGAAGAAAGTCAAGAAAAAAATTTTTTTTTCTTTTTTCAATTTTCAAAACTTTGTGACAAAAAGTGAGGTCTGCAAAATACTCACTATACCTCTCAGCAAATACCTTGGGGTGTCTACTTTCCAAAATGGGGTCATTGGGGGGGGGGGGTTGTGCCACCTGGGCATTCCATGGCCTCCAAAACTGTGATAGGCAGTGAAGAGTGAAATCAAAAATTTACGCCCTTAGAAAGCCTGAAGGCGGTGCTTGGTTTTCGGGGTCCCGTACGCAGCTAGGCTCCCAAGAAGTCTCACACATGTGGTATCCCCCTACTCAGGAGAAGCAACTGAATGTATTTTGGGGTGTAATTTCACATATTCAAATGGCATGTTTGAGCAATATATCATTTAGTGACAACTTTGTGCAAAAAAAAAAAAATTTCCCACAACTTGTGTCACAATATAAAATATTCCATGGACTCAACATGCCTCTCAGCAAATAGCTTGGGGTGTCTACTTTCCAAAATGGGGTCATTTGGGGGGTTTTGAACTGTCCTGGCATTTTATGCACAACATTTAGAAGCTTATGTCACACATCACCCACTCTTCTAACCACTTGAAGACAAAGCCCTTTCTGACACTTTTTGTTTACATGAAAAAAATATTTTTTTTTCAAGAAAATTACTTTGAACCCCCAAACATTATATATTTTTTTAAAACAAATGCCCTACAGATTAAAATGGTGGGCGTTTCATTTTTTTTTTCACACAGTATTTGCGCAGCGATTTTTCAAACGCATTTTTTTGGGAAAAAACACACTTTTTTAAATTTGAATGCACTAAAACACAATATATATTGCCCAAATGTTTGATGAAATAAAAAAGATGATCTTAGGCCGAGTACATGGATACCAAACATGACATGCTTTAAAATTGTGCACAAACGTGCAGTGGCGACAAACTAAATACATTTTTAAAAGCCTTTAAAAGCCTTTACAGGTTACCACTTTAGATTTACAGAGGAGGTCTACTGCTAAAATTACTGCCCTCAATCTGATCTTCGCTGTGATACCTCACATGCATGGTGCAATTGCTTATTACATTTGACGCCAGACCGACGCTTGTGTTCGCCTTTGCGCAAGAGCAGGGGGGGACAGGGGTGCTTTTTATTTTTTTTTTTCTTTATTATTTTTTTGCTTTTTTATCTTATTTTTAAACTGTTCCTTTCATTTTTTTAAATCATTTTTATTGTTATCTCAGGGAATGTAAATATCCCCTATGATAGCAATAGGTAGTGACAGGTACTCTTTTTTGAAAAAATTGGGGTCTATTAGACCCTAGATCTCTCCTCTGCCCCTAAAGCATCTGACCACACCAAGATCGGTGTGATAAAATGCTTTCCCAATTTCCCAATGGCGCTGTTTACATCCGGCGAAATCTAAGTCATGAAATGCTCGTAGCTTCCGGTTTCTTAGGCCATAGAGATGTTTGGAGCCACTCTGGTCTCTGATCAGCTCTATGGTCAGCTGGCTGAATCACCGGCTGCATTCTCAGGTTCCCTGTTGGGACAGGAGAGCCAGAGAAAAACATGGAAGACGGCGGGAGGGGGGGCATTCCCTCCCACTGCTTGTAAAAGCAGTCTAGAGGCTAATTATCCACTAGGATTGCTTTTACATGAAAGCCGACCGCTGGCTGAAAAGAATGATACCAAGATGATACCTAAACCTGCAGGCATCATTCTGGTATAACCACTCAAAGTCCAGAAACATACCAGTAAGTTGCTGGTCCTTGTTGGGCATATATTGTAATCTTTTTTTTTCATGCAGCCTGTGGGCTGAACGAAAAAAAGATTGATCGGTGGGTATGCCCACCATTAGAATACCTCCCTTCATCCACCCACTTCTAATGATGGGCATACATGCACCATTTATATATGTCGAAGCATGGGGGCATCTGCCCCAAAAGTTAGGAGCAAATCGCTCCTCTGCCCCTGCTGCCCCCATGCTTCGGCATTTATCACCTCCGCTGGAGTCACGGCTTTATATATCATGGGAGCAAACGCTGTTGCTGTCAAGATAAATAAATCCGTGCTGCAGCTGAATGGCGTACCTGAAGACAAAAAAATGGTTAACTATAAAACACAGTAAACAGTAAAGTATAAAAAATTGCATACCTGAAAAGCAAACATGATAAAACATAATAACAATAAAACATTGCAGAATAGAATACAGTAAAAAAGAGCAGAACAATAGAGAGAGAGAGAACAATAAAACGACAACTATTTTTTTTTAATTTTATATATTTTTTTGTGTTTTGTTTTTTTTTACACTTTTTTTGTAACTGTAACTTTTATAACTGTAACCGGTTCCAGGTTCGGGTCTCTCAAAATGCGATGGCATCTTGGGAGACCCTGTGAAAGTGTGCCTAGTCTGTGCAATGCTGTACCCTACGCTAATACTCAGCTAGTGTATGGTAGTGTTCAAAACATTCACCAATGCAAAGACCAAGATTGTCAGGACAGGAGGGACAATAATAGTGGGTGTCACGCCTATATCCGCGCTTGCTGCAGACACGACATCTTTTTTGGGGGGGTTCGTTGGGTAGGGGTACTTGGGAGGACATAAAGAAAATGCCTTCATGTAGCCGACTGCATTTGGTTGGGGATGTGAATGGGGGAAGTACGGGGGCTGCAGAAGTGGTGGGTTCCCAATTAGGATTGGCGAATGCAGCAGTCAGGGCATTATGGGCACGACGGGCCTGTGTTTGTCTTCTTCTTGGTGGCAGCGGGACACTACTTGTGCTTGCCACCTCAACAGCTTGAACTGCACTTATAGGACTCGCCACGTCACCAAGTGTGCAATTGGTAATAGGTGCTGGTTTGACTACGACCGGGGTGTACTAGGCCGGTGGTGTTTGCCAGTTCACCAAAACGCTACCAAAAAAACTGTTAGCGATTACAGGCCTGACTCTGCAAACGCTGCAGTTATGTGTTTAGTGTTTTGTAAGTGACAGTGATCGATTGATACTGCACTTGGGTGGGCTTGGCTGGGCCGGGCGGAGGGGCAAAACGCAGGTGCTAGCAGGAATCTGGGCTGATCCCGCTAACACTGCGTTTTTGGGAACCCTAAACTGCTGGGGACGCTAGTATAGATCTGATCGGATCAGATATTGATCCGTTCAGATACTATACCACTAAGGGAGGTGTACGGTGCGTGCGTGGGTGTTAGCGGTACTGGCGCTAACCTGACGCTGCCTGGGGCGACGCAGACCCTATCTGACCCTAAAACCAAATTAATATCACCAGGGCGATCAAGGGGCTTAACCTTAATTAGGTAATAAACAGCGGGTGCCCTGACACTATAAAAAATAAACTAACTAACCAGCGTCATCCGTAACAGTTATACGGTAATGGCTGGTGAAAGGGTTAACTAGGGGGCAATCAAAGGGTTAAAACCTTTATTAAGGTAGTATATGGGGGTCCCATACGCTACAAAACGCTGACGGCGATCCTATATATTTACCTCCCTAACTAGCATCACCTGGTGTGTTTTACTGTGTGTGTTGTGTTGGTGCACTCACTCAGATGTCTTCTCTCCTCGGCGCTGGAACGGAAAATACCGAGCCGAGGAGCGATGACATCACTTCCGATGTGGCTGTTTACTATACAGCAGCAGAGGAAGATTCTCAGGGCCTAAAAGACAATACAGTATAGTAAACTATATATAACATTATATAATCCCTGCTCTTTTTAACAGCTGCTTAGTACCTTGTAAATTTTAGGATTGCTATATTTCAAGGATTATACATATCTGTGCTAACAGATTTGTGGCATTGATCTGGCGCTGAGCAGGTGCATTTTTAGGCCTTGTTTATGCACTTCTTCTTTCCATAAACCATTTTATATACAGTATAAAATATAGATATATAAAATGTATACTTTCAACTATTTATATATCCACTTCCCGCCCAAGGACGTCATATGACGTCCTGGACTTTCAGTGGCAATATCTGAATGGTGCCTGCAGCTCCAGGCATCATACAGATATCCTTGTTTTCAGCCGGCGATTCTGTGCACCATAAGAATGAGCATAGCGGTAGTTCCGCCGCTTGATCATTCTTACAGGCGACGGGAGGGGACATCCCCCCTCCCGCCGCCATCCGGTGCTTCTCCGGGCTCTCCCGTGCCATCGGGGCCCCATAGAAAGAATCGGCCGCCGCGGGATGACGAGCATAGAGATGACCGGTGACCAGATGGTCACCGGTCATCTCTATGACTGTCAGAGGCCCGGGCGCGATGTTATGACATCACGTCCGGGCCGTAGATGTAAACAAAGCCGCGATCGCGGCTGGTAAGCATGAGATTGTGGATTTTTTTTTCTGATCTCATGCTTTTCAGCCTGGAGGAGAGATGCGAGGTCTTATTGACCCCGCATCTCTCCATAAAGAGGACCTGTCACAAATGATTCCTATTACAAGGGATGTTTACATTCCTTGTACAGTAATGGGAATAAAAGTGATCAAAAAAAAAGTTGTAAAAGAAAGTAAACATAAAAAAAATAAAGCAAAATAAAAAATAAAGTAAAATAAAAATAAATAAATAAAAAAAAATAACTACAAAATTTTTTTTTAAACGCCCCTGTCCCCAGTAGCTCGCACACAGAAGCGAACGCACCCGTTAGTCCCGCCCACATATGTAAACGCCGTTCAAACCACACATGTGAGGTATCGCCGCGTGCATTAGAGCACGAGCAACAATTCTAGCACTAGACCTCCTCTGTAACTCTAAACATGTAACCTGTAAAAAATTTTAAAATGTTGCCTATGGAGATTTTTAAGTACTGAAGTTTGGCGTCATTCCAAAGCAATTTCAAAGCATGACATGTTAGGTATCTATTTACTCGGCGTAACATCATCTTTCACATACAAAAAAATTTGGCTAACTTTACTGTTTAGTTTTTTTTTTATTCATGAAAGTGTCTTTTTTTTTTTTTAAATTGTGTTTGAAAGACCGCTGCGCAAATACAGTGTGACATAAAATATTGCAACGATCGCCATTTTATTCTCTGCTAAAAATATATATATATATAATGTTTGGGGGTTCTAAGTAATTTTGTATAGAAAAATACGGATTTTAACTTGTAAGCAACAAATGTCAGAAATAGGCTTAGGCATGAAAGGATTATATATACATAAAACATATACAAAGCTATAGATATACACACACATATATAACGTGTTCTCTGCTCCACATCTCAGCTACATAAACCTGTACACATGAGAGATCAGATGTGATCCTCCCATGGATTGCGGCTTTTCTCTCTTTCATAAACAAATTCTGAATGACGCCAAAACCGTGGCAAAACACACAGCACATGTTTGGGTGCCATTCATCCTTAATGGCACCCCAAACATTTTGCCATGATTGTCACACAACAAAGCACACGAGAATCTCGGCAAACCGTACAGGCAAAAAATGCGCCTGGCTCAGGACCAAAATTTGGTTCTTGAGCTTCTTTGCTATGACAAATGTGCATAGGGCATCCCATTCAAGTGACTAGGATGCCATTTACATGATATGCAGAATCGCATGAAAATCACCTGCACAAAATCGTGAGCAGGAACGCAAGGTCTCACTACGCAAAGTGTGAATGGGCCTAAGAAGAAAAATAATTTATTTTTCTCATTTTACGAATGTAAAAAAAAAAAGCAATCAGGCAAACTCAGTAAGGTAAAAGAAACAATTTATCTTTAGATTGTAAGCGGGGCCCTCAGATTTCTTCCGTATTGAATTGTATTGTAACTATACTGTCTGCCCTCACATTTGGCGCCATAATAATCTTTTATAATAATAATAATCAGTGTGAGAATGCAGTGTTGTTAGCTCAGGAATGTAAATCATTTGTAAGATTGAACCAGACAGAGATCATTCTATGAATGAAGCAGCACTAATGGTTTCATAGTTTCACATTTCTTAAGAGTGTCTTCATCAATCTCACCTTGGTTCAGTGTGTACAGCTTGTGAACAAAAATGTGATTAAAAACAACAACCCCCCCCCCCCCCAAAAAAAATAGGAAATTTTAACTTATTTGTTAAATAAAGCATGTTTTTGGTAAATTAACTTCTTTTGAGATATTCTGAGTTATTTTGAGGCAAAAATGTAAAGTATCTAAGCAGAACTCCAGGCAAAATAACGTAAATATAAGTTAAGCCTTACTGCAACTGAACCATACTGCCCACAGTGCATGCTGTTTTGGGACCGCATTGCAGCATTAAGGGGGTTAAAAGAGGAAATCTGACTGTGGATTGCTTTTCAGAGAAGTGGCAGTTCCTGCCACTAGTGTAATGAGCCTGTAATGAGTTATTTTCCTCATTTCTGTAATACCTACTTATTCATTCAGACTGGATAATATACTTATAGCTATTCACAGGGCCATGGATAAGGGGGTGCCACTGGTCCTCCTTTACAGGGCCCAGGCCCCATCATTTCAGCACGGTGGCCTGGGCAGCAGGAAGAATCGGGTTGTGGAAAGGAGGGATTGCCTGGAGCAGTGGGGGGCAATTACAGGAACCAATCCCCTGTATGGGTCTCCCTGCAACAGCTGGCAGCTGGCTTCTTTTCTTCCTCCCACTGGCTTTCAGCTGTTGCAGGGAGAGGCATACAGGGCATTGGTTCCTGTAATTCCCCCCCTCCGCACTGATACCCCTTCCTGTCAATGATCAGATCCCCCCTTCACCCTGCTGCCCGGGCCCCCCTGTATGCCCCCCCTTTCCTTGCAGAACTGCCGGCTTCATCTCCTCTCCCTCTCACCAGCTTTCAGTTGCTCTGGGGGGGGGGGGGTACAGGGGATCTGTTCTAGTATATGCCCCCTCTACACCAATCCTGTGGAAAACCTCCTTCCCCCCGCTGCCCTATGTGACCCTCCAGCAGTGCTGATGGCTTTCATCTTCTTTCCCTCCTGCCAGCTGCTGCAGGGTATGGGGGACAGCTTCAGGATAGCGAGCGGGTTCGGTAGGCTGTGTTTTCTAACATCAGCCCTGGCTATATAGGCATGTGCACTTGGTGTGTCGGGTGTGCCTAGGGGGTGCAGATTCCCCCTGCTGCTCAGGCCCTCCCCTCATGTTTCCCTGACCCCCTTACCTCTGCCACTGCAGCGCTGCTGACTTCCCTTCTCTCCCGCCGGCTGCAGTGGGCACACAGGGGGGTGTTTCAGGATAGAGAGCGAGGAAGTGGCCAGTAAATATGTAATTTTCCAAACCCCTTCCTTTTCTGAATGAACACAGTGAGTGATCGCTACCAATCACTCACTGTGTTTATTCATAACTGAAGCATGGTAAACTGTATTTATTATGCTTCAGTTTGTGAATTAACAGGGATTAACCATTTCAGCTCCAGAAGGTTTACCCCCCTTCATGACCAGGCCATTTTTTGCGACATGGCACTGCGCTACTTTAACTGACAATTGCGTGGTTGTGTGACACTTTATCCAAAAGAAATTGATGTCCCATTTTTCCAACAAATAGAGCTTTCTTTTGGTGGTATTTGATCACCTCTGTGGTTTTTATTTTTTGTGCTATTAACAAAAAAATACCGACCATTTTTTTTAACTTTCTGCTATAAAACACACCCAATAAATTTTTTTTCAAAAATCTAATTTCTTCATCAGTTTAGGTCAATATGTATTCTGCTACATGGTTTTGGTAAAAAAAAATCCCTATAAGCGTACACTGATTGACTTACACAAAAGATATAGCATCTACAAAATATCGGATATTTTTATTGAATTTTATTTATTTATTTATTATTTTTTACTAGTAATGGCTGCGATCAGTGCCTTATAGTGGCAGACAAATCAGACACTAAGGGGGGTCATTTAGTATAGCGCCGGGAAGTACTGGCCATTTTAGGCAATTAAGATTTCAACAGGCGAAAGTGCGAATGAAAAAGAGAGCGCTATTAGCGGCAAACATACGTTGGTAAATTCTGAAATCAGCGCTAATTAGCTATTCCGCGGATATGCAAATGCCAGTTTCTACTGAGTTATTATATAGCATTGCACTGCAACCATGCTCCATATATGTGAAAGAAACATTTTTATGTGAGATGTGCTCTACCTCGTGTGCATCTATTGATGTTTTTGCAATTAGTATTCCAGTTTTTTTCCTTCTTTTGCTAACGAATGCAGTTATGAATGATTATTGCAGAGTAATGTCTGCAATTCTGTAAAGTTACATGTATTAAACATTTAGGTTACCTATTTGTTGTATGTTGTTTTTTTCATGTTTTTTTTTTAAATTTTAATTTAGCTGACTATAAAGCGGTAATTATTAAAGTTCATTCTTTAATCATACTACACTATTTTGCAGGTCTCAGTGTACTTAGCACAATGGCTTGGTGGTCTGCTCAGATGTCTTCACTGCACTCAAGGTATGAGTTCAAATCCCAGCCAACCTACCATCCACTACCTGTGTTTATTTTTTCAGTGCACAAGTGAATTAAAATAAACAAACAAAGAAATGTAAACTGCCTATTACCTAGTGTGTGATGTTTGGAATTCCACACCATAATATTATTGAATACTTACATACCATTGCATGCATTTGAAGAGTTAATATAATAGTATCGGCCAAACTAAAGTGCATTGGCTAATTAGCATTCACCTATTTTCAGCATACGCTGTTTTGGCTAATTGGTATTTGCCTTTTTTTCACCAATGCAATCTATTAATATCCCTCTGTTGGATTTGAACCCATGAGTCCTTCAAGGCCTGAGTTGTTCAAGGTAGGAGCGCTGACCACTAGCCTATGGGGCTTAACACAATCATACATACAAAATACATTTACTAGTGTTTGATGTTTCTTCTCCCCAAGCTGTCTCTCCTGCCGCCGCCGACTTCTCCCGCTTCTGTGTTCTTCTGCTTAGCCGGTTGCCCGCTAATAAAAAAAAGCTGCTCTTCTTCTGTGGCGGTCTTCCGTGGCCATCTGATGAGGTCACCTGGAGAGCCTGCCCAATGGCTATGTAAAAGATGCCACACAGAGAGTGACAATACAGCGGGGGAAGACTGCCAAAGAAGAAGAACAGCTTTTTTTTTATTACCTGGTAACCGTCAGTACAGAAAAACACAGCAGATGGAGAAGATGGCGGCGACAGGAGAGACAGCTCGGGGAGAAGATGGCGGAGGGAGAGACAGCAGTAGGAGAAGACAGCTCAGGGAAGAAGAAGGCTCGGAGCTATTTTACAATAAAGCACTTTAAAAAACTGGCTATTGTTTTTTTTACATTTCACTGCTTTTTTTGGTGAACGGGTAGGGCTACGATGTACCCCATACCCATTAACATAGGGGGCAGGATCTGGGGGCCCCCTTTTTAAAGGGGGCTTCCAGATTCTGATAAGCCCCCCACCTGCAGACCCTGACAACCACTGGCCAGGGTTGTCGGGAAGAGTCCCTTGTCTCTATCAACATGAGGACAAGGTGCTTTGGGGGGGACCCCAAAGCACCCTCCCCATGTTGAGGGCATGTGGCCTGGTACGGTTCAGGGGGGAGGGGTGCTCTCTTGTCCCCCCCTATCCTGACCTCCAGACTGCATGCTCAGATAAGGGTCTGGTATGGATTTTGGGGGGGGGCCCACGTACATTTTTTTTAAATTTTGATATGGTTTTCCCTTAAAGTCCATTCCATACCAGACCCTTTATTTGTGGAATTCCACACCATAATATTATTGAATAATTACATACATTTTAAGAGTAAAAATTATGGAATAAACCAAACTGATGTGCATTGGCTAATTATGCTGCTGAGTACAATGCACATTTCCAGGAGGTGATACCGTTGGTGAGATTCAAACACAAATGGCTTGAACCTTTGAAGGTAGCAGGGTATACTGCTATGCTACAGAGTTGAGCACCAACCTACCTAGAAAATACATTTACTAATGTTTGATTCTATACAATAATGTTTTGCATTTCATAATATTAAAGTAACAACCATGCTCGTGCTGATGTGGCATTGGCTAATAGCGTTCGCCTCATTTCAGCATATGCTGCTGAGTACAATGCAAGCTTTTAGTAGGTGATACCATCTGTGTGATTTTCAGCCATTTGAGCACAATTATATTGAGAACATACCTTTACTAGTGTTTGATGGTGGGACTACTTTATATTCTAGGTAGTACTCAGCACAGTGACTTAGGCCCCTTTCACAGTTGTGCGACCTGAAAATCGCGCAATTTTGCAGTGTTTTTTTGCCGTAATTTTGATACGACTTTAGGCAATGCCTGTGTCATCTTGAGGTCTATGGAAAGTCGTGCAATTTTACTGAGATTTTCCCGCGATTTTGCAGCGGCAATTTTGCCACGATTTCAGGGAATGCCTGTGTAAACTTGAGGTCTAATAACCTCAACTCCCATCAAGGTCGGACCAAAGTAGTATAGGGTCTACTTTGAAGTCGGCGTGACACAGATAGGAAGGGTACACATTAAAAATGTCATGCGACTCTGATATCCAAAGTCACAGGAAAAGTCGCACAAGTGTGAAAGGGGCCTCAGCCCGACTTTGTGAGTAATTTCACTTTCCTGCGCCGATGTCTAGGGTATAGGTCCCAACTGTCCCTGATTTGGAACAAAGTCCCTCTGTCTCTCTTTCCTCCTCATTTCTCCCTCATTTTGTTCTGATCTGTATAGTTGTACATAAAATGCATTTTTCATCTTTCAAAAAGGGTTTCCCAGTGCTAAACTTTTCATCTAATTTCTAAATTGCTTTGTTTGTAAATTTCCAAAGCCAATCTAAAGGAATATTATTGGTAAAAAAAAGCACTTGGGGGTTTAACTAATCATTTAGGTTTGTCCTATGCCTACATACTTTTGCTAATAGGTGTCCCTTATTCCCATCTCAAAAAGTTGTCAGGTAAAAAATCGCCCCCTGAAGTCGCCCAAAGTAGTGCAGGAATCGATGTGGCGTTGCACCAATTCGGACAGTTACATGGCCGTCAATAGGAGCCGATTTGGCCTGCAATTTGACATGTCAATTCACAGATGTGAACATGGGTGAAGTTGCATAGATAGGAATGGAAGTCATGGGGGGCAACTTTTCATGCGACTCTGAGGTCCAAAGCTGCATGAAAAGTCACCCAAGTATGAAAGTAACCTAATGAGATTAATCGATAACACCTTTGAATTAGGCCCTATTTGCACTTGTGCAACCTTAAAACTGCACAGCTTTGCCGTGACTTGAAGCAATGCCTGTGTAATCTTGTTGTGTTTGAACCTCAAATCGCATCAAAGTCAAACCAAGGTAGTGCAGGGACAATTTTTCCCCACTTTCAGGATGCACAAGTGACAACAGGGCCAAATTCAAATTTATATTTGCATAGTCCTTACTTACATCAGCAGAACAAATGCAGGAAGTGATGTGTGCACATGGGCCAGAATCAAATGTGTGGTGATGCCAAATAAAAGAATCAATGAACCCCACCCACACCAAATCTAACTACCACATCCACCCCCACATTGAGTAAACACAAGAACATATCCTACACTTACCCGGCAAATGAGCAGCACCTCCTCTTTGCTAAAGAGGGACCTCGCCATGTCCACCTAGATGGAGATCCTGACCAGCACAGGAACCTCCGGGTGATTACAATGTCTCATTTCAGGGTCAGAATGTGAAACCATGCTCTTTTGTTCGCAGCTGCGAATATTTGATCGCAACCATGATTAGAATTTTTTATTTTTGTTTATTTGCAAATCTGTGAATCTGTATTACTACATATAACGATATTTAAAGGAAAACTTAAAGGCGTTGTAAAGGCAGAAGGTTTTTTTATCTTAACCACTTGCCGCCCGCCCCCTTACAGAATGACGGTGGCAAAGTGGTTTGATATTCCTGATCGGACGTCATATGACGTGATACAATGTAAAGTAGTGAGTGTTCAGCTTGTATAACTGTGTAAATTTGCTGTCCCCTCAAAATAACTCACTACATAGCCATTAATGTCTAAACAGCTGGCAACAAAAGTAAGTACGCCCCTAAGTGAAAATGTCCAAATTGGGCCCAAAGTGTCAATATTTTGTGTGGCCACCATTATTTTCCAGCACTGTCTTAACCCTCTTGGGCATGGAGTTCACCAGAGCTTCACAGGTTGCCATTGGAGTCCTCTTCCACTCCTCCATGACAACATCACAGAGCTGGTGGATGTTAGAGACCTTGCGCTCCTCCACCTTCCATTTGAGGTTGCCCCACAGATGCTCAATAAGGTTTAGGTCTGGAGACATGCTTGGCCAGTCCATCACCTTTACCCTGAGCTTCTTTAGCAAGGCAGTGGTCGTCTTGGATGTGTGTTTGGGGTCCTTATCATGTTGGAATACTGCCCTGCGGCCCAGTCTCTGAAGGGAGGGGATCATGCTCTGCTTCAGTATGTCACAGTACATGTTGGCATTCATGGTTCCCTCAATGAACTGTAGCTCCCCAGTGTCGGCAGCACTCATGCAGCCCCAGACCATGACACTCCCACCACCATGCTTGACTGTAGGCAAGACACACTTGTCTTTGTACTCCTCACCTGGTTGCCGCCACACACGCTTGACACCATCTGAACCAAATTAGTTTATCTTGGTCTCATTAGACCACAGGAAGTGGTTCCAGTAATCCACGTCCTTAGTCTGCTTGTCTTCAGCAAACTGTTTGTGGGCTTTCTTGTGCATCATCTTTAGAAGAGGCTTCCTTCTGAGACAACAGCCATGCAGACCAATTTGATGCAGTGTGTGGCGTATGGTCTGAGCACTGACAGGCTGACCCCCCACCCCTTCAACCTCTGCAGCAATGCTGGCAGCACTCATACGTCTATTTCCCAAAGACAACCTCTGGATATGACGCTGAGCATGTGCACACAACTTCTTTGGTCGACCATGGTAAGGCCTGTTCTGAGTGGAACCTGTTCTGTTAAACCGCTGTATGGTCTTGGCCACCATGCTGCAGCTCAATTTCAGGGTCTTGGCAATCTTTTTATAGCCTAGGCCATCTTTATGTAGAGCAACAATTCTTTTTTTCAGATCCTCAGAGAGTTCTTTGCCATGAGGTGCCATGTTGAACTTCCAGTGACCAGTATAAAAGAGTGAGAGTGATAACACCAAATTTAACACACCTGCTCTCCATTCACACCTGAGACCTTGTAACACTAACATATCACATGACATCGGGGAGGGAAAATGGCTAATTGGGCCCAATTTGGACATTTTCACTTAGGGGTGTACTCACTTTTGTTGCCACCAGTTTAGACATTAATGGCTGTGTGTTGAGTTATTTTGAGGGGACAGTAAATGTTCACTGTTATACAAGCTGTACACTCACTACTTTACATTGTAGCAAAGTGTAATTTCTTCAGTGTTATCACATTAAAAGATATAATAAAATATTTACAAAAATGTGAGGGGGTGTACTCACTTTTGTGAGATACTGTACATTCATTTACTAGCATTAAAAAATTATTACACCGTATATATGGTGCTACATTTAGCAAAACAGTTAGCAACTGGGTTTTAAGGGCCTTGCTCATAGGTTTAGACCAATCTAAAGTTTGTCTAAACCTTAGCGTGGACACAACTTTACTTTCAGTGTATAACGGGCAACACATTTCCTAGTACAACTACTCACCCACCAACCCACATCACAGTTTTAGCTGCAAGATTATAGAAACATACTTAACAGTCATTATTCCTACAAAGCATTCCAACGTAATATTAAAAAAGGCATATATTCAAACTAACACCCACCACCACCCCACAACCCACACACATTGGTGACCATGTTCTGTTGGAAGCTGCATTTCTGCGTATATGATTAGTGGGGCGTTTGTCATTATGCACAATATCATTCCTGCTCCCCCACAAATCACAGCAAAAAACCTTGCCTTCTCCAGCCAAACGAACCCCCCCTACTGCAGTCCTTTATATAAGATAGGTTGTAATGTTAGCACACTGACACACGCCTAAAAGAAGTACATGCCCACCAGTATCTTTCAATCTATCTCTTCATGTATGTCTAAAGTGATTGCACTTGATGAGCAGGAACACATACTATTTGCAACTGTGTTAGCCCTTGGCTATGTGCAGCAAATCTCCAACTACAGGCCAAAGATCGAAGTCCATTTGCATCCACATAAACAAAGCAACAGTTTTCTAAGCATATGTACCTGTGCGGTGTAAATCCTACAATTTTAAATGTCCAGGTCCCTTGGAATGATTAGTGCTAATAAACATTAACATCAGTCCCTGGCTGCAATGAGCTTCCAATCTAAAGTCCAAAACTAACTTTCTTACATTAGAACCTAGTTCGACAGGAGACAAATAGAATGCCAGCATGTCTTTGGATTGTGGTGAGAAACCTACACAGGGAGAACATATAAACTTCAACACAAGGATTAGGATGTTTGGGAATTGAACCAGCAACCCAGGTGCTGCTAGACAGAACTGCTACCCAGTTAGCCAGTAGGCAGCCACACATATGTTGTCTGCATCTCTGTGGTGTGAACCAGCCCTAAGTCCATAGTCATGCTCAGTGTCACAAGCAATATACAATATATTGTCCTAAGTATTGGGATGCCTGCCTTTATATGCACATGAACTGTAATGGCATCCCAGTCTTAGACCCCATACACACTATTAGATTTTCTGCAGATTTTTGTCTTCAGATTTACCAAAACCATATAATATGAGGTCAAACCTTAAGAGTTTTAATTTGTATGCAATCAGGCAGGCCTTTGCACTACTTGGTTTTGGTAAATCTGAAGACAAAAATCTGCAGAAAATCTAATAGTGTGTATAGGGCTTAAGTCCATAGGGTTCAAAATATATTTGGCCCACCCTTTGCAGATATAACAGCTTCAACTCCTCTGGGAAGACTGTCCACAAGGTTTAGGAGTGTGTCTATGGGAATGTTTAACCATTCTTCCAGAAGTGCATTTGTGAGGTCAGGCACTAATGTTGGACGAGAAGGCCTGGCTTACAGTCCCCGCTCTAATTCATCCCCAAGGTGTTCTGTTGTGTTGAGGTCAGGACTCTGTGCAGGCCAGTCAAGTTCCTCCACTCCAAACTCACTCATCCATGTCTTTATGGACCTTGCTTTGTGCACTGGTCCAAATCATTTGGTGGAGGGTGGATTGTGATGTGGGGTTGTTTTTCAGGGGTTGGGCTTGGCCTTTTAGTTCCAGTGAAGGGAACTCTTAAGGCATCAGCATACCAAGATATTTTGGACAATTTAATGCTCCCAACTTTGTGGGAACAGTTTGGGGATGGCTCCTTCCTGTTTCAACATGACTGCCCACCAGTGCACAAACAAGGTCCATAAAGACACGAATGAGGGAGTTTGGGGTGGAGGAACTTGACTGGCCTGCACAGAGTCCTGACCTCAACCTGATAGAACACCTTTTGGCTGAATTAGAGCAGAGACTGCGTGCCAGGCCTTCTTATCCAACATCAGTGCCTGGCCTCACAAATGCGCTTTTGTGAGTTCCTACGAGCTGGAAACCACGATCTCTCATTTCCTATAGTCAGTCCCATTCCCCCACAGTTAGAACACACACATAGGGAACACAGGTAACCCCTTGATCGCCCCCTAGTGTTAACCCCTTCCCTGCAAGTGACATTTATACAGTAATCAGTGCATTTTTATAGCACTGATCGCTGTATAATTGTCAATCAACCCAAAAATGTGTCAAAAGTGACTGATGTGTCCACCATAATGTTGCAGTCCCGATAAAAATCGCAGATCACCGCCATTACTAGTAAAAATAATAATAAAAATGCTATAAATCTATCCCCTATTTTGTATATGCTATAACTTTTGTGCAAACCAATCAATATACGCTTTTTGCGATTTTTATTACCAAAAATATGTAGAAGAATACATATCGGCCTAAACTGAGGAAAAAATTAGTTTTTTTTAGAAAAAATTGGGCTATCTATTACAGCAAAAGTACAAAATATTGTGTTTTTTACAAAATTGTCGCTCTTTTTTTGTTTATAGCACAAAAAATAAAAACCGCAGAGATAAAAATACAATCAAAAGAAAGCTCTATTTGTGGGGAAAAAGGACGTCAATTTTGTTTGGGTACAGTGGCGCACGATTGTGCAATCGCGCAATTGTCATTTAAAGCGACGCAGTGCCGTGTCGCAAAAAATGGTCTGGTCATTGAGCAGCCAATTCTTCCGGGCTGAAGTGGATAAACATCTGATATTTCACCAAAGACCCCTAACGGGGCTACTAAAAAAAAATTGTAAAAGAAAATGACACCTACTGACACCATCCATGTTTAATACATGTTAAAATGTTTATTTACATGTATTTATAAGTGTGTGTGTACACACACACACACACACACACACACACACACACTTAGGTCCATATATATTTGGACACAGGCACAATTTTAGTTTTTTCAGGTATTTACCAAAAGATATTCAAGCTATAGTTATATAATGGATATGGGCTGAAAGTTCACTCTCTCAGTTTTAATTTGAGGATATGTACATCCAAATCAGAGGAAGGGTTTAGAAATTACAGCTCTTAAGAATAGCCACCCCCCCCCCCTTTTTTTCAAGGGACCGAAAGTAATTGAACAATTGAATCAAAAGCTGTTTTATGGCCAGGTGTGGGCTACTCCTTCATTATTTCTTCATCAATCAGGCAGGTAAAGGATCTGGAGTTGATTCTAAAGCCGCGTACACACGGTCGGACTTTTCGTCTACAAAAGTCCAACGGACGCTGACGGACTAAAGCTGGCTGGTAATCCGATCGTGTGTGGGCTTCTCCGGACTTTCAACGTACTTTTTTAGCCTCAAATCCGACGTACTTTAGATTTGAAACATGCTTCAAATCTTTACGTCGTAACTACGACGGACCCCGAAATCCGCTCGTCTGTGTGCTAGTCCGACGGACAAAAACCCACGCTAGGGCAGCTATTGGCTACTGGCTATGAACTTCCTTATTTTAGTCTGGTGTACGTCATCACGTACGAATCCATCGGACTTTTGTGTGGTTGTGTGTAGGCAAGTCCGTTCGTTAGAAAGTCTGCCACAAGTCCGCCGCAAGTCTGCCGAAAGTCCTCCGGAAGTCTGTTGGACAGGCTGTCGGACTTTTGTAGCTGAAAAGTCCGACCGTGTGTACGCGGCATAAGTGTGATATTTGCATCTGGAATCTATTGCTATGAACCTACATAATGCGTTCAAAGGAGCTGTCCATGCAAGTGAAACAGGCCATTGTAAGGCTTCAAAAACAAAACAAATGCATCAGAGAGATAGCAGCAACATAAGGAGTGGCCAAATCAACAGTTTGGTACATTCTGAGGAAAGAAGAACGCACTGGTGAGCTCAGCAACATAAAAAGGCCTGGACGTCCAGAGAAGACAACAGTGGTGGATGATCGCAGGATTCTCTCTATGGTAAAGAAAAACCCATTCACAACATCCAGACAAGTGAAGGACACTCTCCAGGAGGTGGGCGTATAATTGTCAAAGTCTACAATCAAGAGACGACTTTACAAGAGCAAATACAGAGGGTTCACCACTAGGGATGGGTGAACAGTTCGGCCCGAGCATAAGTTCGGGCCAAACTTTGGTTGTTTGGATGTTCTGCAGAACACCGAACAATATGCGGTGTTCGGGGCAAATTCAAAAGCCGCCGGAACACCATTAAAGTCTATGGGACATTAACATGAAAAATCAAAAGTGTTTATTTTAAAGGCTAATATGCAAGTTATTGTCATGAAAAGTGTTTGGGGACCCAGGTCCTGCCCCAGGGGACACGTATCAATGAAAAAAAAAAAAATTTAAACTTTTTTTGGGAGCAGTAATTTTAATAGTGCTTAAAGTGAAAGAATAAAATATTCCTTTAAATTTCGTACCTGGGGGGTGTCTATAGTATGCCTGTAAAGTGGCGCATTTTTCCTATGTTTATAATAGCCCCTGCACAAAATGACATTTCTAAAGGAAATAAAGTCATTTAAAACTACTTGCGGCTATAATGAATTGTCTATGGGAGAAATCAAAAGTGCTAATTTTGCAAAAGCAACCCAGGAGCCTTTGAAAGAAAAGAAGTGGAATATTCTGCAAAGGCCGAGCCAATCACCTGATCTCAACCCAATTGAGCATGCATTTCACTTGCTGAAGGCAAAACTAAAGGCAGAAAGACCCACAAACAAAGAGCAACTGAAGACAGCTGCAGTTAGAGCCTGGCAAAGCATCAGAAATGAGGAAAGTCTTTTGGTAATGTCCATGGGTTCCAGAGTTCAGGCAGTTATTGTCAGTAAAGGATTCTCAACAAAATATTAAAAATGAACATTTTATTTATGATTATATTCATTTGTCCAATTACATTTGAGCCCCTGAAAATGGGGAGACTGTGTATAAAAATGGTTGCAGTTCCTAAAATTTGTTCTTGATATTGATGTTTAATCCCTTGAGATAAAGTGGAAAGTCTTCACTTCAAATTATTTTGGATTGTTTCATTTAAATTTTTATCTGGTGGCATAGACAGCCAAAAGTATAAAAATTGTGCCTGTGCCCAAAAATATATTGACCTAACTGTACATGTGTGTTTGAGCATTGGGGTGCACGTACGTTGCTATTCTTTTAGTGCTGCAACAGGAGAGCTGTGGCTCTCATTACTGAAGATGCATTATTGTTGCTCTCATCTCTCCTTGCCCATTTGCAGAATGCTTTGTGTATTAGTATCACTTTAAGGCTACAGTATATTGAGAAATGGTACTTTGCTTTTGTCATCACTCTTAAGCTGGCCAAATTTGGATTGATATTTGGCCAGTTCAGCAGGAACATGCCAAATTTTAATCAATATATGGCTGTTCCCGTTCAGGTTTGATGATATAGCCTTGCTCAATCAGTGCATGCAGCCAATCGGCTGTAGCGATGATCATTGTATTCTGACGGCAGGGAAGTCCTGCTCTTAGGACACAATGACATGTGAGGAGGATTTCCCCAGCCACCTTGAATGTGTGGATGGAGAAATTGGTTCTGTTTTCTCGTTCAGCCAGCAGGCTAAGTGAAAAAAAATTGAGCCATACGTGGTCAGCTTTATATATCTTCACAACACTACTATCTCATGGGCCAAGTCTGGTTCCGCTCCATTTCCCAAGTGATTTGGGGGCGATCCAGTCCAATGCAGAGGGTTTCTCAACCAGGTTGAGATATACTTTGAGATGCTGCCCCAGAAGCAAAGTAGGTTTTGTGATATCTTTGCTTTCTGAGAGAGCCTTGGCCTGGGCAAATCCTCTATGGGAGACGCAAAATCCTGTTGTCTTGAGTTACCCTGAGTTTGTGGCTTCCTTTAAAAGGGTATTTGATGTTCCTGCATGCTCCGCTTCTGCTGCCAAGTGCCTCATGAACATCAAACAGAGTACAAGAACTGTTGCCGATTATGCCATCGAATTCCGTACTCTGGCAACAGAGGTTGCTTGGAACAATGAGGCCCTTGTGGCTGCTTTTTCTCATGGTCTCTCGGATACCATCAAGGATGAGATAGCAGCTCGAGATATACCCACTGTGCTGGAAAAGTTGATCTCGTTTGCCATCCTCATTGACTCCAGACACAGAGAAAAACTCTCTTTTAAGGAGCGCTTGCGGAAGCCTCCTGTACATTTGTTTCCGAGCTTTGCAGTCCCACCCTTGCCTCCCTCAGCTCCCATGCCTCCTGGTACCGAGTCGTTCAGTGAGGGTGAACCAATGTACTTGGGCTTCACGCGTCTCACTGCGGATGAGAGAGCCCTTAGGAAGAGGGAGAGATTGTGCCTTTATTGTGGCCAGGCAGGTCACTTTTTAAAGTCTTGTCCTACCCGTCCAGGGAACTTTCGAATCTTGAGGTCCTGTCACGGACAGACCTTAGGTGGCGTTGTTTCTTCCCCAGTTATCCAGAAGGATAAGCCCCTGGTTTCAGTTACCCTTTCTTGGGCTGAGTCGTCCATCCAGATACAGGCTCTAATCGACTCTGGGGCTGCAGGCCTGTTCATTGATGCCGCCTTTGTATCCAAGCACTCGATTCCGCTGCAGCTACGCAACACTCCACTTGCCATTGAAGCTCTTGATGGGACACCTCTACAGCCTTCCCATGTGACTCATGAGTTCCATTGTCCATGGCCGTAGGGGCTCTTCACCTTGAGATAATCCAATTCCAAGTTATATCCTCATCAAAGTTTCCGCTGGTTATTGGCTATCCTTAGTTACAGAGGCTCCGTGCTGAGGTTTTCTCCTGGTCGCCACATTGCAGTAAGACATGCTTCCAGAAGGTAGCCAAGGTCCTGTGCACCTCTTCACTCTCCTCCCTGCCGGAGGAGTACCGCGATTTTAGCGATGTCTTTGACAAAGGTCAAGCCGGTAGTTTGCTTCCATACCGGTCGTATGATTGTGCAATTGACCTTCAACCTGGTGCTATACCCCCTCAGGGCTGGATTTACCCTTTGTCGTTCTCGGAGGATAAGGCCATGGAGGAATATGTTGCAGACACACTTTCTCGAGGTTTCGTCCACAAATCCTCATCTCCTGCTGGTTTCTTCTTTGTGAAGAAGAAGAGTGGTGAACTGAGACCTTGTATTGATTATAGGGGTCTCAATCGTTTCACGAATAAAAAAGCCTATCCGATTCCATTGATTACAGAATTATTTGACTGCCTCAAGGGAGCAACGGTTTTCACAAAGCTTGATTTGAGAGGGGCATACAATCTTGTGAGGAATAAGGAGGGCAACGAGTAGAAAACTGCATTTAATACCAGAACAGGCCATTATGAGTACCTTGTAATGCCTTTTGGCCTTTGTAACGCCCCACAGTTTTCCAGGAATTTATTAACAATGTCCTCTGAGATTTGTTGCAGTTATGTGTGGTGGTTTATCTCGACAATATGCTCATATTTTCCAAGTCCCTGGAGAGCCACCACACCGATGTCGTGTGCTTCAGAAACGAAGAGAGAACAATCTCTATTGTAAATTGGAGAAGTGCGAATTCCATCGTGAACAGGTTAAATTCCTGGGTCATTTCCATTGCTGGTTTTTCGATGGACCCAGAGAAACTTTCAGCAGTCCTACAGTGACCCTGACCTGTGGGTTTACATCCTCTGCAGCGTTTTCTTGGCTTTGCCAACTACTAACGAAAGTTTATTCGTAACTTGAAAAAATATATATAAAACACAAAGCGCTGTGATGCTAAATAGCTGATAATTACACATGAAACCAAGTGAGGCTGCTATCAAAAGAGAGTGTTTTCAGAGTCACTTAAAAAGAATAAATAATGATATTTGAAGCGCTTCACAATGTGCATGAAAATTAATATATAAGAATAAATATAAATAGTCAAATAAATCCAGCGGTGAGTAAAAATTCCTATAAAATCCAGCAATCAAAATAGTGTAAAATTATTAAAAATGAGTGACACCAAATGTGTAAAAAATTCACATAAAAAATCCACATAAAAATAAATATATAGGGATGTATTCAGAAGGTTCAATTATACAGGTGTAGAATCCTGATTGGTATAGAGCTTTTGATCACTAGCAAAGCTGTTTAAAAACACTTGCTTAATTAAGGTGCTCATTGATAGTACCAATGTGTTTTTTGCTTCTATTCACAACCAATGTGGGAATCATAAACAGGCAGATAAGAGAAAAAAACCAATCATTGTGCAATAGTTAGGATACCAAGGTACACAGGCAAACTTCAATCCACTCACGTGTGCCTTATAATGATAAGGCATATGCAGGTTTTACTATAGCAGTCAGCCGCCTTAGACAGGAGCAGATTCAGTGCAGTACACTGTGTGAAACTGCTGATCTGCACAGAGCTTCCTTGGCTCCTCCCACGCGTTACATCACAGTCACGTGACTTTTTCAAGGAAGATCCTTGAAAAAGTCACGTGACTGTGATGTAACGCGTGGGAGGAGCCAAGGAAGCTCTGTGCAGATCAGCAGTTTCACACAGTGTACTGCACTGAATCTGCTCCTGTCTAAGGCGGCTGACTGCTATAGTAAAACCTGCATATGCCTTATCATTATAAGGCACACGTGAGTGGATTGAAGTTTGCCTGTGTACCTTGGTATCCTAACTATTGCATAATGATTGTTTTTTTTCTCTTATCTGCCTGTTTATGATTCCCACATTGGTTGTGAATAGAAACAAAAAACACATTGGTACTATCAATGAGCACCTTAATTAAGCAAGTGTTTTTAAACAGCTTTGCTAGTGATCAAAAGCTCTGTACCAATCAGGATTCTACACCTGTATAATTGAACCTTCTGAATACATCCCTATATATTTATTTTTATGTGGATTTTTTATGTGAATTTTTTACACATTTGGTGTCACTAATTTTTAATAATTTTACACTATTTTGATTGCTGGATTTTATAGGAATTTTTACTCACCGCTGGATTTATTTGACTATTTATATTTTTTCTTATATATTCATTTTCATGCACATTGTGAAGCGCTTCAAATATCATTATTTATTCGTAACTTCTCGTCTCTGGTCATGCCCCTGACTGATATGACCAGAAAGGACGGTACAAGAAAAAAAGGACGGCGCCCTCTAAATGCAGTGTGTAACCCACAGAGTTGGTCTCTGAAGTCCATTAAGGCCTTTGAGAGTCTCAAGGCTGCCTTTGTTTCTGCTCCTGTGTTGGCACATCCTGATCCTACATTACCTTTTATCCTTGATGTTGATGCTTCTGAGACTGGAGTTGGCGCCCTTCTGTCTCAACGTCCTACCTCTGAGAGCGCTATGCATCCTTGTGGCTACTTTTCCAAGAAATTGGAGTGCAATTACGAGATTGGGAACAGAGAGCTTTTAGTGATCATTTTAGCCCTGAAAGAATGGAGACATCTCCTTGAAGGTACCATTGTGCCGGTTCTCATTCTTACTGACCATAAGAATCTCACATTCTTGTCTGAGGCTAAATGCCTCTCTCCCAGAAGGGTACGATGGGCTCTTTCCTTGTCAAGTTTCAATTACATTGTCTCATTCTTACCCGGTACTAAGAATGTAAGGGCTGATGCTTTGTCACAACAATTTTCCTCCACTTCCAAGATGGAGTCGTTTCCGGTTCCTGTGATTCCTCCTGATCGTATTCTGGTTTGCACAAGTCTCATTTCTCCTTTGGGTGACAAAATTCTTGCTGCTCAGGTCCATGCTCCTCCTGAGAAACCTTGTGACCACTGCTTTGTCCCAGAGAGTCTCCGTACTGCTGTGCTCTAGACTTACCATTCTCCCAAGGCTGCTGGCCACCCTGGGAAGAATCAACTCTTTTGGGCCATCTCCCAACAATTCTGGTGGCCTAGTCTATGTGCTGATATAACCACCTTTGTAGCTGCCCATTCCATATGTGCTCAGAGTAAGACTCCACGACACCTTCCAGTGGGCCTCCTACAACCCATACCCAATGGAGAAAGGCCCTGGACCCACCTGTCTATGGTTTGCATTGTGGAATTACCCAACTCCCAGGGCAACACAGTTATCCTTATGGTGGTTGACCGGTTCTCGAAAATGTCTCATTGTATTCCACTGAAGAAGTTGCCCACTTCTAAGGAACTGGCTTCCATTTTTGCTCTGGAGATCTTTCGCTTACATTGGCTACCCAAGGTGATTGTCTCGGACAGGGGTAGTCAGTTTGTGTCCCGGTTCTGGCGAGCCTTTTGTGCACAGTTGGGAATTCAGCCTGCTTTCTCCTCTGCGTAGCACCCGCAGTTTAATGGGGCCGCAGAATGAGCCAATCAGTCCTTAAAGCAATTCCTACGTTGCTATATTTCTGCCCATCATAACAAATGGTCAGACCTCTTACCGTGGGTGGAATTCGCTCACAATAGTGCCTTGAATTCTGCTTCCCGATTGTCCCTGTTTATGGTGAACTATGGTTTCCAACCTTCCATGTTGCCTGACTCATTTGTCCAGGAGGCTTTGCGACATGCTAATGATAGGTACAGACTCTGCTGACCGCAGACGTCTGCCTGCGCCTTCCTACCAGGTTGGGGACAGGGTCTGGCTGTCATCTTGCAGCCTCTGACTTCATGTTCCCTCTCTGAAGTTCGCACCTCGGTTTATTGGGCCTTTCCGTATTCTTCGCAGGATTAACCCAGTGGCTTAAGCATTAGACCCTCCTTCTAATATGCATCTCTCAAATGTATTTCATGTTTCCTTATTAAAACCTTTGGTCTGTAACCGCTTTACCACCTTGGTGCCACGTCCTCACCCTGTACAGGTTGAGAACCATGAGGAGTATGAATTGCAGTCCATTGTTGACTCCCGTAGGTTCCGTGGGCGCATACAGTACCTGGTGCATTGGACAGGGTACGGTCTGGAGGAACCCTCTTGGGTCTCATCCTCAGACATACATGCCCCTGTCCTCCTCCATGATTTCCATAGATGGTCCTCCGAGGGGGAGGAGTCGTTGAGGAGGGGGTACTATCAGGGCTGGGCTCAGCCCTTCCTTCTTCTTCCGCTCAGCTGTTGGCTAATTGCCAGTACCTATCTCTCCACTGTGACTCACCTGTTGATGCTATCCTGCTCGTCAGTCCTGCCTACTTAAGCCATCCAGCCCAGAGGATCTCTGCCTTCGCCTTGGTCAACATCCCAGAGACTATCTTCTGCATTCCTGTTAAAGAATTGCTTGGATGACATTCCTTCTGGCTCCAGATCCTGCATGCTGTTCTACTACGCTGATCCCTGGCTTCCGGACTTTCTGACTTTGGCTATGTTTTGACTACGTTAGTTCTATTTACTTTTATTATTAAACAAGTGTGATTTAATTGTACTTCTGTCTCGGTCTGATTCATGGTTTCTGACACATTTTTTTAAGCAGAATCTGGACTCTTTCAAAGCTGTGACTTCACAGCTCAGTCACAGAATGGGGGCCTTGGGAAACAAACAGGAGGACATTACACACTCCTTGAAATTACTAAAAGAGTGCTCTCCTATACAAGCTCTTATAACAGAATCCCTGTTTTTACTAATGGATGATCAGAAAAACAAAAGGAGTCCCAGAAGATGCTAAACTCCCTGATCTGGTCTCTAAATCAAAAACAATATTCAACCAAATTATAGTGACAGATCCAACAACCTGAAATAAAATTGACAGGGCACATAGAGCACTGCACCCACTGTCTCAGGACACGGATAAACCGGGTGATATTTAATCTCCTCAAATATACTGAAAAAGCAGCCATTATGGCCAAAATGTGCACACAACAGTTTATTGACTTTGATGGGATACAGATAAGCTTTCCCCCTAATCTTTCCAGATGCACTCTAATGCTAAGAGGAGCCCTTCAACCCCTTCTGGACCAACTGTGCAGAAAGGGGATGTCCTATTACTAGGGGTATCCATTCTGCCTAATTGCACAAACGAACAATAAACCTGGACCTGTCATTCTTCACAGAGCAACTATACCTGCCTAGGACCAAGGTTTCTAACTGGAGAGTGGTGGAGGACTTTGCCCTTCCCAGCCAGAAAAAACCTTGGAAAACCAGCAAGGGCAGACTGAAACAGCAGCAATGCCAATAAATGACCCAGAAGTCAGCATCCTTTCCTTCTCATTCTATCCAATTAAACCATCATTGCAAGTCACAGACTGATACACCCCATCAATGAGTTCTGCACCTCACACTGAACTGAGGATGGGTGACTTCCTTCATTGTCATTCTCCACACCAGTGTTGCCAACCGCCCGTAAATTTACGGGCGGTCCGTAAAAACAAGGCACTTTCCTCGTGCCCATAAATGTCCGTAGTAAGTGAAAAGTGCCACTAAAAATGGCGTGGATCGGATCGGGTCAGAACTGCGCATGCAGTTCTCCGAGAAGATCCGATTCAGAGCCACCGAGTCTGACTCCTGCAGCCTCTGCTCAGCCCACCTGATTTAGCGCAGCCAATGATGTCAGCCTATTTTCCCGCCAGCCTATAAACAGGCAGGAGCCGGCGCCGGACGGACGGAGGAGCCAGCGGTGAGTGAATCCGAACTTACCAGCCAAGCGATAAAGGACAAGTCAGGGACTCGGGAGTTAGTGGGCTGGAGCCTCTCGCTTCACTTGGCAGGCTAGTCGGACAGATCTTGTCTCTCTCACTCTGATGATGACTGTGAGAGACAGACAGACAGGCAGGCCAGCCTGGTGCCCGCACCGCAGCCACAGGAGTCTCAGGCCCAGTCTCCGGTTCACCCAGTGAGAGAGTGACTCAGTCAGTCTTAGATGGGCAAGCTGCGGCAGGAACAGAGGTCGGATTCCGAAATTCCCAGGCTAATGAATGATTCATGTGTTGTGGGGGGGGTCTTAGGTGGACTTGTGGTGCACAGCAATCATGATGTATTGTGTTAATGCATGCATTGCTGCCCTGGGCCTGGCCCTGCTGCTGGGAGGTTCTAAAATTAATCATTGTGGTGTGTGTGTGGGGTTGTAACTTGCAGGAGTGGGACTCAAAGATTAAGCATTTCTGTATTCAGTCAGTGGTGCTGATGTTATCATTCATCATTGTTCAGAGGCTCAGGGCAGGCCCAGACAAAGCCCCCCAGTGGTGGCCCTGACCTGTGAGTGCTGTGCTCCCTCCACAGTCCACTCAGTGGAAGATGCATGCTTGCTGCAGTTAGTATTGCTAGTAAGTTTGGTGCTGGTTGGGGGACCTTAGGACTGTCCACATGATCATCTCCTGTACCATGTCTGCAATCTCTGACCATCTCCTGGACCATGTCTGCAATCTCTGGCCATCTCCTGTAGTATGTCTGCAGTCTCTGATCGTCCCCTGTAGTATGTCTGCAGTCTCTGATCGTCTCCTGTATTATGTCTGCAGTCTTTGACAATTTCATCTTTTATCATGTCTGCAGTCTCTGAGGGGGAGTCTGGAGAGGAGTCAAGAGTGGGAGCGCCGCCAGATTGGGGATCACGAGAGAAGTCAGACATGTGTGGACTGTGTAGCAGAGACTATCTGATAAAACCAGAGCCGCCAAGCTGGAGTTGCCTGACTGAGCCCTGCTGCCCTGCACGGTGCACATGAGAGGTCAGTCTGAGGAGGGGTCACTGATGTAAGGGGGGGAGTGAACACAATAATATAAGGATAAAATATAATGTAACAGCGCTCAGTCCATGTATATATAAGGATAATATACACACATATAAACACACATGTGTGTGTATAATCATTCGAAAAGAAATCACTTAGTAGGGACAAGCAGACAAGTGGAAGCAATGTCCAGTAAAAAATAAATGGAAGCAATGTCCAGTAAGAGATAGTCCAATGCTGTATAAAAAACAAAGTAAAGTCTATGGATGTAAATCATCGGTGTAGTTAATAGATATGGGAGTCAAGTGGGTCTCTATACATCCAATACCCAGGGCAGCTTCCTGTTGAGCGAAGTCAGCTCTCCATTAAAGACATGAAAAATTCAAAAAGAAAAGCGCCTCTTAAGTATCAGAATTTATTGTAATAAAAGAATCACATCAAAGCACTTACATATAAAAGGATGAATGTAGACTTCCAAGGAGAACTGTTCCCATTGTCGCCACATCCAGGTGTGTGTTAGAATAGATAAAGGCCGGGCGGATGGCCGCGGACCTCCGCTCGGAGACGCCGGCTGTTGTGCGGTAGGCGAGTGAACACTTCCGCGTTCCAACAGAGTCACGTGGTCGGTGACGTCAATCGGGCAGTTCTAGTATCTGGGATCCACTACGCGTTTCTGAGCATGCGCGAAGCTCACAACGGGCATGCGTGCTCCTTTCTCAAGTGTACTGTCTGGATGAGAGTCCACTCGATCCAAGCAGTGCTTGTGACAGCATGCACTCATCCAGACAGTACACTTGAGAAAGGAGCGCGCATGCCCGTTGTGAGCTTCGCGCATGCTCAGAAACGCGTAGTGGATCCCAGATACTAGAACTGCCCGATTGACGTCACCGACCACGTGACCCTGTTGGAACGCGGAAGTGTTCACTCGCCTACCGCACAACAGCCGGCGTCTCCGAGCGGAGGTCCGCGGCCATCCGCCCGGCCTTTATCTATTCTAACACACACCTGGATGTGGCGACAATGGGAACAGTTCTCCTTGGAAGTCTACATTCATCCTTTTATATGTAAGTGCTTTGATGTGATTCTTTTATTACAATAAATTCTGATACTTAAGAGGCGCTTTTCTTTTTGAATTTTTCACAATAATGTAAGGGGGCACTGAAATAAAGGTTAACCCTTATATCAGCAACACCCCTTACCTTAGTGTATACACTCTGCAGAAGGTAATCTCTGGTCACCAGAGCCCCCCCCCTCATTACAGTTCCTAATGTTCCCCTTTACATCAGAGTCTGCAGGATTTCCTCTTACAGTGCAAGGGAGAACTCTGCGGACCCTGATATAAAGGACAATGCTGCAGACCCTGATGTAAGTGGGAATTCTGATGTAAAGGGGAGCGCAGAGCCCCCCCTTACATCAGAGTTCCCCCTTAGATCATGATCTGTGGCATCGTCCTTTACATCATGGTTCGCAGAGTTCTCCCTTGCACTGTAATGGGGAACTCTGTGCTGGCTGTGTTATATTAACATGACCTTCATGTAAATAGAGAAATTCGGTTTTTGACTTTTGTTTAACTTAAATACATTGCTAATAGCACTAGCTACCTGTTTATAGTTTAAATACTAAAAGCTGCACAATTTAGCACCGAAAACAGCCATTTTAGGTACTTTTTTGAAGTGCCAGTAAAAAATTGGTTGCGTTTGTAATTTTTAGGCATCTTGCCAGTAAATTTCACTTGGGGGGGTTGGCAACGCTACTCCACACCACTAGTAGGCAATGTACTTTTATGTAGCATAACTCCATATAGATGGCAGACCCCATCCTCATACTATCCAATTCTACTAAAAGAAAACAAAACACTGCTCCAGGTCGGTCCATTCTTCCGCCACTACTCACACAGTAGCAGGTGCTGGCCCTGTCCTCAACAGTCTTTATGGAACAAAGGAAAATCCGGTTGGCCTCACATCTAATAAAATCAGCTTTGTTTAATGATTCTTCATGTAAAAACACTTGCACAAGACATAATAGGGAAAACGGCGCTGAGGCTGTGAAGCATTCAACCCCTCCTCTTTATGCAAATTGGATACTCTATTTAAACTGTCTCCATAGTGACCAAGTACGCTTCCTGAAGACGTGTGAAACGAAACGTACGTCGAGGCGGTACTTGGTCACGCAATTACATCACTTCCGGCCTCCGTGGTTCGTCTGTCCGTCGAGGGTGGAACGCACGCCGTTGCCGTGATTATTTGGGAAATCTCTCCCACAGATCGGATTTTTCGTTCCTAGACACGCTTTCCAGCCTCAGTGCCGGGCGATGGCACTTTCTATGTGAGTAGCCATTTGGCTATGTTCTGTTTTTCTTTTATTCTCAATAAATGGTATTACACTATATTTGGTTCCTCTCCATCTATTTTATATCCCATGCGTGAGACCCTGTGATGTGAGGACAAGAGTCTGGTATATTTCACTTGCAGCAAGCAATATCTTGCTAAAGCCTATTTGACCTTTTTTTAATTAAATTGGTCAACTTCATCTGGTAAGCGGACATCCATTTCCATGAGCACATTGGTGTATTTTGTTCAGTGATGGTGAAGGGATTTTGCTGCTCACGTTTTTTGTTATGAAGATTTACATCAGGATTTTACACCAATTTTTGGATGGACTTTGTTATTGATGCTTATTCATATCTGATATAATTATTTTATAACTTTTTGACGTCACATGTCACGATTGCACCATTATTATTGTTCACTGATATTCAGGTTTATGAATTTTGTTCACTTAAGTTTATATACATGGGCAGGTTGATTTATATTTTTATATTTGAATTTTATTTCTTTTGATATATATGTACCCACTTTTTCACCTTTTTGTCCATTATTTAGCGCTCCCCAACCCCCCTCTGTTTCACATAATAGGGAATACAGCAACTCCAATCCTACTCTTTATGGGAGGGCTCAGGGCCCATAAATACCCCTCTCAAAGGAGTCTCCCTTGATTATGCTTTTAAACTGCTTTAAGGTAGCCAGCTGATTTTTACCACTCTTCTTGCATAAGCACCGGTCTGGAATAGCATCATCACTCTCCATCCAAAGTGACACCAAGCACCAAGGAACACATACCCCCTGGATCTGCCTCCCTCTACAAAAGGCCTTTATTGGACCTCCTGAACTAATTTACCTATCCTCACACACAGAACCACCTTAGACGGAACCAACTTAAATTTTCAATATCTGTGGTACATGCCTTGGCTAGTTTCTTACTGTGCACCCCCATGCACCAATTAGTTAAACACTTTGTGTCCTTGAAGGGGCATAGAGGCTGGGTTAGATGACCTGTGATAGCTTGATGTGTATTCCCAATTGGCCCTGCTCCACTTAATGGAATACATCCCATAAAAGAATCAACCCTTCGTGTACTGGGTGCTCTGCTCTTCTGAAGGGAAAACCTCTACCGAGGGCTCTGGATACTTCCACAGGCAAATATCTACTCTCCTTTGCAGTCCTGAAACATTTTCACAAAGCAATCCAAAGTCTACACTTGGTGGATTGCTGGAAGTCAATTCATGCGCTGACTGGTGACTATAGTTATTACACAAAAGTTCAAAAGACCGTCTCCAGAATAGACCTTTTATATGTTGAACAATTTCATCTAGACCACCTGGAAAGGGCTATAATAGAATTAATTATGATCTCTGATCACACACCCATGAAGATAACATATTTGTGATCTGTAAATATCAGTTGTGTCGACAAAACTTCAATCTTTTGGATGATATTACAGGTAACAACTGGCATTTAAAAATATTTTCAGAGTAATGTCCCTGGGGAGGTGTCTTAGAGCTCAATATGGGAGTGATCTAAAGCTGTCATACACGAGGAGCTTATTGCTCATGGTACCCACCTCAAAATAGCAATAAAAACTGAATTGTCACAAATTATTGATAACATTCGCACATTAGAAAATGCATACAAACACCAAATATCGAAGAAGAAAGTGAATGTTCTTCATCTAAAGTTAACTTACCATCTGGACAAAAGTTCAAGTGCTTGTCACATAAATGGTATAACCAGAGAAACAAGTGTGGTAGAATCCTGACCAGCAATTAGTTCTAAAAAAAATCTTTCAGTGTGTGTCTGTAGTTGCTCCGGTAAAATTAATTGTTTGTTCAGAATAAACAGGCACAGGGATTACAAAAGTTCCTGTATCTGGAGTCCTGCTTTAACTGTTTGTTTACAGAAGTATACATGTAGTAGTACATTTTTATCCTTCCTTACATTATATATTTTTTCCAATCACAGTGTTGTAGCCTCAGGGATTCTGCATGTCACCAGTGCTACTGCTGTCAATATATCTTAACAAGATCGGGAATTGATATTTCCTTGGTGGCGATTTAATTCTCTCTCCAGAATAATAGCTAATTGCAGCAAACATTCCCCCCACCTGGTTCTCCTTGTTTACATCCCAAGATTCGACATTTTATAACATGGGTCCAGTGCTTTTATCAGCAGAGACACATCTGCTATGATCTCAGGGCACAAATGTCATAGTTTATAACTCATGTCAAGCTGCTGGTATCTGTCGCTACTGATGAAAGCTCTTAGCTGTACACATAAAGGCAGGATCACTGTTTGCCTATGACGCACTGCACCATTTTCCTCTCTGCAGCTGCAGACACCTGTTAATTACCTTTAAACCATACTGAGAACCAAATGTAATACTAAGAAATATAAGCATATTATAAGCAAAACCATACATTTGACAATGCCACATTTGTAGGCTTATTGAATTTAAATCATTGCAGTCTTGTTAAGGTCTTAACCAGTTACAAACACTTTGCCAAAGATGGTAAAGTTGCACAAAACAGATTTTCCAGGGATTTTAACCTACATAATACATCTCTTTATGCCAGGCCTGTCAAACTGATCCATTTAAGAAACCGTGGCCAGCTAGTGTTAGAATTTAAAGTGAATTTGTGCTTTGTCCATGCAGCGTTTGCCAGTCAACTGTGGGGAGTGACACGAAATATCCAGTACTTCCGGGTATGGGGAAGGGCAAGAGTACATGGCTCTAAGAAAATTGATTTGAAGCGTACACAGGGCTAACATCCTTTACTCCTAATGGCCAAACAGAGCGGTGGGCAAGTGAAGGTAAAAAAAAAAGCCGCCTGTGGGGCCACTATTAACATAAACCCTGTTGCTTTTTTCAGCATGGACAAGGCACGGGTTCACTTTAAATTGAGTGACCCCCATTACGTCTATATTGCCTTTTATAATTTTGCTTTTGCAATTCGAAAAGCTACTGCTTGAGCAATATGCTCAGTGTGTGTGTCCTCGGGCATAAAAGGAGAAGGGGCGGAGGCTGCACTAACATCCATGACCGGTGGCTCCGTCATGTTGGAGAGCAGGGCTGTGTCCGTTGTGTCCGGCGGGCGCTGGGCAGTGTGAGATTGCATGCCGCTCTTGTCCAGGAAGCGATCCATTGGCTGGTTTGTCGATGGTACCTGGTTCCGGCGAGGCTAGCGAGATTGTACCCTGGCACTACACCCCTTTGCTTCAGAGGATGCGGGCAAGAGGATACTATGTTCCATGTCTGGTGGTCCTGTCCCAAGGTCCAGCACTTTCAGTTCCGAATATTCACTCTGGCCTATTCAGTGACAGGACAAAATCGACCTAAAAATCCTAAACTGCGCTGTTCGCAGACCTGCTGGACGACATCCCAAGACATCTCCGAACTCTCATCTTCTTTATTTTTTCAGCATTTTTTTAAACCTTCTTGGATCATGGTCAATGAAAAATTGACCAGCATCCTTAGAGACAGACAAGCCAGATTTGATAGGGTGTGGTCCCCCTGGATTAAGTACCTCCAAGCTCCATACTTTCCAGAACTGGATAGTAGGGGGCCTAGGCTGAGAGCAATGACTCCTGCTTTGGGTTTCTGACCTTTATTTTTTCCTTTTCTCTCCTTTCCTTCTTCTCCCCCCCCCTTTTTATTTTTTTTCTCTTCTTTTTCCCTCTTCTTTTCTCTTTTATGTACAATGATTTACCTTATGGATGCAAGTGGAGAGTCCTGGAGCCTCTCGTTTCTTGATGCCAATGTGGGAGCTACATAAAATGACTCAAAGTACCTGATCAACTTTGGTGATAAGGGCCCCGATCTTGGGGTATGCTAAAAGCACTACAGCTTGATCAACTGCTACTGAGAAGTTATATTTATTACGTTGCCCAAGCGGGCAATAGCCTAATTCAATTGTATTTACCTTTATAATTATTTTTATATTACAGTCATATGGATCAGACACTTGGTGACCTTTTGAGAGTGCATGGATCTCTCTGCACCGATATACTATTTGTATTCTAAGAAATTTGTTAAACTTTTAAATAAAAATCTATTGCAAACAAAATTGCACACGCTCGTGGAATGCCCAAATACTTAAAAAATCTCCATAGGCAATGCTTTAAACATGGAGGTTACATAGTAGGCGAGGTTGAAAAAAGACACAAATCCATCAAGTCCAACCTACAGTATGTGTGTGATTTTATGTCAGTATTACATTTTATATCCCTGTATGTTGTGGTCGTTCAGGTGCTTATCTAATAGTTTTTTAAATTATCGATGCTCCCCACTGAAACCACTGTCTGTGGAAGAGAATTCCACATTCTAACAGCTCGTACAGTAAAGAACCCTCTAAGCAGTTTAACCACTTAAGGACCCAGCCTCTTTTTGAGATGTGTTGTTTACAAGTTAAAAACATTTTTTTTGCTAGAAAATTACTTAGAACCTTCAAACATTATACATTTTTTTCTAACACCCTAGAGAATAAAATGGCAGTCGTTGCAATACTTTGTGTCACACCGTATTTGCGCAGCGGTCTTACAAGCGCACTTTTTTTGGGAAAAATACACTTTTTTTAATTAAAAAAATAGGAGAACAGTAAAGTTAGCTCAATTTTTTTTTTATATTGTGAAAGATAACGTTACGCCGAGTAAATTGATACTAAATATATCACGCTTCAAAACTGCGCCCGCTCGTGGAATGGCGACAAACTTTTACCCTTAAAAATCTCCTTAGGTGAAGTTTAAAAAATTCTACAGGTTGCATGTTTGGAGTTACAGAGAAGGTCTAGGGCTAGAATTATTACTCTCGCTCTACCGATCGCGGCTATACCTCACATGTGTGGTTTGAACACCGTTTTCATATGCGGGCGCTATTCACGTATGCGTTCATTTCTGCACGCGAGCTCGGCGGGACAGGGAGCGTTTACAAAATGTTATTTTTTTCTTATTTATTTTATCTTTTATTTTTTTATTTTTACACTGTTTTTTTTTTTAATTGTGTCACTTTTATTCCTGTTACAAGGAATGTAAACATCCCTTGTAATAGAAAAAAAGCATGACAGGACCTCTTAAATATGAGATCTGGGGTCAAAAAGACCTCAGATCTCATATTTACACTAAAATGCAATAAAAAAAACTTTGTCATTTAAAAAAAGAAAATTTAAAAAAATGGCCCTTTAAGAGCTATGGGCGGAAGTGACGTTTTGATGTCGCTTCCGCCCTGCAATGTTATGGAGACAGGTGAGGGCCATCTTCCCCTCACTCGTCTCCATACCCAGCAAGGGGTAACATCCGATCGCCTCCATCAATGCCAGCGGCTCCGGTAAGTGGCGGAGGGCACCGGAGCGCAGTGGGAGGGGGGCCCTCTCTCGCCGCTGATAAAAGTGATTTTGCGGCAAATCCGCCGCAGAGACCACCCTTTTGGAAAGCAGACCGCTGGCCGAAGAAGAGGATACCGGGGTTATGGCAGCTAGCTGCTGCCATAACAGTGATATTCCTCTTCAAACTTAGGACGTATATCGGAGTGCGGCGGTCCATAATGGGTTAAGGTTAAACCGGTTTTCTTCTAATTTTAGTGAATACCCGCGTTTCTTATTAAATTTCCTTTCATAGAAAAGTTTTATCCCTATTGTGGGGTCACCAGTACGGTATTTGTACATTGAAATCATATCCTCTCTCAAGCGTCTCCTCTCCAGAGAGAACAAGTTCACTGCTCGTAACCTTTCCTCATAACTAAGGTCCTCCAGTCCCTTTATTAGTTTTGTTGCCCTTCTCTGGACTCTCTCCAGTTCCAGCACATCCTTCCTGAGGACTGGTGCCCAGAACTGGACAGCATACTCCAGGTGCGACTGGACCAGAGTCATGTAGAGTGGGAGAATTATCATTTTATCTCTGGAGTTAATCCCCTTTTTAATGCATGCCAATATTCTGTTTGCTTTGCTTGCAGTAGCTTGGCATTGCATGCTATTGTTGAGCCTGTCATCTATTAGGACCCCCAGGTCCTTTTCCATTCTAGATTCCACCCTGAGGTTTTCCCCCTAGTGAGTAGATTGCATTCATATTTTTGCCACCCAAATGCATTATTTTACATTTATCTACATTAAACCTCATTTGCCATGTAGTTGCCCATCCCATTAATTTGTGCAGACCTTCTTGTAAGGTTTCCACATCCTGCGGAGAAGTTATTGCCCTGCTTAGCTTAGTATCGTCTGAAAAAACAGAGATTGAGCTGTTTATCCCATCCTTCAGGTCGTTTATGAATAAATTAAACAGGATTGGTCCCAGGACAGAAGCCTGGGGGACTCCACTTTCCACCCTGGACCATTCTGAATACCATTTATCACTACCCTCTAAACTCACCCCTGTAGCCAGTTTTCAATCCATGTACTCACCCTATGGTCCGGACCTTACTTGGTAGAGTAAACATATATGGGGAACTGTATCAAATGCTTTTGCAAAATCCAGATACGCCAAGTCTACAGGCCTTCCTTTATCTAGATGGCAGCTCACCTCCTCATAAAAGGTTAATAGATTGGCTTGGCAAGAATGATTCTTCATGAATCCATGATGATTACTGCTAATGATACCACTTTCATTACTAAAATCTTGTATATATTCCCTTATCATCCCCGCCAAGAGCATGCATACAATTGATGTTAGGCTAACTGGTCTGTAATTCCTAGGGAAGCATCTTGGCCCTTTTTTAAATATTGGTGCTACATTGGCTTTTCTCCAATCAGCTGGTACCATTCCAGTCAGTAGACTGTTCGTAAAAAATCAGGAACAATGGTTTGGCAATTACTTGACTGAGTTCCTTAAGGACCCTTGGGTGCAAGCCATCTTGTCCCAGTGATTTATTACATTTACAATTTACATTTTTCAAGTCTAATTCTGTTCTCTGTTAGTCATGAGGGTGCTGAGGATAAACATTGAAGTTTTGGTTACTAAAGCCCCTCGATTCCCTTGTGAAGACCGAGGAGAAGAATAAATTCAATACCTTCGCCATCTCTCCATCCTTGGTAACCAGATTCCCTTCATCATTCTTTATGGGACCAATATGATCTGACCTCCCTTTTTTACTATCTATAAAGAATTTCTTGGGATTTTTTTTTTTTTACTCTCCTCCGCTATGTGCCTTTCGTGTTCTATCTTAGCTGCCCTGATTGCACCCTTACATTTCTTGTTGCATTCTTTGTAAAATTCTTTAAAGTTGGAATGCTAATGATGATCCCTCAGCCTTGTATTTTTTGAAGGCATTGTCCTTTGCTTTTATATGCATTTTTACGTTGGAGTTAAGCCACCCAGGACTTTTTATTAGCTCTTTTAAATTTATTTCCCATTGGGATGCACTGGCTAATGCCCTTATTTAATATGTTCTTAAAACATACCCATTTTTCCTCTGTGTTCTTTGTTTTTAAGATTTTATCCCAATTATTATCTTCTAGCGAGAATCATAGTTTAGGGAAGTTGGCTCTTTTGAAATTCGGTGTCTTTGTATTCCCCTTATGTTTCCTATTGGTGTGATTTATACTAAAACTAATTGACCTGTGATCGCTGTTTCCTAAATTGTCCCATATTTCCACATCCGTGATCAGGTCTGTATTGTTGATAATCAGTAGGTCTAGTAACGCTTTGTTTCTAGTTGGTGCATTTACCATCTGACCCATGAAATTGTCCTGGCAGACATTTAGGAACTGGCGAGCCTTAGATGAATGTGGGGTTCCTTCCACCTAGTCTATGTCTGGATAATTAAGGTCCCCTATTATAATGACACTTCCCATTCTTGCCACTAATCCAAATTGTGACAGGAGCTCCACCTTCTCCCTCTGGTTAGGGAGCCTATAGCATACTCTAAGCATTACTTTCCCCTTAGTTTTCTCCCTTTGTAGCTCTACCCATAAGGATTCCACCTCCTCCCTTGCTCCCTTAGTAATGTCATCTCTCACATTCATTTGTACATCATTCTAGGTCTAGCACTAGAATTATTGATCTTGCGCTAACGTTCGCAGCAATACCTCACATGTGTGGTGCGAGCATCGTTTACATATTTGTGCACAACTTAAGTATGCATTTTCTTCTGCATGTGAGCATGGAGGAATGGGGGCACTTTGCATTTTTTTTTAATTTATTTTATTTTTATACTGTCCCTTTAATTTATTTTTTTTGATCACTTTTATTATTAATTATAAGGATTGTAAACATCCCTTGTAATAGAAATAAGGGATGACAGGTCCTCTTTATGGAGCGATCTGGGGTCAATAAGACCCCAAATCTCTCCTCTACCTTTTAAAAGTATAAAATAATAAAAAATGTGACCTTTGCTTTAAAAAAAAAAAAATTGTTTACTTCCGCCCTAGACCGGAAATTACGTTATGAGGTCATGCCGGTCCTCCAACATCATAGAGGCGATCAGAGACGATCTGGTAACCTCTATGGCCAACTGCATGACCCGTCAGATGGTTTCTCAGGGGTACCTGTAAAAATGGTAAGCCCGAGAAACACCATCGAGCGACGGGAGGTGGAGGGAGGTGACCCCTGCCACTGCTTCAGAAAGTGATCCAGCTGCTAATTAGCCATTCGGACCGCTTTCACAAGAAAACCAATTACCAGCTGAGAATCACTTGCAAGCCGCAATGTGTATATACATATTGCGATTGGCAAGTGGATAAAAGATTTATAGTTCTAACAGCCATTTTGTAATCCATGTATCCTTGTTAGACAGCTTAACCAGATCCTGCAGTCCTTGGGATTACTAAGAAGGTTAGTTGGACCTGCCTCAAACTATAACTGGACAAAGCAAAAACATAAGAATATCCATTGGATAGACAACACTGAGCAATGCAGTAGAGCCTGATTGGCTTACACTGTTGCCCTGCCTCTGAATGCAGTATTCTTGTGTTCAAGAGAGTTTCAGATATATTTTCCAGCTGTATAAATACATAGACTACATTTAGGTCAATGCTTTTTGTGGTGCAGTTGCAGTGCGGTTCATTTAGACACATTATATCATATTTAGACACATTATATTATATTTTACATTTACCCATATAGAAGGTGCATTTTCCTGGAATTTACATCATAGATTCAGAAAGCAGGATTTAACACACTGCACTAAAATGCAAATGTATAAATACAACCATAATGATTTTTTTTCCAATGATTCTAGAACTGGATTATAGGGTAGGTGTTTCTATCTGCCCAGAATTCAGGCACCTTACTATCATGGCTGAATCTAATGCCATTCTGACAGGCAAAACGTTGGTACTTCCTGATGAAGCTGAAGCTACCCTACCTCCCTGACCTCTAGCACATTTCTGCTGGCAATTGAGGCATATTGGTGGGCAGCAGCGGCCCATCCATAAGGGGCACAGTGGTGCCACCCCCCTAATCTCTATGCGCCCGACACCCTAATCTCCATGCAGGGTGCCAGACGAATGTGATTAGAGCCGGAGGCTCTAATTGGCTTCAAAAAGGTTGGCTCGGAGCGCAGAGCACTGCGCCCTGAGTCCACCCACTTGTGACAATAGCAAATCAACATTCGCTATTGTCTTCCTGCTTCTCCTCCTGGCTAATCAGGATAGGAAGCTGGTCCTGAGACCAGATTGGGCGCGAGGAGAGGCGGCCGGATTGGCCGGGAGGCAAAGCTGGGGAAGCTGCCAAAGCCACACAGGACCTGGATGAAATAAATGCACAGCTGGCAGACGAGTGGGGCTGGCGAGCAGGCCTGCAAGCTGGGCTGCTGAGCCGCTGAGGGGGGCTGCCGAGCGGGGATGCCGAGCGGGCAAGTGGTTTGTTTGCCTCCCCCCCCAAAAAAAAATGGAGCACTAGCTGCCACTGGTGATGGGCCAATAGGAATGTGTAAGAAAAGGTTTTGACAGCATGCTCTGGCACTAGTTGGAAGTGTTGGAGCTTTGCCTATCAGAAAAGCTGAAGTTGGGCTGTGCAAAGATCTGCAATCTTTTCTGAAATAATTTCAAAAAAATATATATACTTTAATCCAAAAACTTTGAGGTTGATTTATTAAAGAATTAGAGCATGTTCACTTTTCAAAGTGAATTAATTCTGGTTAAGTGAATGAAGTGAAGTAGACATGTACATGACGAACAAATGTATTTAGTTTTGTTTTGTTTAGATTCATTAATCTAGTTATTTAGTTTCCTTAAATTCGGTTGATTCATTCAATTCGTATTCGGGATTTGTATTTGGAATTCGTATTTGGAATTTGTTTCATGTCTTTTTGGAATTTTATTCGATTTGAAACGTTCGAGTCGATAAATTTTGAATCGGTCGAATCGAAAACTTGATTTTTTTTCCATTCGAATGTGGCAAAGCGAAAAAAAAGAAAGAAAAATCTTAATCGAATGATTACAATGACTCTTTAAATCACCTTTGGCTTAACAAAAACAGCATTTTTTTCGAAATGGTACTCTAATGACCAATAAAAGTAAATATGCATTGCATCCCTAGTCTAACATTCAAAAGACCTATTTGAATTAAAACTCTCAGATAAAAGTTTACTTGGATAATTGTTTCTATATTTCTGTTTCTGTATTATGAATGTTGTAAGATTGCAATGTTATAAATATTTGTAAGGAAAGGCTATTATTTTCTTACTCTCAGTACTTAGAAACACTCCTTGGCACTGGTGAGAATTATAAGATCCTTGTTATTTTACCATTCCTCTGGCGCTAATCTTGATGAAGCCACATGAAAGCTGACATGACTGTCCATGTTGGCATATGTTGGTTCAAATTAGCCCATCTACTGGCTCCAAATCGTTTCTGAAAATATTCCAAGATCCTTCAGGCATGAGTCCATCTGCTTAAGTTTTGGTCTGAAACTGTTTAGACAGAGGGAAAAAAGCATTTCTAAATAAGAATTTATATAAAGATGTAACTAACCAAGCACATTAAAAAAAAAAAACAATTCAAACCGAGAACATCCCCCACAAATGGATAAAGGTCTGTTTACCGAGAAGCAGTAATTCTCCAAGTAATTCTCCTTAACAATCCACAAATAGGTTTGTATTTGCATAGAGACAGTGAAATTTTTAGCAGAAGAAAAATAACGTCTGTTCAAACACCGAAGATATTTCTACTATTACTCAATAGGAAAGAAAAATTATATATAAATAGTAACTGGTATTAAACACAGATGTAGCTAAAGTTATTGTTCTACATTTTTGTTTGGCAGATATTTGTAGAAGTTGTTACTTGAAAAATTCTGCTACTATAGGAGGCCCCAAATGACCATTCCACTAAGGGCTGGCAGGCCTGCCTTTCAAATCTAAATTTATCGACAGGTGTAATGGTTTGTTCACACTGGGAAGGAGGCTCCATGTCTGCAATCCTTGCAATGCATCTGTGCATTAGGCAAGATTTCAGAAGTTAAAAAAATAGGGCTTGCAAAGCACTATGCATCTTAAGCAATTGATTTTTTTTTTGTAATAAAATGTTTTTTCACCCTTTTTCCATCATTTCTTGCATCTCAATGCAGTCTCTTTGCAGCCACTCCAGTCTACATGCACTCCAGCGATGGCTGCATCATACATTTACTGGCAGAATTAAGATGGTGACAAAAGTTTAGGAGGATCTCTATGGGAATGTTTGACCATTCTTCCAGAAGCGCATTTGTGAGGTCAGGTGCTGATGTTGGACAAGAAGGCTTGGCTTGCAGTCTCCGCTCTAATTCATCCGAAAGGTGTTCTATTGGGTTGAGGTCTGGACTCTTGACGCAGGCCAGTCAAGCCCCTCCACCCCAAACTTGCTCATCCATGTCTTTATGGACCTTGCTTTGTACACTGGTGCACAGTCATGTTGGAACAGGAAGGGGCCATCCCCAAACAAAGGCGTTCCTATAGGGGGAACGTGATCAGACATATACTTTACAGTTTGTGTTAGCTCCTCACAGTCTAGAAAGCTAAAAACTGCCCAGGGGAGTATTAGGCAAAACAAAGGTAAACAAAAAAACAAAAAACATGTCCCACCGGTAGACATACTAGAAGAAAAAAAATTATATTTTTTAACCACTTCACGCAAATTGACGTACCCATACGTCGGTACTTTGGCGCTAAATACTGGGTGTTATGGCATCTAGGTATTTTCTCTTTAACATAAAAGTGGTCTCCGCGGCGGATTCATTGCGAGATCACTTTTATCGGCGCGCTCTGGTCGTCTCCGCTGGTAGCGGCGCAGATGATCGCTTCCTCTCCTGTGGATGCCTGGCTGCCAACTGAGGGGAAGATGGCTCCTGCTCGGCTGCATGGCATGGGAGGGCGGAAGTGACGTCAAACGTCACTTCCCCCCATAGCTCTTAAAAGGGAATTTTTTATTTATCTTTTCAATTATTTTTAAATTCTTTTAATTTTTTTATTGCATTTTAGTGTAAATATGAGATATGAGGTCTTTTTGATCCCAGATCTCATATTTAAGAGGTCCTGTCATTCTTTTTTTCTATTGCAAGCGATGTTGTAATAGGAATAACAGTGACCCAATTTTTTTTGTGTTAAATTGTGTCAAAATAAAAAAAATTAAAGTAAAATAAATAAGGAAAAAATTAATTATTTTTTAAAGCACCCCGTCCCGACGAGCTCACGCGCAGAAGTGAACGCATACGTGAGTAGCACCCATATATGAAAATGGTGTTCCAACCACACATGTGAAGTATCGCCGTGATCGTTAGAGCGAGAGCAATAATTCTAGCCCTAGACCCCCTCTGTAACTCAAAATGGTAACCTGTAGACATTTTTAAACATCGCCTACGGAGATTTTTAAGGGTAAAAGTTTGTTTCCATTCCACGAGCGGGCGCAATTTTGAAGCGTGACATGTTGGGTATCAATTTACTCGGCGTAACATTATCTTTCGCAATATAAAAAAAAATGGGCTAACTGTACTGTTGTCCTATTTAAAAAAGTGTGCTTGTAAGACTGTTGCGCAAATACGGTGTAACAGAAAGTTTTGCAACGACCGCCATTTTATTCTCTAGGGTGTTAGAAAAAAATATATCATGTTTGGGGGTTCTAAGTAATTTTCTAGCAAAAAAAAATATTTTAACTTGTAAACAACAAGTGTAAAAAAGAGGCTCGGTCCTTAAGTGGTTAAAGATAATGGCGTCTTGCTAGGTTATGATGACAAAAAGAAAGACAAGCGACTCTAGCATCCAAGTAGGTAAGGGCCATCATCTGCAAGGAAAAGGATCAATGTGGGAAGGGCCATGAAGGGTACCTGGGTCGTTGGCCAAGAGTCCCTAAGTGTCTCAATCTTCAGCAGCACATGGACGGGGCAATGTGCCTAATGATGAGCACTTATGAACCCTGGAGCACCAATTAGGTTGTGCAGGGAGCCAGGATTGAGCTGCAGATGGATGAAGAATATCTGGGAAATCCACTGGCTTCAATCCCACCTGGGCAAGGAAGTGGGGGAGGTCATCTTTAGTGCGCAGTGCTGCAGACTTTCCATTTCTCTCGGCTTGAAGACTAAAGGGGAACCCCCCAGCGATAAGTGATGCCTGTTGCCTTCAGAACTTCCAGTAGAGAGTGAAGTGCCCTGTGTTGCATTAGTGTGTGACCAGGTTCTGGTAAAAGAAAAGTTAGACCCCATCAAAATAGAACAAAGGACGTTTACGCATACGTTGTATAATTTACTCCTTAAAGTGATTGTAAAGGATCATTTTTTATTTAAAAAAAAAAAAAAAACATATCATACTTACCTCCACTGTGCAGCTCGTTTTGCACAGAGTGGCCCCGAACATCCTCTTCTAGGATTTCACTGGCCTGCACAGAGTCCTGACCTCAACCCGATAGAACACCTTTGGGATGACAGTACAGACTGAGAGCCAGACCTTCTCACCAACATCAGTGCCTGACCTCACAAATGCTCTTCTGGAAGAATGGTCAAATATTCCCATAGACACACTCCTAAACCTTGTGGACAGCCTTCCCAGACGAGTTGAAGCTGTTATAGCTGCAAAGGGTGGGCCAGCCTAATATTGAACCCTACGTACTAAGACGTCATTAAAATCATTAAAATTAATGTGCGTGTAAAGGCAGGTGTGCCAATACTTTTGGTAATATAGTATATATATATATATATAGTATATATATATATATATATATATATATATATATATATATATATATATATATATATATATATATATAGACAAACTGGGTACAAGTCTAATATTTATTGATCAGGAAAACTTGATATGCCTGTGTAACAATTGCTTCTTGTTTGCACCATGACTTACCATAAAATATGTAGTTAGTTAGTAAATGGACACTGCTGCATTGTTGAGCCAACACCAAAAGCCATGTTCATCGGATGCACAGTCTAAAAATGAGTCAATACATGTTTTTTACTGCTAGTCTTGCTCAGTATTTCCATCGTTCAAATGACAGAGAGCAATTTATATGGCAGTTACAAGTGATACAAATGAATGTAAATATGCAGAGAAATAAGGATTGATGTGCAGAATAACACATACCCATATGTTTCACTGAACATTAATAGAAAAAATATGTCAAAATAAATGCTACTAACACATAGGGTATATTTCCCTTTCTAAGTAGAATGCCTGTTAAAGAGAAGCAGACAGAGGATAGCTGAGATAAATGACTGGAGATGTAGACATATCCTGTACACTTGCATAGTGTGATGATGATAGTTTGTACAATGCAAGTAGTGCAAGAAAATAGTGTTTATCCTATGTTACTTTGCTTCGGCTTTCTAAGACTTGTTAAAATAGCTTGGGTAATCAAAAATTATACAAAATTTGCTAAATTACTTAATGCAGACTTGAAGTCCTCCTTCCCCTCCCTACTCCAAGCTAACAAACTGACTCCAGACTACACTGGCCACTGTTAACGTTTTCCTCTGAAAACCAGAAGTTCAGGGAAGGAGCACTGACAGATTGAGAGCCAGCAGCATTAAAAGTTGAAATCTGCAAGTGTTGGAGTAAGCATTTCAAAAATACTTTAGTGGGGAATGTTTATTGTATTGTGCTCAGTATGTTAAGCTAGAAAATGCTGAGGGTTTAATTCTACATCAAGAGGGACCAGTCCATTTGTTACTTTAGAGGGACATTGCTGTTTATATTACATCCTCAGTCGTTATGTCTTACTGAATTAAATTCAAGGGCAAGAATGGCACCTATGTAAATAATTTACATACAAAATGTAGTCCTTGTATATATTCACTTATATTGGTAGGTGTGCCTTTGTCTTTTTACTAATAGATTGTGTTTCTAAATGGGTTTTTAGGATACCTACCGTAATTTATCCAATATATTTTTTTTTATTCTTTATTATTCCTCAGAGAAGAAAAGAGCAAACATATGTGGAACACTGATATAAAGTGACATTTTCCATCCAGGAAATATATATTTTAGGGTATGGAATCAACATGGGTGTAATCAGAAAGAAAAAGCAAGTTCATATGACAAATTGGAAATAAAGCATCAGTTTGAACACCTGCATGTCTAATATGGTGAGAAAGATTGTATCCTGTCACAGACATCTATGTTGCATACATGTATATAATGAATGGGTTCAATGCACGGTTGTGTTTGTGTGGGCGCTCTGGGTTCTCCAAGGAATTACATTTCCTTCTATGTAAGGATGGTGAAAAGAGAGGCAGGGATAAGATTAGGTGGAAGAGTACCAGGCAGGAGCTATTGAGAAGGAGGCACTCAATCCCATTGTAGACACAGAGTAGTCAAATATTATTATAGAATTCCTTTAGCCTTATGCATATGAAGTACTTGCACAATTATGAATTACAGTTTGAGTTGGTATGAAAAACAAAAAAAGAAATCTGAAACTTTAGGTCACACCAGATAATATAAATGGTTAAGCAATGCAAATCCAATGCAAGTTTAACTAAGTAGATTGGAAAAAGCTTTCACATATTGAGTGAAAGTGAACAAGACAACAATATATGCAGTTTCAGGATTTCCTTTCTCAATCACTAGGGCAAAATTCTGACCTTAATAGCACTACAAGCACTACAGAGTTAAAAGGAATGTATACAGGGCCGTCTTTAGCGCAGGGCAAACGGGACACTTGCCCAGGGCCCAATCTTTGTTGGGGGGCCCGCGCTGGCCGTGACTTGGGGCCCCGATCACAGCTTTCCAGAGCGCACAGAGGACACGGGAGGATGTATTCCTCGCTAGCCAGCTGAGAGGGGGCGGGGCCGGGAGCTCCACTGACACTCTGATCCCGCCCACGTGCGGCCTGTGTACTCGGAAAAGAGCTTCTGTAGTGAGAGCCAGTGATCGGAGTGGGAGTGTCAGTGGAGCTTCCGGCCCCGCCCCCTCTATACTGGCTGGTGAATACAGAGCTCCGGGGGCGGGGCCGGGAGCTCCAATGACACTCCCACTGCGATCACTGGCTCTCACTACAGGCGCTCTATTCCCAGTACACAGGCTGCACGTGGGTCAGTGGAGCTCCCGGCCCCGCCCCTCCCAGCTGGCTAGCGCGGAATACATCCTCCCATGTCCTCTGTGCGCTCTGCAAAGCTGTCATCGGGGCGACAATTCACAAGTGATGTGGGCCCCCCAACAAAGCATCAGTTGAGCTCCCAGCTGCTTTAGTGAGAGCAGAGAGTGGAAGCCCCGCCCACAGTCCTGAATGTATGTAGTGAGTTTGGCTGGCCAGGTATGTCCTTACAACCTTAGAATGCCCGACAGTTTAAACCCTGTGTTATTTAACTGTAAAGCTGTGCATTGTTGAAAGTCCTCTGACCATCCCCTGTATAATGTCTGCAGTCTCTGAGTGTCTCCTGCAGTATGTCCGCAGTCTCTGAGTGTCTCCTGCAGTATGTCCGCAGTCTCTGATTGTCTCCTGCAGTATGTCCGCAGTCTCTGATTGTCTCCTGCAGTATGTCCGCAGTCTCTGATTGTCTCCTGCAGTATGTCCGCAGTCTCTGATTGTCTCCTGCAGTATGTCCGCAGTCTCTGATTGTCTCCTGCAGTATGTCCGCAGTCTCTGGTAATCTCCTGCAGTATGTCCGCAGTCTCTGATTGTCTCCTGCAGTATGTCCGCAGTCTCTGATTGTCTCCTGCAGTATGTACGCAGTCTCTGATTGTCTCCTGCAGTATGTCCGCAGTCTCTGATTGTCTCCTGCAGTATGTACGCAGTCTCTGATTGTCTCCTGCAGTATGTCCGCAGTCTCTGATTGTCTCCTGCAGTATGTACGCAGTCTCTGATTGTCTCCTGCAGTATGTCCGCAGTCTCTGATTGTCTCCTGCAGTATGTCCGCAGTCTCTGATTGTCTCCTGCAGTATGTCCGCAGTCTCTGATTGTCTCCTGCAGTATGTCCGCAGTCTCTGATTGTCTCCTGCAGTATGTCCGCAGTCTCTGATTGTCTCCTGCAGTATGTCCGCAGTCTCTGATTGTCTCCTGCAGTATGTCCGCAGTCTCTGATTGTCTCCTGCAGTATGTCCGCAGTCTCTGATTGTCTCCTGCAGTATGTCCGCAGTCTCTGATTGTCTCCTGCAGTATGTCCGCAGTCTCTGATTGTCTCCTGCAGTATGTCCGCAGTCTCTGAGTGTCTCCTGCAGTATGTCCGCAGTCTCTGGTAATCTCCTGCAGTATGTACGCAGTCTCTGATTGTCTCCTGCAGTATGTCCGCAGTCTCTGATTGTCTCCTGCAGTATGTACGCAGTCTCTGATTGTCTCCTGCAGTATGTCCGCAGTTTCTGATTGTCTCCTGCAGTATGTACACAGTCTCTGAGTGTCTCCTGCAGTATGTGTATTAATGTGCCCCTTTACTTGCTCAATTATTTGGGATTGCTCAACTGCTCAGTGAGAGGTAATGATGTGCATGAACCTCTAGCAACCAATCAGCAAACAGTAGTGATCTGCGTTAATCTCTAGCAACCAATCAGTAAGTGCTAATGATGTGCTGTAACCCCTAGCAACCAATTAGTGAGCGCTAATAATGTACATTAACCTCTAGCAACCAATCAGCAAGCAGAAATTATGTGTTGTAACCTCTAGAAACCAGCCATTGAGCAGTAATGATAGGCTGTAACCTCTGGCAAACAATTGCAATCGCTGCGTGATCTGCTGCAGTAAACTGATTTTGAGTCTACCTGCTATTTTTTGTATGTCTCAGAATGGAGGGGGGCCCCAAGAAAATGTTTGCCCAGGGCCCAATCAAAATTAAAGACGGCCCTGAATGTATAGTCATTTCAATGTTTTGTCTGGAAGCCATATAAAATATCAACTATGATGTAATTGTCAATAATCTTTTCAATGAGTGATAATGTTTTAAAAACTTTTCTGCATGCATGGTCTGAAATTAAATGTTTGCATGAGAACTGACATATTTTTAAACTAATGCAGGCTCTATTTTCAGCTTTAAAGTTTAACAAGGTGCTTAGGCTTTACGGTTTACTAAATTCTATGACCAGCTCATCAAATAAAAACATTATTATGTCTTATCTCAAGAGTTGTTATCGGAAGAGTGAGAGTGTGGCACTGATAATTTCAGTCCACTATGATTTTATTTGCCCTTCCAACGACTTTGATAAATTCGCCTTTATCAAAGACGTTCACCTTTTTGCACGTAAACTCCTCTTTAAAGTGATTTATGATAAATCTCATACCAGTATTACACCTGCCCAAGATACGCATAAAACCCCCCCCCCCAACATGTCCCCACTCTAGCTGAAATACAAGCCCTTGAGGAACTGATGTCACTCTGGGAGGAGGGCTACACCGACGGTGATGACCTTTTGGATCCTGCTGATCCTGAGGCCACCGCCCTTGGTGTCTCTTTCCCCCCTCCCGCTTCCTTCAAACCCAAATCTATTTCCCTAACCTATCTACAAATCCCAACATCTGGGCTTTTGTACAACAGGTCACTAATACTATCGAAGGCCTAAATCCAAATCTCTCTTATCCCTCCAACCTTACCCCGGCCCTCACTAAAGCCATCAAATCTCTTCAAAATCATCCTGAACTGATCATCAAGCCAGCCGATAAGGGTGGCAACGTGGTGGTGATGGATGTGCCCTTTTACGAACAAATGTGTCTCGACATCCTAAACAATCGGGAGTGGTATAGACCAATTTCAAAATCACTCATCAACCATTATATATCCGAATACCAACAGTTGATATTTGGAGCCTACCAAAAGGGCATCATAGACTCCAACACATGGAAGTTTCTTAGTGTTAAAGAACCTACTACCCCTACCTTTTACTCTCTCCCCAAATTGCACAAATCCCTTGATCACCCTCCAGGCCGTCCAATTGTTTCCGGTCGACAATGTCTCACCGAATCCGCCAGTGCATTGGTCGACAAATATCTGGCACCTCACGCTGCGGCCCTGCCTTCATACATTAAGGATACCATCCATCTTCTTCGTATACTGGATGGTCAATCCTTACCCAACAACACTTGGCTAGTAGCCCTAGACGTGGAAAGTTTGTACAACATCATTCCCCATAACAGAGGCATCTCAGTGATCAGTAAGCTCATTCGAGCAAGAGGCTCCCAATACAATACATATGGGGACTTTGTCCTCGAACTATTGAAGTTTATATTAACACGTAACTACTTTATGTTCGGCTCCTCCCACTTTCTCCAGGTGCAGGGTGTGGCCATGGGGACCAAGTGTGCCCCTGCCTATGCCAACCTCTACCTGGGGGGGGTGGGAGAGGGAACTGTTTGATTCGGCCCATTCCAACCCTTACCTGTCCAGGGTGATATCCTGGTACAGGTATATTGACGACATACTGTTATTCTGGTCAGGTACCAAAGAAGAACTAGTCTCGTTTGTCCAATATCTGACCCTGAATACATTTAATCTTAGGTTCACCATGGAGTGCAGCCAGTCGCAGATCCATTTTTTGGATCTCCAGATCGGTGTGCAACCTAATGGCCAAATCTACACTGCCCTTTACCGCAAGCCCTCTTCGGGCAACACAATTTTGCACGCCCATAGTGCCCATCCTGAGCCTCTCCTCAGAAGCATCCCGTACAGCCAATACGTAAGGATAAAACGCAATTGCACCCGAGAAGAAGATTTCTTCAGGGCTGCACATGAATTGTATGATAGACTTTTGGACAGAGGCTACAGCCATTCCTTGTTGAAGAAAGCCTTCAACAAGGCTAAGAAACTCAACAGAAAAGACCTGGTTTTCCCTGACAAACCACTGGACCCTAAACAACCGACACGACTTATCACACAATTCTCTAATCAACATACCCAAATCAAGGAGATCCTGAACCAATTCTGGCCCTTACTCACATCAGATCCCACAATTGCCAAATATATCAATACATACCCTGACATCACCTATCGGCGATCTCCTTCACTCCGTGATCGACTTATTAACAGCCACCATGCTATCGACACTGCGCAGAGGCCTACTGCCACAGGTACCTACCAATGTGGCAGGTGTGACATATGTGCATTTGTCACCAATTCCCAAGTGGTAAACCTACCTGACGGTAACACACACACCATCAGACATCGTGTCACCTGTGCCACCATAGGGGTCGTATATTTGGCTCAATGCCAATGCGGCTCATACTACGTGGGCAAAACTAAGCGTCCTTTCCAGACCCGTATCCGCGATCATATCAAACCACTATACAAGAATATCACCACAACTGCCATTAATAGGCACATTGCTGCCCAGCATAACTCTGACCCCCATGTCATTTTATTCTCCGCACTTGAACACATTCCCCCACATGAAAGAGGTGGTAGTATCGACAACAAACTACTACGACTTGAAACAAAATGGATTCACACATTAAATGCTACCAATTTCCCAGGACTCAACGAATATATTAGCTTCAAACCCTTTCTTTAAACATTCACTCTGTTACGCATTATACACGTACATACCATGCATGTCTCTCCCCTTTGTCCACCCTTCAGTCAGCGTTGCCTATAGTTCCTCCTTCATCCCTCCCTGCATCTGTTCCCCCTTCCCCTGTGCCCCGCTGCCTCTCTTTCCATCTTTCTTTTCTATCTGGCTTTCCTGTTCCTTCCTCCGTCTGCCATGGCTCCATTTGCGGTCCCCTTTTACAGTTTTTTCCATGATAATTGAGATTACTACGACATTGGTATTGTTATGTATTATTTTTTCTACCCTACCAATATCTCCCATCCGACTTGATTTTTTCCAATCTCCTTTGAACTTATAACTTCTCCTTGTACCTATAGACATGAAAAGTGTGTTCGATATTGTTTTAATACATCCCTTTGATTCATTTTTTTTTCTTATGTAAGCCTATGCTACATCACTATTGTCTTTACTCCCTCACCCATTACATGTTGTATTGTTTAACCAAGACCCAGTGGTCCTCTATGCAAGATATGCACTTTGTGGCTGGACACTCTGTACTGACACACAGGCACTTCCCACTATCCCCAGTGACCCCTGTGGATTATTGGGCAGTCTGGGTTTTGTCCCCCCACCCTGTGTCTCAGTCCACTGTTTTTCATGCGCTCGTTGTGCCCCACGGTCGGACTGCACTCGTTTTCTGACATCTCGGCGCCCTCTGGGTTGGGGGGAGGCGGGTGGGGTGACGGTTGGTCGCGGCGCTGGCTCCCCTCTGGGGGGGCTGCTACGCTAGCGCTGTTCATGTCTGTACGGACGCCCAGGGCAGACTTCTGTCTGCCCCTGGGTGTCCGCGCCGGCCTCAGACTCTCTGGCTCCTTGGTTTCCATCGGCTGCAGGGAGGAGGCGGCGCCTTGGCACCTCCCAGTCCAAGGCGGTCCGCTCCTCCATTCGCCCCATGATCCGTCTGTTCTGAGCATGCGCGCGCGGTGCATGATGGAACATGTAGTTCCGAGGCACCGCGTAGTGCGCAGGCGCGGATGCCCCTCGCTCGGCGTCCGCACACCTGATCACTATCTGATCAGGTGTGGGGGGTATATATGTAACCGGCCAGTCCCTCAGTTCCTTGTTGGACGAGGGACGTGCCTGTACTCGCTCTGCACACAGTAAGAAGGTAATCTTTGTCTCTTATGACATCTCAACCACGGTTTCCCAGCATATTACTTACCACATTTCTAAACGTTTTACAGGAGCCACCTTGGACTGGCTACTTACTCTGTTGGTTAGCATTGATTCTCCTAAGCAACAGTGTCTGCGATATGGCGGACTAGGTAATATGCTCTCAGTCTTCTTAATAGCCCTGCCTTTGCCCATTTAAATCTCTATGTCCTAACTTCTCGTTTTCCACCTCTACTCTTTATAGGACATGCTGCTATTTCTGCCCCTTGTTTAAAAAGCCAACTTAAAACTCTTGGGTTGGGCATTTCATGCCACTGACTGCACTGCTAGGAGATTTCTACCTATAGCTTACCTCTTTAAGTAAGTACCGTCCTTACTTGCGTACAAGTTATAATTTACCATCCGCAACATCTCTAACGCTATCCACTCCTCTACTTAGGCTCCTTTTCTACTGATAGCAGACCTCGTTTACCTTGGCAACTTCTTTGCTGTGTGCACGTACCTACTCACAGGCTCTTTGTTACCATTCCATTCTACTGTTTTTAAACGAACATGTAAGTGCGCAATTTCCTTAGAGATACAGATACACTGACTCATATATATATTTTACATATCTTCTTTAGCATAATGCACTGACGTGCAACTGTCTTCTCTAGGATATCATGGATAAAGTGTACCATTACTCATTCATTGCTTTTACATTCCTTTGCCAGGTCTACTGTATGCCCCCTGCAGGCATAATATACGGCGCGGCCTGCTCGCTCCCCTGTGGTGACGCCCCCGGGCGACCTTCCCTCCTTTTCCCCCCCCCTTCCCTCTCTTCCTTTCCCTCTGGACGTCGACGTCCCAGGTACGTTTGCATCACCGGAGCTCAGTGGAGCCAGTGAGTCGCATGACTGTTCAGCCACAGCATTAACTTTTTCTTGTGCATATGAAGTACCGTATTGCTAAATATTTTGTTTACATGATGTTTTTTATTTTCATTATACAGAATTATTTTACATATTCACTTTCTGAGCTCTTGTTCCCTGAAGAAGCCAATGTCTTGGCGAAACATGTAGGAAATCGAGCCCCCCCTTTCTTCGACGGCCACTTCCATCTGGCCTATCCCATCATTCCTTGGGTCACATACAGTACATGTACTTATATATCTCTCTTTTTTTAAAACATGAATTGTTTGTAATGTATTTTTTACCTATGTAAGACTATTAATAAACTTTGTAATTTTTTGTCTTTTACATTCTCTATTACTCGTTATTCTTTTCTATACCTTCTGACCCTAGCACCGTTATAATCCCTCGCCCACATACCCAATAGTTTTATGATTTTATTTGTAACCTGCAGTGGCGGCCCGTCCATAGGGGGCGCACGGACACCACCCCCTCAAAGCTAGTCCCAAAAAATAAAAAACAAACAAAAAATAAGGTCCTTAAATAAAAACAAAAAAAGGTCCTTTAAATGCACTGTGTACAGGTTCTGGACACAGTGCACTATGGGCAGCGTGACGTCTATGCAATCACGTGATTGCAGGTGAGATGCTTCATTTGCCTGCTTTTGGGAGTCCTTGTGGTGGAAAGCAATGAGCCTGAACACTCCCATCTTGCAGTCATTCTCCTTGCTGTGGGGCTTTCTATTGGCACCACTGTAGGACATGGGCGGTGCTTTCCTCAGAGCCGCAGCATCACTTCCAGCTTCTCTGTGCCAGTGCAAAACCGAAAGTGACGCTGCGGCACCGTTGATGGAACGCATAGTCCGAGCAGCGCCTTCTTTCACAATCTCTTTGCCGGATTGGTAGGTTCAGAGAAATGTAAAATAAATGAAAGAGAATAAAATATTGTCTTTAATTATTTATATTGATATATTTGTTTCAAAGGCTTTACCAGGTTAAGGATGGAAAATACAGTATCTAGCAGTGGAGTGGATGCAGACCAATCATATGAATACAGTGAGGCTGCATATGATGTGCACAGTGAGGCTGCAATAGATGGGCACAGTGAGGCTGCATTTGATGGGCACAGTGAGCCTGCATTTTATGGGCACAGTGAGGCTGCAATTGATGGGCACAATAAGGTTGCAAATGATGGGCACAGTGAGGCTGCATATGACATGCACAGTGAGGCTAAATGTGATGTGCACCATGAGGCTGCATTTGATGGGCACAGTGAGGCTGCATTTGATGAGCACAGTGAGGCTACATTTGATTGGCACAGTGAACCTGCATTTGATGGGCACAGTGAGGATGCATTTGATGTGCACAGTGAGGCTGCAATTGATGGGCACAGTGAGGCTGCATATGATGGGCACAGTGAGGCTGCAATTTATGGACACAGTGAGGCTGCAATTGATGGGCACAGAAAAGCTGCATTTGACGGGCACAGTGAGGCTGCATATGATGTGCACCATGAGGCTGCATTTGATGGGGACAGTGAGGCTGCATTTGATGTGCACAATGAGGCTGCAATTGATTGGCCCAGTGAGTCTGCATTTGATAGGCACAGTGAGTCTGCATTTGATGGGCACAGTGAGGCTGCAATTGATGGGCAAGGTGAGGCTGCAATTGATGGGCACAGTGAGGCTGCAATTGATGGGCACAGTGAGGCCACATGTGATGTGCACAGTGAGGCCGCAATTAATGGGCACAGTGAGGCTGTATTTAATGGACACAGTGATTCTGCATTTGACGGGCACAGTGAGGCTGCAATTGATGGGCACAGTGAGGCTGCAATTGATGGACACAGTGAGGCTGCAATTGATGGGCACAGTAAGGCTGCATATGACGGGCACAGTGAGGCTATGTATTATGTACACAGTGAAGCTGCCTTTGATGGGCACAGTGAGGCTGCATTTGATGGGCACAGTGAGCCTGCATTTGAGGGGCATGGTGAGACTGCAATTGATGTTTACAGTGAGGCTGCAATTGATGGGCAGTGAGGCTGCATTTGATGGGCACAGTGAGGCTGCAATTGATGGGCACAGTGAGCCTGCATTTTATGGGCACAGTGAGGCTGCAATTGATGGGCACATTGAGGCTGCAATTGATGAACACAGTGAGCCTGCATTTGATGGGCACAGTGAGGCTTCAATTGATGGGCACAGTGAGGCTGCATTTGATGGGCACAGTGAGGCTGCAATTGATGGGCACAGTGACCCTGCATTTTGATGGGCACAGTGAGGCTGCAATTGATGGGCACAGTGAGCCTGCATTTGATGGGCACAGTGAGCCTGCATTTGATGGGCACTGTAAGCCTGCATTTGATGGGCACAGTGAGGCTGCAATTGATGGGCACAGTGAGCCAGCATTTGATAGGCACAGTGAGGCTGCATTTGATGGGCACAGTGAGGCTGAAATTGATGGGCACAGTGAGCCTGCAATTGATGGGCACAGTGAGCCTGCATTTGATGGCCACAGTGAGGCTGCAATTGATGGGCACAGTGAGGCTGCATTCGATGTTTAGTGATTTAAAAAAAAATCACGGATTCATGGTACATTTATAGTGTTCTTTAACAGTTGACTTTAACATTAACATTTTCAATATTTTATCTAGCTATAATGATGCGTAAACCTCTCTTCTTTTAGGCTATGCTTTGCCTAATAAATTTGTTTTAAATCCTTCAAGATGTGTTGGTATGTACTGGGTGTGTCATCTTCAGGTGTGCAAAGAAAGCACAAAACAATTCTGTGCCTCCTCAGGTTAGCACTACATATTTATTAAATTTGAAGCAAAGATAAAAAGCCAATGTGTTTCAGGGGCTCACAATCCCCCTTCATTAGGGCAGGAACAGTTGGTAAGAAGGGAGACATATTGATTGCAAACTGCAATTTGATTTGTAGCTTGATTTGCAAACTACAAATATTTAGGGTGCCCCTGTCACCAGCTTAAAAAATTGCAGAAAAAAGGACAAAAAAAAAACAAGTGTTTAAAATGCTTACTTGCAGTGTTTTTCCTTTCCATAAATGAATATGCAATGTGCCTTTGAGCTTGCTAGAAAAATGTAAGTGTCTAATTACATTCTCTGTTGGCTTAACTCCTTCACACCTTCCCTCACCTACCTACATAACATTTTATGTAGCTGCTAGGAGAGTAGTGAGGGGGAATACCATACAGTGTTGCCCTACTAGGATGTCTGGCATCACATCTAAGATGCCCAGAAGCAGTCTCAGGGATTTTGCTGAAAAAATGGTCTGCTGACTGGCCCTCCTTTAACTGCTTGCCGACCAGCCGCCGTCATTATACTGCAGCAGGTCGGCACGATCCCGCAAACCGTCGTAGCTATACATCGGCTCATGGAGTCGGAATAGCAGGCACGCGCGCTCGCCCGCTGCACAGCGGGGTTGCCAATGCCCGTGGCTGACGGTCACGATGACCACTGGCTACAAGCGATCGTGAGCAAGAGAGACAGAACAGGGACGAGTGTGTGTAAACACACACTTCCCTGTTCTGTTCTGAGAGGAGTGACAGATCGTGTGTTCCTATTAGCTAGGAACGACGATCCGTCACTTCCTCTAATCAGTCCCCTCCCCCTACAGTTAGAATCACCTCCCAGGGAACACAATTAACCCCCTTGATCGCCCCCTAGTGTTAACCCCTTCACTGCCAGTGACATTTTTTACAGTAATCAATGCATTTTTATAGCACTGATCGCTATATAAATGTCAATGGTCCCAAAAATGTGTCAAAATTGTCCGACCTGTCCGCCATAATGTCGCAGTCATGATAAAAATCGCAGATCGCCGTCATTACTAGTAAAAAAATAATAAGAATAAAAATGCTATAAATCTATCCCCTATTTTGTAGACGCTCTAACTTTTGCTCAAACCAATCAATATACGCTTATTGCAATTTTTTTTACCAAAAATAAGTAGAAGAATACATATTGGCCTAAACTGAGAAAGAATTTACTTTTTTTTAAAAATGGGGATATTTAATATAGAAAAAGTACAAAATATTGTGTTTTTTTCAAAATTGTCGCTCTTTTTTTGTTAATAGTGCAAAAAATAAAAATTGCAGAGGCAATCAATTACCACAAAAAAAAGCTCTATTTGTGGGAAAAAAAGGACGTCAATTTTGTATGGGTGCAATGTCGCACTGTAAAAAATGGCCCAGTCATTCAGTAGCCAAATCTTCCGGGGCTGAAATGGTTAAGCTTCGTATACACTGCTGGCGCGGGGGTTGGACATTAACACGGGGAACACCCCCCAACCCCGCAGGAGATGGACATTAACATGGGAGCACTGGGTACACCCCCCTCTGCCTCGGGAGGTGGACATTAACACGAGGAATACCCACCCCGTTGCCACGGGACACTAATGGCCTTCTTACCTCTGTCCTGCCCAGACTCTGATCTCCCCTCCCCAAGCCGGGGAGTGCTGGATGGCTGAGCCAAATGCTGGATGGTGAGCCATCCCTGGAGTGGTGGCTGGTGGGTCAATTGGTCTTCCCGTTGCTTCTCTCCTGGCTGCGCGTCTCCTCCCTCCTCCTCCCCCTTGGTCAATATCACTGCTTCCTGATTGGCTGAGAGGAGAATCAGTGTCAAAATAGTGAATAATTATTGGCTATTCTCACGCAACTGGGTGGGCTCGGAACGCAGTGCTCTGCGCCCCAAGCCCACCCTTTTTTGAAGCCTATTAGAGCCTCTGGCTCCAATCACGAGCATCAAACCCCCCCCATTGGATTCTATGGTCCAGCGCCCTGTATGTAGATCAAGAGGCTGGACACGTTGATGGGCTGCGGAGCCCGTGCGCCTCTAATGGACGGGCCGCCACTTATCATACGATTGCTTTGAAAGCTGTATTTTTCGTCCAATTTTCTGATCATGTGTACTAGGCATAAGCTATTGCATCTCTAAATACTGTATCCGGATACTTAATTGGCAGGAGAAGAGCATCTGTAGTCTCACTTTACTGTTGCTGCTCTGTGTGTGTTTGTCACAAAAGACTTCTACACAGATACAGCCAGCAGAAGGCTCTCTTTCTGCGAGTCGAGCAGCACTGATTCAGACCATAACCAACCTGAGTGTAGTGGGAGCAGTGAGCGGGACATCATTATCTGGAAGCAGGGGAAGCAGAGTTGACGCTATTCTTGAGCCTTTGATTGTGACCTGGACCGTGTGGAGCCTGCTGTACAGTAAAGAGTCACACGCTGAGGATACCACCAGAGAGAAAGAGATACGCCCTTGGTGCCTGGCACTGGGACAGGTCTGTGTCATTTTCTGGTGTATATTTGTCTCTATGTTTGGGGGTCTTTATACATAGTGCTAGTTCACACCAGACGCAGTTCCGTTCAGTTCCGTGTGCTTTTCTTCTGCACTAAAAATGCATGTACAGTGTTTTCCATGTATTCCAATGGCTCTAGTTCACACCATGCAGTCAGTTTCTGGTGCAGAAACTGACCGGAAACTGACTGCATGGTGTGAACTAGAGCCATTGGAATAAATGGAAAACACTGTACATGCATTTTGTGCAGAAAAAAAGCACACAAAACTGCACGGAACTGCATCTGGTGTGAAATGGTCCATACAGGTTTCTGCACCTATATCCTCAGCCCAACCAGGTGTGTCAGAATATAGAGCTGTTAGCACAGTCATGGGAACAAGAACAGAGGACCTGACATGTCAAGTGGTTAATATTTCAATACAATGACAAAATGTGGAAGAGCAAACATGTAAAAATTTGAAACTTACATCAAATTTTACTTTCTGCCAAGCACTGCAATAATAACTCAAAATATGTGTGTGTTCAATTAAACTTCAAAATACAATGTCATTGAGACATATGTGAGGTGAGATCACAATGCTGTAGATCACACGGAGACATTGCACAAGTCATCTTTTAAATCGCTTTGACTAAATAACCAGCCACAACAAAAAAATCTTCAGCTTTGACCCTATAAAAATGGAAAATTGTATCAAATACTTAGCATAATTTTCTTTTCCTGACGCCAAGACATGACAGCATACATATGATATAGGGGTAGAGCTATATCATATGTATGCTGCAATGTCTGGCGTCAGGAAAACCCAACTTCCTCCTTCCATTGTCTGCCTCCTGTTCACTCAGTACACACATGTACCTAATCCTCCTTGGCTTGTTGCATGTGTTTTCACATGGGTTTCTGAACTCCCATGCAAGCATGTTCAAGTGTAGGTATTGGCGTGCCCACTTCTGATTTCTCATTGGTCAGCCGTTCTATATGCAAGATGGTTTTTGCATGAGCCCAGCGCATATTGCAGTGCTTGTCTGGTCACTCTGTGGATGCTATTCATCTCTTCCTGACTCCTGGGCAGTTCTACTTGACCTTAGTTTTACAATTCTGCATGGCTTGCTCTTACCTCTGACTCAGAAGGCATAGAGAACCCCCCCCCACACACACTCAGCTGAGAGCAATGGAGGGGGTAACCATGCATTTTTCAGAGTTAAAAGCTGGGCATATAGACAGGGAATCGAGCTTTCCATACCTATATGCACATTCTGCCTGTGTAATGTATTCAGTGCAGGGGCAGAAAGAGACTTGTAAGCTATCTGGCAGGTTGCTGACAGTCAGTCCATATCCCAAAAATCAGGTCCAATCTAGTGGGGATGTCCACAGTTTTCTAAATATTGAAACTGCTGTTATCCCTTTGTAATTAGGTGGGGAACCCATGTGAGTTTCTACATTACTCTCCAAAAGAAACTGGTGTGGGTGGTGCAGGTAGACCTGAAATAGGTCTTTCTGCTTTGTTGATGCGGCATATGCCACTTATGCCAGCTTCCTGCACTATAATAATGGGGCAGGAAACTCTGTTAATTCCCACTTATATGTCCATTACATTTTTTATCAAGAAAAACATCAATGTAAAGTAAAAACATATACATACCTAATTAGGCATTGTATTATTTAACACTATATTGATTATGTTTAATTAGAATGTATTTCATAAGTACACAGTTTTTTGTGCTGTTGTAGTTCAGTTGAGGATCCTAAAGAATTTGAAAAAGGTTTTCAGCCCAATGGAACATCATGAGAATTAGAAAAAAAAAACATAAAGGTCAGGACTTTAAAAATACAATGCGCTTTTCATAACCTGAAGGCTGAGTATATCTGTCTGCAGCAACAAGTGAAAGGTCACTTCAAGACTCTTGACAGCACACAGACCTTGGTGTCATCTCAACAATCCCCTAGGGAGGGATTTTTATGCAGAAAAATAGATTCAAATTGCATCATTCATTCTTTCGCAGGCTTGTAACACCTTGAAAATAAATAGAATGTCTTCAAAGTGTATTTCTGATATGCCATGTAAATGAATCTGCTGATCGGAGACAAGCAGGGGCTCTGTAACATTTGCCCCTCACTTGTTTAAATACAACAACTTATAGGAAACCTGTTCTGAAAAAAATGTGTAGACTGCTATTGCTGAATCTTGACTTTGGACTTTTTTTTTTCTGAATAACTGACCTAGAACAAGTGTGCAGATGAGGAAAACTAACTTTTAACTGACTTCATTAGCAGCATTGCTTGTTCCATAAAAGTGTTGAACCAAGGGACAGCAAGTGATCTAGCATTCACAATGGCAACCCCTGTACATGTTTTCTTTATAGCTTGTTATTTCTATATTTTGTTCAATATAATTATTTTTAAAAACTCCAATGACCCCTTATCTGCAAGTATAGGGTCCAATCACATCCACACCCCCATACTGCATGTACTGTGTCACGCTGTCACACATACCCCTAGCCCAGGTGATCAGACACTATAGCTGGCTTCTGTATTCTTCACCTATAGCTGCCCCCTTTCCCATAAGGCAAGCAGACCTATCAGTATTTGGTTGCCCCCAGGACTTATACACAATGCTATAGTGCCTTGCTACCATGCCGGGGCAGGCACAAACTGAGCACAGCAAACAGGTACTTGTGGTTGACATACAGGCAGAGTGGTTCAATTGCAGTCACGATAAAAATTACTGATCACCACCATTACTAGTAAAAAAAATATATATATTTATAAAAATGCCATAAAACTATCTCCTATTTTGTAGACGCTATAACTTTTGCGCAAACAAATATACGCTTATTGCGATTTTTTTTACCAAAAATATGTAGAATATGTATCGGCCTAAACTGAGGAAAAAAAATTTTTTTTTAGATATTTTTTGGAGATATTTATTATAGCAAAAAGTAAAAAGTATTGAGTTTTTTTCAAAATTGTCGCTCTTTTTTTGTTTATAGCGCAAAAAATAAAAACTGTAGAGGTGATCAAATACCATCAAAAGAAAGCTCTATTTGTGGGGAAAAAAGAACGTCAATTTTGTTTGGGAGCTACGTCGCACGACCGCGCAATTGTCAGTTAAAGAGACGCAGTGCCGAATCGCAAAAACTGCTCTGGTCTTTGGCCAGCCAAATGGTCCGTGTTGAAGCGGTTAACCACTTACGGACCGCCTGCCGTCATTATACGTCGGTACTTTGAAGAGGAATATCATTGCTATGGCAGCAGGTAGCTGCCATAACTACAGTATCCTCTTCTTCAGCAGGCGGTTTGCTTTCAGATAAAAGTGGTCTCTGTGGCAGATTCGCCGCGAGATCACTTTTATCGGCGGTGGGAGAGGGCCCCCCCTCCCGCTACACTCCTTGGCCCTTCGCCGCTTACCAGAGCCGTCAGTAGCGGCGGAGGCGAACGGGTTCTTCTTCCTGTTCAGTATGGAGATGAGTGAGGGGAAGATGGCCCCCACCTATCTCCATACCATTGCAGGGACGGAAGCGACGTCAAAATGTCACTTCCGTCCATAGCTATTAAAGAGACTTTTTTTTTTTTCAAACAACATTTTTTTCTTTTTTTTTTTATTGAAATTTAGTTTTAAATATGAGATCTGAGGTCTTTTTGACCCCAGATCTCATATTTAAGAGGTCCTGTTATACTTTTTTTCTATTACAAGGGATATTTACATTCCTTGTAATAGGAATAAAAGTGACACAATTTTTTTTTAAAGAACAGTGTAAAAATGAAAAATAAAAAGGTAAAATAAATAAGAAAAAAAGACATTTTAAACACGCCCCATCCCGCCGAGCTTGCGTGCAGAAGCAAACGCATACGTGAGTAGCACCTGCATATGAAAACGGTGAGCGAGAACAATAATTCTAGACCTCCTCTGTAACTCAAAACATGCAACGAGTGTTAATTTTAGTCTTAGGACTAAAATGGCATTTTAGTTTTAGACCCATTTTAGTCTTCTGCAATTGTTTTAGTTTTATTCGTATTTAGTCGACTAAATCTCCAGTACATTTTAGTCGGCTAAAATGTCCTATGTTTTAGTCGACTGAAATCTCCAGTACATTTCAGTAATTGCAATTTAGTTTTAGTCATAGTCTTTTGACTAAAATGGCATTTTAGTTTTAGTCTCATTTTAATCTTTTGACTAAAATGGCTTTTAGTTTTAGTCGTATTTTAGTCTACTAAAATAGTATTCATTTAGTCGACTAAAATGTTTTAGTCATTTTAGTCGACTAAAATGTTTTAGTTGACTAAATTAACACTGCATGCAACCTATTGAATTTTTTAAACGTCGCCTATGGAGATTTTTAAGGGTAAAAGTTTGTCGCCATTCCACAAGCGGGCGCAATTTTGAAGTGTGACATGTTGGGTATTAATTTACTCAGCGTAACATTATCTTTCACAATATAAAAAAAAAATTGGGCTAACTTTACTGTTGTCTTATTTTTTTTTAATCAAAAAAGTGTATTTTTTTCCAAAATAAGTGCGCTTGTAAGACCGCTGCGCAAATACGGTGTGACAAAGTATTGCAACAACCGCCATTTTATTCTCTAGGGTAGTGGAAAAATATATATATAATGTTTGGGGGTTCTAAGTAATTTTCTAGCAAAAAAAAATGTTTTTAACGTGTAAACACCAAATTTGAGAAAGAGGCTCGGTCTTTAAGTGGTTAAAAAATAAATAAAATTGAAGACAGTTTTGCCGACTTTCAGACAGAACTGTAATATATTATATGCTGGCCATGCAAAAACAATGTCTGCCTTCAAAAGAAAAATGTCATTTTAGGAACGTTCGTTCAATTTTCTAATTGTTAGTGGGGTCAAATCTATGTTCTTTTCAACCACAGTGATGGGAAAATTTGAAGGAGCAGAATAGAAAACTTCTTGGTCAAAGGAATTTTCAGACAGTGTACTGTATATACTCGAGTATAAGCCAAGTTTTTCAGGCACATTTTTTTGTGCTGAAAAAGCCCCCTCAGCTTATACTCAGGTCACTGTGCCCATCTGCAGCCTCATGCGCCTGATCTCCCTGCGCTGTGACATGCAGTGTAGTTGGCGGCCGTGCAGTGTAACAAAGCCCCGCCTTCTCCTCGTCCTCGTTATGATAGGCGGAACACTGACTCACTGCTGGGAAACTGAATCAGTGTTCCGTCACGGACGAGGACAATAAGGAGGCGGGGCTTTGTTACACTGGACGGCTGCCGAATAGACTGCATGTCACAGCGCCAGTGTTCAGGAGATCAGGTACATGTGGCTGCAGATGGACACAGTGAGGCAGGGAGATGGCACAGTGAGGCATGCAGATGGCACAGTGAGGCATGCAGATGGCACAGTGGGGCATGCAGATGGCACAGTGAGGCATGCAGATGGCACAGTGGGGCATGCAGATGGCACAGTGAGGCATGCAGGTGGCACAGTGAGGCATAAAGATGGCAGAGTAAGGCATGGAGATGGCACAGTGGGGCATGCAGATGGCACAGTGGGGCATGCAGATGGCACAGTGAGGCTGCAAATGGGCACAGTGAGGCTGCAGATGGGCATTGTTGATCCTCTTTTCCACTTACAGTAGCTGCTGAGTTTCCCACCCTAGGCTTATACTTGAGTCAGTTTTTTGTGGTAAAATTAGGTGCCTTGGCTTATATTCGGGTCGGCATATACTCGAGTATATACGGTATGTGGTTTTCATTCAGAAATTACATTGATTTTAAAACTGAATGTTAAAAGCAAGTGACATTTTCAAATGACATTCTTTCGTTCAGCGAATGTACAAAGATTTTTCGTATGAATATTCTCGTTTGAAAATCGCTACGTTTATGGCCAGCATAAGGCTCAGTTCACACCCATGCAGTTTGCTTTTTATCCATTTCTACAGTGGTTTTTGCATTTTTGCACACGCGATTTGCGTTTTTTTTGCACTTTTTTCATGAATTTTTTTTGGCCAATTTGTTTGGCAGATTAAAACACGCAAATCGCTGCAAAAATTCACTACATGCTTTTCTGCAGCTTCGCCATTGAAGTCTATTGGACCAAAAAAAAGCACTGTTTTGCATTGAAAAAAGTCCTTGACCCTTTCCAAATACGCAGCGGCTGAAAAAAGCATAGATGTGAATGTGTCCCATGGGAAACCATGAAAATGAACTGTAGTGCATTTCTGCAAAAAGCACCAAAAAACGCTTATTTGTGAACCAGGCCTAAGAGGTTTAGTAGTAGAAGCTGCAGCAGCATGCTTTTTTTTTTGTATCACCTGTCATCATGGGGTTAAAAAAAACTAGAATTAGCCCTTTATAGTAAAAAAAGATCAGATAATCACTACTATAAGGGGTTAATTTATACTGTAATACAGTAAAAGTAATAATATATATTACTTATATCATAGATATACCCACCCAGAAGTAGGATATTTGGGCATTATAAGTAGGAGTCAGACATGAATCTATATGAAGGGTGGAAGGGAGTAATACATCTTCTATATTAGAGTAGTACTAAAAGCTGAGACTTTTTTTTCATGGATATGATTATTTTAAATATAATGCACAATACTGGTAAAAGTTTACTTTAAATGTAAATGTAATGCCTGCTATTACCTCCAGTCTATCAGCCTCCACCTTCTCTGAGTTCAGATGCTGATCTTCCCTGCACAGAGTATTTAAAGTGATTTTTTTTTAAACAACAAACATGTTATACTTACCTGCTCTGTGTAATAGTTTTGCACAGAGCAGCACTGATTCTCCTCTTCTCGGGTCCCCAATAGCAAGCTGAAAAGTGTAATATGGAGTGCCCCAATAGCAAGGTAAAAAAACTTCTGCCTTTAGAACCACTCACTTCCTGCCCAGGACTACATGTCCCATGAGGTACTGCTCCTCACACCATTTACAAGTTCTCAGGCACTTACTGACATGTATGGATGCTGTACTGAGCTGTATGTGTGCTGCACTGTGTCTTCTGACATGTATGGATGGTGTACTAAGCTGTATGTGTGCTGAACTGTATCTCCTGATATGTAAACAAATAATGCATTCTGTATGCAGGTCACCCAATCGGCTGGCTGATTAATCGATTAGGAAAATAGTTGACAACTATTTTTCTAATCGATTAGTTGTCGAATAATCGATTAGTTGTTTCGGCCCAAAACATTATGATAAGATCAAGTTGAGTTGGTAAGGGGGGAGTGACATCATATAGGATATGTGATTTTTATGTAGCATAGTAAAATAGTAAAATGCTAACGCTCAAATCATTTGCATTTTACTTTCGGAGATCCTTATTTCCCTTTCAACACTATATTGCAGTGCATGCAGGGAAACATTCAGTTTGTGTAAATTGGTAGCATAACATAAGATAAGATCAAGTTGGATTGATGAGGGCACATATTAGCACAAAAGCAACTTTTTCACAAGTTTCCAGTCCAAATGACATTGCTTGCCTTTACTTACAAGAGCATTTAATGCTTATTAACCGGTTCCCGCTGGCTCACGCAGATTTACTGCAGCCGAATGGCTCTCCTGGGCGAAATCCCATCTGGGTAAGTCCTTCCATTTATCGGCCACTAGAGGGCAAGCGCACCCGCTGCAGGGCGGGGGACTCGATGCGCGTGGCTGGCAGGCGCGATTGCGTGCACAAGAAACAGCACAGGGATTTGTGTGTGTAAACACACAAATCCCTGTGCTGTCAGGGGAGAGGAGACATATTGTTTGTTCCTACTAAGTAGGCACAACGACAAGTCTCCTCCCCCAGTCAGTCCTGTCCATATACAGTTAGAACACACTGAATGAACAGACATTTAACCCCTTGATCTTCCCCTAGTGTTAACCCCTTTACTGCCAGTCACATTTACACAGTAATCAGTGCATTTTTATAGCACTGATCGCTGTATAAATGTCAATGGTCCCGAAAATGTGCCAAAAGTGTCCGATCTGTCTGTCGCAATGTCGCAGTACCGCTAAAAATCGCAGATCACCGCCATTTCTATAGTTTGTAGTCACTATAACTTTTGCGCAAACCATTCAATATAAGCTTATTGTGATTTTTTATTACCAAAAATATGTAGAAGAATATATATTCGCCTAAACTGATGAAGAAATTCATTTTTTAAAAAAAATTTGGGGATATTTATTATAGCAAAAAATATTGTTTTTTTTTTCAAAATTGTCGCACTTTTTTGTTTATAGCGCAAAAAATAAAAACCACAGAGGTGATCAAATACCACCAAAAGAAAGCTCTGTTTGTGGGAAAAAAGGGACGCAAATTTCGTGGGTACAACATTGCATGACCGCGCAATTGTCATTTAAACGACGCAGTGCCATATTGTAAAAAGTGCTCTGGTCGGGAAGGGGGTAAAATCTTCCGGGGCTGAAGTGGTTAAATCATTTTTTCTTTCTTTTCATTTTTTTTACACTTTTTAACCCCTATTAGGGCTTTAGATCTGGTCTGTGTTAGAAAAAATACTCTGGGGAAGACAAGGGTAAGGTGACCAGATTTTTAAAATGAAATCCGGGGACATATTTTTTAATTTTTTATTGGCAAATGATAATGGTATTTTAGAAGTATATTTTCCTCAAATTAAGGTATATATGCAGTGTATGTGGTATGTGTTTATGGAATGATTGTATGATATATACATTATTTCTCACATTTCATCCATGAGATAAAAAAAAAAAAAGATACTTAGAATTTTTTGAGATATGACTACCAAACGTTATGAAGATGAGATAGAGTGCAGAGTTCCGGAGTGCACTACTTACAGAATGCAGAGTTCAGGAGTGTGGTACATAAAGAATGAAGGGCTAAGGAGCACGCTACATAAAAAATGCAGGGCTAAGGAGTGCGCTACATAAAGAATGCCGGGCTCAGCAGTGCGCTACATAAAGACTACAGGGTTTAGCTGTGCCCATCTATGCAGCCTCACCAGTGCCCATTAATGCAGCCTCACCAGTACCCAGCAATGCAGCCTCACCAGTGCCCAGCAAAGCAGCCTCACCAGCACCCATCTATGCAGCCTCACCAGTGCCCATCTATGCAGCCTCACCAGTGTCCATCTATGCAGCTTCACCAGTGCCTATCTATGCAGCCTCACCAGCGCCCATCTATGCAACCTCACCAGTGCCCATCTAGGCAGCCTCACCAGTGCCCAGCAATGCAGCCTTACCAGTGCCCAGCAATGCAGCCTCACCAGTGCCCAGCAATGCAGCCTCACCAGTGCCCAGCAATGCAGCCTCACCAGCACCCATCTATGCAGCCTCACCAGTGCCCATCTATGCAGCCTCACCAGTGTCCATCTATGCAGCCTCACCAGTGCCTATCTATGCAGCCTCACCAGTACCCATCAATGCAGTCTCACCAGTGCTCAGTAATGCAGCCTCACTAGTGCCCAGCAATTCAGCCTCATCAGTGCCCAGTAATGCAGCCTCATCAGTGCCCATCTATGCAGCCTCACCAGTTCCCATCAATGCAGCCTCACCAGTGCCCAGCTAGGCAGCCTCACAAGTGCCCAGCTAGGCAACCTCACCAGCACCTGTCTATGCAGCCTCACCAGTGCCCATCTATGCAACCTCACCAGTGCCCATCTAGGCAGCCTTACCAGTGCCCATCTAGGCAGCCTGACCAGTGCCCATCTATGCAGCCTCACCAGTGCCCATCTATGCAGCCTCACCAGTGCCCAGCAATGCAGCCTCACAAGTGCCCAGCAATGCAGCCTCACCAGCGCCCAGCAATGCAGCATCATCAGCGCCCATCTATGCAGCCTCACCAGTGCCCAGCAATGCAGCCTCACCAGTGCCCATCTAAGCAGCCTCACCAGTGCCCATTTAGGCAGCCTCACGAGTGCCCATCTATGCAGCCTCACCAGTGCCCATCTAATCAGCCTCACCAGTGCCCATCTATGTGGCCTCACTAGTGCCCAGCAATGCAGCCTCACCAGTGCACAGCAATGCAGCCTCACCAGTGCCTATCAATGCACCCTCACCAGTGCCCATCTATGCATCCTCACCAGTGCCCATCTATACAGCCTCACCAGTGCCATCTATGCAGCCTCACCAGTGCCCATCTATGAAGCCTCACCAGTGCCCATCAATGCAGCTTCACCTGTGCCCTTCCAATGCAGCCTCACCAGTACAGAGATCAGAGAGAAGAGAGGAAGAGGAGATCATTACGCAGACCGCCATTGCCTGCTGTGACAGCTTTAATTTAAATCGCCGGGAGCCCGCCGTCTCACAAGTCCCGCCTCCTGGATTGGCTTCTACCTATGATAGACAGCATATGTCCCGGCACTGGACAAGTGTGCTGTCTTTTAAAGGAGCCAAACCAGGAGGCGGGACTTTGTGTGACGGCGGGCGCCCAGCGATTCAAATTAAAGCTGTCACAGTGGGCGATGCTGGCCTGACACCCCCCTGTGTGAGGCACCTGGGCTGGGGCAGAGCACCCCTGTTGGTATACCACTGGCTTCGGCACCCCCCTTCTGCCTTAATGCCCGCCCAGGATCTGCCCTGCACCTAGCGCCGCCCCTGCAATCCGGGGACAAAACCCCAGTCCCCGGACCGAGGACACTGTCCCCAGAGCCAGTCTGTCCCCGGAAACCGAGTGCGTCTGGTCACCCTAGACAAGGGGGCAGTTGGGCTTATTTAACCTATAAATATAGTTATTATTTAAAGGGATTCTGCCAGTAAACTAAAAGTGCCAATAAATATATCTTTGTGAAGAAATAAGAAATTACTCATACGCTGGACACATCCAGCGACCAGAAGATCGACACTCCCTGAAGCGTCCATTTTTTTAAAAGATTCAGCTGGCAGTTTATCTTTGGTAATGTGGCTTTCAGTAGCATGGCTAGCAGAAGAGGTAATTATTTACTTTTCAGGGACATCTTTTATTGGCACATTCAATTTAGCGATAGTGTCGCTTTAAGTGGGCAATTAGATATGCCTAGCAGCTGGACACTTTTCACTATAAGAAATGATTTAAAAAATTATTGTGAACAAACATCTTCCTGTTTAGCAGGAAGATGTTTGTTCATTGGTCTTAGTTGTTACGGTAGAGTCCCCCTCCCAATTTAGGACTTTTATTTAAAATACATCTTGAAATATATTTTAAAAACTGTTTGTTTATGCATGTGTATGTGCGTAACAGCAACTAAATTGCATACCTGCAGGTATGCTAACATAAGACAAATTGCACACACCCATGTACATTCACATACGCAGAAATCCTGCCCCTTTACAGTGGTAAGGAAACCAAAATAATTAGGCATTTCAAATAACAAGTTAGCAGGTCCTAGAGTATAGGGGGGTCCATTCCCAAGGTCAAGCTGTCAAGTCGGGTGACCGAGTGCATCGATAAAGGGTTGCCAGATCTTAAAACTTTTGGGGGACAAGTCCTTTTGTTATATATTATTTTAAATTACAATTTGAAATATTTAACAGTGCACAAGGCATGGTTGAGCACTGCTGAGGAGGAGGGCAGAGCCCAAGCTTGGAAATATAAAAAGCCAGTGCATGATTTAGCCCATATTGTCTACTTATTACTTGAATAATATATTTAAGTATTCTAAACCATTCGTACATTAATTATGACTTGCAATGCACCACACACACACAATGTTCTTTTAGGGTCTGTCAAAAGGGTAAAATGCAGTGAAATAATAAGACATTAAATTTCGAACGTGCTAGGCATAAGTGGAGGTAGGTGGTCTTAGGATCAAACTGTTCATTTAGAGTGTATTGTTAAATATTGTACTTTTCTAAACTCTACACCTTACAAAGGAGTCTGCTCAAAGTGTTGTTGATTTTCCTAATCTGCAGTTTGTATGAGCTTTGAATATCTTACTCATTCTTCTGCTGTGACTGGAAAATTGCATTCATGTTAATGTATATCCATAAAGAATTAAAGATAACCAATTTCAAGTATGAGAAAGTAATTTCTATTACCTCCAGGCAAACTGTAAAACACAGTAATATGGTATATGAACAGCTGTTTACCTATGTTTTTCTGCAAGCGCTGTGTTGTTGAGAAGTTTTCGGTCATTTTAGGTTACTGCCATTACAAGTAACAAAGCCTGTATGCAGCAATGTGCTGTTTAGGTGCGCCGGGAATGCAGCAACTAGCAGTTACATAAAATGTACATCAAGGCCTTTCGGGGCTCATAATTTCCTTTTCTACAGCCAGAAAGGTTTACATTAAAATACATTTCTGCCCCCAAAAATGTATACTGTGACTATAAATCTGTCTTTTTAAAACACCACTTGCATGGTTGCCATGCTCATTCAATGGCTCCAGTAATTCCTGTGTCACATACTTGAAAGAAGTGGGACAGGTTCACTTTATTCTAAAATCAACAATACATGCCACACTTTCTCCAACCACCAAAAAGTGATGAAGTGGGTGCTCGGCCAATGGTGGTGCCATCAAATATCTATTACCAGAAAAAAAAAAACACAAAAAAAACATGTGCAAATCCAGTGCATATTACTTTAGTCCCATATAAAGCATATCCAATGTTTCAAAGACATGCAGGTCCCAATTATTAATCACATACAGTGTTGTGAAAAAGTATTTGCCCCCTTCCTGATTTTTTTTAAAAATTTTTTTGCATACTTGCCACACTTAAATGATATAGTTAATCAAACAGGTTTTAATATTACACAAAGATAACCTGAGTAAATACAAAATGCAGTTTTTAAATTATGTTTTCATTTATTAAAGGAAAAAAGCTGTTCAAACCTGCCTGGCCCTATGTGAAAAAGTAATCCCCCCCCTTCTTAATCATGCTTAATCATAAATGAACTGTGATTAACCACATTTTTTGGAAAGCCGAGTTAAATTTTACTTGCCACACAAGTGGCAAGAAATCAAGAAATCACCTTAATAGAAGCTGTCTGACAAAGTGAAGCACACTAAAAGATCTCAAAAAGCAACACATTATGCCGCAATCTAAAGAAATTTGAGAACAGATGAGAAACAAAATAATTGACATGTATCAGTCTGGAAAGGATTACAAAACCATTTCTAAGGCTTTGGGACTCCGGCAAACCGCGGTGAGAGCCATTATACACAAATGGAGAAAACTTTGAACAGTTGTGAATCTTTCCAGGAGTGGCTAGCCTACCAAAAATTTGACTGACAGCAGCGGGAGCCAATGGCTCCTGCTGCTATCAATCTATCCAATGAGGACAGAGACAGCAGCTGGAGCTGCTGGGCTTGTTCTCATCGCTGGAACGGACGCACTTTTTCACAGCACTGTACGTGTGAACACAAATACATTCATGCCTAACGAGTGATCAGCAACTCCACCCTGACCCTGCTGATTGTGTATCTATCATACCCACTCCAGGATAATGCAATGAATAACATAATAAATTATACATAGCAAAGTGCCCCTTAAATGCAGGTGATAGGATGAACCAAACGTAAACGAGCGCACAATGTACTCAATCCGAGCGCTCCAGCATGCACTTCTGAAACCATATGTGCCTTCGCTTACCAGTGAGTGTGTGTTTCATTACCTGGAAGGGATGTTGCATGCATCTGCAAGATGTCATCTTTCTTGGTTCCGTGTATTTTGTTAGGTTGGTGGTGGTCATAGCTATCATAGTAAACAGGCTGAGAAAGTAAACAAAAACAGCAGAGGAGGCACACACATGCAAATAAAGGAGGTGGATGTAGATCACAGAACCTAATCTAACTGAAAGGAATAAAAATAAATAAACCAAAATAAAGCAAACTTAAATTAAATGTTGTACTATAGTTAAATTCAAAGACAAAAACAAAAACAAAGGTAATACGATTCAGGTAAGAAACAGGTCAACAATAAATTTGTTCTGAACCAAACTGGGTAAACTATCCATAATGTGTGAAAAGGGTTTTATAGCAATACTCTGTTCCTGTCACCACCACAATTTGATTATGAAACACGATTGATGATAATTCCACAAATTGCTAAATTTGATCATGTACTTCAAGGTGAACCGCTACAGGTTTATGCCTATTATGCAGTTTCTTAAAATAGTAACTCTTGAGGACAAAAAGGTTCACTTGAATGGCAGCCCCAGCTGCAGCTTTTTTTTGCTTTTTCCCAATGCCAAAATACCCGATTCCACCAGAAATCCTGTGAGTTAAAAAATGATTGTGCAAAGTTAGGGGTATGGAAATGAAGGAGAGGCATGAAGAAAGGGCTGTGTCCTTTGAAATCCATGAAAAATTAAGTGGCAGGGCTGACACCACTTGCTTAGCAGTTATTTTTTCTGTGTACTAGCAGCTTTAAAAGGATAAATCATGGGGATGCACAATATTGCAGAGATGTATTAAATATATTCTTGACATATGCTTAAAGGATAGGGAAAAATATAGTCTCCTGATACAGGACAGCTATCACAGGCAGGGGTCAGGCTCAGAGACCAGTAGCTATAGTGTAGAAAGGCTCCCACTGACCAGCTGTACAGGTGTTCAAGCAGGTCACCCTGGCGGATGACGCAGACTCATCCAAGGTGCGAGTCTAAGCACTAACTGGTATTCATCAGTGTTGCTGCTGCGTGTTAGTACCAAGTTGCTGTCCTCAGGATCACCCCAACCAGAAGTGAGCAAGCCAAAGTCCAGTAGCAGATATAGCAGGTAGGGATCAAGCAGAAGTGTAGTTAGTAAACAAGCTAAAGGTCGGTAACACATGGTTGCAAGTTGGGATCAAGCAGAAGGGTAGTTGGGGAACAAGCCAAAGGTTGCTATTGAGTGGTAGTGGAGATAAAGACAGCAGCAGGTAAGCAAAGGACACAAGGAAGGGAGGCGCCTCTGGGTGTAGTATAAAAGGCCGTTTTTTATTTTTAAAAACAATGTGCAAACAACTCACATTTTGGTAGTGTGAAAAAAGCATCTAGGAAGCCAGAGGAATAATCCATCATGGGGCAGTTCATCCAGTGGGTCACAGTGGTGCTGGCAGGTCTGCGTGTAGCTCCTGGTATACCGCTAATGCCGGCCGCGGTAGTGATGTACATCCAGATGAGGCTTGGAAAGCAGATGGAGGACAAGCGCGGCCCTGTGACGTCACAGCTGTGCGCTTGCCCTCCATCTGCGTTCTAAGCCTCATCTGGATGTACATCACTACCGCGGCCGGCATTAGCGGTATACCAGGAGCTACACACAGACCTGCCAGCACCACTGTAACCCACTGGTTGAAATGCCCCATGATGGATTATTCCTCTGGCTTCCTAGATGCTTTTTTCACACTACCAAAATGTGAGTTGTTTGCACATTGTTTTTAAAAATAAAAAACAGCCTTTTATACTACACCCAGAGGCGCCTCCCTTCCTTGTGTTTTTTCTATAGATTCTGGAGCTTGGTTTCAGTTCCTTGGAAGGCAGCCCTGCTTGTGGACTATATATTTATCCCTTTTCATATAGACTTGTTACATGGACTCCTAATGGACTATTCATGCTGATTTACATTGTACACATGTTTTTAAAATTGTATGCTGTTTACTGTGATGTTGCTAGATATTTTCCAGTCCTTTCATTGTACAGGTAAGCAAAGGAGCAAGAGATCTGCTGGAGAGAGTACAATAATCTGCCAAACAGAAATTACAAAAGCATGGCTCATGGGTGGAGCATGGAGTTGAACGTTCACAAGAAACAAGGTACAAGGCAAGATTATCCAAAGGTTCAGATAGGATGCTGTCCAGCATCTCAGCTGGCTCATCAAGGAGAGCTATTGCCGGAAGCAGCAGAGGTCATGAAAGAAAAAAATGGAACATTGACAGGTTGAGTTGGAAAATGCATTCCATCAGCATCCCACTACAGATCACTGATAAATGTTTAAACTGCTCACAATATTTTTGAAAGCATAATGTTATTGGGTAGCAGGACTATTCAACAAAAGCTCCATTCATATTGTGTTTAATGAATGGGTGCCAATTTTCTTATGGGGCAGATTTTCACTTCAAATATTAGCCTGTTCTTAAATGAGCACACATTTGCCAGTATATAAATAAATTAATCTGTACATATTTAGTATGTTTTTTTTTCCATTTTAACACACCCAAATGTGTGTGCTGAAAAGAGAACAATGGGGTTTTGTTTTGTTTCACAAATCATACTCACCTGGGTGGATGCAGCATCGGTCCGATGTATCTGTTCCCTGTCGGCTCTAACACTGAGAAATGAGCGATCAAACACCACCGATCGCTCAGTTCTCAGGGCTCCGTGAGCAGAGAGCTAGTGACTGTCAGTCACCGGCTCTCTGCTCTTCCACCCGTGCTCACTGGAGCAATGGGCTGTGGAGGGGGCGGGAGTGGCTTTCTTAGCCGTGTGTTGGTCCAGACATGTGGGTGGATCCTGACTTCATTGTCGCGATCTTGCCTGAGCCTGGACCGGCTCTGTGATGTCAACCAACAGTGGGCTTCAGCTCACTGTCTGCTGAAAACGGTTCACAGGAGTGCAGAACGAACTGCACTCCTATGATCCACAGGAGAAGTACAGCCAAACAAGCTTTGGGTGTACTTCTCCTTTAAAAGAAAAAAGAACAGTGGTCTATCTTCCATATTTAGGTGAACAAGGGACACCAGATGCTAAAAATTCTGCTTCTTATCAGGCATTTCTTTCGATTTTTGTTGTAAAGGTAAAAACAAAGAGGATGATGACACAACAGGGGAGAAGGGCGATGGGGGTTTCTGTACTTCTTTCATTGTCACTTAGATTTAGTTGCTAATTGCAAAAGAGAAAAAGTTTTTGCCAACAAAATCAACAGTAGCTGTCACTATTTCTCCCTCAAAAATTATATTTTTATATCTTATATGCTTCCTAAAGAGAAATGTATTTTCAACATCTCAGCTGCTGCTGTGCTCACTATGAACAACTTCTGGTGCTACTATCCTCTGCATAAAAATGAAATTCTCTTTTGCTAATTCCAGTCTGAATGCTGTTGCTCCAAAGGAAAGCATTATAAAAGAAGAACAGTTAAAGCTACCAAGGAGGATAAAATTCTGTTACAGATAGGGATGACCCGCTAGAAGGAAATACTTTTTTTTTGCCACTATTTTTATCTGCAATCTTTACCCTTTCCAAGAGACCTTTTCATTTTCAGAAAGGATACATGATGTTCTGCATTACAAAATGGTCTTTAAAATCTCCCCCATAAAAAAATGTAAAATCCCATTAAACCTAATTTTAGTCATCTGGGAATGTTCTGTAACAAAACTAATGTCACACGATATTTAAAAAAAAAAAAGCAGGTAGAGAAATTTTTGATATTTCACTAAAATCTCTATTCACAAGAAAAACTAAAAAAGATCTCATATGGGCAACCCACAGGTTGTCAGAGGCAGAGTGACATGGGAGAACCATCAATTTACCTCTATGGAATCATTCCCTTAATGGATTTGAATGCTACCCAATCTCGATTGCTAGCAGCAGGGGCAACATCTTGCTGGCTCAGCTAGTGAGCAAGCACTTTTGTAGGGGCTGGCTGGCATTCTCTTAGCAATCCTGCCACTGGTGACTTTTCTCCAGCATCCAGATCACCCCTTGACATTAGCCTGAGTAGAAATGGATACATTTTATATAATCGTGGCAGTATTCTGAGGCACATTTATGTGATTGACTTTAATATTTTCTGTTACCGAAGAAGCACCCAGAAGAGTATTCATTACTTCCGTGAATGTGACTTCATACCTTCAAGTGTATTACAGCCATCTGTTTATGTCTCAAAGGTATCTAAAGATAGAATAGCAGAAATAATCTGAATATGGCTTAAACAGAAGTGTTTTATATGACCTAAAGTTGGCAAAACAGCCGTAGTTAGATATGCTTGGAGAAAATGGCAGCTTTTTTTATATGACAGCTTATAGATCACTAGTGAGTTCATAGTAAAGGTCATGTATACTTTTCCATGCAATAGGATAAGAGAAGTATTCCCTGGCAGAGCTTTCTGTATATATTAATCATAGGAAAAAACCTGACCAGCAAAGTGTCAGTGCATTTCTTCCTCCGATCAGCCACTTAGCAACATGTGCATCGGAATTCTGAGCAGGCAAAGAAGGGGTAAATATCTTGCTCTCCTATTGAGTACCATCAATAGTATAGACACACAAAGTGGTTTAAAGGGGCTAGGGTATGGCTTGTAAATATTAATTGCTTATGTTTGTGTACATTTATGGCCTTCATACCTTAAAGTAGAACTAAAGGCAACATTTTTTTTTCATTTGAATAGAGTAAGGGAGGCTTATAATCCCTGACAGTTTTTTTTTGCCATCTGCGTCTCATTGGGGATATTTCCCTTCACTTCCTGTCCTATAGGCAAAACAGGAAAGAAGAGGAAAAAATCATCCAAAGTGAGAGAATCCCTGGTTGTCACCAAGATCATCAGAACTCGTGTACCCATTGGAATATTTCCGCTCACATCCTATTCTGGTGAAATTTAGGATTTTCTTTCACTTTCAATCTCGGTGGTAACAGTCACCATGACAAATAAAGAGGGGGAATCTCCCTAACGGGCACACAGAGAGCAACTAAACCTGGCAAGGGTTCTAATCAATAGAAAAAAAAAAGAACAACTCTTTTACATCAGTGATTACCCCTCTACTTATGAAACAATCATTGTTTATCATGATTCCAATTTCAATGATTAATAACACTCTTCAAAATCTTATGCAGTCAGATAAAGCTATCTTATAGCCCCAAAAAAGGAACAACCACAGTCCTCCTCAAATTTTCCCCCATTTCTCACTGTCCCTTTTCCTTCCCTGGCTCTTTCTTTCACTTTCCTACATCCCTTTTCTGAAGCTGGTAGCATCAACTTCTTTTCATTGATGTTGTTGGATTTTCACTGGTTCTTCTATCCAATACATCAGAATTGATGTCTAGAAATGCAAGTTGCACCTTGTCTGTTTCTTGGCCTTTTCTCTCTTCATATAAATTACTTTTGAAGTTGCCGTTTTTAGGATCAGATGATTCCGATGCTAATTGTAAGCATACTCACCAGAACGCCAATAGCAATGGTTCCAACTCTCAGATATTTTTGAGAATACTGATTATACATTTATAAGTATTATACTACTGCCATATTTCTACAGATTATTTTCTGTTTCTTTACCCATCTGCAGGCACTTTTCCTCCTTGTGCAGAATGGACTATTGAGTTGGATATGTCACCAACCATTTTCTTGTTATTCTACTAAAATTATTATTATTATACAGGATTTATATAGCGCCAACAGTTTGTGCAGCGCTTAACAAAATGAAGGCAGACATTCAGGGGCGGACTGACCATTGAGCGACTCGGGCACTGCCCGAGGGCCCTGGACCACTAGGGGGCCCCCCTTTTCTGTTTCTTTACCCATCTGCAGGCACTTTTCCTCCTTGTGCAAAATGGACTATTGAGTTGGATATGTCACCAACCATTTTCTTGTTATTCTACTAAAATTATTATTATTATACAGGATTTATATAGCGCCAACAGTTTGTGCAGCGCTTAACAAAATGAAGGCAGACATTCAGGGGCGGACTGACCATTGAGCGACTCGGGCACTGCCCGAGGGCCCTGGACCACTAGGGGGCCCCATCAGGGTTGCCAGCCTCAGTAAAACCAGGGACAGTATGTATAAATCTGTGTTTTTTTTACATCTGTCTGTGTATACTGTGTGATTGTATACTGTGTGTGTGTGTGTATACTGTGTGGCCCCATAATCTCTGATTGCCTGGGGGCCCCATAATCTCCTATTGCCCGGGGGCCCCATGAGTTCTCAGTCCACCCCTGCAGACATTACAGTTGAATGAATGAATGAATGATTTGTAAAGCGCTACAAATGCGAACTGAATCGCCTCAAGGCGCTGATGCGTTGTGTTGTCAGCTTAATTAGAAGAGGTGAGTCTTGAGTTTTTTCCTGAATGCCAGATGGTTTTCTTCCATGCGGATGTGAGTCTGAAGAGAGTTCCATAGCCGAGGTCCCTGGACTGCAAATCTTCGTTCTCCCCTTGCTTTGCAGCGGTATTTGGGAACGAGGAGGAGGTTTTGGCTAGACGATCGCAGATTGGGATTCGGTGTGTAATGTTTTATTTTCTCTCGGAGGTATTGAGGGGCGTTTCCACGTATGCATTTGTGAGTGAGGCAGAGGGTCTTGAAAGTGATCCGATTCTCTACTGTTAGCCAATGTAGGCTCCTTAGGGTTGGGGAGATGGACTCCCAGGGTTTTTTTCCTGTTATTAGTCCTGCCGCCGCGTTTTGAATGGCCTGTAGGCGCGTAAGCTGATACTTGGGTAATCCTATGTAGAGTGAGTTTGCGTAGTCGAGACGGGAGTTGATGATTGTTCCCACTACTGCTGCTTTGTCCCCTTCTGGGATGAAGGGGATGAGTCTGCGTAACATGCGGAGAGGGTGCGATCCACTAACTACTGATCCTATTTGTGCATCCATTGTCATTTCTGAGTCAAAGATTACTCCAAGACTTTTGGCCTTGGTGCTCGGAGAAATGGTCTGTCCAAAGATGGCGGGGGGTGTCCATGGGGTCTTGGTTTTGGGATTTTGGTTTGCGTGGAGGTAGAGAAGTTCTGTTTTTGACCCGTTGAGTTTGAGGGAACTAATGGTCATTCAGTCATCTATTGAAGTGAGGCATTTCTCTAGTTGCTGATGGTGGTCTTTTTGTTCGGTGATCCGAAAGTAGATTTGGGTATCGTCTGCGTATGAGTGGAAGCAGAGGTCTGATTTTTTGATGATATTGAGGAGAGGGCGGATGTAAATGTTGAATAGCACTGGCGACAAGGGGGAGCCCTGAGGGACTCCACAGGAGATTGCCCGGATTTCCGAGGTAAATGCTATTAGTTTCACCGTCTGCGAGCGATTCTCTAAGAAGGATGCGAACCAATTTAGACTAGAACCTGTGGCTCCTGCTACTTCTGTGAGCCGGACAAGTAGAGTATTGTGGTCCACTGTGTCAAATGCTGCACTGAGGTCTAACAGTACTAGGAGACAAGATTCTCCGTCATCTGCTGCTTCAAGTGCATCATCCCATATTTTTAGAAGTGCACTTTCCGTACCATGGCCTGGGCGGAAACCTGATTGTAGAGTGTCCAGAAGTTGATGCGTGTCAAGGTGGCGTTGTAGCTGTTGTACTTCCGCTTTCTCCATAATCTTGGAGACGGTGTTGAGGCTTGTTATCGGTCTGCGGTGGTTAGGGTCTTTAGGGTCGAGATTGGGCTTCTTTAGCAGGGGTTTGACGATGCCTTGCTTGAGGGTGGTTGGCACAATCCCTTCTTTCAATGACTGATTTATGAGGTGTGTTTTAATTGGAGCCAAGATGTCGGCGCATTCTTTCAGGAGTTTCGTGGGAATTATGTCGTTCGGTGATGTGCTGTCTTGAAGGCTTCTCATAATGTTTTTGGTCGTGTCAGTGGTGATTGGGGTCAAGAAGAAGTCTGGCGGTTGTGTGCTGTTCACGTCAATGTCTTCTTTTTGCTTCGGTTGGGTAAGGTTGGTTGCTTTTTTCTGTTGAATTGTTTCCCGAATGCTGTCGATTTTGTCAATGAAAAAATTAGCTAGCTCATTGCAGAATTCTTGAGTATTGTTTGCTGGGGGCTCTAAGCAGGTTGGGTTCATTGATTGGGTGACTATTTTGAAAAGTTCCCGCGGCCGGTTTAAGGCAGTTGAGATGGTGTTCGAGATATTGTTCTTTTTTGGCTGTAAAAATCGCTTTGTGGTATTTCACAGTGAGTATTTTTTAGTTTGTATGGATTTCCATGGTGGGATTTCTTCTCCATGCTCTTTCCGCTCTTCTACGTTCTTGCTTGAGTAGAGTGAGAGTGCTGTTGAACCATCTCAAGTTTTTTTTGCAGATGAGTGTTCTGCGTTTTGGTGCTACTGAGTCTGCTGTTTGTAGTAAAGCCTTGTTTAGGGAGTTGAGTGTTTGTTCCGTTGAGAGGTCTACGTTTAATGATTAGTTACATTTCGTTTTGGTACAAGAGGAATCAGAGGGCCCTGCTCATTAGAGTTTCCAATCTAAAAATGTATTGTTATCTTCTGTAACTCTATGGGATGATTTACTAAACCTGGAGAGTGCAAAATCTGGTGCAGCTCTGCATGGGAGCCAATCAGCTTCTAACTTCATCTTCTTCAATTAAGCTTTGACAATAAAACCTGGAAGCTGATGGGCTACCATGCAGAGCTGCACCAGATTTTGCACTCTCCAGGTTTGGTAAATCAACCCCTATGTCTGAAATATTTCTGATAAAAAGATTATGAAACTAAAAAAGGAACAAGCACAATCAGGGCCGTATCATGAAATCAGTGGGCCCATGTGCAAGATCAAAAGTGGGCCCTAGCCATGGAGAATAAAAATGCGGCTCGCTATGTGCACCACACCGAATAGTGGGCATGGTTTAAATTGTGCTAATTATTGCCCATGGTTAAAGGGGGTGTGGTTAAATAAAGATGGCTTACATAGTACAGAATGTGGTAATGTTAAATAGGGAATGTACAGTGCAGAGCGAGGGTGCAAAGATGCCAACTCTACTATATATACAGTGCCTTGAAAAAGTATTCATACCCCTTGAAATTTTCCACATTTTGTCATGTTTCAACCAAAAACGTAAATGTATTTTATTGGGATTTTTATGTGACAGACCAACACATTGTGGCACATAATTGTGAAGTGGAAGGAAAATGATAAATGGTTTTCAATTTTTTTTACAAATAAATATGTGAAAAGTGTGGGGTGCATTTATATTCAGCCCCCCTGTGTCTATACTTTGTAGTACCACCTTTTGCTGCCATTACAGCTGCAAGTCTTTTTGAGAATGTCTCTACCAGCTTTGCACATGTATAGAGTGACATTCTTGCCCATTCCTCTTTGCAAAATAGCTCAAGCTCTGTCAGATTGGATGGAGAGCGTCTGTGAACAGCAATTTTCAAGTCTTGCCACAGATATCCAATTAGATTTAGGTCTGAAGTTTGATTGGGCCATTCTAATGCATGAATATGCTTTCATCTAAACCATTCCATTGTAGCTCTGGCTGTATGTTTAGGGTAGTTGTCCTGCTGGAAGGTGAACCTCCGCCCCAGTCTCAAGTCTTTTGCAAACTCTAATGCCCCGTACACACGGTCGGACTTTGTTCGGACATGCCGACAACAAAATCCTAGGATTATTTCCGACGGATGTTGGCTCAAACTTGTCTTGCATACACACGGTCACACAAAGTTGTCGGAAAATCCGATCGTTCTGAACGTGGTGACGTAAAACACGTAAATCGGGACTATAAATGGGGCAGTGGCCAATAGCTTTCATCTCTTTATTTATTCTGAGCATGCGTGGCACTTTGTGCGTCGGATTTGTGTACACACGATCGGAATTTCCGACAACGGATTTTGTTGTCGGAAAATTTTATATCCTGCTCTCAAACTTTGTGTGTCGGAAAATCCGATGGAAAATGTGTGATGGAGCCCACACACGGTAGGAATTTCCGACAACAAGGTCCTATCACACATTTTCCGTTGGAAAATCCGACCGTGTGTACGGGGCATAAAAGGTTTTCTTCTAAGATTGCCCTGAATTTGGCTCCATCCATCTTCCCATCAACTCTGACCAGCTTCCTTGTCCCTGCTGAAGAAAAGCATACGCAAAACATGCTGCCACCACCGTGCTTCACGGTGGGAATGGTGTGTTGAGGGTGATGTGCAGTGTTAGTTTTCCGCCACACATAGCGTTTTGCTTTTAGGCCAAAAAGTTAAATTTTGGTCTCATCTGACCAGAGCACCTTCTTCCACATGTTTGCTGTGTCCCCAACATGGCTTCTCGCAAACTACAAACAGGTCTTCTTATGGATTTTTTTCAACAGTGGCTTTCTTCTTGCCACTCTTGCCACTCTTCCACGGACTAATAGTTGTCCTGTGGACAGATTCTCCCACCTGAGCCATGGATCTCTGCACCTCCACCAGAGTTATCACAGGCTTCTTGGCTGCTCATCAGATTAGTGCTCTCCTTGTCCGGCCTGTCAGTTTAGGTGGACGGCCATGTCTTGGTAGGTTTGCAGTTGTGCCATACTCTTTCCATTTTCGGATGATGGATTGAACGGTGCTCTGTAAGATGTTCAAAGCTTGGGATATTTTTTTATAACCTAACTCTCCTTTAAACTTCTCCACGACTTTATCCCTGACCTGTCTGGTGTGTTCCTTGACCTTTATGATGCTGTTTGTTCACTAAGATTTTCTAACAAACATCTGAGGGCTTCACAGAACAGCTGTATTTATACTGAGATTAAATTACACACGGGTGGACTCTACTTACTAATTAAGTGACTTCTGAAGGCAATTGATTCCACTAGATTTTAGATGGGGGTATCAGAGTAAGAGGGGCTAAATACAAATGCATGTCACACTTTTCAGATATTTATTTGTAAAAAATTTTGAAAACCAATTATCATTTTACTTCCACTTCACAATTATGTGCCACATTGTGTTGATCTATCACATAAAATCCCAATAAAATACATTTACTTTTTGGTGGTAATATGACAAAATGTGGAAAATTTCAAGGGGTATAAATACATTTGTGTGCGTGTGTGTGTATATATATATATATATATATATATATATATATATTGGGGACGGAAAGTATTCAGACCCCCTTACATTTTTCACTCTTTGTTATATTGCAGCCATTTGCTAAAATCATTTAAGTTCATTTTTTCCCCTCATTAATGTACACACAGCACCCCATATTGACAGAAAAAACACAGAATTGTTGACATTTTTGCAGATTTATTAAAAAAGAAAAACTGAAATATCACATGGTCCTAAGTATTCAGACCCTTTGCTCAGTATTTAGTAGAAGCACCCTTTTGATCTAATACAGCCATGAGTCTTTTTGGGAAAGATGCAAGTTTTTCACACCTGGATTTGGGGATCCTCTGCCATTCCTCCTTGCAGATCCTCTCCAGTTCTGTCAGGTTGGATGGTAAACGTTGGTGGACAACCATTCTCTCCAGAGATGCTCAATAGGGTTTAAGTCAGGGCTCTGGCTGGGCCATTCAAGAACCGTCACGGAGTTGTTGTGAAGCCACTCCTTCGTTATTTTAGCTGTGTGCTTAGGGTCATTGTCTTGTTGGAAGGTAAACTTTCAGCCCAGTCTGAGGTCCTGAGCACTCTGGAGAAGGATTTCGGCCAGGATATCCCGGTACTTGGCTGCATTGATCTTTCCCTCGATTGCAACCAGTTGTCCTGTCCCTGCAGCTGAAAAACACCCCCACAGCATGATGCTGCCACCACCATGCTTCACTGTTGGGACTGTATTGGACAGGTGATGAGCAGTGCCTGGTTTTCTCCACACATACCTCTTAGAATTAAGGCCAAAAAGTTCTATCTTGGTCCCATCAGACCAGAGAATCTTATTTCTTACCATCTTGGAGTCCTTCAGGTGTTTTTTTTAGCAAACTCCATGCTTTCATGTGTCTTGCACTGAGGTGAGGCTTCCGTCGGGCCACTCTGCTATAAAGCCCTGATTGATGAAGGGCTGCAGTGATGGTTGACTTTCTACAACTTTCTCCCATCTCCCGACTGCATCTCTGGAGCTCAGCCACAGTGATCTTTGGGTTCTTCTTTACCTCTCTCACCAAGGCTTTTCTCCCCCGATAGCTTAGTTTGGCTGGACGGCCAGCTCTAGGAAGAGTTCTGGTCGTCCCAAACGTCTTCCATATACAATCCTCTCTAGGGATGGGTGAACGGTTCGGCCCGTGCATAAGTTCGGGCCGAACTTTTTGTTTTTCGGTCGTTTCGCAAACATCTAAACAAATAGGTCGTTCGACCGTTTTTCGACCCCCTGAACCAACCACAATGCATGAACAGTGCATTGCAAGCCCTGATTGGCTGAAGAAGTGAAAGCTTCAGCCAATCAGGGCACAGAGCACTGTCAGAGTCATGATTGGACACTGTCTTCATGACTATATCCAATCATGGCTCCTTCCCGCCCCACAGTATAAAAGTATTCGTTCAATGGCAGCCATTTTCAGTGTGATTTCGGCTTGGAGAGAGATAGAACAGGGCTCTGTTCAGTACTATTAGTTAGTGTGCTATACTGTGCTATTTTGCTTCAATTGTCAGTGTAGAATATTAGTTTAGTGTCAGTCTAGGGATAGTGTGAGTGTAGTGAGGAGGACCATCATTCAGCTTTGCATAGTGTGCAGCTAGAGCTGGGACAGCTCAGATAGTTTCACTGTAGTGTAGTGAGACTGTGTCATTCATACATTAGTGTAGAGTAGGGACAGCTCATATAGTTTCAGTGTAGTGAGACCGTGTCAGTAATCTTCACATTAGTGTATAGCTAGAGTAGGGACAGTTCAGATAGCTTTAGTGTAGTGATGGTTGAACACCGTCTATTTGATTGCGTTACTGCCAGTTTAACGCCATTAACTTCTGTGTGCGTTACTACCAGTTTAATGCCATATAGTTTTGTGTGCATTACTGTCAGTTTAATGCCATAAAGTTCTGTACGTCACTGTATGTTTGCCACATTATATTGCAGTATATTATAGTGTATCTGTGGAGTGTGTCTGTGTAGTGTGAGTACTCAAATTAAAGTGCACCAAACACCTCTTTACATTGAATAAAGTGCATCTACGTACAGATTTCAACTTCTTCTTTACATTTGCTTATAAGCACTGCCCTCTCCCTCCCAATAATATCTGGGAGGACAACAAAGAGAGGCAGACGTTCCCTTGGCCAGCAACAAATATGCCCACAGGCAAAGGTGGACGTGGTGGTCAGTCTTCAGGCAGGGCATCATTTCCTCTGTTTAGTGAGTTTGTCCATGCTATCCAGCCACAGCATGCAGAGGAGGTGGTGGACTGGCTTACTAAACCTTCCTCATTCTCTGTTACTCAAGCAGAGACAAGTGTGCAGTCCCCTGCAGTTGCCAGAGTGGATAAACCAGCCTCCTTGTCCACATCTATTCCTGCCATAGCCCTAACATCATCAATTGAGGAGTCAGCTGAGTTATTTGACCACAGCATCAACCACTTGCTCCTTGATGATGCCCAGCCATTACTGGATTCAGATGTTGGTTCTGAGATTGAGGATGACAGGAACATGAGCCCAGAGAGAGGGAGGAACACTGGTAGACAAATTGGCATTCATGTTCCCTAAGCTGCAGCATATTGCCAATTAGTCTCCAGTGGTAATGAGGAAGATGGAAAATAGAAGATGGAAGATGATGTCACTGATGCGACTTGGGTGCCAGATAGAGCAAAGGAGGAAACTGAAGGTGAGGCGGCACAACCCCAAGGAGGCCGACATCAAGAAAGAGTACAGAGCAGCCACCCTTTTCCATCACATTCTGCATCTGTTATCTCCCGGCCCACTCCCCAAAGCTCAGCTGTCTGGGCCTTTTTCAGCACGTCTGCAGCAGATCGCACTGTTGCTATCTGCAAACTGTGTCTCAGGCACATCAAACGTGGCAAAAACACCAACCATTTGGGTACCACATGCTTAACAAGGCATCTATCGTCCAACCAACAGCCCGTTGGCATAAGATCCTAAAAGACACACAAAAGGGGTACAAATCTGTCCCTCCTCCTCCTTACCCACTTCAGTCTTCCCCTGCTATACCGAGTCATTACCTCTCAGCAGCCTCCACTGATAGGGATGATGGTATAGCACAGGGTGTCCCAGGTCCTAGAAGCACGTCTGCCAGCAGCACATCACCAGCTGTAGACTGTAGCCAGCAAATTCCTCTGCCCCATCTGCTGCAGCCGGAAAAAAATACAGTCCCTGCCACTCACATGCCCAGCATCTAAATGCAAGCTTGTCAAAGCTGTTGGCTTTCCAACTTCTGCCTTTCAGCCTGGTGGATTCTGCCCCCTTCCGCGAATTTGCACAATGTGCTGTACTACAATGGCAGGTTCCCAGTCGCTACTACTTTTCATGTAAGGCCGTTTCATCTCTCTACCATCATGTGGAAAGGAATGTTCTGTTATCGCTGGGCAAGGCAGCCAACCGTAAAATCCACCTTACTGCTGACATGTGGTCCAGCAAGCATGGGCATGGACGATATATTTTGTTCACAGCACACTGGGTAACGCTGCTTGCAACTTGAAAGGATGCAGGACAGGGTTTGGTGCTGCAGCTTGTTGTGCCCCCACGTCTCCATACAGCTGGTGGTGATGATGCCAGACCTGTGAGCTCTACCCCCTCCTCTGCCTCCGCCACCTCCATGCCCTCCTCTGCAGAATTGTCCTATGAACATCAGGTACCCCCTAAGCAGGCTAAAAGGTGCCATGCAGTGCTTCAGCTGGTGTATTTAGGGGACAGGAATCACACCAGAGCAGAGATTCTTGCAGCTCTGACAGGCCCAGAGGTGGTTCACACCACACCAGCTGGAGTCAGGAATGGTGGTGTACGATAATGGCTCAAACCTCCTGTCCCCCCTTAGACAGGGAAAGTTGACACATGTGCCATGCCTGGCACATTTCCTCAATTTGGTGGCGTAGCGTTTCCTAAATATGTACCCAAGGTTGCAATATGTGCTAAAGCTGGCCAGAAGAGTCTGTAGCCATTTCAGGCAGTCATACACAGCCAGTGCTTGGTTGGCTGAAATTCAGCAGGAAATCCACCTTAAACCGCCTGATTTGTGACATGCCCACCAGGTGGAACTCGACTGCGTCAATGCTGCAGTGGCTATACATGCAGCAGATGGCCGTGAACTAGTACCTGTGCGAATACGGCACAATGACTGGCTCTTTTCCCCACACCGATGGCTGATCATTAAGGATGCATGCACTGTATTGTCACCATTTGAGAAGGCCACAAGGATGGTGAGCCGTGACAGTGCATGCATCAGTGACACAATCCCTGTTGTGTTCCTGCTGGAGCAGACTCTGGGTGGCATTATGGACATTGAACTGGAGGCAGAGCAACAGGAGGAAGAGGAGGACTTCCTTTCCTCTCAAGGCCCACTTTATCCAGACACCATCATTCCTATGTCACAGAACACACAGGAGGAGAGAGGGGAGGAGGATGAGGAGTAGGATTCTGACACTTTCATAGGCTTCAAAAAAGAGGAAGACATGTGTCAATCTATAAGCTATAAAAAATAAGAATTAAAGTGATCTTGCGCGGTCATATACAATCACACACAACATAATATTAAACAATTCCTGAAAAGTGCAAACATGTATAAAGTGCATATGGAATAAAGTGCAGAGTGTGAAATGTACACTAAAAGTGTACAGTAGAATGTGTACCAAAATAAAGTGCCAAAAGAAATATCCCAAGAAGGATGTGCACTCTGCAAAAGTCACTCTATGGGTTTAAAGATAAAGCTGAATTGAGTGAAAATACAAAAGCTGAAAATGGGGATGATAAATAGTCCATACAGGAGAGCAAATTTCAATGTATAAGGTATATATAAGGTGGCTAAGTGCAGTGATGAAAAAAACGAAGAAGGTTCATGGACAACTCCACAGATGATCTCCTAGTGACAGTAGTCTCACAGAACTCTCACCTCATACATATGAAGAAATCAGCATCAAAAGATAATACCAGGTGAGTTGGTCTTTATACAGCATCCAAATGGAGCCCAAACAGATTCTCATCCATTAACCATGGCTCTAGCGGTTTCTCCTCAATTTCTATTAACCTCCATGCAGCTGTCACAATATACTCCAGTATAATGCAGGTAATATAATAAAGAAAAGAGAGAAAAACCTCCTTCATCTGGGGACAGAGATGAAGACACGAGACGTGACGTAACGTGTAGAAAGTGGCCGTAAGAAGACGATTACCGAAGTAACGTGAGAAGACACTCTGAACGCCGTTCCTTCTGTTTATTTGCCTATTTTAACTGTTTTTAATGTAAGAGTCCAATTTACAGCACTTTAATAAATGTATCCTTAGTTTACCCAAACATACTATACCACTGGAGTTTTTTCTCTCTTTTCTTTATTATATTACCTGCATTATACTGGACTATATTGTGACAGCTGCATGGAGCTTTCCAGCTGACGATCCACTGACTTACTGGGTCATGAGAATAGACCACTGGCCAGAACTTGCCCAGTATGCTATTGAGTTGTTGGGCTGCCCTGCATCCAGCGTGCTTTCAGAACAGGCATTCAGTGCTGCATGGGGTTTCGTTACTGATCATAGAATGCATCTGTCCACAGACTCCATGGACCGTTTGACTTTTATAAAAATGAATCAGTCCTGGATTACCAGCTATGAAGCCCTTGATGCCGATGTCACTGATTAAGTCTTTTTGGGATGGGGAATCTTTGCAGGACTTTGAGGCTGCCTAGCTTTGAAGGTGTTCAATCATTTCATCTGGAAGAATGTTTTTGGTATAGGTTTCATGGGCACAATTAACACCCAAAGACCAATTTTTCAGCACCTGTTACTTCTATCCAAAGTCAAAGTGCCAACAGAATGTATCCAAAAAATCTCTAATCTTGTTCCCAGTGCACTACATTGTGGCCTCATCATACACACTGGCTCCTCAGCTTTTGCTGAGCAAAATAAAGGCAGCTTGCAGGGAAAATGACTTTTTTTTTGGCTTTACAATTATTGCTGCAGCAAATTCTAGACATGGTACCGATCTGCCACTTTACAGGTAGACTAAGGGGACCCCCCAGGCACTATATTGGAAGGAATTTTTCATTCGGATGCTTTCACTGTAAAAAAAAAAAAAAAAAATCACTGCTCGTTTAAAAATGACGTTTTTCACAAACTTTTTTTAAAATTGATACATGTCCCCCAGGGCAGGACCCAGCGCCCTATAACCCCTGTATGCCCAATTACTTGCATTTAAGTCTGCAAAATGGGCACGTTTGGGTCCAAACTTTCACGGTGTTCGAAAGTTCTGGTGCGAACTGAACAGGGGTCCGTTCAGCCCATCCCTAATCCTCACCAGGTCACTATGTCCCTTAATGCAATGCCCCTACGTCAGTCTGTCCCCAGTACATGGATTGGGCCCAGAGCTCAGCAATAAAAGATATACCCAGGACTTTTTTTCTTCTCAGAGAATAGGTGCAGGTACTCACCCCCCATATTGCACAGAGTACAGGGTTTAGGAGTGTGCAACAAACAGGGCTTATGAGTATGCATTGAGCACAGAAGTGTGTATCGCACAGAGCACAGGAGTGCGTATCCCACAGAGCACAGGAGTGTGTGCTACACAAAGCATAGGGATAAGGAGCGCATACTGCATAGAGCACAAAGCACAGGAGTGTGATACGCAGAGAGGGCACAGGAGTGCGATACCCACAGAGGGCACAGGAGTGTAATACCCACAGAGGGCACAGGAGTGCGATACCCACAGAGGGCACAGGAGTGCGATACCCACAGACGGCACAGGAGTGCGATACCCACAGATGGCACAGGAGCGCGATGCCCACAGACAGAACAAGAGTGCGATGCATACAGATGGCGCAGGAGTGCGATACCCACAGATGGCACAGGAGCGCGATGCCCACAGACAGGACAAGAGTGCGATGGGTACAGATGGCGCACGAGTGTGATACGCACAGACGGCACAGGAGTGCGATACGCAAAGACGGCACAGGAGTGCGGTACGCAAAGATGACACAGGAGTGCGATACTCACAGATGGCACAGCAGTGCGATACTCACAGACGGCACAGGAGTGAGATACTCACAGACAGCAGAGGGTTCAGGAATGCGTATTGTATGGGTATTGGGCTGAGGTTTGATTGTTTTGCTGGGCTGAGGAGTGCATGGAGTAGAGGGTTCAAGTGTGTGTTTCAGACAGTGCTCAGGAGTGTGCCATGCAAATGGCACAGAGGTAACACACTGGCCAGTGTACAACAAATATTGTCGCCCCCTAGCTTTTCACAAACAAGAAAAAAGTGGTCACTTTAAGAGTGTCCAGGTTCCAGACACACAGCAGTCTATGGTCAGCTTTCCCAGCTTGCAATTAGCTGATTGCAACTGGGAAGCTGATTTGCCCGTGTTTAGGAAGTGTTCGGGGTGCAAATGATGCACCCGCAAACAGTCCCACTCTTCAATGATTTGTCTCTGGCTTCTGTCCTTTTTTTTTATTGGCGGAGACCAGAGAACGACTGGGTGGTGCTTTTTGTGGGAAGTGTGGCATCACTTCCAGTTTCCTGGCTGGCTCACTGTGCTGTGGAGTGGACTCTGAGACTGACTTGCGACCGATGCGTGGTGGAGGCCGGCCTGAGCTGAGCATCACAGTAACGGTAGGTAAAGCTAACGACACAGCTCTCAATCTCCCTCTCCTCCAAATCCTACGAGTCGCCCCTCCGCTCTGCAAACACTTCCCTCAGTCAGTTACCTGCTCTTCTCTGCTCGATGAGGTCTCCCCAGTCAGTGGGTGCAGATTGCAGATGTCCTGGTAGTGGTCACTGGATGAGGATAGTGATGACGCCGGCTGTATTATACAATGGGATGATGATGGGTGTATTTTACAATGATGAGGATAATGATGACGGATGTATTATACAATGATAAGGATGATGATGATGATCATCCTCTCATATATACCCTAATCTGTAATGCTGAGCTATATACCCTGATCTGTGATGTTGAGCTATATACCCTGATCTGTGATGTTGAACTATATACTCTGACCTGTAATGCTGAGCTATATACCCTGATCTGTAGTGCTTAGATATATACCCTGATCTGTGAGGATGAGCTGTATACCCTGATCTGTGATGTTGAGCTAGATACCCTTATCTGTAATGTTGAGCTATATACCCTGATCTGTGATGTTGAGCTAATTAACCTGATCTGTAATGCTGAGCTATATACCCTGATCTGTGATACTGAGCTATATACCTTGATCTGTGATGTTGAGCTATACACCCTGATCTGTGAGGCTGAGCTATATAACCTGATCTGTGAGGCTGAGCTATATACCCTGATCTGTGAGGCTAAGCTATATACACTGATTTGTGAGGCTGAGCTGTATACCCTGATTTGGGATGTTGAGCTATATACCCTCATCTGTGAGGCTGAGCTATATACCCTGATCTGGGAGGCTGAGCTAAATACTCTGTCCTGTGATGCTGAGCTGTATACTCTGTCCTGTGATGCTGGGGCTGTATACTCCTGACACTATGGGTGGAAGCAATTGGAATACAGAGGACGGAGTGGGTGGATTCTATAAGGGGTGGGGCTTGTGAGAATTGGGAGGGGTCAAAAAGGAAGGGTGGGGTCTGGCACCCCCCATCCTAAAACTTCACCAGCTGCCACTGATACCTGCCCCTTGCATACATGCGGCCCTGAGGTAGGGTATTCCTCCACCAACTATGACTGACTGTTGGCTTCGATAGCTTCCTGGTGGGTTGGCTCAGGCGGGTTTTGACACAAGTCCAAACCTACCTGAGCTGAGTGAGCTCATCCCTTGTTTTCACTCATTCTGTGACCTGTGTGGTATTCTCCCACTGAAATTCATACTTCATTTAATTTGTTCCGGGACACAGCTGCTTACATACACAATTTGAAATCTGTCTTCCTCCTCCAGATTCTCTTTTTGCAGTGGGCCAGTCTTCCTCAGAAATAATGGGTCTGTGGTCTAGGTGTTCTAATCCCTCTCCACTCTATCCAAAAAACAAAAAAAAAGTAAAAAAAAAAAGTTTTTCCTTTAATTATGCCTTAGAGCAAGTTGAGCTTCACTATGGGATTATACAATAAAATACTGTACTACAATAAAAATGTTTACAGCGCAGTAAGCCGTAGCAATGTGCACACACTCATTGCCTGTCAAATATGTAATGCTGCCCATTACTGATTGTTGATCTATTTTGTAGGGCAAATCTTTACATGCAAAGTACAATTATAACATTATTTTTTCAATCATTTTGTATCCTTTTTTACACTTTTTTTGATTTTTTTTTAAATAAATGGTCCTGTTTTTCCTATAAGATTTTTTTAAATGCTGTTTGTTTTTAGTTCCTTTATTCATATTTTCCCCTTTTTTCCATGGTCAATTTTTTTATGACAATTTTTTTTCTATTCTAGGTTTCTGACAACAGGACAAACGTTTGCCTCCCTACACCCTTACTTTATGATGGGTGTGAGCATGGTGGCAAAAGTAACCTGGGAAACTTGCTTGGCACTGAGGGAAGAGTTACATAATGTCTTTATGCCTCAGCCAATTAAAGAGATGTGGGAAGGGGTTACTGATGAATTTTGGGAGAAGACTCTGTTTTCCAATTGCATTTGAGCCCTGGACAAAAAGCATGTTTGAGTGAAAATGTCACCCAAGTCCAGTTTACCCTATTTCAATTATAAGAAATAATTTTTCCATAGTACTCTTGGGATTAGCGGATGCTCACCTGTGCTTCATATGCATTGATGTGGGAGCCTCCCGGAGTTGGGGGGGATACAGGAATCCTCTGAGAGTCTGCGGTGAGGTGTTAAACCTTTTTTCTTATTAGAGTAAATATGAAAAATTGCATTTTTTTAATATTATATTTTAAATATAGAGAAAGAAATGTGCATGGAATGCACGCAGGGGTCGCCCCTTAGGACTTTAAAGGCAAAATAGATTGAAGTACAACGAGTAGATTATATGAAATGCACAAAATTGCCAATTTTATTTAAATTGTAGAAAAGGTATAGAAATACAAATGTAAATACAATTAACAATATACATCTTTGTTTAAAATCCACATATCAAGTTATACAAGATAGATATGTCAACCCAGTGCTTACAACCCGCAACCTATATCGTTAAAGGTCAAACGGATGGATTTACAGCACATATCCCGACATGTTTGGGTGATCAATCTTTATCTGTAATATAAATTTTAACATAGTAAAATAGCAACGTAATATATGAAGCTACTATAAGATATTGATTACATCAAAAATCTTTTAAAGTATTTGGGCGATTATACCTACATAAAAGGTTCATAGAGATTGATACATAACAAAACAAAGCGGAAACCAGAAGTTAGAACAGGCTGGCTGGAAAATCCACAGAAACATAGGGTAGGCAGCTCCGAGTGCAGGGCCAAATGCTGATACACATTCACAAGAGGCGCCTGATTTAAATCTACATGATAAAAATAGTAAAGAACAAAAAGGGAGTATATAAATTAGTCCCAGATACAGCTGGAAAAATTATCGAGCTGAAATGTAGGGACATGGGGATGTTAAATCCCATTAAGAAATAATAGAAGTAGTAGTCAAATTACCTGTATGTTTCAGATGTATATATAAGACGCAGACCTCTGGGCAGCAGTTCCACAACTGACAGATGCCCAGTGAGTGTCTGCGTCTTATGAGTGCCTCTGATAAGGCTGCAGCCAATCAGAGCCTGCTCCAATTACTCAGCTGTATCGATAACAGCTGTGAGTGGAGCTCAGAGCGTCTCCCTGACGCTGAGGCGCGCAGTGTAGCCACGCCCCAGGGGGGCGTGACGACGTCACGCGTCGCCGCGTCACCCGCGGATATTGTATCCCCGCATAGGCTGCAAACCAGATGCGGGGACACAGGGAAAGCTACTCCACGCTCAAAAGGCACAGGGGGCCCTGCAAGGTCACCGCCTCCTAGCCATGAGCGAGTGAAGCTTACCCGCTGGGTGTCTGTGAGCAGACAGACGGCCCGCACAGTATGAGCTGTGCCATCTAGTGGATGAGGACGTTACAGCCAATCTGTTGTACAAAAGTAAAAGTAAAGGGACACAAATGTTCAGATGAAGCAGAAAAGAGAAAAAGAACAAGCAGCGCATCTGATGGTTACACTGAGCAATGCACAGAACTATATGAAAACATACACATTGCATAGTAGATAACTTACAGAGTTATACAGATTGCATGATGGACAACTTACGGAATCATATATGACAGATGAAAAAGACGATATATAATTCACTGTAAAAAATGGTGCCTTGTGTAGATACATAATTATTCATTTTTATGTTTTTAAGTCATGAGTACATAATTCACCCGTCCAGCATATACAAATAAAAAAGATAGGAGAGAGTAAAAGAGAGGAGCCCCTATAAATTCAGCTCACAGACCCTGATGCAAAACCGGGGAGGAATGGTCTAAAATTAAAAGCCCCGTTGAGGCCAGGTGGAAAATTAGCCCGTAAATTGTATATCCACCTCAGTTCACATTGAAGAAGGCGTTTGTTGGAATCCCCCCTCTAGAACTGAAGTGGATACGATCAAGAGCCAAGAAGTGAATCTTGGGAATTGATGCTGGGTAGACTCTGGCCATATGACGGCCAATGGGTACCTCAGGATCACATTTGCCTATAGTGCCAAGATGTTGGTATATCCTTTTCCAAAACTCATTGATGGTTTTGCCAACATAATAGCACCCCCATTCGCATGTTAGCAAGTACACTATTCCAGGGGTTTTGCAATTCACATAATGTTTTGGGGAGAAATGTTGGCCGTTTGGTAGCGTGATATTATTGCGTCTATCCATGTACTGGCAGTATTGGCATCCCCCAGATGCAAAGGTCCCCAATGTTTTACATGTATCGCCTTTGTATGGTCTATACTCACTGCTAACCAGTTTGTCACCTATAGAGGGCGCTCTCCTAAAGGTAATGGCTGGGAAGCTAGGGACAAAGGGGGTCAAAGTTGGATCCATGGTCAGTAAGTGCCAATATTTATTTATAATCCGTTTGACTTGCTGGTGTTGTGATGAATATGTTGTAATGATTTGTGTTGTTTCATCATTAGAGTGTTGTTTTTGTGTGTTGAGCAGGTCACGACGCGATTTGTTGCGGGCTCGTTTATATGCTTTTTTGAGACAAGTACTTGAATATCCTCTTTCGAGGAGTCTCTTTCTCAAAATATTGGCTTCAATTTTGAAGCCAGTGTCATCGGAGCAGTTGCGACGGGCCCTTAAATACTGGCTATACGGTATAGAGGCAAGAAGTGGTTTGGGGTGGAAGCTAGTCGCGTGGAGTAAAGAGTTGCCTGCTGTAGGCTTGCGCTACAGTTCGCTGGAAAGGTTTCCATTAGGTAGTTTCTTTATAAGCACATCTAGGAATGTAATTTCACTGGGGCTATGGGCCATCGTGAATTTTAAATTGAACTCATTCTGATTGAGTGAATTTAAAAATTTATGTAATAGGTCGATCGATCCGTCCCAAATGAGGAATATGTCATCTATGTATCGTCGCCATGTTACCAATGGCACATGTGCATAGACAACGATTCACAAACAAGCAGTGAGTGATCCCACTCCCCCAGGTACGATTGGCGTACGATGGGGCACAACATGTCCCCATCGCAACGCCCTGTACCTGGAGGTAGTGGGAACCGTCAAAGTAAAAAGCGTTATGGTGGAGTATGAAATCGAGGGAGGCCAGAATGAATTTAGTATAGTTAGGTTCGCATTCACTATATTGTGACAGAACATGCCATATGGCTGCCAGGCCTTTGGCATGAGGGATAGTACAATAAAGGGATTCCACATCAATGGCCACCAATAGCGTGCCATTCTTGATGTATAAATCCTGAATTATTTGCAAAAAGTGAATAGTATCGCATACATATGATGATAAACAGGCAACTAAAGGTTTGAGATGATTATCTACCATGCGACTTAAATTCTCAGTTAAGCTGCCACATCCCGAAATGATCGGTCTGCCTGGTGGTTTCTTTTTATGTTTATGCAGCTTAGGTAGCGCATAAAAGATGGCCTCCCTTGGATGGGTGGTCCGGATGTAGTCCCATAATTGTCTCGACACTACATTATGATAAAATGCAGTATCAACCAATGAGTAGAAATCTTGGGTAAATTTGTCCAGTACCGACCTAGAAATAGGTCGATACCAGTCCCAGTTGTGCAATATGGCCATACACATCTCTGTGTATTGGGCACTATCCATAACCACGACATTGCCACCCTTGTCAGAGGGTTTGATGACGATGTCGTGGTTACCGGACAGCGCTTCCAGTGCAGTTCGCTCATCTCGAATTGAGATTGGCATGAGAGTTGGAAAAGTTTTTCATGTCTCTGATGTCAGTTGACACCAGTTTCAGAAAAGCTGATGCAATGGAATTAGAACTGGGTGAGGGATAAATGGTGGATTTCCTTTTGAAGAATGTACCTGTGTTTGCGAAATGGGTTTAACATTAGTGATCGCATCAGAACTTACAGCGTCAGCAGTGGTCGAGGGGCTCTCAGATTCGTTCTCTTCTAACAAGGAAATTAGGTCGTCCAGGGCTTAAATTTCTTGTTTAGTGGGTCCAGATTCTGGTTGGGTTTTTTTGCATAGAGGCTTTTGAGCAAGACCTTACGAATGAATAGATGGATGTCCTTAATGGCGCCAAATCTGTTCAGAGGAGTGTCTGGACAGAAAGTGAGGCCACGGCCCAGGACAGCCATCTCATGTATATTAAGTTGGTATGAGGATAGGTTGACTACGTTTAACGTGATTGATGTTTGTTGGTCTTATGAATTTTGGAAAGATGTATTTTTACTTTCTTTTGATGGGTTTGTATACGACCCCTCATTTGATCTAAAAAAGTTCAGAGGGGCAAAGGTTGGGACCGTGGGGTGGCGGATGTGTTGGATAATATATTTCAAGATGATCCGGAACAACTGACCGGAGTGTGTATCTCTAACGTGTCACTATTGGTGTGATAGCGTAAATTAATCTCTTTACCTGCCTGTGGGGAGGAACTCTCTGTGTGTGAGGATTCGTCGTGTGACTCATTGCCTTGACAGCAACGTTTTGGTTGTCTCCGACCCTTAGTTTGAACCGGACGCTGTAAGGAGGAAGAGATAGATGAACGTACAGGGGGTTCATATGCATTAGTATATTTATTTTTGCATGGTACTTTGGAGGAATTGTTACTTGCATTAGATTGCCATTTATATGCCTTACTATCCTCAAAAGCCCTCCTGTCTCTTTGTAGTTTTTTATCCTTTTTAATTAAAATGTTTTTATTGAATTGTTCTAGGTGGCATTTCAATTTGTCCTCTGACTCAGCAAAAGATGCATGATTTCTTAGAGATGACAATTGATTTGGCAGTTTTTCCAAGTTACCGTCTATGCTGGTCATGCGTTTACAATACTCATCAATTAGCAACAACATCATCTTTTTTGAGTATTCTTTTAGATTGTTCTCCCATGCGATTTTGAAGCCGGGATCTATATTGTCAAATGTGGGAAAAATTTGTACCCTAAGTCCAAAAGGATTAGGGTTTTCCGCAATATATTCTTCAAAGGACTTAATATGCCAATATAAAAGAGATTTTTTCTCTAACATTTGACGAAGGTTAGAAAATGTTGATGATAATTCAGAGTCAAGGGACTCTTTGTTTTCAAACTCATCATGCAGTTTGGACATAAAGTCCGTCCAGTGATTACCCTGATAGGATGCCATGAAATAAGAAAGAAAAGTAATAGAACCGCGGTTATCAAGTAAAGCCCAAAATATATATACATATTTTATATATATATATATATATATATATATATATATATATATATATATATATATATTTTTTTTAAATATATAATTGAATAGAAGCTTTGGCCAGAACTTTTGACATAAAAAAGGCCAAAACAATTGCCCAATAAGTAGAAAAAAGTGGCATTAACAAACATAAACAAAAAATGAAATAAACTTTAAACGGTAATAAACCCAAAACAAAGAATGTAATATATTGCAGCTTACCCATCATGGCTGCATCAGTTTTCTTTTCTTTGTTTTTTTCCCTCTGTTTTTATCTGGTGATCTGGCCAGTAACACACATCCTGTATTAGTGAGTTGGGATGGGCCGAACACCCCCCTGTTCTGTTCGCACCAGAACACCGCGAACAGGCAAAAAAGTTCCAGCGAATATGCAAACCCTATTAAAGTCTATGGGACACGAACCTGAAAAGTGCTAATTTTAAAGGCTTATATGCAAGTTTTTGCCATAGAAAGTGTATCGGGACCCGGGTACTGCCCTAGGGAACATGTATCATTGCAAAAAAAAGTTTTTAAAACAACTGTTTTTTTCAGGAGCAGTGATTTTAATACTGCTTAAAGTGAAACAATACAAATGAAAGATTCCTTTAACTACTTCAATACAGAACATTTATACACCCTTCCTGCCCAGACCAATTTTCAGCTTTCGCACTTTCAATGCCAATTTCTCAGTCATGCAACACTGTACCCAAACAACATTTTTAGCATCTTTTTTCAAAGAAATAGAGCTTTCATTTGGTGGTATTTAACCACCACTGTTTTTTTTTAATTTTTTTGCGACATAAGTGAAAAAAGAGCGAAAATTTGGAAAAAAAAAACGTTTCTTTATTTTCTATGATAACATTTTGCAAATAAGTCATTTTTGTTCATAAATTTGGGCCAAATTTTATACTGCTAAACATCTTTGGTAAAAATAACCCAAATACGTGTATATTATTTGGTCTGTGTGAAAGTTATAGTGTCTACAAGCTATGGTGCAAATAATTGAAAATTGATCACACCTGATGCACTGACAGCCCTCAAAAGCTAATCTCTTGAGGCCCTGAAATGTCAGGAAAGTACAAATACCCCCCAAATTACCCCTTTTTTGGAAAGTAGAAAGTCCAAGGTATTTAGTAAGAGGCATAGTGAGTTTTTCCCACAATTCTTAAGAAAATGAAGAAATTATTATCATTATAGTTATTTCTCACACACAGCATATGCATACTTCAAATTACACCCCAAAATACATTCTGCTACTCCTCCTGAGTATGGCGATACCCCATGTGTGAGATTTTTACACAGCGTGGCCACGTAGAGAGGTCCAACATGCAGAGAGCACTGTCAGGGGTTCTGGAACATAAATTACACATAACATTTGCTAGTGACCTATTACACTTTCAAAGGCCCTGGAGCACCAGGACAATTAAATTACCCATAAAATGACCCCATTTTGGAAAGCAAATACCCCAACGTATATTCTATGAGGCATAATGAGTCTTGAATAGTGCATTTTTTCCCACAAAAACATGGAAAGTTGTCAATTTATGATTTTTCTAACACACAGCATACATAGCAAAAATGACTTCCCAAAATACATTCTGCTACTCCTCCTGAGTATGACGATACCCCATGTGTGAGACTTTTACACAGCCTTGGCACATAGAGAGGTCCAACATTGAAGTAGTACCTTCAGGCGTTCTGTGAGCATAAATTACACATATAATTTCATTCCTTCCTATCACACTTTTGAAGGTCATGGAGCACCAGGACAGTAGAATTACCCACAAAATGACTCCATTTTGGAAAGCAAACACTCCAAGGAATATTCTATGAGGCATGGGCTGCAGATAGGTACTTGTATAATCTGATGGGCTGGAGGTAGGTGCTCGGGAATCTGATGGGCTGCAGATAGGTACTTGGGTACTCTGATGGGCTGGTGACAGGTACTTGGTTACTCTGATGGGTTGGAGGCAGGTAATTGGGTAATCTGATGGGCTGCAGTTAGGTACTCGGGTACTCTGATGGGCTAGCGACAGGTACTCGGGTACTCAGATGGGCTGGTGACAGGTACTCGGGTACTCTGATGGGCTGGTGACAGGTACTTGGGTTTTCAGATGGGCTGGTAACAGGTACTCGAGTACTCTGATGGGCTGGTGACAGGTACTCAGGTACTCAGATGGGCTGGTGACAGGTACACGGATACTCATATGGGCTGGTGACAGATACCCGGGTACTCAGATGGGCTGGTGACAGGTACTCGGGTACTCAGATGGGCTGGTGACAGGTACTCGGGTACTCTTATGGGCTGCAGATAGGTACATGGGTACTCTGATGGGCTGGTGACAGGTACTTTGATGGGCTGGTGACAGGTACTCGGGTACTCAGATGGGCTGGTGACAGGTACTCGGGTACTCTGATGGGCTGGTGACAGGTACTTGGGTTTTAAGATGGGCTGGTAACAGGTACTCGAGTACTCTGATGGGCTGGTGACAGGTACTCGGGTACTCAGATGGGCTGGTGACAGGTACACGGATACTCATATGGGCTGGTGACTGATACCCGGGTACTCATATGGGCTGGTGACAGGTACTCGGGTACTCTCATGGGCTGGTGACAGGTACTCGGGTACTCAGATGGGCTGGTGACAGGTACTCGGTTATTCAGATGGGCTGGTGACAGGTACTTGGTTACTCAGATGGGCTGGTGACAGGTACTCGGGTACTCAGATGGGCTGGTGACAGGTAATCTGGTACTCTGATGGGCTGGTGACAGGTACTCAGATGGGCTGGTGACAGGTACTCGGTTACTGAGATGGGCTGGTGACAGGTACTCAGGTACTCAGATGGGCTGGTGACAGGGACTCGGGTACTCTGATGAGCTGGTGACAGGTACTCGGGTACTCTGATGGGCTGGTGACAGGTACTCTTTATTGGGGGGGCAATCAATGTGATTGGGTGTACACTGTAAGCGGTAATGAGCATTATGGGGCACTCCTCAGTGCTCGAATTTACTGCGAATGTTCCATATGTTCATTTGTTCTGCGAACAAACAGTGGATGTTCAACTCGAACATCCAGGTCATCCCTATAAATGTTTGCTTTTGGGTTTAATACTGCTTTAAAGCTCGTGGTAGGTAGGTAAGATGGGGATTGGAGGGACCGGGATAGGTATAGTATGAAGGTGTCGACAAACATGGAGGAGGTTTAGTTTGGTGGAAGGATTAAGGTGCCCTGGAGGCCAACACAAATGCATATATACTTTCTATCAGTGGCCGCCTGTCCATATGGGGCGCAGGGGCGCCAGCCCCTCTAATCCATGCGCCTGTCCCCTAATCTACATGCAGGGTGCCAGACGCATGGATTCCAATGTTCGTTTTTTTTTTCGTTTTTTTAGAAGCACATAATTAGAGCCAGAGGCAAAATGGATTGTTTGCCGCCCCCCAAAAAAATATACCACCAGCCGCCACTGCTTTCTACTGTTTTCTATGCAATGCAATGCTTCTCTCCACACCAAGCTCCTTGAGAAGCATAAAAAAGCTTTGGCAAAATATCACTTAGGAGTTGTTCAGGTCGGGAAAAACATCATTTTGCCTTCTCTCCTGCCTGATATCCCCAATTAGCTCCGGTTTTCTTGATTCAGTTTGTGTTGCCATTTCTTGGCCTCTCTCACGCTGACAGCGGTTACGTTCATGACCTCTAGGAGAAGAGGCTTGTACATGAGTAAGCTATTAAGAAAGAAAACAGACAATGTAATTATAGATACCGTATATACTCGAGTATAAGTCGAGTTTTTCAGCACATTTTTTTGTGCTGAAAGTGCCCCCCTCGAATTATACTCGAGTCAAGCACTTTTCTGCAGCAAAAAATTTCATTTTCCGAACCGAATTTGGGGCCCCATATCTCAGGGCCACTTGGTGCTAGGAACCCCAAATTTGATGTACAAACCCAGTGGAACTGGTACCATAACATATCCAACGATGGAGTTCCTATCACTAAGTGGCCCCGAGATACGGGGCCCCAAATTCGGTTAGGAAAATGTCATTCTCTGCTGCAGAAGTGTTTGACATTTTCTGAACCGACTTTGGGGCCCTGTATCTCAGGGCCACTTAGTGCTAGGAACCCCAGCTTTGGATATTTTATGGTGCTAGTTCCACTGGGTTTGCACACCAAATTGGGGTTCTTAGCACTAAGTGACCCCAAGATACGGGCCCCCAAATTTGGTCAACTGTGTCCATCTGCAGCAATGTCATTTTGGGACCCTTTGGGTTCAGAGACCCCAAATTTTGGCTGCAGCTAGGAGGCATCTAGGAACCGTTAACTACAGAGTTTGAAGTTCGGGGGACCTATGGCTGCAAATGGGCACAGTGAGGCATGCAAATGGGCACAGTGAGTCTGCAAATGGGCATTGTTGACCCTCTTTTCCACTTACAGTAGCTGTGCATTTCTCACGCTCGTCTTATACTCGGGTCAATAAGTTTTTCCCATTTTTTTTGTGGTAAATTAGGGCCTCGACTTATACTCGGAACGACTTATATAGATAGATAGATAGATAGATAGATAGATAGATAGATAGATAGATAGATAGATAGATACAGTAGATCCAACTTGGTAGGTGCAAGAATGTTCAGACAATATAAGTATTGACGGTTTACCAGAATTATTGGCTACAAAATTAAGTGCAGCAAACACGCATGAATTACGCCAATCCTGTGGAGTTGGTATGTCCTCTCCTCTATCCTTATTTGTGAAACTCCAGGTGTGTCAGAAAAGAAGAAAAAAACTTGTATGGTGTAATATTGTTACAATATTGATAATTATATCCAAGTGGATATCACTCCATACAAAATAATAGTGCAAACTCTGATCACCAACCTTCATCAGTTATCACCCCCATGCAATGCGCACTCACCAAAAAATAATTTTTTTAAGGCAACAAGGGTAAAATAAGGAATATCGGCAGGCTTCCATACAAGAAATTCTTCCCAATCTTTCTCACTTTAACAGGGTAGAGCTCCATTCATATGCCCCCAAATACCAAAGGCAATAAACAAAAACATAACTCATAGTGCAGTATTTATTGGAATGGACATACAATTAAAAACAAAACAGGTATTAAAATACATTTAAAATCAATGTGACAAGCCACTAAACTTACATCTGATATCGCCACCCAGACCTTCGATGTGGCGGCGCGACATTCTGGCTCTTAATACCTACCCTTCATGATTCGCAAAAAAGTGCGACCTCAGGGACCTCATGGAGTTTCACAAATAAGGATAGAGGAGAGGACATACCAACTCCACAGAAGTGGCGTAATTCAGGCGTGTTTGCTGCACTTAATTGTGTAGCCAATAATTCCGGTAAGCCTTTAATCCTTATATTGGCTGAATAAGTTGGATCACTGGATGATTTGTGTTTTTTTTAAATAATACAAAAGGACTATTTTTATTGACATTATTATATTATTATTTTTTTTCACATATCACAGCACTGCACATTTTGTATGTTTATTGATTTGAAGAAGTTGGTATATTGCCTTTTGCTAGCAGCTGTATAATTTTGGTTTAGCGCTCACTTCTCATTTTTTTCAGCTTATAGATAACATGAGATATTTATAAAGACATAGAGGGAGATAGAAACTGACGTGGTTGTGGCTGTGGGTGCCTCCTCCGACTCCTCCTCTGACTGATGTTGTGGCTAGTTGGCTGCTCTAAAAAGAGTAAACATTAGAAATAAAAAAAAATCAATAATTAGATAAAAATAAAGATGTAAAAAAACATTAAAAAGTAGTTAAAAGCAGGACATTGCCACAAGCACAGCCTGTTTGTGGATGACATTGTACTATTCATCACTAACCCCGTTGTCCCGCTTCCCAACCTGAAGCGTGACAATGGATTTGGTGATGATTTCAGCAGCATTTCTGGCCTGCACATTTATAACGCTAAGTCCCAGATTTTAAATATTTCCTTACCGCCAGCTAAAGTGGCCTTGTTACAAACAACCTTCCCTTACCACTAGGAGACCAAACGGCTTTCCTATTTGGGGATCTACTTAATGCCCTCCTACCATTCTCTATATGCTGCTAATTATCTCCAATTTCCTAGCAGACTTAAAACCCTGCTGCAGGCTTGGAAGCATTACGTTCGCTCTTGGTTGGGCTGCATTGCGGAGATCAAGATCTCTTGTATTTGTTCCTGGGTCCTGCCTATTAGGGTAACAACCCCTGTTCTGCAAGAACTTCAACACAAACTGTTAAAATTTGTCTGTCACCGCCACAAGCCTAGATCACCTAAACAAACTCTTTCCTAGAGCCAGCTTAGGGGTGGGTTAGGGGTTCGCATTTCAGAAGTACTATCAATCTGCACATTTGGCGGTCCTTACAAAATACCATGCCAAAGCTGAAGCCCCTAAACGGACGTCCCTTGAGGCAGCTGACTGCGGTCCTATAATGCCCACAAATCTGCTGTGGCTTTTCCCATGTGACAAGTCCTCTCTAGAACCCCATTACCCGTCACTCTTTAAAGATATGCAATGACCTTAAATACTAGGCCGGGCTCCAGTCTGCTCACCTACCCCCAATGTCTTTTCTGGGCAATCCTGCTTTCCTGCCTTGACCCCCTCACCTTCCCCTACCCCTCCCCCCTTGACACTTGACCCCCTCACCTTCCCCTACCCCACCCCCCTTCTTCTTTCTCTTTCAACTCACATCTTTTTCTCTCTCACCTCTTAATTGCATGCTGGTTGACACTGTGCAAGGACCCTGAGGTCATATATTGGTCATTCTTTCTTGTACTATACTGTCTACACCTGTTAATGCCTGACCATTGGCCTGCGTACCCTGTTCAGGCTCTATGTATCTTGCATTGACTTGTTATGTGCTATCTTGTGAAACCAATAAAAATTATTAAACAGAACAAAGTAGTTCATTTTCCAAAAAAAAACTACTTTTTGAGAAAAATTGTAAAATGAAAAAAAAAACCATAAAAAAGTTCTTATTAAAATTGATAAAAATAGAAAAATGAAGAAAACAAATAAAATTCACTTGTGAGTTCCGTCCCCCCAAGAGAAATAAATTAAATATTAATATACTCTCTAGATGCCATGAAATCTCTCAAGAAAGAAAGCTGCTCCGACATAGGGTGTGGCTTGTAGGTGCTTGGGGCTCCACTCTAGATGCTCCATGTGCTTACACCTCCTTATTATAGTCTCTCTGTACACGTTCCTAGAGGTTATTCCAACACCTCTGGAGGATTGGAACTGAAAAAAAAAACACACAAAAAGAGGAACATAAGCATACATACTTTTGATAAACATAAAATCATGCGGACATATGCACTTACATCACTCCTTCTTCTGCTTGCGTATAAGAGCCTCCCAATCCTCTGTCAGGCTCCGACCAATTTCATCCCATATATTCTGCTTAGATACACAATCTGCATATTTGGGATGGGACTTGTCCCAAATTTCGAGATGCATTTAGAGGGCTTCAATCCGCTGAGACTGGCTCACATTCCTAGCCATGGTGTCTGTCTCTCTCTGCAGCCGTGTGGACTCCAAAGTGGATGGGTCAAGGTCACAGGGAACTTCCTGCATACACAGGATTTTCTGGATTGTCATTGTGAACAGTCTTCCAGTAAACTTCAAACTTGCGTCTAAATGCAAACACGTCAAAATGTGGCACGTATTTAGACGCATTTGACTTTTTTATGCCTAAAAGTTCTCCTGAATGCGGTTTTGGTGTGTTCAGAATACTGCCTCTAAATGCTCCTGCCTGTAAACTCCTTTGAAAGCTTATGGGGTTGATTTACTAAAACTGGAGAGTACAAACTCTTGTGCAACTCTGCATAGAAACAGCTATCAGATTCCACGTTTTTTGACAAAGCTAAATTGAACAAGCTGAAGGTCGAATCTGATTGGCTACCGGCAGCGCTGCACCAGATTTTGACCTCTCCAGTTTTAGTAAATTATCCTCAATGTGTACATGGACACATAGGATAACATAGAGGAGGGTTCAGGGGCATCAGGAAAAAAAATTCCAAAAGCCTGAAAAAACACAGTTTACAAGTTGTAGTGTGCATGAACCCTAAAGGCAACTCTGCACTAATTCCTGGCTGGGATTTGACACTAGTACTGCAAGGCAGAAGTACCACTGAGCCACTTACAGAAATGTTCAGTTTACAAATATAAAAATGTCAGAGGCATAGGAAGGTTATATTTAACAATAGATGGGTACAGTAAAACCTTGGATTGCGAGCATAATTCGCTCCAGAAACATGCTTGTAATCCAAAGCACTTGTATATCAAAGCAAATTTCCCCATAATAAATAATGGAAACTCAAATAATTTGTTCCACAACCATTTATTCATAGGTCCTTCAGTTTATAGTCCATATAACAAAGATTATAGCAAAGTGACCAGGTTGTGTAACCATAAAATGTCCATCCACAAATAGCAGCCTCCACAAGGGTATTAGAAGCAAAATCCAGCAGGAGCTACAGAGTGTAAAAGAGAGGAGAGGCGCCTCTAAGTGTAGCAATCAGTGTTAATTTTGGCAGCAAATTTCGATTTAGTTTTAGTCTTAGTCTTAGGACTAAAATGGCATTGTAGTTTTAGTCCCATTTTAGTCTTCTGCAATTGTTTTAGTTTTAGTCGTATTTAGTCGACTAAATCTCCAGTACATTTTAGTCAACTAAAGTGTCCTACCTTTTAGGCGACTAAAATCTCCAGTACATTTTAGTCGACTGAAACTCATTTTAGTCGTCTGAAATCGAATGGGGGTAATTAACTTTAATGCATTAGTTAACATTTCTCTACAATTTCCAAGCTCATTATATACTGCTGGAGTGAAAAATCTCATATGTTATTATTTAACCACTTAACAACCAGCTCATAGCCAAATGAAGTCTACAGGGCGGTTGCTTAACTCTGGGAGGGCGTCCAGGGACATCCTCCCAGAATTCCGGTCTCGTGGCCCCCTAGGGCGCGCACTCGAGAGCATCCGTGACCCGGCGCATCACGGATCTCGGTAAATGGCCGCTAATCACGGCCGTTTACCACGTGATCGCTCCGTCAAATGACGGAGCGATCACATGTAAACACACCGGCGTCATCTCATGACGCCGGTTCCTCTCCTCCCCTCCTGTGTACCGATCGGTACATTGTGAGCGGAGAGGGGGATGGATGGATGGTAGCAGCGCTGTGGGCTGCATCTGTAGTGCCCACAGCGCTGCACAGTGACATCCAGCCATCCATCCATCCATGCTCAGCCATCCCTCACTACAATGCCCTGCAATGCTGTGCAATACTCTGCAATGCCCCACAATACTCTGCAATGCCCTCTGCAATGCCCCACAATACTCTGCAATGCCCCACAATACCCCACAATACTCTGCAATGCCCCACAATACCCCACAATACTCTGCAATACCCCGCAATACTCTGCAATGCCCCACAATACTCTGCCATACCCTGCAATACCCCGCAATACTCTGCAATACCCCGCAATACTCTGTCATACCCCCCTGCAATACCCCGCAATACTCTGCAATACCCCGCAATACTCTGTCATACCCTGCAATACCCCAAAATACCCTGCAATACTCTGCCATACCCTGCAATACCCCAAAATACCCCGCAATACTCTGCCATACCCTGCAATACCCCACAATACCCCGCAATACTCTGCAATACCCCGCAATACTCTGCCATACCCCGCAATACTCTGCCATACCCCGCAATACTCTGCCATACCCCGCAATACTCTGCAATACCCTGCAATACTCTGCAATACCCCGCAATACTCTGCAATACCCCGCAATACTCTGCCATACCCCGCAATACTCTGCAATACCCCGCAATACTCTGCAATACCCCGCAATACTCTGCCATACCCTGCAATACCCCGAAATACCCCGCAATACTATGCAATACCCCGTAATACGCTGCAATACCCCGCAATACCCTGCAATACCCCGCAATACCCCGCAATACTCTGCAATACCCCGCAATACTCTGCAATACCCTGAAATACCCCGAAATACCCCGCAATACTCTGCAATACCCCGCAATACCCAGCCATACTCTGCAATACTCAGTGATACCCAGCCATACTCTGCCATACTCTGCCATACTCAGCCATGCTCTGCAATACCCTGCAAAAATCTGAAATACTCTGCCATAACCCGCAATACTCTGCCATACCCAGCCATACTCTGCAATACCCCGCAATACCCAGCCATACTCTGCAATACTCGGTGATACCCAGCCACACTCTGCCATACCCAGTCATACTCGGCGATACTCTGCAATACCCAGCCATGCTCAGCCATACTTGGCCATGCTCAGCCATACTCGACCATGCTCAGCCATACTCTGCCTCTGTATGTGGCCAGGCTATGGAAGTCTCACACATGTGGTATCGCCGTACTCAGGAGGAGTAGGAGAATCTATTTTGGGGTGTCATTTTTGGTATGTATATGCTATGTGTTAGAAATATTGTATAAATGGACAAAAAGCATTTTAACCACTTCCCGCCCGCCGTCATACGACGTCCTTGACTTTGTGCGGGGATATCTGAATGATGGGTGCAGCTACAGGCATCATTCAGATATCAGCTTTTTCAGCCGGCGATTCCCTACACCATAAGAGTGATCATAGCGGCTGTTACATTGCTTGATCGTTCTTACGGGAGGCGAGAGGGGACGTCCCCCCCTCCCGCCGCCCTCCGGTGCTTCTACCGACTCACTGCTACGATCGAAGCCAGGATCGTTTTTTTATTTTTTTATTTCAGGCACAGCCTAGAGGTGAGATGTGGGGTCTTATTGACCCCATATCTCACTGTAAAGAGGACCTGTCATGCCATATTCCTATTACAAGGGGTGTTTACATTCCTTGTAATAGGAATAAAAGTGATCAAAAAAATTTTTTGGGGAAAAAAGCCTCAGACTAAAATAAATAAAGTAAAATGAACAATAAAAAAAAAAAAAAAATTTTAAAGCGCCCCTGTCCGTGTGCTTGCATGCAGAAGCGAACGCATACGTAAGTCCCGCCCACATATGAAAACGGTGTTCAAACCACACATGTGAGGTATCGCTGCGATCAGTAGAGCGAGAGCAATAATTTAGACCTCCTCTGCAACTCAAAATTTGTAACCAGTAAAAAATTTTAAAGCGTCGCCTATGGGGATTTTTAAGTAGCGAAGTTTGGCGCCATTCCACAAGCGTGTGCAATTTTGAAAGGTGACATGTTAGGTATCTATTTACTTGGCATAACTTCATCTTTCATATTATGCAAAAACATTGGGCTAACCTTACTGTTTTGTTTTTTTTTAAAGCACAAAACTATTTTTTTTCCAAAAAAAACGCATTCGAAAAATTGCTGCGCAAATATCGTGCGAGATAAAAAGTTGCAATGACTGCTATTGTATTCTCTAGGGTCTTTGCTAAAAAAAACATATATAATGTTTTGGGGTTCTATGTAATTTTCTAGCAAATAAATGATGATTTTTACATGTAGGAGAGAAATGTCAGAATTGGCCTGGGCACTCCAGAACGCCTGAAGGTGCTCCCCTGCATGTTGGGCCTCTGTATGTGGCCACGCTGTGTAAAAGTCTCACACATGTGGTATCGCCATACGGGAGTAATAGCAGAATGTGTTTTGGGGTGTAATTTGTGGTAGCATATGCTGTGTGTGAGAAATAACCTGCTAATATGACAATTTTGTGAGAAAAAAAAACAAGAAAAAAAAAACTTGATTTTGCAAAGAATTGTGGGAAAAAATGACAACTTCAAAAAACTCACCTTGCATCTTTCAAAATACCTTGAAATGTCTTTTTTTCAAAAAGGGGTAATTTGGGGGGTATTTGTACTTTTCTGGCATGAATGAATCGGGGGGCTTCAGTAACCAAAACTGCAGTGTTTATCCTCATGACACAACACAGGAAGCACCTGGTTAACAGAGGACAGAATTAAAATTAGACTTGAGAAACTTAACATTAATAAATCACCGGGACCAGATGGCTTGCATCCGAGGGTACTTAGGGAACTCAGTCAGGTGATTGCCAGACCGTTGTTCCTAATTTTTACAGACAGTCTATTGACTGGAATGGTACCAGCTGATTGGAGAAAAGCCAATGTAGCACCAATATTTAAAAAGGGCCCAAAAAACATCCCTGGGAATTACAGACCAGTTAGCCTAACATCAATAGTATGTAAACTCTTGGAGGGGTTGATAAGGGACTATATACAAGATTTTAGTAATAAGAATGATATCATTAGCAGTAATCAGCATGGATTCATGAAGAATCGTTCTTGCCAAACCAATCTATTAACCTTCTATGAGGAGGTGAGTTGCCAGCTAGATAAAGGAAGGCCCGTAGACGTGGTGTATCTGGATTTTGCGAAAGCATTTGACACAGTTCCCCATAAACGTTTACTCTACAAAATAAGGTGCGTTGGCATGGACCATAGGGTGAGTACATGGATCGAAAACTGGCTACAAGGGCGTGTTCAGAGGGTGGTGATAAATGGGGAGTACTCAGAATGGTCAGGGGTGGGTAGTGGGGTTCCCCAAGGTTCTGTGCTGGGACCAATCCTATTTAATTTGTTCATAAACGACCTGGAGGATGGGATAAACAGTTCAATCTCTGTATTTGCAGATGATACTAAGCTAAGCAGGGCAATAACTTCTCCGCAGGATGTGGAAATCTTGCAAAAAGACCTGAACAAATTAATGGGGTGGGCGACTACATGGCAAATGAGGTTCAATGTAGAAAAATGTAAAATAATGCATTTGGGTGGCAAAAATATGAATGCAATCTATACACTGGGGGGAGAACCTCTGGGGGAATCTAGGATGGAAAAGGACCTGGGGGTCCTAGTGGATGATAGGCTCAGCAATGGCATGCAATGCCAAGCTGCTGCTAATAAAGCAAACAGAATATTGGCATGCATTAAAAGGGGGATCAACTGCAGAGATAAAACGATAATTTTCCCGCTCTACAAGACTCTGGTCCGGCCGCACCTGGAGTATGCTGTCCAGTTCTGGGCACCAGTCCTCAGGAGGGACGTAGTGGAAATGCAGCGAGTACAAAGAAGGGCAACAAAGCTAATAAAGGGTCTGGAGGATCTTAGTTATGAGGAAAGGTTGCGAGCACTGAACTTATTCTCTCTGGAGAAGAGACGCTTGAGAGGGGATATGATTTCAATTTACAAATACTGTACTGGTGACCCCACAATAGGGATAAAACTTTTTCGCAGAAGAGAGTTTAATAAGACTCGTGGCCACTCATTACAATTAGAAGAAAAGAGGTTTAACCTTAAACTACGTAGAGGGTTCTTTACTGTAAGAGCGGCAAGGATGTGGAATTCCCTTCCACAGGCGGTGGTCTCAGCGGAGAGCATTGATAGCTTCAAGAAACTATTAGATAATCACCTCAATGACCGCAATATACAGGGATATGTAATGTAATACTGACACATAATCACACACATAGATTGGACTTGATGGACTTGTGTCTTTTTTCAACCTCACCTACTATGTAACTATGTAACTATGTTAGGGTCTCAAGAAATAAGATAGGCCGTCAGTAATTCAGGTGTGATCAATTTTCAGATATTGGCACCATAGCTTGTGGACGCTATAACTTTCACAAAGACCAAATAATATACACTAATTTGTGTTATTTTTACCAAAGATATGTAGCGGTATAAATTTTGGCCAAAATATATGAAGAAAAATTACTAATTTTCAAAATTTTATAACAGAAATGAAGAAAAATGCATTTTTTTTTTACAGATTTTTCTGTCTTTTTTCTTTTATAGCGCAAAAAATAAAGAACCCAGCGGTGATTAAATACCACCAAAAGAAAGCTCTATTTGTGTGAAAAGAAGGACAAAAATTTCATATAGATACAGTGTTGCATGACTGAGTAATTGTCATTCAAAATGTGAGAGCACCAAAAGCTGAAAATTGGTCTGGTTATTAAGGGGGGTTAAGTGCCCAGTGGTCAAGTGGTTAAGGTATTGAAGTATGAACGTGCACTAAAGGCCAGTGTTAATTTTGAAGTCAAATTTCAATTCAGTTTTAGTCTTATGCCCTGTACACACGGTCGGACATTGATTGGACATTCCAACAACAAAATCCATAGATTTTTTCAGACGGATGTTGGCTCAAACTTGTCTTGCATACACACGGTCACACAAAGTCTAAACGCGGTGACATAAAACACGTACGTCGGGACTATAAACGGGACAATAGCCAATAGCTTTCCTCTCTTAATTTATTCTGAGCATGTGTGGCACTTTGTGCGTCGGATTTGTATATACACGATCGGAATTTCCGACAACGGATTTTGTTGTCGGAAAATTTTATAGCCTGCTCTCAAACTTTGTGTGTCGGAAATTCCGATGAAAAATGTGTGATGGAGCCCACACACAGTCGGAATTTCCGACAACAAGGTCCTATCACACATTTTCCGTAGGATAATCCGACCGTGTGTACAGGGCATTAGTCTTTTGACTAAAATGCCATTTTAATTTTAGTCGTATTTTAGTCTTCTCAGTTGCTTTAGTTTTAGTCGTATTTTAGTCATCTCAATTGTTTTAGTTTTAGTCGTATTTTAGTTGACTAAAATAGTATTCATTTAGTCAACTAAAATGTTTTAGTCATTTTTTTCGACAAAATTAACACTGGTAGCAAATGTTGTGCCTTCATTAAATGTAACCATATTGCTACACTTAGACGCGCCTCTCTTCTCTTTTATACTCAGTTGTGACATGACACTACTTGTATATCAAGACATCACTTGTATATCAAGTCCAAATGTATTAAAAAAATGTGCTTGTCTTGCAAAACGCTCTCAAACCAAGTTACTCTCAAACCAAGGTATTACTGTATTTCATTGATAAAAGACACTAAGGCTGAGTTCATGTGTGTTGCTATAGGCCGGGGATCTTCAAACTATGGCCCTCCAGCTGTTGCGAAACTACACATCCCATGAGGCATTGTAAAACGCTGTCATTAACAGACATGACTAGGCATGATGGGAATTGTAGTTCCTGAAAAACAACTGGCGGGCCGTAGTTTGAAGACCCCTGCTTTAGGCCATCCCATTCACTTGAATAGACTGCCTATTACATCGAAATCACATCAAAGAAGCTCACAAGCTCAATTTTCTTTAATTTGAACTCACTACAACGCTTGGTAATAAGTTAACAGTAATAACCATGAGTTGTGGTGAGAAGCAAAGCATGTGCGATGGCTTGGTGTGCTGAGGTGCCATTAAAAAAAGAATTGCTGTGCACAATACAGCTTACATGATTTCGCACGATGGCGGAACACACACACAATCCTAGGTCGCAGATATCTAAAGAATCGAAACAAAAAAACCCCAAATACTTTATGGGGATACATTCTCCCCTGTACTGAGACTCAGCACATAAATCCACCACATGAATACAGTTCCAATCACACAATAAATAATATTCACTCAGCGGAATGATGGCTAACGTGTCGTGCGGAGCAAAGTTCCCCCGTGAATCAGTCACCGAGAGGATACACCTGCAGTGAATTGTCTGAGGTAAATTCTGGAGAAGATATGGTGAGGTGTCCAGGAAACATGTGAGGAATTGTGTGTATTAGCACAGAGTAGAGTGTGAGGTGATGTTTGTACATAGAAATGCCACTGCTGGGGCTTATCATGGAGTGTGGAGCTCCCTCAGCTAGTACAAGGGTTAACCATGTGCTGCTTTATTCCTCCATCCATCCCCATCTCCCGGCCCCGCCCCCCTCTCCTCCGCTCCCTCATTATGGTCCTCTGTGCTCGTGCACCTGCTGCAGCCCCTTCTACTCGGCGCGCTCCCTGCTCCCCGGGTGCGCGCCCTTTATGACAGGTCGCCGCGCGGCCCCGCTTCCTTCCCGGAGCCCTTATAGTAGAGAACAGGAGAGGGAACAATGGCAGCAGAGGCGGGCGCTGTGTGAGGATGGAGAGCGGAGGACACGTCTAGTGCAGGAATAGCGGAGCGCTCCCGGTCTGTCGGCCCGGTCCCCCCTCCTCCTCTTCCTCCTCCTCCTCCTCCTCCTCCTTGAGGGAGATGCAGAGAGCAGGGTGATGCACAAAGGGCTGTGCGCGCTGGGGAGGATGCAGCATCCTGCAGGAGGAGCAGAGACAGGGAGGAGCATCCACCTGCTGCAACCGGGGCTCCCGAGCCAGAGCTCTGCTCCTCACTAAGTGCTGCAGAGGGGTGGGGGGGACAGTCACTCATCCAGCAGGGGCCCCCAGAGAGGGAAGGAGGACACTAAGGGCTCCACCAGGACAGGACATCCATCCACCATACAAGAGAGCCAGGAGGGGGACACCCTGCACCCCAGCCATGTCACATTGCCTTCTAGGTAAGTGCCTGCTTTGGATCCCATTTTAGGGTGTGGGGGGGTGAGAGCCATTCACCATCCAAGCCTGCCCAGGCCTCCCCTTCTCCATACCCCCCCCCCCCAGTTTCAGGCATGGGGGACATGGCCAGGCCCATGTTGGTTCCCTCCGAGCCCTGCTGCACTTAATAATCATTTATAGATGAGATGTGTGGCTCTGGGAGGCTTCCATGGGTGATTGCATTGTACATGTCAATGGGTTGTCTTTGCCTCGCACTTGTTCGGCGTTTGTAGAATCAGGGCATAGTAAGATGTCAATGTATCAGGCACCATGCACCTCCTATCCAGAGAACCAATCACCGGGGCCACCTATTTCCCAAAAAGCCTCCGCCGCCACCGCCAACCGTGCATCATCTACGCCGAGGTGTTAACATATGCTCTAGCTTGACATTCACTTCATCCACATGACATTCCCCTTCCACTTTCCTCGGAGAAGGCTATTCGCACCCAATGTCACCAAACAAAGCTACAGTGGTCTCTTGTATGGAGTAGATTCCTACTAAGAGAAGCTCCATGTAGCTGTGCCTGGGTACCGGGGCTGTCATCTCTCTCATTCAGGATCCTCTTAGGATGGGGATGAAGAGTTAGTTGTGTATCATTTACCTCCGATGGTCCACAGCACAAACTCCTAACTGTCCGTCATCATCTATGTGTATATGGAACGTTTGCATCTACATGGGTCAGAAATAAACAATTATGTAATTATCTTACATTTCCCTTTCACCCCAATGAGCGCACAAAGCAAATGCCATTTTAATGAGCCAATGAACCCGGCGTAGATATAATGATGACATAGAAATTATCTTTATTTAAAAGTCCGTTTTCTGACATAATTACTATTTTGTCTAATTACTGTTGTGTCTGAAATACTTTGGAGTATGTGGATTCCTGGAGGCTTGGGAATAAATTCCCCATAATGTCGCTAATTATGTCAGCGTCTATTAAATTATTCTTACTAATGTAATATTAAGCGATTTTATCATTTATGTATAAAGAGGCAGACATTTGCAATGGTGCTGTGGTTATTGGAAAGATTATATAATGATAGATTAACAATATATTTTGTGGAAAGTAATAAAATCTGGTAGTGCTTGGTTTCAGGGCCCATTGGGAGGTTAGAGAGCAGCAGAAATGCCCTGAAGGTCCGCAGCTGGCCCATGAGACTCTACATTACAATGGTTAATGTATGTAAATACTTGTATGAAACAGTTGTGTATTTGGTGAGGTGTATTTATTGTAGGAAGGTACATAGTAGAGGCCTTGTGTGCGCATGGAATCCTGTGTGATGGAATAGTGTGGCTATACAGAAGAGATCCTCAGATTGCCATTGTGTGCATATAGTATGATGCTGTTAGCGCTTGTGACATCTTAGCAGTAATGTGTGGTACAAGTGGATTTTGTCTTTGCCACAGGCCATTGCTGTTCCCTTGACTTCCTTCCACGTTCTGCCTTGCAATGTATCCCCTTGTACACTCTGCGTACAGTTTGTAGCAAATCGTTTCTCTGGACTTGGCACAACCATGCAGTGATTTACAGTGCACACATATAATGCCAACATAGAAACACGGCTAGCTATCATTTACATATTAACAAGGTTGCTGGCAAATAGTCCGCTGTGTGAATGACTTTTGGAATGGATACCGGAGAGGAAATTTGGTTGCTAATACAATTAACCATCTGTGTCGGGAGAAACGGAAATCTCCAGTGGGAACATTCAGTTACAAGCTCGGATTCTTAATATCTATACGTAAATAGGTTGAGTCCCTTATTGCTGTATAATTTAGGCTTGGAAAGTTGTATTGTCCATCATGAAAGATCACCATGGCATAGAAATTACATCAGTCTCCATAGTCTGATGAAAGCTAGAGCCATACTTAAAGATGTAAAGGGTCATTCATCCCAAAAGCAGCGGTTCAGTTAGAGGTGATATTGGCCACCTTGTCTGGCTTCTTAAATCTCTTGGGTCCTCCAGTGGTGACATCTGCCTACCACATCTTCTGCCCATTTTGGAGTATTACTCTTGATGCAATGGTCTTTCCACACTTCCCTTTGTTTTCATTATATAGAATTCAATAGGAGAGTGGGGGAGGGGGACACCTTGTCATTGCCATAGCAGGTGTTTGGATGTGGCATCTCAGTGTCAGGATCTTAAGGCCTCATGCACACTGGACATTTTAGTAACTGCTCCTAGGGGCGTTTGGCATTTTTTTCCCCCTGCCTCTAAACTCCCCTGCATGTTAACATATGTGTCCATGCACACATAGACCTTTAGCAGCGTTTGGTGGCAGGGGCGTTTAGAGGCAGATAAAAAAAAAACACTGCCAGTGCATCCAGAAGTGGCAACATTTTGGTATAAAAAATGCCTGGTGCTTGTAAGCGTGTTTTAATGTGTCTAAACTCATGGTAACGCATCGGATGCGTTTTGAGCCACATCCGATTCGCATAACATGTGAACCAGACTGACTTTCAATAGAGCCAGTTCAGATACACTATATTACAAAAAGTATTGGTACACCTACCTTTACACGTGCATGAGCTTTAATGGCATCCCAGTCTTAGTCCGTAGGATTCAATATTGAGTTGGCCCACCCTTTGCAGCTTTATTAGCTTCAACTTTTCTAAAAAGGCTATCCACAAGGTTTAGGAGTGTGCCTATGGGAATGTTTGACCATTCTTCCAGAAGTGCATTTGTGAGGTCAGGCACTGATGTGGACAAAAAGGCCTGGCTCGCAGTTCCTGCTCTAATTCATCCCAAAGGTGTTCTATCGGGTTGAGGACAGGACTTTGTGTAGGCCAGCCAAGTTCCTCCACCCCAAACTCGCTCATCCATGACTTTTTGGACCTTGTTTTGCGCAGTGGTGCGCAGTCATGTTGGAGCAGGAAGGGGCCATCCCTAAACTGTTCCCAAAGTTGGGAGCATGAAATTGTCCAAAATGTCTTGGTATGCTGACGCCTTAAGAGTTACCTTCACTGCAACTAAGGGGCCAAGCCCAACCCCTGCAAAACAACCCCATACCATAATCCTCCACCAAATGATTTGGACCAGTGCACAAAGCAAGGTCCATAAAGACATGGATGATTGAGTTTGGGGTGGAGGAACTTGACTGGCATGCACAGAGTCCTGACCTCAACCTGATAGAACACCTTTTTTGATGAATTAGAGCGGAGACTGTGAGCCAGGCCTTCTCGTCCACATCAGTGCCGGACCTCACAAATGCGCTTCTGGAAGAATGGTCAAACATTCCCTTAGACACTCCTAACCCTTGTGGACAGCCTTCCCAGAAAAGTTGAAGCTGTTATAGCTGCAAAGAGTGGGCCAACTCAATATTGAACCCTACGGACTAAGACTGGGATGCCATTAAAGTTCATGTGTCACTCTTGGTAATATAGTGTATATGCCGGCTGGTTGCGGTGTGAATTTTCAAAGGGTCCTGTGCATTTTTCATTCCGGTTCAGGTGCGATTTCAGTGTGAAATTCGCACCCGAACCAGTGAATGGAAACTGCACCGAACTCTGCAGAGAAACCGTTGCCTCATATACTGTATGTGAACAGAGTCTTAGCCTAGCATTACCACATGTTTAATTTATTGCATTGGCTAATGAATCAAATTCACGCCCAAGCGCATGACGGCTGTAAACACTCCTCAACACACTTTTACAAGCGGCGGGTGTTTTTTTTCTGCCAGAACGCTGCTGCCAAAAGGAAAGGCTTGCAGGAGAGTTTACAAAAGTCCAGTGTGCATGAGGCCCAGAGTGATATAAAAACAAATTTATACTTTTGTTTGTTTGTTTACTTTTAACTTTGCAACATCTACCCAAAACTGAAATAACAGAGGTATCTTTGGTGCTTTGTTAGGAGCTCTTAATTGAAGTAGACCAGGGGTAGGCAACCTTTTGAGCACAGTGTGCCGAAAAATGTTTTCAAAGAAGTTGAACGTGCCGATTTTATAACAAAAAAATTTCAACTTCACACTCTCAATCACGAAAAGGATTTTTTATAAAGTAAATGCTGTAAACTACTTTAGTAGTGAGAAATTAACATCCTGCACTTGCACGCCTCAGATCAGCCCCAATTCCTGCAACTCCACACCTCAGATCACTGTCCCCCCTGCTAATCTGTTTCTTCACTGTAACCCCCTTCAAATGTGCCCCACCACTGTAGCCCCCTGCTCACCTGCCCCACCACTGTAGCCCCCTGCTCATTTGCCCCACCACTGTACATCTGCCCCACCACTGTACTATCCTGAACATCCGCCCAACCACTGTACTTTCCTGCTCATCTGCCCAACCACTGTACCCCCCTGCTCATCTGCCCCACCAATGTACCCCCTTTCTCATCTGCCCCACCAATGTACCCTCTGCACATCTGCCCCACCACTGTAACCCCCTGCACATCTGTCCCACCACTGTAACCCCCTGAACATCTGCCCCATCTCTGTACCCCCTGCTCATCTGTACCACCACTGTAACCCCCTGTACATCTGTCCCACCACTGTACCACCCTGCTCTTTTGTCCCACAACTGTAACCCCCTGCTCATCTGCCCCACCACTGTAACCCATTTTCTCATCTGCCCCACCACTGTAACCCATTTTCTCATCTGCCCCACTACTGTACCTCCATGCACATCTGCTCCACCACTGAACCATCTTCTCATCTGTACTAACACTGAACTTATCTGCTCATCTGCCCCACCACTGAAACCCCCTTTCTCATCTGCCCCATGACTGTACCTCCAGCACATTTGTAGCACCTCCATTCCCCCTGCTCTTCTGCCCCACCACTGTAACCCCCTGCTCATGTGTTCCACCGATGTACCTCCTTTCTCCTCTGCCCAACACTGAATCCCCCTGCTCATCTTTCCCACCACTGTAACCCTCTGCTCATCTGCCCCATCACCGTACCCCCCTGCTTTTCTGTCCCACCGCTGAACCCCCTTCTCATCCCTCCCACCACTGTTCCTCCTGCACATCTGCCCTACCACTGTACCCCTTTGCTCCTCTGTCCCACCACTGTAAGCCCCCTGCTCATCTGCCCCGTCAATGTACCCCTTTTCTCATCTGCCCCGTCAATGTACCCCTTTTCTCATCTGCCCCACCACTGTACCTCCCTGCACATCTGCTCCACCGCCGTATCCCTCTGCTCTTCTGTCTCACTACTGAATCACCTTCTCATCTGTCCTAACACTGAACCCATCTGCTCATCTGCCGCACCACTGTAACCCGCAATCTCATCTGCCCCACCAATGTACCTCTTGCACATCTGTCTCACCTCTGTACCCCCCTGCTCTCCTGCCCCACCATTGTTCCCCCTGCTCTCCTCCCCCACCACTGTAACCCCCTGCTCTTCTGCCCCACCAGTACACTTCTTTTCACATCTGCCCCACTGCTCTACCCCCCTGCTCATCTGGCCCAACACTGTACCCCCCCTGCTCATCTGGCCCACTGCTGAACCCCCTTCTCATCTCTTTCACCATTGTACCTCCCTGCACATCTGCCCCACCGCTGTACCCTCCTGCTCTTCTGTTCCACCTCTGAACCCCTCTTGCTCATTTTCCCCACCACTGTACCTCCCTGCTCATCTGCTCCACCGCTGTACCGTCTTCTTATCTATGATATGTGTAATATGCAGAGTGGTGAAAGGAAGCAGAGATGAGACACATCTACCTGTCCTGGCACACTCATCCTGCTGATCCACCTCTCGCATTCAGCCCATGTGCTTGTATGTGACGTATGTGATGTATATGATGTCACATACAAGTATATGGAATGGATGCGCAATGATGAGCTCAGGTCAGGGGCATTTTCTGAAAGCAGTGGGCCTGTGTGCAGGATCATAAGTTGGGCCCCCGCAGCTGAGAAAAAGTGGTTGGGTGTGATTTTCATTGCGCTGAATACTGGCTGTGGCTTAAAGGGACACAGAGTGAAGGGGGGGTAAGTGACGCAAAGGTTTAGGAATAATTTCAACAAAGTTCCTAGAAGCTCAACAGTATTTCCACAAACTGTCACCTGATTGTAGTTTTCTCAATCACAGTGAAATCCCTTCTTTCTGAGATTGGTAGTGCCAACCAAGCGAGTCATCTTCCTCCAGATGGTGGACCAGGTTAGCAGGAGTGTGATTGGCTTTAGCAGTGGCCAATGACAGTTCTCCTCCTCCTGGAAACAGGGACCGCCCCCCCTAGCAGAACTGCACCCAATCTCTTCCCCATCACAAAAGCTGACGGTCGCAGCTACAGCAAAGTTAGAGAACCAATCTTTCCCATCTTTTGCAATGTGTGGGGGCACAGTGCCTCCCCCTCAATGCAGGTGTGGCGTGGGGAATTCTGAAACTGAAATGCATTAGTGTCTCACTGACACTTCCCTGCACTGCTCTGCTGATGGGAAGGGAGTCGAGTGCCGACAAAAGAGGTTTCGTGTGCTGCTTGCGGCACCAGTGCCATGGGTTGCCTACCCCTGAAGTAGACCATAAAAAAAAGAAAAAACACACACACATGCATGTGAGACTGAATTTATAAGGGCGTAGTTTTTAGCTGAGCTGTGTTATTGTCAAATAATCAATCACATTTATACAGTATATATTTATTGACCATGCAATGCATCTACTTACGTGCATTGCATGTAAAATACTCTCCATTAGTGTTTACTATTCAATCCATTGAACAATGTTGTCTGTCATAATTTTGAGCCATGACCATGGGGGTGCAAAGCAATGTCCTTTTTAATGTGCCATTAAAAGAAGTGTATCTGGTGTGCACAAAGCCATAAAAATAACATTGTCACCTTAAGGCCTCTTGCACACATAAGTAAAAAACATAATGTTTTTTTACTGATCTGTAAATAGATGCATTGTAGTTTACGGAACTATACACACAGGTGAGTAATAGAGCAATGAGTATAGAGCCGTAAAACAAAAATAGAAAATTTGACGCTGGAGTGCAAAAATGTACGTGCATACGTGTGTTTATGCCCCTATGCACATGTTTATATATTGCAATCCTGGCAACGAAGGAGAATTGTTCACTTATGTACGCTTACGCGCCTCTACGCTCTTTTACGCAAGGTCTTTATGAAACATTTTTGTTTAGGATCTTTTTGTTGTTAATAATTTTAACTCAGGAGTGCTCAACATGTGGCCCTCTGAGCCCTCTGATGTGGACCGTGACCTCAAACCAGAGAAGCACATAAAAGTTACCAGATTAGGAGCGCTTAACCAAAATGAATGATAAATAACAACCATAAGCCCAAATTGTCAACACAAAGTAAGGAGTCACAGTTTATTCTAAGCAATAAGTAAAAGCATCTCACATGAAAACCAAGTTCTCTAGGTCAACAAGGTGTACAGGCAGATCATATGAGTATCATGGAGCAACTTCCAATGTGGTCCTCTCACTTGGGAATTGTTCAGTGCGCCTTTTTTTATGTATCGTTTACAGGGAAGTGCATGCCCTTGCTCTGGGATGGTGGCCCAGATCATGATCAATAGTCTGCCGACCCACCATCCCGGAGCATCAAAGTACATGGAGCTGGTACTGGCAGCGGAGAGATCAGGTGGCCGCGGAGGGAGCAGGAGCCGCATAAGCTTATACTTCCTCTGTAGCTTCAGCTCCTGTCCCAGGCGGAGTGATACCAAATGCACTTTGCCTGGGACCTTTCTAGTAGCTTGGAGAGCAATGCCAGCAGTAGCTGGAGGAGGAAAAGGTCAATGTATTAAATATCTCATTGACTGCACTTCTGCAATGGGCATATTAGCACGTATAAAAAAAGGATATTAAGCTGCTTTTACACTGATGCGTAGGTGCAGAGCAGTGCACCTGCAGGTTAGCTGCACTGAGCCCTAGACTTCTATTATAGCCTGCGGGTTTGCTGGGCTTTTAGAAAGTGCACCACACTCGCAAGATGTAATAGATGTCTATAGCAAAGCGCAGCTAAACCGCAGGATCACTGCACTGCACCTGCAATGCTGGTAAACCGCAGCACATCAGTGTGAAAGCATCCTTGTAGGGGGATCAGGACAGTATGGGCTTGTTTACATTTGCTGGGGTGGTAAAAACCCATAGTTCCATGTGACCTACGACAGGTTACCAAATCACTTCAGTGGCCCTTGCTCTTCAAAAGGTTGAGCACCCATGTTCTGATAAAACACAATAAACCATATTGATTTTGTCAAAACTGCAAAGAAATCATTTCATGTGAGTGTGATAATGACCACCATTTCACACGATCTTCATTACACAATTAGATGAATCTAGGTGGCTGCTGTTGATACTGAAACAGACACTTCGACTGTACTAACAGAAGCCAGTATGATTTAAGCTATTTATGTTATTGCCTATATACTTGTGTATGCCATACATATTGTATGCGTGTTTTTTAATATGTTATAGGCAACAAGAATTCTGTGTAACTGTAGATGCCAACCCATAAGTAAGACTATGCTTTTTTTATAGGTTACTCTCACCTTACACAGTGTTTGCAGACATAGTGAGGTGTTAGAGATTTACCGCACCAGTAAACGTGTGTTGCCATTTGGTTTGGGGGCAGAGTTGATTGGTGTTCCACCTGGGAGAAACAACCTTAGACAAGTATTGCGGATAGGCAGACAGAGAGAGAGCAAAATTTAATATTTTCCATGCTAGAAAAACAAGTGAAACATAGTATACAGTAAAACACTATAGTGTCATTTCACAAAGCTTTAAGTGGAACTAAAGTGAAACAATAAAAATTGTGAGCAGGCATGCTTTTTTTTTTTTTTTTTTTGCAGAAGAGACATACTACAGCTCTTCTTCAGTAAAACAAACTTACCTGCTTGTTCTAAATCTTCTATAGAATTACACTGAGCTGCCCATGCACAAAGTACTTTGTCATCATGCCTTGTTACTGGAATAACTGAACTCCTATGTGTTATGTCATTCTCCGCTGGCCAATCAAGACAGATGAAAACCCTGGACCTGAAAAGGTTGAAGAGAAGATGTCGGTGCCAGCGAGGGAGCTCTCAGGCATCACATCACTGGAGTGGAGGTATTTTTGGAGGTAATTTGCAGTTTAGTTCAGCATTAACACCAGACTAAAGCTGGCCATAGATGGATTGAAATTCAGCTGGTTCAGCAGGGAGTGGCTACATTTAGATCTTTATGTAGCTGTACCTGTTCATCATTAGATTGACTTCTGTCAAATGGGAGTGTTGGAAAACTTTTTTTGATCAGTGGCTGCAGCTGCTGATCAGTGTGTTCTGACAGTGGAGAGTCCCGCAGTCAGCATACAATCTCCTGGCAGGGGGGATACCTCCATCCACCTTGCTTGTGTGGATGGAGGAATCTATTCATTTTTTTTTTCTTTAAGCACACTGGCTTATGGAAAACATGAATCATCTATGGCTAGCCTCAAGCGGATCTACACTCTCAATTTTATGTTGCCTCCTCTCCACCCCTCCGCTGTACAAATAGGGCTTTTTTTTAAATTCACCTTTTTTTTTTTTTTGATAAAAAAGCTCTGGCCCACCTCTCATGCATATCACTTGCCTATGTCCTGATGGCATCAGGCAAGAAGATGGCGACGTGGTACCGAGAGGGGGGCAGGAGAGAAAAGGATCTCAGCAGGACAACTCTGGATCTCTAGATTGATGTCCCGCCTGATAGTGCTTTGCTGAGCCACTGACATGGAATGAGTAGAACTTCTCCTCTTGTTTCTCACTCAGGTCAGGAAGCCACTAGCACCAGTAATCATGTTAACAGTTTGTAAAGGGGACATTTAGCCTATTAACCACCAATCAAACGAGTATTCTTCTCACTGACCTCCAAAGTATGGTGGAACTACACTGATCACCAGTGAACCATGAGATGATTATTACGGACCATCAACATGGTGTGACTATTGTACTGAGAGCTGTAGATATAACCATTATTAACAGGGGTTCCCAAAGACCTGAAAATTATTTCAAGGGTTCCCACATGGTAAAACGATTAAAAAGGCTGATCTAAGAGCTAAACACATTGTTTAAGTATGCTGTTGCACTGGGAGGTTTTGGTAAATCTAAAGGAAATTGTCAAGTCAGGTTGTAACCTTTCTGTCCATTTTTAGATTATGTAAAGTTGAAATCTAGGCAGATATAAAGTCCTCTGCACAAGAGAACTGGGAAAGGACAGGATACCACCGTGATCGTGCCAGACCATATTACCCTGGATAGTGCTTTCAGTCAAACAATGGGAGCCTGGTAAAAGGAGTCAATGCAGTGAATAGCGAAGTTATTGCGGTGTCTGGATCACAGGACTGAGTGAACAGAATTATGGATCCTGGGGCAGAAAAGACAATTTACATATTAGTGTTTTAACTGTGTGCTTAGCTGTCTGTCTGAAACTTGCTTTAGTGCCCTAGTAGACTGATGTTCACAATAATACTTGTTGTATATAAAAGGAGTAGAAAGCTGTTTCCGAGACTGTATTATTTTCCAAACAAGTACCACTGTCTGATGTCTATAGGCACATCAGCTCATTGGGTATACATAGAAAAATAGCATGGAGAAAGTGGTGGTAACCCTTTCAGTGTCTGTTGTTTGGACCTTGAATGTTTTGGTCAACAACATTCTAACGTTAAAAGATTTTGAAGCAGATTTTGCTTTACTTTTGTTTAAGACCATTATAGAAGGCATGACAGCCTCCAAAGCACAGTTTGACATTGTTAATGAAGTCTGGCAGCTAAGTATTCCCCAAAGTCGTGTTTTAGTTAACTGTAGTCAGTGTCCTTGGAACAATAGTAAAGGCATGCAGAGTGGAGCTGAGATACACTGCTACTGTGTGTGCTCTTATTAGTAAGATGTGTATGCATGGCTGCTGTTAGAAATCATGGGGCCCCATACAGCCTACCTGACAGGCCCCCCCTGAAAATATCAAATGATATTTTCGCTAAAATGCCATGGTCACGATGCTATGCTTTGCAGCCATGGCAGAAATTATATCCTCATTACCGCTGCCTCCTGACACTTTTTTTTTTTTTTTTTTTTTACTTTTTTGCTTACACTGCGAGACTGGGCTGCAACTGTGAGCCAAGTATTTGGCTCGTAGTTGCCGAGCGGCCCCATTCAACTCAATGGGGAGTTTGATAGGTGGTGCTGCCTGTCAAACTGTGCAGCCATGGCGCCGCTGTGAACGAAAGCATTATAGCCAAGTCATGTGTACAGCCCTACCTAACTGTATTGTTAGGATTTGGCTCAGCCGCTTATGTAAAAGAGCCCTTCTTTGGCGTTTCCTGAATGTGTGACAAAGTGCATAGGAATTGCATATTGTGCAGTGCATTTCAGAAATGCACTGCAAACGTGCACAATGCTTGTGGTGCCAATAATTGTTAATGGCACCCCAAATGCACTGTGCAGACTTGCATTTTGTCGTGTAGCAAACTTGCAAAGGTGCACACCTGTAAGGGTTCTAGAGCTTCTATGGTGCAGGGGAAATGAGGTACTGGTTTGGCTGCAGGATTCAGGACATGGCTGGAGTTTCAGCTCATTATACTGTATGTGGTAACTGTTTGGGTAATACAATAGCTGCCAATGCAGATTCCTCCATCCATGCTGTTTAGTGTGGATTGAGAAATCTATTGATTTTCCCATGGGCTGAACGAGAGAAATCTAAATGTGCATGGCTAGCTTTAGCTTCAAAGTAGTTGAGATCAGGCTTATGCCCCGTACACACGAGCAGATTTTCCACCAGAAAAAACTTGGATGGTTTTTCCGACGGAATTCTGCTCAAGCTTGCCTTGCATACACACGGTCACACAAAAGTTCTCTGAACTTTCGACCGTCAAGAACGCGGTGACGTACAACACTACGACGAGCAGAGAAAACGAAGATCGATGCTTCCGAGCATGTGTAGGAATTTTGCGCGTCAGAATTTGTACAGACGATCGCATTTTCGGATAGGAACTTTTCCTGACCGAAAAATAGAGAACATGCTCTCAATCTTTTGCTGTCTGGAATTCCACCAGCAAAAGACTGATGGGGCATACACACGGTCGCATTTTCCGACAAAAAGCTCTCATCAGAGTTTTGCTGGCGGAATTTCCATTGTGTGTATGCGGCATAAGTCAAACCAAAGTCAAGTGAGAACACAAAGGAGGATTTTTAGTTAAAAAAAAAGAGGTAATAGCAGACACCTCCTAGCCTTAGATGGTGTTTTTTTAAATATAAAATGTCTGGCAGCAAGAGCACTTGCTTGTATTCATTTTTCAGATTTTTTTGCTAGTGCAAGCTTCTTATTTTTCAAGCACTCTTGAGCTTCTATTTCACACGCTGTGGACATTCCAGGAGATTCCATTGTCATTGCTGGACCTTTGTTCCTTTGCTTCTGTAACCAATGCATCAGAGGCAAAATTATCATCCTGTGTCCCTGAGAAATATAAGAAGCAAGTGTGTGATTCCCACCAAGTACAGTTCTCTTTAATAAATCTTATGCCGCATACACACGAGCGGACTTTTCAGCATCAAAGGTCCGACGGTCTTTCCGACGGACTTTCGACAGGGTTACGACGGACTTTCGAACGACTGGACTTGCCCACACATGAACGGACTAAAGTCCGTTCGAAAGTCCGCTCATTTGAATGTGATGACGTACGAAGGGACTAGAATAAGGAAGTACATAGCCAGTAGCCGATGGGTGCCCTTGCGTCCTTTTTTGTTCGTCGGACTAGCATACAGCCAAACTGATTTTTCGACCGGACTCGAGTCCGTTGGAAAGATTTGAAACATGTTCCAAATCTAAAGTCCGTCTGATTTTCGACAGAAAAAGTCCACTGAAGGTCCGATGATCCGACAAATCTTTCAATGTTGACACTTGTTCTGGTGACAACTGCCTGAGAGACAGAGATTTTCCTCACCTGCAAAAGATTTCCTCTTACTTCATGTTGTGTCTATAGGATAGGAATAAGGATGATCTCAGGCGTGTTCGCAAGTCCTATATTCAAAGCTATAAAACAAAAAGTTTAGGCTATACAAAGACTTTAACCACTTTTTTGCTAGAATTAGGTTTTTTTAAACCCTCGCCAACAACCAAATGTTTTCTGAAAAGGTCTTGTAGAATAAAAATGTGTCAGTTGCAATTTTTTATGTTACACAATATTTGAGCAACTTTTTCAGAAAAATACACTGATGCCCTGTACACACGACCGGTTTTCCCGTCAAAATAAACTCTGAAGGTTTTTCCAACGGAATTCCGCTCAAGCTGTCTTGCATACACACGGTCACACCAAATTCCGACCGTCCAGAACATGGTGACGTACAACACGTAGGATAGGTATAGAAAACGGAAGTTCAATAGCCAGTAGCCAATATCTTCTGTCTCGTACTTGCTTCAGAGCATGCGTCGTTTTTGGTACGTCGGAACAGCATACAGACGATCGGTTTTCCCGATAGGAATTGGTTCCTTCGGAAACATTTTAGAACATGTTCTCTTTCTAGGTCCGTCAGAATTTTCGACGTAAAAAGTCTGATGGGGCATACATACGATCGGAATATACGATAAAAAGCTCCCGTCTGACTTTTTCTCTCGGACATTCGGCTCGTGTGCACACGGCATAAAACTAATTTTAGTGCACACAAGCAAAATTGTTTTTTGCGTGCAACGCTGTACCCAAACAAAATTAACGTCCTTTTTTCCCCACAAATAAAGATTTCCTTTTGGTGGTATTTGATCACCCGCAAAAGTTATAGCGTCTACAAAATAGGGGATAGATTTATGGCATTTTTATTATTTATTTATTATTTTATCTGCGATTTTTATTGGGACTGTGACATTGTGACGGACAAATCGGACACTTTTGACACTTTTTGGGACCATTGACATTTATACTGCGATCAGAGCTAAAAATAACCACTGCTTACTGAATAAATGTCACAGGCAGGGAAGGGGTTAACACTAGGGGCCGATCAAGGGGTTATATGTGTTCCCTGCCAGAACGTGGATTTGTTTGTTTACACACACAGATCCTCCTTCTGGCTTTGTCAGGAGCAATCGCGGGTGCCCGGCGGACATCTTGGCCGCCGGGCATGCGCATTGGCTCCTTAGTACAGCAGTGGGTGCGAGCGCCCCCCTATAGCCTACGACTACGGCGATTTGCACAGGGGAGCGATTCTGCTGCCGTCAATGCGGCGGGTGGTCGGCAAGCGGTTAAAAAACAAATTGTGCAGCTCTGACTAAAGTTGAATAATGCCCTTGCTATAGAGGTAGGCCATTTACGTACCTCATGAAGCCTGACTGGAATGCTCCCTGGACATTTCTAGGATGTTGCTAAGTGAGGCTTAGTCGTTACTGCTGTCCATCTCCATGACAGGAGGGAGCTCTCAAACGTTGAGCTCAGAGCTCCTGCATCTGGGAGAGAAAGTGCATGCAAGGGATTTTGAATCAGAGAAAAAGGTCACACCTGTGATTGTGGAGGTGAGCAGTAGCGACTAGACCTCACTTAGCAAACTCCTAGCAATGGTCTGGGAGTATTTCAGTTAGGCTTCATGAGGTTTGTTACATAGTAGTTGAGGTTGAAAAAAGACACAAGTCCATCAAGTCCAACCCATGTGTGTGATTATATGTCAGCATTACATTGTATATTCCTGTATGTTGTGGTCGTTCAGGTACTTATCTAATAGTTTCTTGAAACTATCAATGCCCCCCGCTGAGACCACCGCCTGTGGAAGGGAATTCCACATCCTTGCCGCTGTTACAGTAAAGAACCCTCTACGTAGTTTAAGGTTAAACCTCGTTTCTTCTAATTTTAATGAGTGGCCATGAGTCTTGTTAAACTCCCTTCTGGGAAAAAGTTTTATCCCTATTGTGGGGTCACCAGTATGGTATTTGTATATTGAAATCATATCCCTCTCAAGCGTCTCTTCTCCAGAGAGAATAAGTTTAATGCTCACAACCTTTCCTCATAACTAATATCCTCCAGACCCTTTATTAGCTTTGTTGCCCTTCTTTGTACTTGCTCCATTTCCAGTACATCCTTCCTGAGGACTGGTGCCCAGAACTGGACAGCATACTCTAGGTACGGCTGGACCAGAGTCTTGTAGAGCGGGAGAATTATCGTTTTATCTCTGGAGTTGATCCCTTTTTTAATGCATGCCAATATTTTGTTTGCTTTGTTAGCAACAGCTTGGCATTGCATGCCATTGCTGAGCCTATCATCTACTAGGACCCCCAGGTCCTTTTCCATCCTAGATTCCCCCAGAGGTTCTCCCCCCAGTGTATAGATTGCATTCATATTTTTGCCGCCCAAATGCATTATGTTACATTTTTCTACATTGAACCTCATTTGCCATGTAGTTGCCCACTCCATTCATTTGTTCAGATCTTTTTGCAAGGTTTCCACATCCTACAGAGAAGTTATTGCCCTGCTTAGTATCATCCGCAAATACAGAGATTGAACTGTTTACCCCATCCTCCAGGTTGTTTATGAACAAATTAAACAGGATTGGTCCCAGCACAGAACCCTGGGGGACCCCACTACCCACCCCTGACCATTCCGAGTACTCCCCATTTATTACCACCCTCTGAACTCGCCCTTGTAGCCAGTTTTCAATCCATGTACTCACCCTATGGTCCATGCCAACGGACCTTATTTTGTACAGTAAACGTTTATGGGGAACTGTGCCAAATGCTTTTGCAAAATCCAGATACACCACGTCTACGGGCCTTCCTTTATCTAGCTGGCAACTCACCTCCTCATAGAAGGTTAATAGATTGGTTTGGCACGAACGATTCTTCATGAATCCATGCTGATTACTGCTGATGATACCGTTCTCATTACTAAAATCTTGTATATAGTCCCTTATCATCCCCTACAAGAGTTTACATACTGTTGATGTTAGGCTAACTGGTCTGTAATTCCCAGGGATGTATTTTGGGCCCATTTTAAATATTGGTGCTACATTGGTTTTTCTCCAATTAACTGGTACTATTCCAGTCAGTAGACTATCAATAAAAATTAGTAACAATGGTCTGGCAATTACTTGACTGCATTCCCTAAGTACCCTCGGGTGCAAGCCATCTGGTCCCGGTGATTTATTATTGTTAAGTTTCCCAAGTCTAATTTTAATTCTGTCCTCTGTTAACCATGGAGGTGCTTCCTGTGATGTGTCATGAGCATAAACACTGCAGTTTTGGTTACTGAAGCCCCCCGATTCCCTCGCGAAGACTGAGGAGAAGAATAAATTCAATACCTTCACCATCTCCCCATCCTTTGTAACCAGTTGTCCTTCCTCATTCTTTATGGGGCCAATATGGTCTATCCTCCCTTTTTTACTGTTTACATACTTAAAGAATTTCTTGGGATTTTTTTTACTCTCCTCCGCTATGTGTCTTTCATGTTTTATCTTAGCCATCCTTATTGCACCCTTACATTTCTTGTTGCATTCTTTATAAAGTGTGAATGCTGATGATGATCCCTCAACCTTGTTTTTTTTGAAGGCCTTCTCCTTTGCTTTTATATGCATTTTTACATTGGAGTTAAGCCATCCAGGACTTTTGTTTGCTCTTTTAAATTTATTACCCAATGGGATGCATTGGCTAATGCCCTTATTTAATATGCTGTTAAAGCAAACCCATCTCTCCTCCTTGCTCTTTTTTCCTAAGATTCTATTACAATGTATTCCTTCTAGCAAGGCTTGTAGCTTGGGGATGTTGGCTCCTTTGAAATTCAGTGTCTTTGTATTCCCCTTATGTTTCCTATTTGTGTGATTTATACTGAAGCCAATTGACCTGTGATCGCTGTTACCTAAATTGCCACATCTGTGATCAGGTCTGTATTGTTGGTAATCAGTAGATCCTGTAACGCTTTATTTCTAGTTGGTGCGTCTACCATCTGACCCACAAAATTGTCCTGCAAGACATTTAGGAACTGGTGAGCCTTAGATGAATGTGCGGTTCCCTCCGCCCAGTCTATGTCTGGATAGTTAAAATCTCCCATTATAATAACACTTCCCATCCTTGCTGCTAATCCAAATTGTGATAGGAGTTCTGTCTCCCCTTCCTCCCTCAGGTTAGGGGGCCTATAGCATACTCCCAGTATTATTTTCCCCCTAGCTTTATCCCTTTGGAGCTCTAGCCATAAGGATTCCACCTCCTCCCTAGCTCCCTTAGTGATGTTATCTCTCACATTCACTTGTACATTATTCTTGATATATAGGCATACCCCTCCCCCTTTTTTCACCCTCTCTATCTCTGCGATAAAAGGTATACCCTTGAATGTTTGCCAGACAATCATGAGAGCTGTTGAAACAGGTCTCTGAGACTCCCACAAAATCTAAATCCTACTCGTACAACAGTAGCTCTAGTTCACCCATCTTGAATGAATGAATGAATGAATGAATGATTTATAAAGCGCTGCAAATGCGATCTGAATCTTGTCCGCCGGGCTTCTGGCATTGGTGAACATGCCACATAGTTTAGACCGGTGGCATATTATCCTCTTATTGGGTGTTCCGAGATTGCAACTAGGACTTGCTACTATACTTACCTTGGGTTTATGTGCTTTGGTCAACCTACCACTAATGCTCCCAATACTACCCTCTGGAATGTGTTCCGCGCTGACTATCTCTACCTCTAGACCCTCCCACCTATCGCCTAGTTTAAAAACCCCTCTAAATTTTTGGCCATCTTCATTCCCTGCACCCTCCTCATTTAGGTGCAGTTCGTCCCCTCTATAGTACCGGTTATGGACTGAGAAGTCGGCCCAGTCCTCCAGGAACTCAAACCCCTCCTTACTACACCAGCTCTTCAGCCACTTGTTTACTTCGCTAATCTCCCTCTGCCTTTCTGGTGTGGCTTGATGTACCAGTAGTATTCCTGAGAATACTACCTTGGAGGTCTTTTTCCTCAATTTAGCTCCTAAGTCCCTAAAATCGTTCTTTAGGACAATAAGTGTAGGTAAATGGTCTACACTTATGGCAAGGTTATTTTTCAACTTCAGTCAAAGCTGCACAGTTTGTTTTTATCTACAAGCATCCCTTGTTTGCATAGGCAGTTTTTGTTAACTTTATTGCTAGCATTAACAAATGCCGGGTTCTCTTTATTGAGAGATCAGGGGTCTATTGGAATCCTAAAGTTTCCCTGCCCTCTGTTACGGCCGCCTGGATGACTTTTACATAAAAGCCAAAACAGTAACAGCCATGAGCTTGTTTTAACACCTTGATTCCCAGGACTTTTATAAACATACCTTAGTAGAAAAGTGGTTTACAAAGGAAATGTGGCTGTGATTTTCTGGGTATAACAGTTGATCAGATAATTAACTGCAATTTAAAGCGTTAGTTCATCTTTACAAAAAAAAACTGCCTATGACTGGAATACTCCCAGGATATTGCTAAGTGAGACCTTGTCCTTACTGCTCACCTCCACCATCACAGGAGTGAGCCATTTCTATTATTTACGCTCTCTCACATGCTCCCTCTCTCTCCTCTGATGCAGTAGCTCTGAGCTCAGCATTTGAGAGCTCAATCCTGTAATGGTGGAGGTGAACAGTAATGACTCGACCTCTTTTAGCAACATCCCAACAACATCCTGGGAGCATTTCAGTCAGGCTTCAGGAAGTATGTAAATGGCCTACACCTATAGCAGGGGTATTGTTCAGCTGTAATCAGAGCTGCACTGTTTGTTTTAATCTACAGAAGCCCCTTATCTGCATAGGCAGTTTTTTGGTAAAGGTGAACTAACCCTTTCAAAGAGGAACACATTTAAAAATAAAAGAAACATGGGCATTGGATACCAAGGACGTTTCATATTGTCTTTATTTCCACTTATATAGAAATCCTAGCATCACTTGTTTATGATCTATTTTGCATATATAAAAGTATCTTTCAGCAATAATCATTTGGAATCACAATACTGGTTTTCACAATCATTTTCTAATAAAATGGTACGTTCAGAGCCGTGATGTACCTTTCACTTCTGTTTGCCAGTACAGCTATCATCCTTATGTCTGTCCTGTTGGATAACACATTATCATCACCTGCCTGCAAACCAAACATCAGGCGTAGTTGGGAGAATAATTACTTGCAGATGTTATTAAGGATTATCTGTCCCCTTTGAAGAAGGATGGCAAAATTGTAGGTGGCTGGAAATGCCTTTTAATATTGCATGACCTCTCTTGTAGACATTGATGCAGACTATCCGCTGTGCTCACCTCAAGTGTTCTGCTTCTGATTTGTTATGGATTGTGGTCAGTTGATTTCATTAAGACCAAGTGTAAACCATTCTTCTGCAAGTGAATCAACTCTGCATGAGGAATGTATAGTGAAAATTAAGTCACCTGGTTCAGTGGAAGGCTGTGCATTGTAATTTAATACTAATATTCAAATTACCAATCAAATCATTCTCTTTGTTCCCTTGTCACCTCTTCCCTTGCTCACCTCCAGGACTTTTCCCGAGCCTCTCCAATCCTATGGAACTCTGTACCACAATCTGTTTGATTATATTCTACTCCTACTTCAGAGAAGCCCTAACAACTGTATTTATATTTACTCCATTAGCTCATCCCCCATAGTTATTACTTTTTGTATTTTTTCAAACTCCCTCTTAGATTGTAATCTCTAATGAGCAGGGCCCTCTGATTCCCCCTGTATAGAATTTTTTGTAACTGTACTGTCTGCCGTCATGTTTTAAAGTGCTGTGCAAACTGTTGGCGCTATATAAATCCTGTATAATAATAATAATAATAATAATATTTATTTGTTTTGTGTCTGACTCTTTACTCAAAGCTTTATTTATAATCCCAGTGAGTGGTGGTGGTCATTTTCAGTCCCAGAGCTATTTGGCGGTGATATCTGATTTCTGCTTACTTGTTATCGCGTACTTCACATCACTGCTTTTTGTATTGTTATTAAATGAACTCTGAAGTGTTAATGTGATTGCACAGTTGGAGCTGGTTCTTATGAATTTCTGGCAGACAACTGTGAAGGTTCTACCTGGCTGTAGTAGAATGGTATGGAATGCAGCATTCTGGTTGTTTCTGAGGACAGGTCTTATATAGTGTCCTTCAACCTGACCCTGAGAAGAATAATCTTCTATATTCATCTTTAGAATGCAGTAGACATAAGAGACAATGAATTTACACCCATACCTGCTATCTCCTGCATAGTATATAGTATTATGTGTGCTGGAGAAGCTCCAGCCTCCACTTAGAGCCTCTATGAGAAGCTTGGATTTTCTGCTATTTCACAAAGGCTGACAATAATCTTTTTCAAAGGCAGAAACACCCCTTTGTCCAGTGTGTGAGACCTCACACAGATACTTTTTGGTATTTAACTACAGTTTTCAAAATGCATTCATAAATCTTCATCCACCATGTATTCTGGCCTTCCTAGCCATAAATCGTTTTTCTGCTTTTTATAAACATCAACAAGTTTTTCCTCTCATTTGTAAAAAGTTTGGTTTGCACAGTGAGAGTCTTCTCCTCTCACAACGTGCCAGGTTTTGTGCTGATTGCTTGTGTGGTTGCGAAGATACCGCATGCTGAAATTCATTTTTTTGGGCTGTTTTTTGAAAAACTGTAGCAGTTGGGTATTTTAGTTTGAGCTTTTTATCTTATGTTGCATACAATTAATTAGATGCATTTTTCTGGAAATGCTCTTGTTTATTGAAACTTAGTTATTGCCTAGCTTGAAACTAAAAATTATTTTACTTTTTCAATTTGGGATTTATCCACACAGATTTAGTAGTGCAATAAAACAAAATGGAGAATGCTTTCATTAGAGAATTTCATTGGAGAATAATTTTTATAAAGGGATTTTTTTAGGTATAAATATATAAATAGTGTCAGCTTATAGCAAATAATCTTTTTACGATACATTTTGTTTTTGATTATAGTTTAGAATTATTTAGGTACAGACGATGATCATATTTGCTTATTACATGTACTTGTGATGCATTTTGCTTACCAGTTCAGCAAATTGTGTGTTATTGTCGCTCTTATCTAAATGTTCAGTAAGTGGAAAGAGATGTGTCAACAGACTTTCTCTTTAATCATGTAACTTTTGTTGCAAGCTTATATTTTGCAGTAGCTGTTTAGTTAAGATGCTGCTTGCACTGTCTGACATTCTGGTAGCTAGGAGAGGAAGAAGCAACATATTTGTAATTTAAAAATGACAGGGACGGGTTTGATACTGTTGATGTTATCTAAAAATAAACTGATATTATTATTAATTGTCCCAATGGTAAAATGAGTAAATGATCACTACAATGCATAATTGGATGTCGCCAAATATGTCACCAGAAGCTTTGTGTTGAAATTTTAATACTCTTAGATAGTGTATTTACAGTATCTCACAAAAGTGAGTACACCCCTCGCATTTTTGTAAATATTATTAAATACATTTTTGTAAGTGTACAGCTTGTATAACAGTGTAAATTTGCTGTCCCCTCAAAATAACTCAACACACAGCGATTAAAGTCTAAACCGCTGGCAACAAAAGTGAGTACATCCCTAAGTGGAAATGTCCAAATTGGTCCTAAAGTGTCAATATTTTGTGTGGCCACCATTATTTTCCAGCACTGCCTTAACCCTTTTGGGCATGGAGTTCACCAGAGCTTCACAGGTTGCCACTGGAGTTCTCTTCCACTCCTCCATGACGACATCACGGAGCTGGTGGATGTTATAGAGACCTTGCGCTCCTCCACCTTCTGTTTGAGGATGCCCCACAGATTCTCAATAGGGTTCAGGTCTGGAGACATGTTTGGCCAGCCCATCACCTTTACCCTCAGCTTCTTTAGCAAGGCAGTGGTCATCTTGGAGGTGTGTTTGGGGTCGTTATCATGTTGGAATACTGCCCTGCGGCCCAGTCTCTGAAGGGAGGGGATCGTGCTCTGCTTCAGTATGTCACAGTACATGTTGGCATTTATGGTTCCCTCAATGAACTGTAGCTCCCCAGTGCCAGCAGCACTCATGCAGCCCCAGACCATGACACTCCCACCACCATGCTTGACTGTAGGCAAGACACACTTGTCTTTGTACTCCTCACCTGGTTGCCGCCACACACACTTGACACTATCTTAACCAAATACGTTTATCTTAGTCTCATCAGACCACACGACATGGTTTCAGTAATCCATGTCCTTAGTCTGCTTGTCTTCAGCAAACTGCAGGCTTTCTTGTGCATCATCTTTAGAAGAGGCTTCCTTCTGGGATGACGGTCATGCAAACCAATTTGATGCAGTGTGCGGCGTATGGTCTAAGCGCTGACCGGCTGACCCCCCACTCTGTCAACCTCTGCAGCAATGCTGGCAGCACTCACACGTCTATTTCCCAAAGACAACCTTTGGATATGACGCTGAGCATGTGCACTCAAATTCTTTGGTTAAGCCATGGCAAGGCCTGTTCTGTAAAACCGCTGGAGTGCAACCTGTCCTGTTAAACCGCTTATGGTCTTGGCCTGAAGCTCAGTTTCAGGGTCTTGGCAATCTTCTTATAGCCTAGGCCATATTTATGTAGAGCAACAATTCTTTTTTTCAGATCCTCAGAGAATTCTTTGCCATGAGGTGCCATGTTAAACTTCCAGTGACCAGTATGAGAGAGTGAGAGCGATAATACCAAATTTAATGCACCTGCTCCCCATTCAACCCTGAGACCTTGCAACACTAACAAGTCACATGACACCGGGGAGGGAAAATGGCTAATTGGGCCCAATTTGGACATTTTCACTTAGGGGTGTACTCACTTTGGTTGCCAGTGGTTTAGACATTAATGGCTGTGTGTTGAGTTATTTTGAGGGGACAGCAAATTTACACTGTTATACAAGCTGTACACTCACTACTTTACATTTTAGCAAAGTGTCATTTCTTCAGTGTTGTCACATAAAAAGATATAATAAAATATTTACAAAAATGTGAGGGGTGTACTCACTTTTGTGAGATACTGTATATATAGTCTTGCAATGAAAAAAGTGAAACGGATCTACACAGGTACACAACATAGATCACCTTTGGCCAAAATGTTTTTAAAGCTTTGGATATATGTATTTATGTATAATTTATATTATCTTTTGTTTATTTTTTTCTTTACGTTTGTGTCATCTCCTGGGGAGATTTTTTCACTTCTGATGACATGGCAGAACGTGAGTGGAGTAAATGTCACTGGAACTAAAGTCCCCATTAGAAGATATCTTCTATCTTCATGTTCTGGTGACATCTGCCACATTTTGGATTTCTTACTTTTTGCTCAGATGACAATAATAATTTGAATAGTAAGTGAGGATGGATTATCTCAATACCAACACAAACAGCAATAAAAAACTAAGAGGGATTCTAACCTCTCCATACTCTATCCAAACGTTAATAACATTCTAATTGATGGTCTACATTAGATGGATTGGTTACATATTTATGTTTGCAGTATTACTGAATATATGCTAAAAACCAGCGGATGTATTTATTACAGGAGGCCTCTATTTAGTGTTACTTATGCAATCACCTCAGATAAACTGTGAACTGATGCTAAAGACATTCTGAGCACTGTGATAATTAATATTTGAGGCCTGCTCAGTCCTTGTCACAGTTGTATGCTGAGTGCTGTGGATGGAAGATGATAAAAGACCTAGAACAGTACACATACACGCACATATTCTGTGAATGTGTACTAATCCACATACACACTGGGAACACATCTGTACATGCTCTGTGAACACATACGTACACACACGCTCTGTGAACCTGTACATACAATACATACATGACTACCTGTACATACAGTACATGAGCAGAAGTGCAACATGAAAGAAGCTTTTCTTGGCCTGCCCGTCTTCTGTATTCCTGAAGTAGAATTGTCCTTCTACTCACCCTGTTCTAATTCGATTGCCCTCTCTCTTTGTGAACCCCGGGGCTAACGCTCACAAGGACACATCAGGGGATATTAATCAGAGCCTGTGCATGGATACAATGCTTACAGGTTTATCAATGCAATGTTTTATTTGGTGCAGTGCAGTATTATTATAATTCTCTGTAATTTAGTATTCCTAAGTATTCTTGAGTGCAGCCTAAATGCAGATTCATTGCTGAGAAAATGGCATGCACTTTTTACATTTACATGTATATACCTGGAATGGCAACAATAATTTTAGTTATTTTTTATGGGATTTGTATTATAATTACACATAGCAAAGATGACTTGGTTTGGTTTGGCAACAAATGTACTGATCAGCTAATACACTCAAAATAGCAATTTAGAAATGTACTGATAGAGCAATCAGATTACCGTATATACTCGAGTATAAGTCGAATTTTTCAGCACATTATTTAGTGCTGAAAGTGCCCCCCTCGACTTATACTCGAGTCAAGCACTTTTCTGCAGCAAAAAATTTCATTTTCCGAACCGACTTTGGGGCCCCGTATCTCAGGGCCACTTGGTGCTAGGAACTCCAAATTTGGTGTGCAAACCCAGTGGACCTGGTACCACAACATATCCAAAGCTGAAGTTCCTAGCACTAAGTGGCCCCGAGATACGGGGCCCCAAAATCGGTTCGGAAAATGTCATTTTCTGCTGCAGAAAAGTGCTTGACATTTTCTGAACCGAGTTTGAGGCCCCATATCTCAGGGCCATTTAGTGCTAGGAACCCCACATTTGGTGTGCAAACCCAGTGGACTTGGTACCATAACATATCCAAAGCTGAAGTTCCTAGCACTAAGTGGCCCTGAGATACAGGGCCCCCAAACCGGTTCGGAAAATGTCATTCTCTGCTGTAGAAAAGTGCTTGACATTTTCTGAACTGATTTTTGGGGCCCTGTATCTCGGGGCCACTTGGTGCTAGAAACCCCAGCTTTGGTAATTTTATGGTGCTAGTTCCACTTGGTTTGCACACCAAATTTGGGGTTCTTAGCACTAAGTGGCCCTAAGATGCAGGGCCCCAAATTCGGTCAACTGTGTCCATCTGCTGCAATGTCATTTCGGGACCCTTTGGGTTCAGAGACCCCAAATTTTGGCTGCAGCTAGGGGGCATCTAGGAACCCTTAACTACCAAGTTTGAAGTTCAGGGGACCTATGGCTGCAAATGGGCACAGTGAGGCTGCAAATGGGCACAGTGAGGCTGCAAATGGGAATTGTTGACCCTCTTTTCCACTTACAGTAGCTGTGCATTTCTCACCCTCGTCTTATACTCGGGTCAATAAGTTTTTCCCATTTTTTTGTGGTAAATTAGGGCCTCGACTTATACTCGGAACGACTTATACTCGAGTATATACGGTAATCTTGTAGTAAAAAGATTTTCCCGTATGAATATTTTTTTTACTTAAAGGACAAGAAAACCCAATAACAAAAATGTAATATTTTGCGGATTACCAGTCTTTAAGGTCGTTGTAAAGGCTAAAGATTTTTTTACCTTAATGCAGTCTATATATTAAAGTGAAACTTCAAACAAAAGGGGGAGTTTTGCTTGTCTGCCTCCTCCCCTTTGGCACGTCATTTTTTTTTGGGGGGGGGGCACCTAATTTGGACAGGTACCCACTCCTTATTCCAGCTGGATTGCTGAGGCAATCTGAGCAGAAATTTCTATGCATTAAGATAAAAATCCTTATGTGTGCACCCCACAGCCCCATCTAGATCCAGCGATGTTGTAGGATTATCTTGGCTGCCCGGGACTCCCCTTCTCATCGGCTGTGACAGCAGCGTGGCACCATTGGCTCCTGCTACTGTCAATCAAAGTCAGTCAGTCAATGAGGAGAGAAAGGGGGTGGGCCGGGCTGCGGCTCTGTGTCTGAATGTGGCTTGGCTCGGGTGCCCCAATAGCAAGCTGCTTGCTGTGGAGGCAATCAACAGGAGGGAGGGGCCAGGAGCACTGAAGAGGGACCCAAGAAGAGGGGGATCTGGGTTGCACGGAACAGGTAAATATAACATGTTTTGTTATTTTTAACTAAAAAAAAAACAAGACTTTACAATCACTTTAAGAGAAAGCACAAAACAGCTTCTGTAAACTGCAAACCTGTAATCCCATCAACCATAATTTAATGGAGACAAACAAAGGCAAACATGTCCAACCATTGCTCCCCCCTCCCATAGATACAATGGAGGTGGGGCAGAAAGTTTTTTATTTGCAGGATTACCAGGTGAAAATAAAGGGGAAAAAAAACTAAGTTATAATATATTACATTTTTGCTTTTGAGTTTAGATATGCTTTGGCCCTACTACCAGTGGCAGCTCATCCAAAAGGGGCGCAGAGGTGCCAACCCTAATCCATGCACCCAGCCCCTAATCTACATGAAGGAATTTGGACGCATCGATTTCAATCAACTTTTTTTTTAAGCACATGATTAGAGCCCTAAAAGGGTGGGCTCGGGGGGCAGAGCACTGCGCCCCCCAAGTTGTGTGACTATAGTGAATTAATATTCGCTATTGTCTTCCTGTTTCTCCTCTCAGCTAATCAGGAAGCGGGTCTTAAGACCCGATTGCCTGAGAGGAGAAGTGATCTTATTGGCTGCCAAGGAGGAAGCCGCTGAGGAGGAGGAGATGCAGGGAGAAGCTGCCGAAGAAGAGACACAGGAAGGAGCTAAAGCTACCCGTGACCTAGATGGGTTAAGTGCGGGGCTGGAGGGTGGACAAGCAAGCGTGAGGGGCGTTTGACCGATCGACCGAACGAACGGGGGGGTGGATTGTTTGCCGCCCCATCTACAAAAAAATGGAACACCAGCTGCCACTACCTACTACAGCTCTAGTTCCCAACCTGTGGGGGCCCCTGCAGAGAGTAGTTTGTGTTTCCATGCCTAGGTGCTTACTCAGCTCAGTTAAGGAAAAAAATTATAGTTAAATGGCTTAGTTTATTTCTAGTTTTTGGCATATCTCACCTATTTCTGTGTTCCCTTTTCTCTTTTTTTATCTCTGATCTTTTATAATGGTTTTTGCTGTGGCACAAGTCATTTTTTGTTTCACAGTTCTGAGCACAAATGTGGAAGAATTGATTGGTAAAGGGGCTGTACTAACAGTGATCTCTAAGGCTAGTTCACACCAGTCACTGCATTTTAGCACAGCGGCTGGTGTGCAGTTGGATCCAACTGAGATCAGCTCAGCGATGATGCTTTCCTTTTTTTTCCTTTAAATTAACTTTATTGAAATGGCATACAGACATCTCATAAAGTTCAATTTCCGGCTGTACAGTGCGAGGCAGTGGATTGCCTCTCAGCATACAGCTCAGAGAAAAGTACTGTATACAGTACTTTTTTCAGTGCACTGTGACTGTATACCACCGCAATGCAGTGGTGTAAACTGGGCACATTTTGGGCATTTTGCCTTGTCCATGCGGTGGGACTGTGCTGCTGGAATAGCCATCAAACCCGGTCCTACCACATCTGGTGTGAATCTACCTTCACAGTCTCATGTATCATTTTTTCAGTCTATAACATGTCAATATTCTACAACAGCTCTCATACTTGGTTAGTCTCTATCTCCTATATGAGGGATCCTCAAACTACGGCCCTCCAGCTGTTGCAGAACTACACGTCCCATGAGGCATTGTAAAACTCTGACATTCGCAGACATGACTAGGCATGATGGGAATTGTAGTTCCTGAACAACCGGAGGGCCATAGTTTGAAGATCCCTGTCCTATACTATGTCTGCAGTCTTTGGCCATATCCCGTTCCTATCTGCAGTCAAGCTCTGACAGTGTTATGTACTATTGCATTTACTCTACATTATGTGTGGCTATTTGGAGATACAAAGGGCTGCACTTGAAGCCTCCTATGTCAAGAAAGTTGACCCCCACTGCCGTTCAGTGATTGGTCCTGATGCACATTCAAGGTGTACAATAAGATAAGATGCTTACCTCTCCTTATGGTGGGACCATTTCACAACAGTGTGACTCAAGTTGTAAAGTGGAAACCTACAAAATAAGACTTCATTCACTGGGTGTGCTCTTCACTCACAAATGGCATGATCCAACTGCTGAGAGGTCCTAAAGAAAAGTATAGCTAATTTTAATATTGATCACGTGTTTTACATACTCTATAGTATTTTGGTATTGTATTATGGTGTTGTAGAGTGTTAGTTCACATTTTCGTTTTTTGTGAGAAGGTGAACATACACTTAAACCCTTTTTGTATATGAAAGCTGTATACATACAGTATATTGTGAGAAGAAGCAGTAAAGTAAAACAATTGTGTAGCACTACAGAGCAGGAAGAAGGGGCTAATCCAAGGTATGCACAGGGATTTTTTTTTGTTCAACCCAATGGGCCAAACTAAAAAACCTAAAAGATCGCTGTACTAACTAAGCAATGTTAGTGTGGCTATCTCCCCCGCTGTGCTATTGTGCTCTGACAGGGGGACTCCCCCCCCCCCACCAGAACACACTGATCACAGCCATTGGCTGCCAGTGCTGATTAGATGTTGGTTTTCCAGCATGCTCCTTCGATAAAGGCCGGTCATTAGACCACCTTCTGTCGGACAGGCTGCTGTACACGTGGACCGAATGTCAGCCGGTTTCAGGTAAACCGGCCAATACTGGCTAATATTCGGCCCGTGTGTACCAGCTTTTACTATGCAATGAGTACATATAACTGCACCAGTGTGCTTAGCTAATTGCAGACTATGCATAGAAACAATGTTTTTAAACTTTAAACAAACACTATTAGGATTTAAATGAAGCTGACCTCTTTTTATGCATATCTAAATTTTGAAAAGACTATGTATTTTTACTTATTTTTTTATTATTTTTAGATTTAATTCCTGCAATCACTTTGTAACCTGGGAATACAATCATATAGGTGTCTGCAGGCTACACCCAGTTTGTTTTCTTTCTATTGCTTTATTATTCCCCAGGGTTGAATTATAAGCTCAGAATAAGTTTGGGAATTTAAATTCCCTTCTTAGATCGGTACAATAACATGTGAGATTTCTGACATCAGAAAGTGATACTTCGCCATAAAATCAGGACTAGTTTTTTTTTTTTTTACTTGGTGCTTTTAGCTGTCGTTAGTAGTCAGATAATAAAGCTTTTGCTTTGCCAGTAGCAATGTATCTATCCCAGCTGGGATGCTAGTGTTACATTTATAACTCCAGCAAAAACAAACACAAATCAGATGAATGGCCAGCTTCCTACTTCTGTCATTTTTCACTGGAGCCGCCGGAGTGTCTCTCTGTTCACCTGATATAAACTGGTGAAAAATTAGGAGATCAATAGGGTAAAAACCATGCCGGATTTTTCTGCAATTTATCTGTATTCTAGGCTATAAAACATGTTTTCAGTTCAGATTTACAGCTAAGATTTTAGCTCAGAAAATGCTGACAGCTCAGTGTATGTGTATAATGGGAATGGGCACATTTTACTTTTATTTCACAGTTAGTCTTTCTAAACAGTTTTTTTTTCTTTTCAATCCCATTAAGTACATACATTTGACACATAGCTCCTGCATTATTTTAGCCTAACTTTAAATTCTTTTACATTGCTATTTCAGAATTTACTTAGTTTACTTAACTAGACTTTCTTTCTACAAATTCCCTTTAATCCCATTAAGTACATAAATTTGACACATAGCTCCTGCATTATTTTAGCCTAACTTTAAATTCTTTTACATTGCCATTTCAGAATTTACTTAGTTTACTTAACTAGACTTTCTTTCTTTCTACAAATTCCCTTTAATTCTTAGTTTCTGGCTTGGACTTTCATCCAAGCAGCTTTAGCATTGGCCAGAGGAGCTTATGTGCAACAGCCTACCTAAAAGCAGCTTATGTGCAACAGTGTACCTAAAGCCATAGCACACCATGTGGGGGTTCCAGCTCTGGGAGGTACAGAATGATTCATCAACACAGCAACAATAATTGACAAGCAATGCAGAAGCAAATGAATGTACAATATGTATAGTTAAAGCATCTGTCTTATTACTCTGAAAGAATTGGTGTGCTGCAGTGTTTATTGTCCAAAACAGACAGATTTTGTAACATTAACAAAATATACTGAATTATCAACAACTGTGGAGTATGAGGTTCTGTGTTTGTAATTTCCATGGATTGCTTAAGAAGGTCTTGACACTTGTTAATTCTTGGTAGCCTTTGCTGATATGACAGATCAAAACTCAAACAAAAGCTGACCGTGTGGCCATATTTAGTAATTGCTTTGGAAAAGTGCAGTTCTCAACAATGTCTTTAACATGGAGGTTGAAGTAGCAGAGCAGTACACAGGGACATGAAGATTTCAGTGCTAAAATCAAATGTGAATTTATTTCTAAGCACCTGTGGACCCCAAAAATCACTCATCCTTAACATGATATTAAAGCTTCATCTTTTAAAATAAAATAACAAATATGTTATAACTCCTTGCTCTGTGCAATGGTTTTGGACTCACAGCCTGATTCCCTCTTCTGGGGTCCCCCGCCGGTGCTCTTTGCTTCTCCTCTTGAGCGAGTGCCCCATAAAAAGAAGCTTTCTATGGGGGCACTTATGTGGGCTCGCTTCTGAGCCACCCTCTCTGTGTCTATTGACACAGAGAGGGCGGCTTTGCCCTGCACCCCACTCCCTCATTTCAAGATTTGACTGACAGCAGCGGGAGCCAATGGCTCCCGCTGCAATCAATCTGCCTAGTGAGAGGGGAGAGAGCCACTGATCTCATGCATAGCACTGGATCGATATCAGGCTCAGGTAAGTATAAGGGGGGGCTGGGGGTAATTATGTGACACAAAAAGTTTTTTTACCTTAAAGTAGAACTAGGCAAAACTTTTATTTTCATTTTGGATAGAGGAGTAAGGGATTGTTATAACTCCTGTCAGATTTTTTTTTTTGCCATTTGTGTCCCATTCTCTTCCTTTCCCATAGCCAAACAGAAAGTGGGAGGAAATGGCTGCAAATTCAGGGAATTCCTTGGGGCCCCCCAGGACACCAGAACTGGTGTCACCATTGGAAGGTTTCCTCTCTATTACTTTTCTGGGGACAACCCAAACTTTGGGATTTTCTTTTACTTTCACTTCCAATGAAGTGAAGGCACAGACAGCAAAAAATAAAAATAACATGCAGGAGCAATTTTCGGACTCCTGCAGACTATTCCTCCAGCCCAAGTCTGTACTAACTCCTAAACAAGTAACAAGGCACAATATGCAGATACCTTACAATATAGTACCTAATAGTCCAGGAATGTGGGTGTACAAATGTGTACACTGGTAATATAAAACCGCAGTCTCAGTCAGGGCAGCCACCAAGAAACCAAAAGCGAGTTCCAATAGCTAAAAAAAGACAAGGAATAGGGGCGCCTCTGAGCAATTATCATAAACACTTTATTTTAAATAAAATATCCACTCACATGAAAGTAGGAGAAGGCATGTACAGGAGCGTGGTGAAGGCTGGAAGGCTGAAAAACACAGGGCTGCAAGTAGAAGCTGTATAACATTCCTTGTGACCGTAATAGGTGGTGTCAGGTACTCTTTATGGAGCGATCGGGGGTCTAAAAGAAGATGGAAAGGGCAATATGCTAGAATTAAGCTAACTACACTACAACTCCCTAAAGATAGGGGCATTTAGCTGTTCCATATGCTAAAATGTACTTTTTAGCAGCACAACTCCATCAGGTTGCAGGATGGGGAGTGATCCACCGGACAGATCCTATCCAATCGATACTTCTGAGTAGATCTTCACAATTTCATTTGATAGCTCAATTAGAATCAGGTAATTTTGCTTATGCATCACAGGGCTCTACCCTGGGACTCATACATAAAGTATGGAAGGAAATGAGACGTATTATGCAATATAGTAATATCTCAGTTCATTCTTCCCTATGGGGAAATAAAAACTATGGGGAAATGGGAAGACTAAAAGGGTTTGGAGTATGGAGAGAAAAGGGGATAAAATATATTGCACAGCTTTATACGGAATATATAATAAAAAAACATTTCAAGATTTGCAGAAAAAATATTTAATGCCCTCCCACACCTTTAATCAATATCTACAACTGCGCCAATGCGCTACAGAGTAAGTTTAAAGATATGTTAAGATACAAAATATGTCACTTAGACCCCTTTCACACCGAGGGCATTTTGCAGGCGCTATAGCGTTAGAAATAGCACCTGCAATCCGCCCTCAAACAGCTGCAGCATTGTCTCCAGTGTGAAAGCCCGAGGGAGCGGTGAAGGAGCGGTAAGCTCCTCCACCGCTGCTCCCTATTGAAATCAATGGGGCAGCGCTGGGATACCGCCGGCAAAACGCCGCTATTGCGGCGCATTGCGGGCGGTTTTAACCCTTTCTCGGCCACTACCGGGGGGTAAAAGCGCCCCACTAGCGGACTAAATGCGCCGCTAATCCGACGGTAAAACGCCGCTATAAATAGTGACTTTTTACCGCCGAAGCTGTGGGCGGCCCGGTGTGAAAGGGCTCTTATAGATTTTCTTGTAAAGATACAGGCTAAGAGGGGTCTTATTTCCACTCTCTATGGCCGTTTGACTGAACAATCACAGAAGGTAAACAGCTGTTTAGCCAGAAGGAGATGGAAAAAGACCTTGGAAAAATGACAGATGAAACATGTCAGTGTATACTAGAACACATACAGTCCATATCCATTTCTGCACAGCAATGCTTAACCCAATTATATATAATATATAAAGCTTATAGGACACCAGCTAAATTATACCAATGGGGGAGGCGGGATACGTCGGAATGCCCGAGATGTTCAAGAGCATCTGCTGACCTAATGCATATGCTTTGGAAATGCCCTAAGCTGTTCAGGTATTGGCAAAATGTGGTAGAGACTATTAATCAGGCATATCAAACACAGGTACAGGTAGATCCAAGAATATGCTTATTGGGCCAATTAGATAAAGAATTATACACTCCAGTAATTAGGATACTCATTAATAGGATGCTATTTATAGCACGAAAACTGATAGCATAAAAATGGATATCCTCCAAAACAATGACATATGAGGAATGGCAGATACAGGTAAATGATGCATTGTTAAAGGAATGGCAGGTGTATAAGAATAGGGGTTTAGCAAATACATTTAATGAAATGGGGTAACCATGGCTGATGCTACCAAGGCTGACACCATTTATTTTGGGATCAGATGGAAATATAAAGGTTAATAGACAATTCACTAGTTATAGATTAGTTAAGGAATGATAGCTAAAGCAGGAAGAGAAAAAAAAAAAAATATATATATATATATATATATATATATATATATATATAATTTTTTTTTTGGTAATATGTTATTGTTGTATGTATTTTGTATTTTTATGTGTGCTTCACAATGTGATTGGAATGGAGGAAAAATGTTAAAAATTGCGTACCTTTGTAGAACGGCGACAAACTACGGTACCTAAAAAAAAAAATCCATAGGCGGCACTTTAAAGAAATTTAACGGTTACCAGGTTAGAGTTACAGAGGAGGTCTTTTGCTAGAATTATTGTTCTCACTCTGACGATCGCGACGTTACTTCACATGTGTAATTTGAAAACCGTTTACATTTGCAGGCGCAACTTTTGTATGCGCATTTAAATCAGCGCCATTGGCAGCCGAGTAAACCGGAAGTAACATTGAGACGTCACTTTCGGGATTTAACATTGGAAACATGATCAGAGCCGAATCCGGCTTTGTTCGGGTCTCAGCCTAGCCGGCGGATGCACCAGCTGGTGGCTCGGGTCTCCCGGTGGGACGACAGGCCCGGTAAGAGTGTTGGAAGGGGGCGGGAGTGGGGGCATCCCCTCCCGCTCCTTTAAGATAACAGCCAAGTGGCTTTTAGCCGCATCGGTTGTTATCGCTAAAGAGTCAACCAGAAAACCATCCACAGGTGGTACTTAACTTCCTATCGACTTTTGAAAGTGTATCCCTGGCAATCCCATGACTGTTTTTAAGCTCCTTTTGTAAGAAAATATTCGTACTAATCTCCTCTATTACTGGGATACCTTCAACCCCCACCCCCTACCAGGCCCTGCTTCATGTTGGCTTAGAAAAATATCCCCCCAACTCACGAGTCGCTATTATATACCTATTGTTCGCTGCCAAACTAAATATTGCCAGACTATGGAAAACCTCGGAGAACATCTGTTTAAACCTGACAATCTTCCAAATTATGTCTCATTTGTAAAACTTTGATAAAAAACTATTTAAACAAAAAAAAAATTTAAAAAAATAAGATGCCTTTTATTACAGGTTTTGCCTTTAGTTATACTTTAATGCATAGTCTGCGTTAAGGTAAAAAACATTTGGACTTGAGAACTGATCCTCACAATCACGCTATAAATTTAAACACGTATTATTCTCCTAACACTTAAACTTAACCTACACATGAATTGACCAGGAATGTTTTTAAAATATGGGATATAATCTATAGACAGACACAATGGAAATATAAATCTCCACTAATTGTACTAGGCGAGACAATTTTTTTTTTACCTGGCAATGGGACACACTTTGGAATTTGGGTAAGAAATGCACAGTTAAAAGATATAATACAAAAAGGGAAAATATGCCCATACCACAAATTAAAGCACAGAAGAGATCTGATGATACTAGATGAATGAAGGTATTCGCAGCTAAAACACTTCATGGGAAGCTTGCCGGAACCAATTAGAGATGGTGAGAATTTGAATCCAATAGAACAATTATGTAGTCAACTGATAAAAAAGAAACATGGGATTTCACAGACTTACAAGGTTCTCACGGAGATGGTAGAACTGGGAACGCCTCCATTCATAGAAAAATGGGAAAGGGAACTAGGGTCACATCTAAAAGAACAACAAATAAGTAAAATACTGGGGGTCGTATATGGCTTTTTCAGTAGACATAAACACAAAGAACTATAAATGTATGGCAAGATGGTACTTGACACCGGATAAAGTACAGAAAGACTAACCAGGGAAATCCCAATTGTGCTGGAGAGGGTGTGCTCAGAAAGGCTAAGATGAGGGAATACTGGTATGAGGTACAACAGAACATGTGAAAGATCACGAGGTCAGAGATCCCCGATGACCCATGGTTCTGTTTATTCCATAATGTAAACATCACAAAAAAACAATATAAGAATTCAGTTACACCATATCTAATAAATGCAGCGAAGGGAGCAAAACCAAGAACATGGCTGGAACCGGAGAGACCTACAGTTAGGGATTGGTTTAACAGAATAGAATATATATACAAAATGGAATATTTGAGTAGTAGGGAAGAAGGTCAGTAGGAAGATTTACAAAGATATGGGGAAAGTGGACAGAATTTAAAAAAACTAAGAAATATACAGATTGCTGGGTAGAGTAAGGATAGAAGGAGAGAGAGATGGGAGATGAGAAACAGGAGTGAGTGGCACATATGGGACAATGGGGGGAGGTAAAAGAAGAGGGTTGGGAAATGGCGCTCAGAGGAGAAATGTAGGTTTGCTTGGGGCAATGTGTTTAAATATGTGAAATGTATATGTTACTTCTTTTTATATGGAAAAATAAACTTTAAATAAAATAATCAAAACTTAACCTATAACTCTTAACATGTAACCTTCCTTACCACCTAGCCCTTAATTTCTTTCTAAATCTGAACTCCAGGCAGACAAAGGACACAAATTTTTGCAGCTCTGTAATTGTTAATACAGTATTTTCTAAATTTATGCGGTTCAAAGTGATTGTAAAGGTTCTTTTTAAACAAACCTGTTACACTTACCTGCTCTGTGCAATGATTTTGGGGTCCCCCACTGGCATTGTGGGCTCCTCCTCTTTTTCATGCACCACTATAGGAGATCACTTCCGATGATGGGCACACACAAGGGCTCGATCCCCACCCTCAATTCCTTATCAATGGATTTGATTGACAGGAGCAGGAGCCCACTGCTCTCTCTGAGTCAATTGAGTCGGAAGAGAGAGAGCAGTACTGCTGCTCTTGGGCACAGAGATGGATCAAGATCAGGCTCAGGTAATTATAAGATGGGGCTGCTGGAAGGGCTGCACATAAAAAGTTTTTTTTTGTAATTCCTTTACTTTGTAAAAGGTCATGTAAAGTACAAATATTAACCAGATACATATAATTATGGTGTCAATACAATCTCTAGTATAAAAAAGGCTAACAGAGACCACTAAAGCAGTAATCCAAGTAAGGATGTCCAGCAAAGCAGTCCAGTACCGAGACTGGACAACCCTGTAGACTTATTTTGCAGGGACGAAGACAATGGTTAATCTTGAAATGGGAGATGATAGGAGACCGCAGAGGAGCTTAATGGATTCCACACATCCGCGGGGCCGGTAGTCACCCACATAAAAACAAGTAGGGGGGTGTGGAGGGACAGAGAGGATAGAAGAAAGTGAAGTTGAGCGGAGGTGTGTGAGGATGGAACTAAGGGAAAAACACAGGAGGGAGGAAACTGGAGAGGAAGGTGGACAGAGAGGAGGACGGGTGGCACATAAAAGATTTTTTACCTTGATGCAAAAATGCTAAAACCTGAAGCCTTTAAAATCACTTTAGGTACTGGACTTTTTTTTAATCATAAAAACAAATAATGTGTTGCGCTATCATAAGAAAGTGCATAAGATCATTGTAACAGTAAAGCAAGTAAAAAGAGAAAACATATGTGATTTAAAACATATGTGCAAGTAATACAAAAATCCATGAACAGTCCATAAAGTCCAGGAAATAAAGTGCTTCAGTGCAAAAACAAAGTTCATATAAACATTAAAGTGTTAACAAAATCCAGTGCTCCAAAAGTGAATGAGGAAGAAATCTTCACACCCAGGCAGTGCACACCCCTTTCATCTGCTTAGTAGCTATTAAGACCCCAGGATGGAGGTCAGGCTGCGCCTTATCCCAATATCCCTATGGGATGGATGGATGCCAGGAGCCAGGATTCTAAAATGGACACTTAATGAGAAGGAGAAACAGAGGAGGAACTCGTAGTATAGTAATAAAGTTCATGTTTTTAATAAAGGTTAAAAATACTTACAACAAGCAGGAGTTAAACCCATGCAGCACTCTGGTTGGCATGATTTTGTGATGGGGCCAGGTCATACAGAACCGAATCATGCTTCTACTGCTGTACCTGGAGACTGAAGTGCAAAAAGTAAAAAAATGTGTTTGCGAAGGAATGTGCATGTGTTTGTATATGGGCTCCTGTATGATTGTGTATGTGTAGCAAAAGGACCATTTGGAAATTATTTACATTAACTTTGTTAGCCTTTAAAGAAAAGACAAATGCACTTAGCTGATGTATTTCAAATATCCATCACCAGACATCAATGTGGACCTGGACCTGAACTCAAAAAGCGAAGATTTGCTGTTATAGGGAATATCTAGAAAAGCTAATTGTATCCAAGCAGTACTGTGAAAAAAGTCTCATTTTTTCCCTTGAATTTTTCCTGAAAAATGTTGTGCACTTCCTGTGCCTAGGCACTAGCTGTATATCTGAGATCAACGAGAGCACTGTGCTTCTGACTGCTAGCCTCATGAGATTAGGAGTGTCTGTTCCTGCATTGCTAATCCACTGGATTAAAGTAAATGGGGGAATTAGCAAATTCCTTGCAGCATGGTGCACAAGAGGTGTGCACCGCATTAAAGTGGTTGTAAACTTCTCAAATGAAGATTAAACAGAGCACATACCTCTATAGTGTGTACTTGTCTTTACCACTTGCTTACCGGGCACTTAAACCCCCCTCCTATCCAGACCAATTTTTAGCTTTCGGCGCTGACGCACTTTGAATGACAATTGCGCGGTCATACAACACTGTACCCAAATGAAATTTTTATCATTTTTTCACCACAAATAGAGCTTTCTTTTGGTGGTATTTGATCACCTCTGCGGTTTTTACTTTTTATTAAAAAAATGAATTTTTTTTTTTAAAAAAAGTTTATTTTTTTATATTTTGTTATAAAAAATTTTAAACGGGTAATTTTTCTCCTTCATTGATGTACGCTGATGAGGCGGCAGTGATGGGCACTGATAGGCGGCAGTGATGGGCACTGATGGGTGGCAGTGATGGGCGCTGATGGGTGGCAGTGATGGGCAGCACTGGCAGGTGGCACTGATTGGCACTACAGGTGGGCATTGATAGGTGGTACTTGTGGGCATTGATAGGTGGCACTTGTGGGCACTGTTAGGTGGCACTGTGGGCACTGTTAGGTGGCACTGTGGGCACTGTTAAGTGGCACTTTTAGTGGGCACTGATGAGGCAGATGTGCCTCTACCACTTGGGGACCGATGTCCCTCACATCCGATCCAGTGATCGGCTTTTTTTTCTACTCGCGCTGTCAGCGTGAGTAAAAAAAAAAAACGATTACCGATCTTTTGTTTACATCATGTGATCAGCTGTCATTGGCTGACAGCTGATCACATGGTAAGGGGCCGGGACCGGCCCCTTACACAGATCGGTGATCAGCCGAGTCTCAGTGACTCGGTGATCACAACGCCCCCGGCGCGCGCCCTGTAGGGCGCGCGCAGGGAGCGTGCACAGGGGAGGCCATCATATGACGGCCTCCCGGGAATGTAGGTCCGCGCTGTGGCCGTCATTCGGCTATAGCGCGGATGCCAGGAAGTTAATCTATAGCACCTAGCGTGATTTCTGTCTTCTCTCTTGTTCCTCCATTATCTGCATGAGTCTCTTCTGACAGTCAGACAATCTCAGGAGATGCCCCCCCCCCCCTCCAGCACACAGCAGGTGATTGTCAGTTTCAGCTGTAAATGTTTCCCTATGAGATTGTGAGATTATGCAGAGGTGAATGTGTCCTTTCCTTCCACTCATATCTCAGGTTACACTCGGCTCCCTGCTCAATGCTGTGCAATGTGTTAAATCAGATCTCTGCCCCCTGCCTTCTGGAGCTGAGAAATGCTGTGTAAATTCTGGACTATGAACCAATGTATTGGAGAGAGGGATGCAGATAAACAGGTACAACTTATGTAGAAGTATTTACTTAATCTCTGTGTATCACCTGAGGCTAGTCACTTTTGTGGGTATATGTAAGGGTTTACAATCACTTTAACTGAGCAAATAGACCAGGTTTCAGGTCTACCTGCACTACCCATGCTAGGTTTCTATTTCTGAGTAAAATAGAAATTGAGCGGGTTCTGCACCTAACAAAGGGATTGTCAATATAGAAAACTACTGCACGTCCCAGCCAGCCAAGACCTGGCATACAGCATGTGAACTGTCTGCCAGTAACTTGGTATGCCTCTCTCTACCCATTTAGTGAACACAATGCACAGGCAGATCCTACATACAGTTGCAGGAGCTTGGAACTTCTGAGTATAGGGGAACATGGAACACTTTTCTCTGCCTCCCATAATTCAGCAATTGATGCCTGAGCAGCCAATTGCTGTGCCACAGCACTGTCACAAGAGGAAGGGTGAAGAGTTATGCCCCGTACACACGATAGGATTTTCAGATGGAAAATGTGTGATAGGAGCTTGTCGGAAATTCCGACCGTGTGTAGGCTCCATCACACATTTTCCATAGGAATTTCCGACACACAAAGTTTGAGAGCTTGCTATAAAATTTTCCGACAACAAAATCCGTTGTCGGAAATTCCGATCGTGTATACACAAATCCGACACACAAAGTACCACGCATGCTCAGAATAAATTAAGAAACGAAAGCTATTGGCTACTGCCCCGTTTATAGTCCCGATGTACGTGTTTTATGTCACCACGTTCAGAGCGATCGGATTTTCCGACAACTTTGTGTGACCGTGTGTATGCAAAACAAGTTCGAACCAACATCCGTCGGAAAAAATGTATGGATTTTGTTGTCGGAATGTCCGATCAATGTCTGACCGTGTGTACGGGGCATATGTGTAAACTAAGACCTGACCTGGAACTTACAGAGCAATTTTGGAAGGACTGTAGCAGGTGAGTAGGGTGATGAGGCAGTATATGGATAGAAAGCACAAGCACTGGAAGATGCCTACCATCCAACAAACCTGTTACTTTGTCTTAAAGTCAGGGCCCTATTATTCTCCATAGGAATGCACTGATATATGTAAATTCATAATATTAATTAAAAAGTTGAATGTAGTACAATCATATTTAAATTATATACTGTGTATATATTTTAAAAACTGTCCATTTCGGTTTCGGTTTTCGGCCAAGTGCATCTTGAATTTCCATTTCGGTGCACCGCTAATTCTGCAGGTTCATCGCCATCTGCTAAATGTTGTATCCAGAGGTGCCCATTGAAAATCTTTGATAACTACACAAATCTACTCCCAAAAGTAAAAGAACCTTTTAGGAATAAAAATTTGTGAACAGAACACAACTTATAACTGCAAATATCAGCCAATACGGCAGACCTACTTTCCTTTTTTCCTTTTTAAATATAATAAGCAAATTTGCTTAAAGTGCTACTAAACCCAGCAGCCTGCATTCATTATATCTGTTCTCACACAGTACACAGAACACGGAAATGCAATTATTTTAGTAAATCTAACTGCTAAATACATTTTCTCATCAGCAGTATATAGCAGTCTTGTGACTTCTATCAGTATCTGGCTAAAGCTTGTAGGAGGAGTTTTCATTCTGCCCTGATTGTCCTTTAGAACCCCTGAACCTCTGTCTGGACAGTGCTGATTGGCCCTGTGCTGTTCACATGCAAAAGAAACCCACTAGCAAAAACACATCAAACTGAGCATGTGCAGCTTGTCCCCTAGCTCTGTACTAACAGGATATGGATTGGGTACATGGAAGAAGGGGAGGATCAGAGGAGACAGGATGAAACCAAGTTTTTAGACAATGCAGAGGATTAACCCCTTAGGTTCCACAGTGAGTATAACAAGCATGCTTTACTGCATATACAGACTGATTCTACTGTTGTGGGCATAGTAACATTTTAGGCAGTAAGACTACTGGCAGCATATGTTCCACTTGTTATGCTATTGCTGCTTCTATACCTTCCATTATTAGGCTGGTGTTTTAAAAGGATCTTTTAAAAAAGGGTTCTTTCAATAAATCATTCTAGCTTTGAAGGATACAAGTTGCTTCGGCATTTAATGTAGAAAATGATCTGCCCCACGTGTCAGTCTGAAAATACACATAAACAGTCAGTGAAACAGAACAATAATAGTAAGATGATTAGGTAGTGCCCTTTAAATACTGTTACGTTGTAAAGCACTGTAACATGTTCCATGGAGTAGACATGAAGCTGTAGGCGGAGTGAGCCTGTAAAAGGCAGTCAGTAAGTAGAAATATACATTTATGAAGAATAGGGATGATTCGTTCTGCTGTGATATACATTTTACATGTGATTAAGCTTCTCTTATATCTGCTATAATGATACAGGGCTTACATAAAATCCGCATGCGGCATTCTCAATAAAAAGCTGCTAAAGGGGTTAATGCTTTTATGCATCTGCTAAATTTTATTGTGCTTTGTGCTCCATGTGTACATGGTAACATTCATGGATAATTGAACCTTATAGCTGTAAATTGAGATGAACAGAAGAATGAGGTGTTTGCAGTTGTAATCTATTTTAAATAACATTGGGGAGATGGTAGAAGAGAGGACACATCTGTTATGTGCCATTTCTTTTTTTTGTGTTTGTAATGTGTGTCTCATCTGCTCACTCACTGCAGTATGTTGTTCAAAGCAGCATTGCAGGTTTCAGAGGAAAATGGACTCTGCCTTTGGATAGATTTGGTGCAGTGCTAATGGCGAACATTTCATCACTAACTCATCACACAAATGTGTAAGAAACAGGCAAACATTTTCTTTTTACTTAAGTGATTATGTTGTTATCGGCTTTTTGAAATTCTAAACAGTTTGAGAATTTTTCATGCCATGGAAACAGCAGAAATGTTCTTCACACCTCAAATCCCAGTGACCTTCTGATCTTCTTTGGACTTGTTTATTTCACAAATGAATATGTCGTTCTTTATCTTAGACATTGCCATAAACAATATATACATATTTTTATCTCAAAACAATCTTTTATTAGACAAGCAGAATACATCTATTACTGGCTTCAGAGCAATGCAGTTTGTTATACATTCACAGACCTTAATTCCACATAGGATACTGAAAGTTTTAAACGAACATGTGCAGTGTAAACATCTACACATTAGAAGCAATAAACAGCATTGTGTGACATATGTGCAGATATCTAATTCGGATCTATACAAAGTTGTACAGGTATAGAGGTACAACCCCCCCCCCCGTTGAGCGTGAGCTAGGGGCCCAGCAAATGGTAATGCCATGGCATAGTGTTTATAGCAAACGGTCCAATATAAGTTCTACCGGGGCTAACCCGGGTACGTTCGGCCATGGTTCCCATAGCTTGGCAAACGTTGCTGTACTGCCCCTATGTTGGTAGATTTTTTTTCTAGCCTTAAAGTGTTACCCATTTGCTCTATCCACTCCCGCACTGTAGGGGGTTCTGTTGATTTCAAGTGCCGTAAAAAAAGTTTCCGGGCCTAAAAAAAGGCCCTGGCTATCGCCTGCCTATGGGCCACCTCTACCAAGACATCGTCTATAATACCTAACAGACATTGTTTGGGATCCTTTTTAATCTGAACCTGGAAAGCCCAGTTAATAACCCCTATAACCTCTGTCCAGTTAACATGTAATTTGGGGCAATGCCACAAAAGATGCATCAGGTTGCCATGGTCCCGCATGCAGCGAGTACATGATGGATCATCGCGCACTCCCATTCTAACCAACTTGCAGGAGTGTAATGGACCCGCAAGAGTATATACAACTGGGACAGGTGCTGGCCAACATTTAAAGAACACTGTGAAACCGCTAATAGCGCCTCCTCCCATTGTTCCTCCTCAAAGGGCCCAACATCCCACTCCCACTGGGATGTCACTTTTTGGGTAGAATCCGGTAAGGACAGATTAAGTAGCATAGTGTAGCTGCAGGATATGAAGCCCTTATAAGACGATACCTCTGACATGTAATTAAAAGTAGAAGTAGTGTTTTGTACCCATGCATCCACATCATTTTGGGCCTTTATTGCATGCTGGAGTTGGAAGTAGTAGAACTGCATGGACATGGGGAGCTGAAATTCCACGCAGGCACGCAGCTCTCCGTTACCGAATATTTGATATAAGTAGTTAACCCCGTATTGCTGCCATTTTTTACTATATTGCAATTTCCCTATCTCAGTGTACCTATCATTGTGCCATATAGGGCTACACTTAGTAAACCCAGTGACCTGTTGTAATGTTCTGACTTTATTCCAAATTATTTGCATTAGGTTATACGTGGGGTATAGTTTGTTTGATTTGCCGAACTGCAAGCTTTCCAATCCCTCAGCGACCCCTGTCCTGATCTTAAATTTAAGAAGTTTAATGGTGGAGTCCGCTAAGTTCATCTACGGGGGGAGTTAATCGCTCTGGCTATGTGTTGTAGCTGGGAGGCCAGGTAGTACAGCCATGGATTTGGCAGTGCTAACCCACCTCCTTCCTTAGGCTGCTGAAGCTGTTCCAGTCTCACTCTCCTCACTGCCATAGAGGAGTGCCATATTAGAAATCGAAACATAGAGCTAATAATTCGGAACTAGTGGTGAATTATGTAACACGTATAAAATTTGGGGCATAAGAATAATTTTTATAAGGTTGATCCTACTGGTGACATTTTCAATCTGGACCAAACCTTAATCCTATTGCAACTACGATTAAGTAAAGGTGTGAGATTCAATCTAAGATAGCCTAAAGGGTCTGGAGTGACCTGTATACCTAAATATTTAATGTTCCTAGATACTGGAATATCAAGGATCGTTGTTAATTGCTGGTCTGAGCTCTTATCAAGAAACATAAGTGAGGATTTAGTCCAGTTAACTACCAACCCAGAATAAAGACCAAAGGTTTGCACCACCCTCATAGCTTAATTTAATAACATTGTGGTATCCTCCAAAAGCAGCATGGTATTGTCCGCATACAACATTAACTTTTCCTGTAGTTCCCCATACTGAAAGCCTTGGATATCAGGGTTGGAACGGATGAGAGCCGCTAAGGACTCAATGGCCAGAGTGAACAGGAATGGGGACAAAGGACATCCTTGCCTAGTGCCTCTGTACAAACTGAAATCTGAGGACACTCTACCTAATGGCAGCCTTGGGGGCATGGTAAAGCAACTGGACCCAGGAAATAAATTCCTCTCCAAACCCAATTTTTTTCAATATGGCCCACAAGTATGTCCACTCAATACTGTCGAACACCGTGTTTACGATGCTTTAGTTTATGAATGGAGAGGAGCCTCTGTCTCCTCTTCATTCATGTTCAGTGCAGCTGAGGGTGCTGAGAAAGGGACTGGGGAATCTCTATCCTCAGTCCCTTCCATGTTTCAAAGGGGAGATGCCAGGGGTCTGTTTAGACCCCTGACATCTCACCAAAGCCCCCCTACCCCCCCCCTATAATTAAAAAACAGAAACTTTGTAATAAATATTCTAAAGTAAAATTGTAAAAATAACAAAAAAATAAAATAAAAAAAACACTGACACTGATTGTCCACCCCCCCAAAAAAAGAAAGCATTATAAAAGAAATAAAAAATATATAAATTGTAATAAAAATTTTTAAAAATATTGTAAAAAATAAAATTGTAAAAAAAATAAAAACGCCGGACACAGTCCACGCCTCATCAGTGCCCATAAGTGCTGCATATTAGTGCCACATGACATTTAAAAAAAAGTATCGGTACTCGGTATTGGCGAGTACTTGAAAAAAAATTATCGGTACTTGTACTCGGTCCTAAAAAAGTGGCATCGGGACAACCCTAACCAAAAGCCAAGGAGATCCTCTGAGGTGTAAAAGCTGCCTGCCTGGGAATAAAGGGGATGGTCTGGTGCACTAAATAAGTCCCAAAATTTCTTACAGTGAGATGAAACAGTGAACTGGTTAAAAGTTCAAAAATGTCCAAAACAACTTGGTGGCAGCTGCTATAAAAGAACTAGAAGGACCCCCGCAATGGCAAGAATAGAAAAAGAACCAGCACCTACTTAATGAAGTATGGAAGTACTTTTAATGGAAACCAACAGATTGGCAACTTACAGGAGAAATGTTAAAGAAACGCTCATCAGTGTGTAACAAATCACTGCTGCAGCTAGCTGGTCAGTGCATGCTCTCCCTGGAGTATGGAGCCGGATAAACCCTGGGCGGTGCTGAGGTCTATCCGGCTGGAATTTGCCTGACTCCATACTCCAGGAGTCTGAGAAAGTGGTGCTGCGTGGCCCTGAAACATTGCTGTGTTACTCCATGATGTGATCGTTTAACAACACTTTTGGACACTTTCGGAGATCCTTGGTGTGCTGTGTTGTTTCAGTTCTCCAGCCAGTGGTCGCTGCACCACCCAATTATTTTACAGCCATTTCCAGGAACTTCTGCTTTGGGAATGTTTCTTTGTTGGTCAAATGGGTTGTTGACTATAGATTGATTATTCTGATCAGAGTAGATTGATCAGAAAAGAAATTGGTCATTCATCAAAGTGTGTATGGCCATCATAAGGTGTTATGAGGAGAGACTCTTAAGTTATAAAATAATATTTGGATAAAACTTATCATAAAAGCCTCCTTTGTTTTTGGATTTATTGATCGATTTAATATGTAATTTTCAGTGCGTTTCCAGCTTTTATTACATGCTTAGTTACAACTGTTTAGGTTTGTGGCAGGTTTAGTGTACCATATAGTATATGTCATTATAGTATTCTAAGCATCTTATTTTGGATCTATTGGTTCTCATAACAAAATATATTATTATTTAATATTTAAATATATTATTTAAAAAAATGTAGTATTTGGATAGGTTTTTTAAAAAGGAAATGGAGCAGAACCCTATTGCATGGAGACAAGGATTACATTTTCATTCCAAGCTCCTGTTGTAAATATTTCAAGCTGGTCATACATGGATCAAAATTTTGCTGGATCAGCAGGGAACGGCTGAATTTGAATACATGTGTGGTCACTGATCTACCGATTGACTTCTGTTCATCTGCCATTTCGGTATGTTTTTGCTCAATCATCCCTGCTGATCTGTGTATTTTGATGGCGGGAGAGTATACCTCGTCATGACAGAGAGAATACAATGACACAAAGAGGAGGATTTCCCCATCTACATTGAATGTGTAGATGGGGAAATCGGGTAGCTTGACAGCTTGCATCTGGTTGTCACAGGTAAATTATTTGCTGAAGGTGTATAAATTAACCATTTTGACACAGAAACATAAATACATTTTCCCAGTCCTAGAGTATTTTTTACCCCTTAGGAACATCGTTTACATGTATAAGGTGTAGCTTGTATCTTTATTATGCAGTAAATATGTCACATGCTGCATATGAACAGAAACATATATATTTAATTGAATTGTAACTTTTATGTAGAGGGGTTGTAGATGGAGGAACTGTAGGTCTTGCAGTTGTTAGGATTCTAAGAACAAAGCAGGATCAGAAGTCAGAGGAACATGCTTGATATTCCTTGAATGCTTGTCTTCATACCTGCAGATTTTGCAGAGATGCATTTGAAATAACACATAATTGTGATGAATCAAGTGGTAGTCTTTTCAGACAATATATAAACTACCTGGTCTTCCTGGATACATAAAATGAATAGCTTTTGATTGAAATACCAGCACTCCAAGACATCAGAATTGCATACCGGATGACATAATATTCATGTGACTTTATAGACGTATGGGTGACATCTGATGTGTGATTTATGACCAATATTTCATCCCTGTTTATCATATTAGTATGAGCTTAACAGGTGATTGGACTAGGATTGTTTAACCCATACATAGGAATGATTATGGGAAAACAAACAGCATTGTTATTATGATTATAGGAAAACAAACAGCATTGTTATTTCTCTCTGAACAACCTGCTTTTTGACCATATCTAATTCATATGAATCTTAATTTGTGAGGAACATTACCTAATGTTGGATTAATGCACCTATATGCTTGTAGACCTGAAAAACGTAATGCTGCTTTACGGATTTGAGTATAGTTTTTCATTTTTATTTTCCATGAGTCAAACAAAGGCACTTACAAGCACAATTATTATGATGATTAACAGCACACCTGCCCCCAACTCAAGATGCTTTCAATTGCAGCCCAGCCCCCCCCCCCCCCCATGCCCTTCTTGACCATGCTACATGACATTAGAATCAGAAGAGCCTGGGAACAGGAAAACCTATGTATTTTAATTGGCTTTCTTTTTTTTTTATCTGTCCCAATATATAAATACACTATATAAATGATATATTGAGTAAGGACTATTGCTCAAAACAATGCTGTATTAAAACATGTCCATATGGAACATCATACAAAAATGCAGTTGTCTTAAGAATTTTCGATATATGTAGCTTTCCCAGAGATGTGACATTCATGTGCATTTAAATGTGAATGGGAAAAGAGTTTGTTATATAGCTGTATCCTAAAGACAAAATCCATTGTTCTTTTTTTTCTTTTTTTTTTTCTTTGGCTGTGGATGCATCACAAACAGATGCATACTGTACCTCGTAAATATTCTTAAATCACAGAAAAATGTATTTTTCTATAATTAGAATATCAGTTGCCCTTTGTTGTAATTCTTATAATAAGGGTGAAGTTCCCCTTTAAAGCATTTGTCAAGGTAATTAAATTGACAAACACAGCCTGGCTCAGCCCTGCCCCACGCTCTCTACCCACAGGATTTGACTGACAACAGCAGAAGCCAATGGCTCCCGCTGCTGCCTCTGTTAGCAGAGCAAGAGGAGAGAGCCACTTCAGATGGGCACAATGCTGGATCAAGGTAGGACTCAGGTAAGTATATGGGGGGGGGGCAATACAAATACTAGGACATTTTTTACCTTAAATCAGGACTACACTGCATCTGAGCACCACAAACTAAAACACTATTTTATTCATTATTAAAAAAGAAGTAAAGGACATTTTTTTTTTCTGATTAATACTTACCTAGGTGAATGCAGCATTGGTCCGATGAGAACCGAGTGATCGAACATCTCGATCACTCAGTTTTCACAGCTCCATGAGCAGAGAGCTGCAGACTGTCAGTCACAGCTCTCTGCTCTTCTGCCTTCTCACTCATTGTTGCGCTGAGCTGTGGAGGGGGCGGGGCGGCCGTCTCAGGCTCTCAGCGGCTCACTGAGAGGCTGAGCTGAGGTGTCAGTCCAGACACCTGGTGGATCCAGACTCTGTGGTCGGGATGGCGTGGTGAAGGGGCGAGAGATTTATGAAAAGAAAAAAATGCGCCTCTAAGTGCAGAAGTAAAACTTTATATTTCCCAAAAGGGTTAAAAACACTTACAAAAGGGTAGATGGGTAGGAGCACATCCTATTAATAATATGGCAGATGGTCTGGCGTTCTGGTAGTCCCAAGGAGTCTCAGGGATATCCAGAGGTGTAATTCTATGGCAGCATATTCTGAAGTGGCCAGCAGATGGAAGCCTCAACTTTCCTGGATACTGGGAAGACAGCTAGGCTGTCTGAGACAGCATGGAAGCCGAATCCAGGAACTGACATCAGTGGGAAGGGACAGCAACCAGCGTGGACAGAAAACCAGAAGTTTAAAACAAGTAGAAATGATATACTGTTATCTATTTACTGATGCTAGCAGCATAAGGATGTTATGGTTAGGATTTGAATGAATAACTCTAGTGTTGCAAGGCTGAGATTACCCATTAAGCCACTGTTCTGTGGCCAATGTTTGTAAGGGATGCATGGTGGCATTTAATGTGCATAATACTTCTAATGAAGATACCTTCAAAATGGCTCCCCAGGAACATAGATTAGTGATGTGATACTCCTGTCAAATTGATGTGAGAAGATTGAAGTGTCAAATACACCTCTCTTCTTTAAAATAAAGTTCATATATCCAATGTGTTTATTGTGTCTTCTGTCACTATTTCTGAGCACATTATTTAGCTATAAAGATACATGGGATCAGTCATACGAAAGTTAAAATCTCTAGCTCTAAAACAGGTTCTTGAAAACATGACAGCTGCTCCAGATGCTCCTATTCCAACAATCAGTCAATGTGACTAATAATTACCTACTACTTTATATGCAGTTGTGTCTCCCTTCCCTCTTTGCAGTGCTGTCAAGCTCTACACTTGTAGCATTGTCACATGCCAGTCACAGAGTGCAAACCAAGATTTGACTTTCCAAGAGTAACTGACCTAGATTTAAAGGGAACACATTATGATCACTATGAGGTTGTTTAGTTATCCCTTTGTAGTTAAGTATAATCATGTATTGGAGTTTGTAATAATTCTGAAATATTTATAAGAAACCGCCTGTCAAATTTGTTTCCCAAATTACATCACTAAATAAATTACACTCTTTTCTATAAACCCAATCACTTTGTATGTATCCTTCAGTAAACAGCCCAGCTGCCCCTTTAACAACAGACACATTATCTTATATATTGTTAAAATTATGATTAGGATGGATTGAGCCTCAGAGAATATGGTAATAATTAATGTTAATTATATTTGTCAGCAAAGTCACTATTGGTAATTAGTAACAAGGTTCTGGCTAATGTGATTATATGTTAGTGCAGCAGAGTATTTTATTCGGTTTAATCAAATAAGCATGCAAACAAGCAATATATAGAAAAACACTTTAGATAAAGATACATTTTAAAAGTCTGTAGTACATTTACAGGAAAGATATCATTGTTCATGTTGAATTGTTTTGCTCTGAAAGTTTAACAGGATTATTAATGATGTACAAAGTACTGAATCCCATACTAACTAATCAGCAATAAGTTCTGTTTGGACTGTTCCAAACTGATGAAACAAGGAAAATAACTCTTTACACAAACCCCTTTTTCCGATTAAACAAGGAATCTAGGTTGCTGGGAGCTATTTCAGTGCACAACTTCACATTACCAGTCAAGCTTTACTTAATACAGTCATAGAGGTCTATATTATCGGAAAAATGGAGGTCATACACTGCTCATATTTCCTGCTGAATTGTCCAAAGTTCGAGCCATAAGTGGCCCACTACTTTATATGCAGTTGTGTCTCCCTTCCCTCTTTGCAGTGCTGTCAAGCTCTACACTTGTAGCATTGTCACATGCCAGTCCCATCAACACTGACAGTGTTGATGAGGGAATCAATTGATTTTCTTTCCTGCAACCAGTAACTGCAGGAAAGAAACTCGCATAATCTTTGGCCTGCCTAATGACTCGTACATACTACTAGTTTTCGCTGGGTTGAATAAAGAAAAACTGAGAGCTCAGATCCTTGCGGCTGTACTAACAATCCGATGTTAGTACAGCGGCCTCCCCTGCTGCGCTCTTGTGTTCTGAAAGCTCCGTCTTAGCTGAAAGTGCTGATTGGGACACGGTCAGCAGACCTTTTTCAGTCATGATCCTTCAAAGGAGCCGGCAGCTGTACACACGGGCCGATTGTCAGCAGGTTTCTTTTGAACTTGCTGATGCTGCCTGACATTTGGCCCGTATGTACTATGCTTTAGTCTGCATTTTCCAAGGTCTGGACTGGTAATTCAAGATAAGCAAATTAGTGCAAATTCTTCTTTTCCCTTAAAGTGATTTATTTTTACCAATATCTCCTGTACGGTTTAGGAGATATTCACTTTGCATGCAGCCGCTGACGTCAGAGGCACATGCGCTGTGAAGGCCCAGCTAAAGGTCCAGCAGACGCTGCCAGACCTTTCCGGGAAGAGGACTCACTCCCATGCGCGGAAGTGACGGAATCGCAGCTCTGGCCACTCACAGCGCCGGAGCTGCGAACCCGGAAAAAACGCAGAGGAAACATGTCGGCTCTCTCGGCGTGGACCGGGATCAGATGCCGAGGTCTCGTTCTAAGGTGAGTATTTCATAATGAGCTAGTATGCGCTGCATACTAGCTCATTATGCCTTTGCCTTACAGGTTTTTTTTGTTTTTTTTAAATTAAAAATTTCTGTGCGGATATACAACCGCTTTAACCACTTAAGGACCGCCTCACGCCGATGTACGTCGGCAAGGTGGCACGGGCAGGCAAAATCACGTACATATACGTGATTTGCCTCCCGCGGGTGGGGGGTCCGATCGGATAGGGCCCTATCACAGTTTCGGAGGCCATGGTGCCCTATCACAGTTTCGGAGGCCAGGGAATGCCCAGGTGGCACAAACCCCCCCCCCCCCCAAATGACCTCATTTTGGAAAGTAGACACCCCAAGCTATTTGCTGAGAGGTAAAGCGAGTATTTTGCAGACCTCACTTTTTGTCACAAAGTTTTGAAAATTGAAAAAAGAAAAAAAAAATGTTTTTTCTTGTCTTTCTTCATTTTCAAAAACAAATGAGAGCTGTAAAATACTCACCATGCCTCTCAGCAAATAGCTTGGGGTGTCTACTTTCCAAAATGGGGTCATTCCATGGCCTCCGAAACTGTGATAGGCAGTGAAGAGTGAAATCAAAAATTTACACCCTTAGAAATCCTGAAGGCGGTGATTGGTTTTCGGGGCCCCGTACGCGGCTAGGCTCCCAAAAAGTCCCACACATGTGGTATCCCCATACTCAGGAGAAGCAGCTAAATGTATTTTGGGGTGCAATTCCACATATGCCCATGGCCTGTGTGAGCAATATATCATTTAGTGACAACTTTGTGCAAAAAAAAAAAAAAAAATGTGTCACTTTCCCGCAACTTGTGTCAAAATATAAAATATTCCATGGACTCAATATGCCTCTCAGCAAATAGCTTGGGGTGTCTACTTTCCAAAATTGGGTCATTTGGGGGGGGGGGGGTTTGTGCCACCTGGGCATTCCATGGCCTCCGAAACTGTGATAGGCAGTGAAGAGTGAAATCAAAAATTTACACCCTTAGAAATCCTGAAGGCGGTGATTGGATTTCGGGGCCCCGTACGCGGCTAGGCTCCCAAAAAGTCCCACACATGTGGTATCCCCATACTCAGAAGAAGCAGCTGAATGTATTTTGGGGTGCAATTCCACATATGCCCATGGCCTGTGTGAGCAATATATCATTTAGTGACAACTTTTTGTAAATATTTTTTTTTTTTTGTCATTATTCAATCACTTGGGACAAAAAAATAAATATTCAATGGGTTCAACATGCCTCTCAGCAATTTCCTTGGGGTGTCTGCTTTCCAAAATGGGGTCATTTGGGGGGGATTTGTACTGCCCTGCCATTTTAGCACCTCAAGAAATGACATAGGCAGTCATAAACTAAAAGCTGTGTAAATTCCAGAAAATGTACCCTAGTTTGTAGATATATACGCTTATTGACATTTTTTTTACCAAAGACATGTGGCCGAATACATTTTGGCCTAAATGTATGACTAAAATTGAGTTTATTGGATTTTTTTTATAATAAAAAGTAGAAAATATCATTTTTTTTCAAAATTTTCGGTCTTTTTCCGTTTATAGCGCAAAAAATAAAAACTGCAGAGGTGATCAAATACCATCAAAAGAAATCTCTATTTGTGGGAAGAAAAGGCCGCAAATTTAGTTTGGGTACAGCATTGCATGACCGCGCAATTAGCAGTTAAAGCAACGCAGTGCCAAATTGGAAAAAGACCTCTGGTCCTTAGGCAGCATAATGGTCCGGGGCTAAAGTGGTTAATGTACTCGGTAAACCATAATCACACAATCCAACAGCTTGTGAGCCACAGTGGCCTCTAAAGCATACAGTCTGCAAGGAAGCTACCTCTAGTCTAGCTAAAGTTGGATGTTTACTTTTGCATCTTCTTGCCCCGGATTTACAGCCACCTCCTATGCTAACCTCTGGAAGGCTGCATCAGATACTAAACATAGCAGATTGGCCAATAAGTACATTTTTCTATGGACTGACAAATACACGCGCTGATGTATACATGATCTTTTCCTTGGATTTAATAATTTCTAGTAGTAATTTAAAGTAATACCCAAAGTTCCAATAATGATGACGTTGGGCTTTGATTAATGTACAGATTCTCAGCTGTGGCCCACCTCTGCTATAACTGTGGTCCTGCTATATATTTTTTGATATGAGAAAATTCTATGCCTACTACTGAGTCCTATATATATGGATGGATAAGTATGTTGGCATGTTATTGGTATTCTGGATTGTTCGGTAAGATGCTTGTAGTAGAAATTCATGGAGTTTTTTTCACTTATCTCATTATCTCATTAAAGATCCTTTGTTAATAGTCACATTACTAAAAAAATCTGTAAGGATGCCCAAAGACATACAAGCAAGGTGGATGGAGGAATCCCTACTGTCAGAATACACTGATCAACACTGCAGCCGATTGGCTGCAGGCACAGATCATATTAAAGTTTTCTAAAAGTCCCTTTCAACAGAAGTCAATAGTTTAATCAGCTTTTGTTGAGCAGGAACAGCCATAGATGGATCGAAATTTGGCTGATCCCTGCTGAACTGGCCAAATTTCAATCCATCTATGGCCAGCTTAAAGTGATTGTAATGTCTGTTTTTTTTAGTTAAAAATAACAAACATGTTATACTTACCTGCCCTGTGCAGTGGACGTTATTTTAACGTCCAGTGTGCATGGTGCCTTAAAGCTGAACTGAAGGCACAAAAACTTTAATGCAAATAAACTTCGCAATTACCGCAAAGGATATAAACCATTTTTTGAGCACCAGATGTCTTTGCAAACACGGTTATAACCTTGTAAAACTAGCAGTAACATTATCACTATTCTCTTCATCAACTGTGCAGAAAGCAGAGCTGTGGGAGGGACCCAGCAGTCTCAACCCACTACAGGCTGCCTGCAGAAAACTGCAGGAGGGGGCAGATACAAGACCAGTCACCCTGCATGATGATGAGAGAGCAGCAGTGACCAGTCTTTATTACAGGAAGCTCCTGCACAGAGGAAAAGTTGTAAATTGAATTACTGCACAAATCTAGAAAAAAAAACAGAACCAAAACACACAGGTTTATGTAAGAATACACATGCCTCTTGTATTTACATAATATTTTTACGCAAATATATTACGTAATATTTGCTTATCTCATTTTCTGAAGCTAAACTTTAAAGCAAAGAAGAAATAACTCAGGGTGTTGGTGGAGTCAGGACTGTACTTGCACCCTCTGGAGTTGTTCTTCATCAATTATATACTAATTATACATTCTTTTGAATAAATCAATACATTCAGTCAGATAAAGTGCCAGCTAAAATATTTGATCATAACCCTTATAGCCTTATAATCTGTTTCTAACAGGTACATTGTTTTAAAGAGGTGAATAATAATAATAATAATAATTGTTTTAAAATAAAAAAAACCAACAAAACAATTTAAAACTAGTTTTGCTAGAGTGGAGGGTGCCTCTGCCAGGCTATTATTACTGCCTGCACACGGGTTAAAGAAGATTCCCTTACCTAACCCTGGTTTAATATTGTTAGTAAAACAAGATGTATATGTCATAGGTGTTCAACAACAAAAATAAGTTTCCAGAAGTCAGTGGAGAAAGTCTACAACTTCCACTAGCTATTTTTTTTCCATCGGTTCCCCCATTGAAGATTTCTTGTAATTTCTTTGACCAGTGATAACTTTGTCATTGAGACAGGAAATAAGGTAAGCTCTGCCCAACAGAGCCATTCACAACCCTGAATTTTACTTCACTTTCTATTCTTGTAACAATAGGTACCATGAGAAATAGTGGGGGTGGACCCCATCAGCTTTTTTTTTTTTTTCATTATCTGTTGTAAAGACACAACAGGATGTGAAAGAAAATACCTCCAAAGTGAATTAGTTTCCATGAAAACAGTTGTCCCCACTGGAAGATTTCACCCTTTTTCCTGCTCTGTTTACAATTTCCTATCACTTTCTGTCTTGCTGTCATTAGTTAGCAGGGTAGGCAGAGGAGAAAATCTTTCCAGTTAAGGCACAGACAACAACTGGCAGAGGTCCTAATCTTCCCCACTCCATCCCAAAGTACAATTTTTTTTTTTTTAAAGTTGGAGTTACATTTTTAAAGGCTGAATACAATTAGAATTAGTTTTAGAATTAGTTTAGATGTAGTGATAGAAACCCTTGCAGATATACTTTAGCAAACATAACCAGAAAAAAACTAGGTAACATATGGATACTCTAATTTGTATATATTATCTCTGTCTCTTGTTTGTTCAGATTATCTAGCATTTTATAAAGTTTATGTCACATCCCAGTCATACTCGCCATTTTGACCACTTTGCTTCAGTACAATATTTTGTTCTCAGGACCTTTTTATCCATCATCTTATAAGCATGGTCAATTACAGTATATACTGTAGATCATAGCCAAATAATGATGAACACACTAGGTACTATCATACAGTTGCTAGGAGGGATATATCTGACCACACAATGCAGGACTTGCTTGTAGTCCATCATGCTAGAAACAAGAAAATGGGTTAGAATGGCATTTAAGCATATGCTAATCATACAACATTATTTAATATTTATAGTAAATGGAGACTAATGGCTTATTACAGTGACCTAATGGTAGATAATATGTAAAGCACATGGAGGCAGCCTAGGCTAAGCTACAGAATTCATGCAATGAAAAGCATATAATAGGCCTACATTGATTAAAAGTGGCTTTCTACATGAGAGGTATTTAAAATAGTCAATCATGGCATCGTTTATTGGCACTTTCCTTCACATTAATTTGTTCTGATGTTTCTAGTGATTGTAGAGGCATACAAATTGCGATTCTTTAATGTATTTATTGAAATACCCATTGAAGTTTATCTATACAAAGGAATCTGGAAATTTGCACAGTGAATTCTGACACTTACCCAAGTGAGATTCAACACCATTATCCCATTATTCTGTAGTCACATTCACCCTATTTACAATTGGAATGAGCACCTGGTGAATGTAGCAGCTGTTGAACAGCCATTGAATTTCACTTGCGAAGTAGGATGTATACACAGGCATATAGTCTGCAGATGAGTCGCCCACAGTAGCTCTCCGTGGTGCTCTAACATTTTCAGCACCACGGAGAGCTAAATGTAATTTGCAAATAAATAAAAAGAAAAACAGCAGGTCATTCTTCCCCCAGAATTAACAAGCTCAGCATGTCAGTGGTTACCCCCAAAAAATTAAACTGATATCAGTGATTTAATGGTGAACTCATGGCTGAAACTTTCCCAATCCTCAAAGGGAAATTCAACCAGGCAAATTATAGTTAAAAATAGATCATATGACTGTGTAGGGACATTTACCCTTTTTACATAGGATAAATGCTGCAGCAAAGACCTCTTCTTCTTGAAAAACAAATGGTGGAGAATGTCAAGGAATGTATAACGGATATAAGTATATCTAAAGCCAAAAGTTTTTTTCATCTTGGATGGAGTAGGGAAGGCTTAAAGCGGTTGTAAACTTTCTTTTTTTCCCTAAAATAAAATAGATGTTACATTTACTTGCTCTGTGCAATGGTTTTGCACAGAGTGGCCCCAAACCTCCTCTTCTGGGGTCCCCTGCCAGAACTCTACGCTTCTCCTATTCTCAGAGTGTCCCCCATAGCAAGCTGCTTGCTATGGGGGCACTCATGTAGGGACGCTCCTGAGCTGGACTGTGAACAAATAGCAGTATAGTAGCAAGCAGAAACATATTCAGAGACCAAGCCAAAGCCAGTAGTTGAAAGTATCAAGTTTGAAGTGGAGGACAATAAAGAGTAGTCGATAATCTGCTGCCAAGGGTCATTACACGAGAAGTGATTGATAAGGATCCAGTGTAGCAGTAGCAACAAAGAGAAAGATACTGGCAAAAGCACTATACTGTATTGTGGCAAACGGAAAGTGCGGAAACATGGTATAATTAGGAAGTTCAAGGGAGGAGCACAGAGTTCAGATTTGAGAAGACAAATGGGTATCAATTAATATTAAAGTGGTAGTAAACTGCACTTTTTTTTGAAACCCTGCAAGACAATGGCATAATATGCTAGTAGGCATCGCATGCTAGCACATTATGAAATGCTTACCCTGGAACAAAGCCCTCCAGGGACACACTGTCACTGCTGACAGGGCTTCCATCTTCACCCGGTCTTTCTTCTGGGTTTGTGTGCTTCAGTGGTCTGATTGGCCAAGCTGCGATGACGTCACTCCCACGCATGCATGCAGGAGTCACAGACTGCGGCATGGAGCTCTGAAGGGACGGCACAGGTATGCCATTCCTTCAGAGTGTGTGACAATATCTCCTAAACAGTTCAAGTTTAGGAGATGTTCGCTATACCTACTGGTAAGCCTTATTATAGGCTTACCTGTAGGTACAAGTTAACAAAAAGTGTTTACCACCACTTTAACCAAGAGATTATGCAAGGAGCTGTCCATACTTCAGCTGCCACTGGTAAATCCTGACAGTCCTTATTGAAAGATTTCCCCTCTATTGCTGTTATGGTGGCAACTCAATATTTTGGATTTGCCATCACTTTCATTCCTGGTGACATTGGTGATCAGGAGAGTAAATCTCCCTAATGGGGACACAGACCGCAATAAAAACCTGACTGGGGTTCTAACCAACCAACTGTTTTATCCAAATCTTTAAAAAAATAAATTGCATTTAGATATACTTTAAGTGAATTTCCGCTGATTTGGTTTTATACACAGATTGTTCATGCAAGAATTTCAGGGGAATGTCAGGCAAAATGACCATCAAATCATTGCTAAACATACCCTATACATTAGACCGATTGAGGTAATAAAATGGCAGTATGTTTCAAGCACAAATAACTGCAACATGTTTTTAGCTGAACACTCCAACAAAAGAAGTATTGGCGTGGGTAATCCTTTGTTTTCCAATTTCAATGGTGAATAGAGAACATAGTTGAAGTTGGGGACGAGGGTTGGCAAACAGGAACAGAACTTATTAACTGTTAAGGTCAATATGAGTTGGCCAGTCTAGATCATGGACAGATGACCATGAGAACGATTGGAATCTTTGTATTGGGAAATATAGAGGCAGAGGAAAGGCATTGCATCAGCAAGTGTTATAAATTTCTCACTTAAGTGAAGGACTTAGATCTTTTTTTTTTTCAATACTGTATTTTAAGGCAACTCACAGAAAATACAGAGACCAATGAAACCCATGTCAAAATATATCATCAGTTAAAAAGTCACAACACTGAATTACAAATGAGAGCGTAGACAATACATGGATCAGGAAAATAACATTCCGGAACGCCCGGCACTAAAGAGTCTCTGTACCCTGCAAGGTTTCTTCTTTTAGTTTTTGTTTGTAATCCAGGAAAAAGAAAGAAAGAAGGAGAAAATAAAAAGCAAAGGGGAGGGAAAAAAAGGGGGGGAGGGAAAAAAGGGGGGAGGGAAAAAAAAAAGGGGGAGGGAGGGGGGGCATCCAGTCAGACCACCACCCCAGCAGATCCAAGATAATCATCGGTACAATCTCCATTTAGGTTTTTTTTATTCAGCAAGGCCTTGTATGCATCAGAGTAAACAAATTTGTGCCAGTAGAACCACTTCTTAAGAAATGTATCCCGTAGGCCCCTCTCAGTGGCCACCAAGTCCTCCATCTCGTTAATTTCAGCCACTCTCTTCAACCAAACAGCTATGGGTGAGCACTTAGATCTTTACGAGAACCCATAATGGTGGGGATGGGTGTGAGCTGCATGGCAATTTATGACTGTAGCCCCCAGGTTTGCTTCAATGACAAGATTCTCCAAATCTCCAGTAAGGACCAGTAACTAAATAAAATGAAGGAAATAATGAAAAATCATACTATAGCACAGGAAACACAAGAAAACAACATAAATGGCTAGAAAGGAAAAGCAGAGCTATAACAGGCAGGTGTACTCTAGAGGTAAGAGCAAAGAGGCAGTTAACTTACCAAACACACAAACACTTGGCTGAGGGACTGGAAAAAAGAAACAAACCCATCAAGAAAGCCTATAGAGACAGAAGGCAAAGCTCAATGACAAACATTACTTCAGACAGTGAAGCTGTGTCAGAATGTTGCCAGGAACTAGTACATAGAAGCAGAAATGGGTCAGAAGGTTGCCAGGGACACATACCCAGATGCAGTCAGACAGAACTGGATCAGAGAATTGCAGAATCCATGATCTCAGGATTCAGGACTGGGATCCAGCTGCAGAGAGAAGTCCAAGATAAATTATCCAGCAGAGGCTAATCGAAAATGGCAGACTAAGTATCCAGGAGTGAAGAGCAAATACCACACAGCTGGGAAGCAGAAAAAAAATTCAGAGAAATAACACTCAAGTCATGTTATTGGGCCAGACAGTTCTAAAGTCATAAAATGTATCATACCCCTCACCCTAGCCTAAACCTTATCCTTATTCCAAAACATAACCCTTAATCTACAATTAAAATTAATATATACGATTAACCTGCGTCCCTAACCTCAACAGTAGAATACAATTCTTTACATAAAAGGATACATACAAGTTCAAATGTAATTGCTTAGTTATTTAGTGAATGAATATTTAAGTAAACCAGCATTTTCAATGTACTAAAAGCTCCACTATAGGCTGCATTAAAACTAACCCATGTGGTGGCCCTTACACAGCATGAATTAAGTGCTTGTTTAGGGGGATAGGAATAAGGTGCAATACAAGGTGCATGACTTGTTCCTCAAAGCCATTTCTCTTTGCTTCTTGACCAAACACAGCTGTTCAACATCCACATGTACAATGCAAGACCTACAGGCCTGCATTGTATGTGAGGAAGGTGAATGCCTGCCCAGACCCTGGGACAAAGAAGAGCATTGCCTGCCGGAGCAACAGGGAATACTGTACGTATTTTACCTGCTCCTTTCCCCTAAGATAAATCAAGTATTTATGGGAGGAGGAGGAGACCCCCCTGCATGGGTAAATTTTATAGCTGCTTATAAGCCTCCTCAATGGCTCTGGTTCCTGACTATTGTGTGCCAGGACAGGATCGGAGTTCAACCACACTCCTTTGCAAAGTCCACAAGTGAAAACTGACAGGCTAGAGGGGAAAACAATCAATACAAACATTTCTTCCAGTGACAGCTAAGAGAACAGAGATTTGAATATGCTGGGGAGAATGCATCCCAGTGAGGCACATGACAAAAAAGACCTGACAGGGGTTTTTTTCTTTTACAAAAAAAAACGTTTTTTATTTGAAAAAATATGCATGGTTACAAGATATCAGCAAATATGATGCAAACGCTGTACATTTATATGGATATACAGATGAATTAGAGAAAAATAAAAGAAAAAAAAATAAAGTATTCTTTGACAACAGTGCAGACACATATAAATGTTAGCGGTAACATATCACCTCTTGATTCTACTAGTGTAGTGTGAGGAGAATATGCCTGTCTTGCCCTCCCCCTGATCAGGTGGAGTTTTCATCCAGCTCATTACAGGTGGAGGCTTCTCCCAACCAGGCATCCCAAATTCTTCCATACTTGGAAGGACATCCTCTGTGAGCATAAAGCTCCTTTTTGTAGGGTAACACAATGTTAATTGCGGCGATCCATTCCTGAACGGTAGGTGGTAGCGCTCTAAGCCATTTCCGTGTTATAAGTAGTCTGGCTATAAACAGTGTTTCTTGTAGAAATATGTGATGGAACTTATCAAAGTCTGGATCTGGGAACACTCCCAGTAAACATTGTTTAGGGCACAGTGTAACGGGGGAGCCCATCTTGTCTTGAATAAATTTCACTATTTGGGACCAATAATCCTGTATCACCAGGAAAGACCATATAATGTGATAGAAAGTGCCGGCGGATCCTTCACATCTGGAACAAAGTGGGCTGTAGGCATCCAGCACCTCCTCCCAATTGTCCTCCTCCATCTCCCCCATGCCCCCGGTTCAGCGGTCTTTTAGTTGTTATGCGAGAGCCGTGTCAGTTGGACGCATGAGACAGGTGTAAAATGTAGAGATTCGTTTTTGGGACTCCGGCCCGGATATTACACATTAAAATATCCAGTTGTTCCAGGCTTGGGGGGGTATTTCGGAATTGTGTCTGTAGGGCACGGCGAAGCTGGAGATAGCGAAAGTGCATGGAGTTGGGGAGGCCAAAATCTTCCTTAAGTTGTTGAAATTATTTTAGGACATCTTCACAATACATGTCTGCTAGGTAGACCACCCCTCTGGTGATCCATAAGCTGCAATCAGGTAGTTGTAGCAGTTCGCGTAAGCATTGGTTGTCCCATAGGGGTGTCTGTTTGTGCGTGGGGGGGTTTGAGTTTTCGCCTCACCACCTCCCACACCTTGCAGTGGTTGTATAGCAAACCCTTTCGCCTTCCGAGAGTCCAGGGGTCACCAGGATCCCTGAGAAGAAGCTGGAAGGGGTGTTTGTGTATTCGAGTAAAGGGAGAGCATACTAAAGCCAAATACCATTCCCTGTCGTCCTTGTCTAGGTAGAAGAAGTGAGACAGTTGGGCTGCCAAGTAGTACAAATTAAAGTCTGGCAGTGCCGTGCCCCCTAAATCAGTGGGGTTATTCAGCACTTGCCAGGATAGTTTGTGCCGTGTCTTGCCCACCTGACAGGGGTTTTAGCCATTCGCTAATCTTACCAAAATGAAAATAAAAAGTTTTGTCTTTAGATATATACTTAAATATACTCCCCACTACACCCATCACAGCAAAATTTTCTTCAGCTATAAACAAACTTGCAGAGCAATAAAGTGATTCATTTACAGCCACAAATGAATTAATAAGTAGGTCTAAGCTTCTCCACCATCTTGAAATGTCACATTACATGTGGCTGTTTTACTTATTATTGTTATTTTGTGCATGATATATATATATATATATTAGAGGTCGACCGATATATCGGCCGGCCGATATATCGGCCGATATTTGGCTTTTTTTACTTAATCGGCATGGGCCGATTGTGCTGATAAAAAAAGCCGATTATACCTTCAGCGGGACTTGCAAATGACTTCTGTAATATAAGTCAATGCAAGTTGTCTGAAGTTTTCTTCTCTCCTCCTCTGGGCAGCCTGCCAAATCTGATAAGAAGATACATTTGTATCTCTTTCAGGTTCTTTTATCAATAGACTGAACTCCATGGAGAAGTTCTCAGTTTAACCATTTAAAGACTAAATCTTTTCTGACACTTGTTGCTTACAAGTAAAAATAATGTATTTTCTGCTAGAAAATCACTTGGAACCCCCAAACATTATATATATTTTTTCTAGCAGAGACCCTAGGGAATAAAATAGCGGTTGTTGCAATATTTTATGTCACACGGTATTTGCGCAGCAGCCTTTCAAACGCATTTAAAAAAAAAAAAATACACTAATGAAATATAAAAAAAAAAGCAGTAAAGTTAGCCCATTTTTTTCGTCCAAAAGTTTTGATTATCTGTTTTTGTGTATTTAATATTTAAGATATAGTTATTTTTTTTTAATCTAAATTCTACATACAAGTGAACTGATTGGAGGTTTGTTTTGTTTAATAAATGTTTAAATATAAAAAAATTTCTGTATCACTTATTACTTAAGGCTGCTTTCACACTGGAGCGGGCATGCGTTGACAGTAAAACGCTGTTAGTTTTAGCGGCGCTTTACCATCATTTTAGCGGCGCTATTCGGCTGCTAGCTTATAACCCAGCTAGCGGCCGAAGAAGGGGTTAAATGCGCCCCTGAAGCGCTGCTGCCGAAAAGCTTTGCAGGCGCTTCGGCAGCGGTGCGCATTAATTTCAATGGGCAGGAGTGGTGGAGGAGCGGTATACACCACTCCAAAGATGCCGCTTGCAGGACTTTTTTTTTAACATCCTGCCAGCGCATCGCCTCAGTGCGAAAGCACTCGGGATATCACACTGAGATTGCAGGGGAGCCGTTTTACAGGCGCTATTTTTAGCCCCAAAGCGCCTGAAAAACGCCCCAGTGTGAAAGGGGTCTAACTGTCAGATTTTATTAGATGAAGGAAAAAAAAAAAAAAAAATCGGCCTAATATATCGGTCCAAAAAAATCGGCATCATATATCGGCCATCGGCCACCGCGATTTCTAAATATCGGCTTTGGCATCGGCCAGAGAAAAATCCATATTGGTCGACCTCTAATATATATATATATATATATATATTTACATTTGGTTAACCATGTAAAAAATATAAACTTGGTAAACAAAGGTCTTGTCAGTAGCAACCAGTCCGGTTCCAGTTAACCTGTTTTACAGCAATTGTGTGTTTATTGATTTTCAGTGGTAAACTAAATGCTGTGTTGTCTTGCAGCAATGCTCGCATTACTTTATCTATGTTTCAAAAATGGACATAAAACAATGTTTAAAAATATATGTAAAAATAATATATATATATTTTTTCTGCACATGAAGCTGCTGCATGCAAGTTTTGCATCATTGTAACTGCCTGTTAAACATAACTAGACAGCTTATTTTTTATATAAACTCTGATATTGTCAGATACAGAAAAAAACAAAACATAAAATGTATTTATTACCGAAGGTTTGAAAGCTTGTGATAACATACTGTTAATTACACATATGACAAAGCCTAGTGTGTTAATTATGATGAAAATAAAGTTTCAGACCCTCAGGTATTTTAGTAGCCAAGGCTCTTGGTGAGTTAAAAATATCCACTTTACATTATGTCTATTTGATGGCATTAATTATTTCCACTTCTATTCCCTGAAGATACAGTTTCATCATTATTTTCCTATTAACACTCAGATAGAAAAAAAAGAGCTGGCTTACCTATGTGTTGTCTATCTATCTATCTATCTATCTATCTATCTATCTATCTATCTATCTATCTATCTATCTATCTATCTATCTATCTATCTATCTATCTATCTATCTATTAATCTGTCTAGCTATTTATTCTACATCGATCTATCTTAATTACCGGTATCTGCTAATATCAGATAAGAACCACTTCAATTTTTACAGTCATTTGAACTAATTAGGATTAGAATGTCACTTTATTCTTAACAATCTTGCCTTTGCTACTTGTATGCAGTTATTTCTTTTCAAGTGCATCTGGATCTAAAACGTTTTTCTTTTTAGCTTTGTATAGAGCAAGGAAAAGTTAAACCCTATTTTTTTCTGTTTATACACTAGTGGGGAGATTTTCACTTAATTTCCTGTCCCAAAAATACAACCGGAAGTGAGAAATAATATGTCCAAAGTGAGGAGAATCCCCTCTTTGTTGTCACCAAAACAGGTATCTCCATTGAAAGATTTCATCTCTCTTTCTGTACCAGTGACAAATGTTGGATTCCCCTTCACATTCTATACCAGTAACAATGGCTTTAGTGCTAGACTTAGTATATTCACTTGACAAGACACCAACCTGTCTTGGACATTTGAGTATGGTTGGTGATACACGAAGCAAAGAGAGAGAGAGAAAATATATAATTCAGCAAACAGACCCACTCACACCACGTACGAGGAGCTCTCAGAATTCTGGCAACAGTGGATTACAGATAACTCAGATCAAGGTAAACTGAGTGGTCTCTTTGAGTTAGCATAACAGCAGTGTTTTCTGACTAGCATTGGTAGGTCAATATGTTCTGTATGAAGTATACTATAGTATAGTGTAATAAAATATAATCTCTCTTTCATCACACTACTGTAACTGAAAGCTGATTGATTATACTGTAGTTTGGAACTGTATATCACCGCTGTTTCTTATAATTTATGTTTTACAAGATCCAGGAGGTGCAGTTGCATTAGCGGCCTACACTAGCTCAATTTAAAAATGCATAAAATATTTTTAAAGGGTACATATTTGGTTTTTTTTTTATTTTTTATGACTGCTAAGAATTTAGCTTTAATAAGGACTGTAAGTTGGGAGGCAGTGTTACTACATGAAGGGAGTTCTAAACAGGTAGGAGTACTTCATTTGAAAATAAAGTTACAGCTAATTATACAGAATTTGGTAGTTATGGAGAGAGCACAGTATACACTTCTTCTCCTGTTATTACTCTATATAATCATTATGTGCATTGTTTGTAGTAGTAGGGGAGACTTTGTTCACACAGCAAGGCAAGATAGGTGCAGTGAGGTAGATTTGAAGACAGGTTTCACATAAGATCCCAGTTAGATTCATAAATTCCCCTTTGCTGCTAAAAAAAAAAACATATCCTTGACCGCTTCTTAAAGTGAATTTGTACTTTGCCATGCAGGCTCATTTTAAATGTTGGCTGTCCTAGTAAGACAGGACAAGAGAAGATACTGAAATGGTAATATGAAGATAGCTCCTTTCCTTTACTTAGGACTTCACAAGACAACAGAGATTAAACAACATGCACATGCACACCAGATGGAGAACTCTGGCAGACTCTACTGACAACGTAGTAACATTTTCATAGCATATGAAGTACAGCTGTTAAAGTGGCAGCTCAGTATAGTACACAGCTGATTAATAGGCATACATCAAGCTGCATTCTCTATTGTTGAAATTTGTTAAAAATGAAAGAATTTATTAATTCATTAACATTGGACATATTTAAAGATTTCTAGCAGAAATCATTTTCTGCAGATTAGTAGATTACGAACTTTAATTATCTGTTTTTAGGGAGTATTTTAGGCATCATTAAGAGAGCACACCAACTAGCAAAAACATATTTAAGGTTTGTCTTGTCAAGAAAATCTATTAAAATTTGTAGATAGTTGTATTGAGAATAGTAGCTGTAGAATAATTTACACTTTAAAGTAACACTGCACTGTTACTTATGCTAAAGGTCAAGGCCCCTTTCACACCTGTGCAATTTAATGTGCGTTGCACAAGACGCTCTAGTGCACAACCGGAAGATTGCCATTCTTTGCCATGGAGCTCATTCACACATGTGCACTGTACTGCCATGGGTTGGAAAAATAGCATATTTGCATTTTTGGTGTTCTAATCAAATTTTTGACTGAATTGGCTTCAATAACAGCACATGAAAAACACATCTAGCAAGCATTTTTGTTTGCAGTTTTAGCACATTACAATAAGCCCCTAAAATACATAAAACACATGAAAAAGCACTACAATGCGTCAACACAACATAAAAATAATTTGAGTGAACCTTGTGAAATTATATATGGCAGTATGTTTCAAAATACATGGGAACATTGTCAGCTTTCCATGCATGTATCCACTGGCTCTTGCAGCAGACTTAGAAAACTGTTAAGGTGTCCCATTTTCATCTTTTACAATTTGCCATCTCTGAGCACCTATAGCCCCATAGTCATCTCTGAGCCCCATAGTCAAACCATTTTGTCTGCTTTTCCCAGAGACCAGAGAATGTTTCTGTCAAATTTTCTGCACACTTTTGAGCTCATTATTATTATTTCAACCTAGGGGAAAATGTAGGCACATCAGTACACCTATACTTGAATGATCAAGGAAGTTTCTGTACCTCCTAACATCTACAACATGAATACTTTGACATCTGCATGTGACATTTCTACTTTAATATGCACTTAGTGTTTGGGCACAATTCTCATTCTTACTGACTTGTGATATTGTGTAAAAAATGTATGGAAATTCTACTTTACGTTCATTGAGTTTCAGTATGATTAGGCCAACATTTTTTAAAATAAATGCCAGAGATGTACAGTGATAAGGTATTCTTTTAACAGTACTGAACCTTTTGACTGCTACTAATCTAAGTATCTGGATTAGGAAAATGAAAAGAACACCTTGGAAGGAGAAAATCTCTAATTTCGAAATCTGTTTATGTGCTAAAGTCTCTCATTCTAATGTGATGCATATGGTGAGCACAGTCTTCATCCAGCTGTATTGTACCAGTTCATCCTACCCACTCCCTTGTTTCTATTGTGGTGATCTAAAAACTGCTGCTTGTGACGCGGAAGAGGAAATCCCAAGCACACCCACTCAGAATTCTTGCGGCCTCTCATGTGAAAAATATTTGCGCCATTATATTAATTTATCAGATCCAGACCTGCCCTGGAAGTCTATATGTGATTAGTGATACAAGAAGCAGAGAGAGAGAGGCTTTATGAAATACACCCTCAGTAATTAGGTGCTTTAGAAACTGGCTCACTGGAAGGTCCTCTGTGGTATTGGGCCCACTGGAATCTGGTTCTAAGGGAGGTGCCCTCTCAAAACTGGCTCTACTGAATCTGGCTCTCAGGAAGATGCACTTTCAAAACCGGCTCCACTGAATCTGCCTCTCAGAAAGGTGCCCTCTTGAAACCAGCTCTACTGAGTCTGCCTCTCAGGAAGGTGCCCTCCCAAAACCGGCTCTACTGAATTTACCTCTCGGAAAGGTGCTTTCTGAAACTTGGCAGCAGTAGATTACTGAGAACTCAGATTAAAGAAAAGTGAGTGAACTCGCTATCTTAGCACAGTTGAATTGTTTGGAGGATAGTTTGAATTGCTCTATAAACAGATGTTTGTGGTTTGCACTTCAACCTACAATAAACTGAATTATGACAAAGCAGCAGAGATGTACTGTGTTAACCATCAGTAGAAGAGAAGGGCATTGTTAAGTGAAACTGTTTGTTATTCATGACTACGCCTACATGACAAAGATACATTATCTGAGCCGTCTCAAAAGCTTGTAGTTGTTACCTGCTCAGCCAATAAAAGGTATCACTTAACGCTGCATGATCAGCTTTGCCAAGTCAGTCCTGATTTGTGCCATCGGGAGTCTTCACATCAAAATATTATTGTCAGAAAGCCATTATCCTTGCATTAGTTGTATGGATAATAAAATGTTTAGCTACCCTAGACTGAGAAAATCAGTGTTGTGTTAATATAAAACATAAATTTATGTAATTATTTTAAAAAGAGCTAGAATCTTTACTTGTGCCAACAATTTTTTTTTTTAATATTTGGAAGAAAAAATAATCTTCAATGAAGTGTTCACCATTATGTACTTCATTGAAATGAAACCCAACCTATATCTGTGGTTTGTGGACACCAGCTAGCCAGTACTGACAAAATAGCTTCATTCAACTATAAACTTTCCACCATTCATAAAACTGGCCTTAATTACTGAAATTTACATTAGAATTAGTAAAAAACCATAATAAAATATAGAGAATCTGATATTATCTATATTTACCAGTGGTGTTTTTCATTTAAATGGCTGAAAGATATATGGAATATATGTGACTAAATCAATTTGCAGAGATGAATATCTGCCCATGTTAGGCAGCAGCCTGAATTTGATTGAGCCAGACTGCAAATTTTCTTTCCTTTACCTTTTATACAGAAGACTCTGAGCATCTTGTCTCTTCCAGATGTAAATAAGCTTAGCAGAATGTAGCCTGGGGGATGGGGAGGAAAGGCCAGAAAAGCAGTGTATTGATTTTGGGTTCACTGCCTGGTCCTTTAAGACTTTGGTATCTTCTTGTCTTTTATTCTCTGACAGGCTTGTGCATTTGACTTGACTTATTGACTAGGGTGGAAAATAAACAACATAAGCATCGGCCATCTGCCTTGTAATATAGATGTGATTATTTATAATTATGCAGAGATACTTTACATGTTTATGATGGGCAGGTGCTGTGGGGGTATATTTACTGGCATTGTATACACTTCATCCTATTTCCTTCAGACAGTGAATAGGCCTGTGTCATCATCTTTATTGTATATCAGCACAGTGCCATTCAAAGTATAAGGACCAGTTTCCCCAGAATGCAGTGCGGAAAACCCCAGTTTCATGCACAGTTTCCACAGTGCATTTGCCCGCACTGGATCGCATGGTATAGAAGAAGAGGTACCATGTGAAACGCTTGCAGTGAGTTTCCAAAAGTAGTGCATGCACTACTTTTGGTGCAGTGCGGTGTTAATTCAGCCCCCCTAAAATAGCATCACACAGAACTGCACGTGAATCGCACAAGAATGCACAGCACATTCCTGTGTGATTTCCAGTGTGAACCAGCACAAAGGCTCCGCTATAACCTAAACCAACCTGACAGAAATCAGCATTTACTAATCTACCTTATCTAAATAACCTGTGAATGGCTCATACTAGTGAAAGAGCACACTGGGAGAGAAGAGGGCAGTGTGCTCTTGCCATATTGTACAGGAGCACATAACACCTTACATTTTATCTCAGTCGTTTCCTCTTCTTAATATAAAGTAAATTAGATAGTGTTTAGAGTGATGTTAGTTAAATTCACAAATATCTTTTTATACTGTTTTAAAACAGAAAAATATATTAATACCATAATACACAAAAAAACGACCTGATGTATACTTATATGAGATTGGTCTTTACGTGGGAAATATTAATAGAGAAACAGCAGCAGGAGTGCGCTATACCCACGCACCAAACCCACTTTGACTTAAAACTTCACTTTTATTCAAACTATCTAAAACTCATATGGTATATGACCTTATAGGGCAATGCGGAATTAGTGCAAAAATACAAAATGATGGAACGGATATAAAACTGCCTTCATTATAGAGAGATAACAGTTAGCAAGTATGTCTATAACTGCCGTTGCTCAATTTTTTTGTCTGAGTGGAGATATGTAGAGGGCAGGGTCAGTATACTGGCCACATGCCACAACCCAAGAGCATGGATTATTACTGAGGGTAACTGTGGTTACTAAAAGGCTCAGCTGCTCATCAAAATCAAATATTTCACAGTACCCTTCCAGTCTGGGAAAAGAATACACTTCTATCAATCCACTATCTCCACCAGTTCATACAAATCTCCTTTTTCCTCCTACAACTAAACCCACATTGCCCTTATAAATCGAATAGCCATAATGAGAAATAAAGAAAAAGAATTAAAAACCACATCAGTTAGAGGGGTTTTTAAAAGTTAGAGGGGTTTTTAAACTAGGCGATGGGGGGGAGGGTCCAGAGACAGTGATAGCCAGCGCGGAAGATATTCCAGAGGGTAGTATTGGGGGCATTAGTGGTAGGTTAACCAAAGCACAAAAACACAAGGTGAGTATAGTAGCAAGTCCTAGTTGCAATTTTGAAACACCCAATACGAGGACAATATGCAACCGGTCTAAACTATGTGGCATGTTCACCAATGCCAGGAGCATGGCGGACAAGATGGGTGAACTAGAGATACTGTTGTACAAGGAGGATTTGGATTTTGTGGGAATTTCAGAGACCTGGTTCAACAGCTCTCATGATTGGCTGGCAAACATTCAAGGGTATACCCTATACCGCAAGGATAGAGAGGGTAAAAAAGGGGGAGGGGTATGCCTATATATCAAGAATAATGTACAAGCGAATGTGAGAGATGACATCACTAAGGGAGCTAGAGAGGAGGTGGAATCCTTATGGGTAGAGCTCCAAAGGGATGAAGCTAAGGGGAAAATAATACTGGGAGTATGCTATAGGCCCCCTAACCTGAGGGAGGAAGTGGAGACGGATCTCCTATCACAAATTGGATTAGCAGCAAGGATGGGAAGTGTTATCATAATGGGGGATTTTAATTATCTAGACATAGACTGGGCGGAGGGAACCGCGCATTCATTTAAGGCTCGCCAGTTCCTTAATGTCTTGCAGGACAATTTTATGGGTCAGATGGTAGACGCACCAACTAGAAATAAAGCATTACTGGATCTACTGATTACCAACAATACAGACCTAATCACAGATGTGGAAATACGGGGCAATTTAGGTAACAGCGATCACAGGTCAATTAGTTTCAGTATAAATCACACAAATAGGAAACATGAAGGGAACACAAAGACCCTGAATTTCAAAAGAGCCAACTTCCCTAATCTACAAACCTTGCTAAAAGGCATAAATTGGGATAAAATATTAGGAACAAAGAATACGGAGGAGAGATGGGTTTGCTTTAAGAGCATATTAAATAAGGGCATTAGCCAATGTATCCCATTGGGTAATAAATTTAAAAGAGCGAACAAAAATCCTGGATGTTTTAACTCCAATGTAAAAATGCATATAAAAGCAAAGGAGAATGCCTTCAAAAAATACAAGGTTGAGGGATCATCCTCAGCATTCAGACTTTATAAAGAATGCAATAAGAAATGTAAGGGTGCAATTAGGACGGCTAAGATAGAACACGAAAGACACATAGCGGAGGAGAGGAAAAAAAATCCCAAGAAATTCTTTAAGTATGTAAACAGGAAAAAAGGGAGGACAGACCATATTGGCCCCATAAAGAATGAGGAAGGACATCTGGTTACAAAGGATGGGGAGATGGCAAAGGTATTGAATTTATTCTTCTCCTCAGTCTTCACGAGTGAATCGGGAGGCTTCAGTAACCAAAACTGCAGTGTTTATCCTTATGACACAACAAAGGAAGCACCTCCATGGTTAACAGAGGACGGAATTAAAATTAGACTTGAGAAACTTAACATTAATAAATCACCGGGACCAGATGGCTTGCATCCGAGGGTACTTAGGGAACTCAGTCAGGTGATTGCCAGACCGTTGTTCCTAATTTTTACAGACAGTCTATTGACTGGAATGGTACCAGCTGATTGGAGAAAAGCCAATGTAGCACCAATATTTAAAAAGGGCCCAAAAAACATCCCTGGGAATTACAGACCAGTTAGCCTAACATCAATAGTATGTAAACTCTTGGAGGGGATGATAAAGGACTATATACAAGATTTTAGTAATAATAACGATATCATTAGCAGTAATCAGCATGGATTCATGAAGAATCGTTCTTGCCAAACCAATCTATTAATCTTCTATGAGGAGGTGAGTTGCCATCTAGATAAAGGAAGTCCCGTAGACGTGGTGTATCTGGATTTTGCAAAAGCATTTGACACAGTTCCCCATAAATGTTTACTGTACAAAATAAGGTCCGTTGGCATGGACCATAGGGTGAGTACATGGATTGAAAACTGGCTACAAGGGCGTGTTCAGAGGGTGGTGATAAATGGGGAATACTCATAATGGTCAGGGGTGGGTAGTGGGGTTCCCCAGGGTTCTGTGCTGGGACCAATCCTATTTAATTTGTTTATAAACGACCTGGAGGATGGGATAAACAGTTCAATCTCTGTATTTGCAGATGATACAAGCTAAGTAGGGCAATAACTTCTCCGCAGGATGTGGAAACCTTGCAAAAAGACCTGAACAAATTAATGGGGTGGACGACTACATGGCAAATGAGGTTCAATGTAGAAAAATGTAAAATAATGCATTTGGGTGGCAAAAATATGAATGCAATCTATACACTGGGGGGAGAACCTCTGGGGGAATCTAGGATGGAAAAGGACCTGGGGGTCCTAGTAGATGATAGGCTCAGCAATGGCATGCAATGCCAAGCTGCTGCTAATAAAGCAAACAGAATATTGGCATGCATTAAAAGGGGGATCAACTCCAGAGATAAAACGATAATTCTCCCGCTCTACAAGACTCTGGTCTGGCCGCACCTGGAGTATGCTGTCCAGTTCTGGGCACCAGTCCTCAGGAAGGATGTACTGGAAATAGAGCGGCTACAAAGAAGGGCAACAAAGCTAATAAAGGGTCTGGAGGATCTTAGTTATGAGGAAAGGTTGCGAGCACTGAACTTATTCTCTCTGGAGAAGAGACGCTTGAGAGGGGATATGATTTCAATTTACAAATACTGTACTGGTGACCCCACAATAGGGATAAAACTTTTTTGCAGAAGAGAGTTTAATAAGACTCGGGGCCACTCATTACAATTAAAAGAAAAGAGATTTAACCTTAAGCTACGTAGAGGGTTCTTTACTGTAAGAGCAGCAAGGATGTGGAATTCCCTTCCACAGGCGGTGGTCTCAGCGGGGAGCATTGATAGCTTCAAGAAACTATTAGATAATCACCTGAATGACCGCAACATACAGGGATATGTAATGTAATACTGACACATAATCACACACATAGGTTGGACTTGATGGACGTGTGTCTTTTTTCAACCTCACCTACTATGTAACTATGTAACTATGTAACTATGTATCAGGGGTGTACAGCGAAAAAAGTGTGTTTCTTAAACACACGTTTTTCACTGTACACTCCTGATGAAGCCTTGTTTTAAGGAAAAACATGTTGAGCTAAAGGATTTGTGTGTTTTTTTAAATTATTTTTTTTTTTTAATTATTGGCACTTAGATTTATTGCATTCTCTCATTAAGGTACAAAAAACCTTCTGAGTGCAGCTCCCCCTTTATACTTACCTGAGCGGGATCTCGATCCAGCGATGTGTACAAAAGCAGCATCTTTCTCGACTCTCTCCCTCCTCATAGGCACAGAAATAGTAGTTGTCTCCCGCTGCTGTCAAGTACAGCCAGTGAGAAGGAAGTGAGGAGCATGGCCAAGCTGGGGGGGGGAGCCAGGAGCGCCGGTGGGGGAACCTGAGAAGAGGAGGATCAGGGATGCTCTGTGAAAAACCATTGCATAGAGCAGGTAAGTATAACATGTTTTATAATGCAAACTATGTGCTTAGGTGTACTGCCGCGTACACACGTGCGGACTTCTCGTCGGACTGAACTCCGAAGGACTTTTCGACGGAGTTCTGATGGAGTTCCAACGAAACGGACTTGCCTACACACGAGCACACAAAATTTCAATCGCTTCGAACGTGATGACGTACGACCAGACTAGAATAAGGAAGTTCATAGCCAGGAGCCAATAGCTGCCCTTGCGTCATTTTTGGTCTGTCGGACTAGCATACAGACAAACTGATTTTTCTATAGGGATCGAGTCCGTCGAAAGATTTGAAACTTGTTCTATTTCTAAGGTCCGTCAGATTTTTAGAAAAGGTCCGATGAAGCCCACACACCATCGAATTGTCCGACGGATTTGTTCTGTCGGACCTTCGATGCCGAAAAGTCCAGTCATGTGTACGCGGCATCAGTGTAATATAAAACAGCAGCTAGTTATGCTACCTAAAAACAAATAGTAAAGAAATGTGCAGTGTTACAAATGACCAAATATAATTGGAAATCACTATATGAAAAATTAAATAATATGATGTGCAAACGTCAAAAAACAATATGGAATATTTATATTAATCCACTATAAACCCAAAATGCATATAATACTGACATATAAAGACTATAATTAAAAAAGTCCATCAAACACAAAAGTCCCAAAAAAAGTGTATGAGTAGTCCACCACAGAAAGTGCATATATTAATATTGCTCCCGGGCTGAGAGTAATGAAACCCTCCAGATGGTCGTTCCACAAACCAAAAAAGGCAGGAAACACTTCACCAAAAACACCTTGGTGTGTGCAGATCCACCTTACCAGATAATATGACCACCAATAAAAGGATTGTCAAACATGCCCTTATTGTCATCAGTGCCAGGATATCACTGGATCTCCAGAGAAAGCTCCCCTGCACATCTCGCTCCAAAGATGTCAACAAAGAATGAAAATGAGTAGGAAAAACTTTCACAATAATAAGTAAAATCCTTTGGCCCACAGGTGAGAGAACATGGAGTGCTGCTCCCACGTTTGGATTTTATGTACTACAGTATGAGAGTTTTTCCCACTCATGTTTATTCTTTGTGGACATCTTTGGAGTGAGAAGTGCTTTGGAGATCCAGTGATATCCAGGCTTTGATACCATTAAAGGGGTTGTAAACCCTCGTTTAAAAAAAGCAAAAACAAACAAACATGTCATACTTACCTCCACTGTGCAGTTCGTTTTGCACATAGTGGCCCCGATCCTCCTGTTCTGGGGTCCCTCAGCGGCACTGGTGGCTCCTCCCTGCATTGAGTGTCCATGTTGGAGAAGCGTTCTCCTTGGTGAACACCCATGCAGGCGCGCTCCCGAGTCCCCCATCTGTATCCATTCACACAGAATGCAGGACTCAGCCCCGCCCCCTGGCACCGCATCATTGAATTTGATTGACAGCAACGGGAGCCAATGGCTGCGCTGCTATCAATCTATCCAATCAGGATACGGGACAGCGGCTAGTGATGGTGAGCTTGTTCGTGGCCAGAGAAAGATCGGAGTCAGGGAAGTAAAACGGAGGCTTGGGGGAGCTGCAGCACCACAGAAGGTTTTTCACCTTAATGCATAGAATGCATTAAGGTGAAAAACCACGAGGGTTTACAACCCCTTTAACAGCGTGTTTGACCATCCCTTTATTGTGATTATATTATCTTGTAAAGTGTCTGAGCTGTCAGAAAACAGAGGATGGTGAGCTGAAATTACACACTGCAGAGCTCAGTGAGGGGAGCTCTGAGATCTGATTGGAAGGAAGGGACCCCCCCCCCCTTCACACAGCTCAAGGAACAGAGCTCAGGCTGTCAGTCACAGGCTGTATGCTGGAGATCCCTCCCCGTCACCTTTTTTCTTTTGGGGTCAGGAAAAGTTGTCAGAAGGGACGCTGCAGATAGCGGAGGAACGGGGCAGCAGATAGAAATGGCACTGGGTGCTCAGCAATGGCTGTGGAACTGGTATGCAACTGGATTTCCAGTTTAGGCAACTGGAAGCTTGGTTTATGTGACAATGAGTAGATGTGAATTTGGTGCATATCTGCTTAAATAAATGATAGCTTTGGAGCGGGGGCAATGCTTTAGATATAAATATATTTTTCTGTATATTATTATTTATTCCGTTTGTGCACCTTGTTTTAAATGACTGTTTATTTACTTTTTAATGTTATTTTAATGTTGTGTCTGGATTGTGAATTATTTCTTTACTTCAAAGTATCTTTTTTACTTACAGTTAAAGACAGTTGTCATTATAATTTCTAATAAGTTATACTGAGAGTAAATGAATGTTATTAAATGTATTATAGGGCAAACATGGCACCTTTTTTTCATCATTTACAATGTGAACCTTTTGCATTTTTATCTCAAACAGTATCCAAGATCTTTATTGTTTTTCACTTCCTGTGTATAATACTGTATTGGAACAGTATAGATGGGGTTAATAGATTTGTGGCTGCAGGAATTGTTGTTATGTTGGCAATAATATTACTGTAGTTGGCCATACAGTTGTAAGAGCCCCATATGGCTAATAATTCTTTGGTTGGACCATGCAGCAAAACCAATAATGATTTATTAGACTGTCTCAGAGCCCTAAAATAATAGTAGAAGCTACACAAAATGTTCTTTAATGACAGCTACGGCAACAGTGCCGAATAAGGTTATTAAATTCTTTACCTTGCTTCTTCTTTGATTCAAGGTGTTCTGTTAGCATTGTAATACTGTACAGCAATTTTTCAAAATTACTTTTTTTATTAAAAGTAGTTTTAGTATCATCTTAAAATGGTGACATATGAAGGTTCACCTGTAGCTAATACTAAACCCTTAGGCTGGTCATAAACCTTTTTTTACAGGTTTTCAACAGATTTCAACGTCTAAACATCAGGTATATTTTAACTAATGAAAAATAATGAGTGTTAATAATGAAGGAAATGTGCAATTTGAGTTAAATAATCTTATTACAATGGCTTACAAATAAAATTTTTGTCTTTTTTTTTAAATAATTGGTTGATTCAAATCCCTATTGACAGCGCTGTCGAAGAACAGACTTCAGACCTCTCTCCTCTGAAAACGGGTCACAGGAGTGCAATTCGTTTTGCACTCCTGTGACCCAGAGGAGACGTCCAGCCTTAAAAGCTCAGGCTGGACTTCTCCTTTAATAGTATGTGTGTGAAAAAATAAATAAACAGTGTGGTGCACCAGGATCGGCGCATCGCACTGTGTCTCCCAGTGCACAGCAGTGTAAATGGTGTACACTGGTGTAAATGGGCTCCTACTGTAGGTGTCCAGTCCCCAATTCCTGCACCTTTAGACATCAGAGTAATCCAAATCCTGCACCATCAGAAAGGGGTTTTACATTTATACCTGCTGCAGCTGGCAGTTCCATTAGGAGGAGGAAGAGGATAGACAGGCAGGTATCTGCACATAACAATGACTACATCCACAGATGGGTAATGAGAGGAGGGCTGGCTCTTGGATGTCAGTGATGTTGGGAAGGCCTTTCTAAAATGACATGAAAGTTGGTGAGCCGCAGGAGCAGAGGTGCAAGCCAGGCTGAGCCCATGCCAGAGGTGCTGTATTTGTAGCAAGCAGGGGCCCACTGTAGGATCCTCTGGAGGCCCAGTCTGGACCTACGCGCATGCCAAATCACAATCTTCCCAGTGAAAATGATATTCAGTGCCTGCCTTGGCACATGTGCCTTAGGTTGTCTTTCCCTGTTTAAAACAGTTACTTATTTTTGAAGCAACCCGCTACTACTTTCAGTTTTCTATGTGTAGAAAAGTGCTGTATATGTAAGTCATTTTTAAAACTAATGAGGCTAAGGTGTGTAGCCGTAGCTTGTTACATAGTAATTAAAGCAGCTTGTTTGATTACAAGGATTGTGGCTTATACATACAAGAGCTATTGTATGTTGGCTTGGCTTAAGTTGGTCATACATGGATTTAAATTCAGCCAGTTCAGCAGGGACCAGCCAAATTTCAATCCATGTGTGGCCACTGCCACTCTATCGATCATGTTCGGCTGAACTGTTGTATAGAAGTCGATAAAAAATCAGCTGCTGCGGCCAATACCTATAGCACTTATCTTTGTATTTTGTAGGCAGAGGAGTTACAATAGTGCAGCGGGGAGGATTCCTCCATCCATCTTGATTGTGTAGATGGGGGAATCAATTAATTTTTTTTCATTCAGCCCACTGGCTGAACAAAAAGGGCATTTCTAAACATATTATCACAAAAATCCTATTTTAGAAATCTGAGCTTTTATAACGGTTAGAACCAAAAATTGGAAATGATAAGACATAGCATTGCTAGATCCAAAAGTATTTAAACTTTTTTTGTTAATTAGTTAAGGCTGGGTTCACATCATTCATATACTAGGGCCAATTTTAGACAGGTAGGTTAATTGGCTTCTGTCTAAAATTGGCCCTAGTATATGAATGGGGACCTTGGATTGAGGGTAGGGACTGATGTGAGTGTGCGATGTACAGGGTTAGGGACAAGGGTCAGGGTTGTAGACACACACTCACTCAGGTTGAACTGGATGGACTGGTGTCTTTATTCAACCTTACTAACTATGTAACTATGTGGCTCACAGCAGGGGTCCGGTGCGTCCCCGTTCACCGTTTCAGGTTCGATTTAAGCCCGAATTTTTGGCTGAATTCGGACCTGAAACGGACCAAAAGATGCACAGGACCCAGTGCAAATTCGCATCGGATGCCACAGCAGAAATATGTGAACCCGCATTCAATTCGCACTAGTGTGAACCCAGCCTAAAAGAAGACCCTGGCTTCGGGGCACCAATAGATTGTAAGTAGTAGCAGTGGATGATCATTGTGAAAATTCTTATCATATGACAGTATAAATAAAAAGCATATTCTATGGCTGTTAAAATTTGGAGAATCTACTACTTTGCCAGACCTGACATAATATTAGCCTAGCTTGTCCAGTAAAAAGCAACAAGCGGTGTACAGTAATGAATCTCATACATTTCAGATGCCACAGTTACCTAATCTAGCCTTTTTTAGTTTAGTTTAGAGCTAACCGGAAGGGGCGTGGCTTCCGGAATAGGCACGCATTTGCAGTCAGATGGAGTGGCTGTGGCGTTTGTTTCCTACACATATGTTCGTGAACTGCCTTCCCATTTGATGTGGTCTACCATATACTGAGAGCCTGCCTTTTGAAAGTGGATGCTTTCAATCCAGCCTTGGGTGATTCCCATAGTGACAGGGCGGGATATTGTTGAGGTGATCCCTTATAACTGTTGATTGACTCAATACACACCAGTATGTGTCCACCCCTTCTGGTAAGTGTGCCAATCTTACTGTATGGTGGCGGACCACACAACGAGGGAAAACGTTTTTGTTTCTTTTCACGGGTGACCTTCTCTTAACTCATGGGACTCATTTCCTATAGTGGACTATTATTATACACTGAATGTTGATCAACTTATGAATTTTGAGTGACATAATTTCATTTTTAGGCACAAATTTCACTTTATGTATTATGTGCATTTATTTTTGTTTATGATACCATTTCATTGGTTCATACATTCAATATTTTGATCATCACACGTTCCGTTGGGACCTTTTGCTGCTTCGGGTGGCCATTACATTTGTGGGACCTAGGCCCTTTTTTTTCATCTTTTCACATATATTTATTTGAGCGCTGCACTATTTTTTGTATGTAAGTTGTTTGCACTATATGTATAGTGAAGTGTCAGCTGCCACATGCAGTCTCTGAGTGCAGTTTTTATATTTTCTATTAATCAAGTATTGTAGGCTGTGTCCTAATCATTCATCCTCCATCACAGATAAGACTTCACAGCTTGTCTTGAGCTGTCTCCTGCTACTATGCCTCTTTTTTGCATAGTCATAAATTTGCTGAGAAGTTTGTGGAAAGCAATGCAGCACTTTATAGACTTTACAAATTGAGAAAAGTCTTTATTATAAGTATGTATAGGTGTATTATAGACATATATTTTAATGCTTGACGTAGAAGTTTGAAGATTTCTCTTTAGAAACATCTATACATACAGTAGCTTTGCTTCTTTTGAAATCGGATTACTGGCCTAATTACTGTAAAGTTGGTTTAGTCGCCTGTTCAGACTTTGTAACAATCATCACAATCCTCACATTTGTCAAACTACAGCCTGTAACATGAAAATGCTTACTATCCATCTACACGTGTACAACACTGAATTAATTGTACTGACAACCATAGCACAGTTTTTAATAAATACATGACCACAATATCTGTTTTTTTTTTTGTCTCCCAGCGTATTCCTCTTAGGCGCCTTTCACACGGACGGCTATTCTGCCGCAGTTAAAAGCATGTTTTTTTTTCTGTGAAATTCAAGACTCCAGGCACTGCGATCAGCTGCATTTGTACAGTGCGATTAGCTGCGGTTGGGTTTAGCTGGGGTTTGCCATTTCCATAGCAACCCGACAGGGTACTGACTCGTATTGAACGGGGATCCGACTTGGATCCCCGCCAATGCCTGGCACTGTTTGGTATGAATCTTAAGGGGGAACTCCATGCCAAATTTTAAATAAAAAACCAGCATGGGTTCCCCCTCCAAGAGCATACCAGGCCCTTCGGTCTGCTATAGATTTTAAGGGGAACCCCCTAGACCGAAAAAACGGTGTGGGGTTCCCCCCCCCCCCCCAAATCCATACCAGACCCTTATCCGAGCACGCAACCCGGTCGGACAGGAAAGGGGGTGGGGATGGGCGAGCGCCCCCCCCCCTAAACCGTACCAGGCCGCATGCCCTCAACATGGGGGCGGGTTGGTGCTTTGAGGGCATGCGGCCTGGTACGGTTCAGGAGGGGTGGGGGCGCTCGCCCGTCCCCACCACCTTTCCTGAACGACCGGGCTGCGTGCTCGGATAAGGGTCTGGTATTGATTTGGGGGGGGGGCCCCACGCTGTTTTTTCGGCGTAGGGGGTTCCCCTTAAAATCCATACCAGACCGAAGGGCCTGGTATGCTCTTGGAGGGGGAACCCATGCCGTTTTTTTATTTAAAATTTGGCGTGGAGTTCCCCCTCAAGATTCATACCAAACAGTGCCGGACACTGGCGGGGATCCAAGTCAGATCCCCGTGCTTGTCGCTCATTGGGAAAGGAAAAAACATTTTTCCTTTCCCGATAAAAAGCTTGGCGCTGTTATCCGCAGCTGACACAGTGCACTGCGATTACCTGCGATTATGTGCGGATAGCTGCGCTAAATCGCTCCTGGACGCAGTCAATTCTATTTTTTCTATCCGCGCGGAACTGCATGTAACTAAATCGCAGCTAAACGCAATGTGTGAATGGGGCCATAGGAAAGTATTGTGTGCTTTTAGGTGCGGTAGAAAACTAGAAAATCCGCAGCTAAAAGCACCATTCTATCCGTCCGTGTGAAAGGGGCCTAATGCGTAATTTTCATTCTTTTTCCCAGCATACTGCTCTTGGAGAGTACGTTCACACTAGCTGTTTCCAGTGCAGTCCCAGCCCAAAGATGCAGCAATTTGCCTTATTTACAGTTAGGTCAGTTCACTTCACTGCACTGCGGTGGTGTGTGCTAAAAAGATACAACATGCTGTGTTTTTTTTTTTTTTTCATACAACATGTTGTGACGTTGTACAACTCATCACATCACTACTGCAGTCAATAGAACTTAATGAAATTCCACTTTGTGATATATATCGGTAAAGCAAGCAGAAACCAACCTGCATAGTCCCAAAATAATCTAATATGGGTTGTGAGCTGACGCCAAAAAAGTGTTTCCACACCACTTCCAAATAAATGTAAAATATAACAATAGTGCGATAGTATATTGCTATAGGTGCAATTCTGTTTAGTTGGTAGTAGGGTTGCACTGATACAGTTTTTTTATCGGTGAGTACGAGTACCAATATTTTGCGGTATGACTTACATCAATACAGAAAAATTGGCGCAAATCGCACTGCAAAGAATCACATGAGATTTGAACAGAAATGCAATGCAATTTTCCCTTCTGCTTGTGTGTGTGTATAGAAATGGATTAAAGCTCCACCTAGTGGGCACTTTAAAGAATGTTTAAACTCACAGTACATATGTGGCGACATAGGTGTCCCGGTCCACTGATGGTAGAAAATCAGGGCCGCTGGAGGTGCTCACAGGGCTGCAGGAGAAGTTCCAGGACCATGTGGGTATAGTGCGGAAGTGATGTCAGCTTGGGGGCGGACTGCCTCTACATCTCCTCCAGCACCCCCAGCGGCCTTGATTTGCTACCATCGGCGGATCGGGACACCTATGTAGATTATTTTGCATCCACTAGATGCCCACTGGATGGAGCTTTAATCCCTGTCTATATACACACACACAGGTGCGGTGGGGGAAATCGCATGCAATTTGTTCAGGAATCGCACCACGTTTCTGTTCAAATTGCATGAGATTCTTTGCAGTGCAATTTGCACCCATTTGTTTTGTATTGATACAGATCGCACCGCAAAGTATCAGTTTCCGTATCAGGAGCATTTGGGCGAGTACCGATGCTCGCGCAAATGGTATGGGCATCGGTGCATTCCTAGTTGGTATAGATTATATTATATTTATTTTTGGGGTAGCGCTGTTCTATTGTTATATTTTACATTTCAATAAAGCTCAAAGAAAAACGAAAAAGGACACTGTATGATGTACTGTTTGCAGCACATTGGCACCTCTGCTGACACACACAGCTTTTTAATGCAGCTGCTGGTGTGAAGCCGCCCTAAATAAGGTAGTGCTCAGTTATCTTTATTTATCAAATGCTTTTCACACACCCAGTCTACTGAATCATTCATCATGCCCATATACAGTAGAAGTAAGTGGATAGTGACACTAGGGGGGATATATATTGTCTCAGGTGTGTAATGTACAAAAATACTAAGACTTTCTTCCATGTGTACTGCATGCAAGAAGTCTGCTAGACTTTGAGAAGAGATTGGTTTAACCGGTATTTGAGCGTGCAAATACTAGTCTTATCTAGTGTTAGGCCTCATTCACATGGGCATACTTAAGCATACACGCATGCAAAGCATACCTCCCAACTTTTTGAGATGGGAATGAGGGACACCTATTAGCAAAAAACATGTAGGCATAGGACACCCCCCTGCCACACCCCCTTAAAGAAGAATTATACAAAATAATTATTAGTTAAACTCCCAAGTGCTTTTTTTACTAATACTATTCCTTTATAGTGGCTTTTGGGATTTACAAATGCATCAATTTAGAAATTGGATGAAAGGTTTAGCACTGGGAAACACTTTTTGAAAGATAAAAAGTGCATTTTATATACAACTATGAGGATCAGAACAAAATGAGGGACAAATGAGGAGGAAAGAGGAACAGTTGGGAGCTATGGCAAAGGTCGGTATATGCCCATATGGGATGCAGAGGTTTTCTGTGCATCTGCATGCAGGAATTCACATTTATGTCTATTGGACACAGTGGCTGCACAGACACAGCTGCTGCTCCCAATTTAAACACAGTGCTGGTGCATGTTGGTGTGCATCCCCGAGCTCCCACATGCTATGGATGTCAGTTTAAGAGCAGTGGCTGTGTCCATGTAACAATGTCCCAATAGACATGAATGGGACTGCCTGCATGCAGATGCATGGAACACCTGTGCAGGCAAACACGGCCCTTCACACGAATGTACGCTTAAAGGGGTTGTAAAGGTAAAAGTTTTTTCACCTTAATGCATTCTATGCATTAAGGTGAAAAAACTTCTGACAGAACCGCCGCCCCCAGCCCCCCCGTTTTACTTACCTGACGCCTCGAAAGTCAGCTTCGCGTTCCCGACATCTGTTCCTCCGCTCACCCTGGCCGCTGATTGGCTGCAGTGGATGGATTGAAAGCAGCGCAGCCATTGGCTCGCGCTGCTGTCAATCACATCCGATGACGCGGCGCGCCGGGGGGCGGGGCCGAGTGATACAGCGAGCGGCTATAGCCGCCGGCTGTATCACGGGAGCGCGCCCGCAAGCACTCACCACCGTGCGAGAGAGCTCGCATGAAGGTGGTAAATGCTTGCGGGGAGGAGCTGAGACAGCCGCCGAGGGACCCCAGAAGACCAGGTTCGGGGCCACTCTGTGCAGAACGAGCTGCACAGTGAAGGTAAGTATGACATGTTTGTTATTTTTAAAAAAAAAAAAAAACACCTTTACAACCCCTTTAAGCATGTACATGTAAACAAGGCCTTAAAATGGATGTAAACCCTCTCCTATACCTAGTGAAGTGAATAGCCTCAGATGATACACAGAGATGAAACAATTCTCCCTATATATGTTTTACATGTATATCTGAAGTCTTTCCCTTTCTAAATTCTTTGGAAAGTGCACATTGTGTTACAAATCTTTTTTCCTGTTTCAGCAGTGGGTGTGGAGTCTGGAAATACACTGTGTGAGAGCTGATTGAAGGAAAGACACCCCCCTCCATATAGGCAGAGGAACGAAGTAACATGCAGAGCTGCAGTCTGAATATACAAGCTCTCTGCTTATCTGTCTCTAAGTTCCCTCCACGACACAAATTCCCAGCTGCTGTTATGTCATGTGTTGGAGAACTTGTCAGAAGTTATCAGGCTGATAGAAGAAAGGAGCAGCAGTAAGACACGGGACATAGAGATTTGGAAGGAGATAAGTAAACACTACAGATAAAGGTGCCCTGGTCAGATTTCATGAATAGGTTTTACAACCACTTTAGGTAGGTCCATGTTTACATGGATTAAAAGTCTGAACTTAATAGGTTATCACAGCAACTATTATAATGTGAACCCTTTTGATTTACTGCAAAGTACAATATGTGGATCTCACTTTCATGAGTCCATTAGTAGGCTTGTACACAATAATAATTCTAGAACATTCTCTGTTCATCTGCAGAGAACAGATTCTTCAACCTCCCGCGCAAGACTAATTGTTGATATGAAGAATTTTTTTTTTCATCTGCCACTAAGGATGCTCGGGTTACATGATCTCCGTGGTTACATATCTAATAATACTTGTTTTCTTCACTCTTCCTCGCTATATACACTGTAACCTTGGGGATAACTAGAAAATCTATTAGCAACATTATTAATATATAATTGACTAGCACCTTCAAAAATAGAACCTTTTGTTCATTATTTTATGAAAGATATTTGCTGGCATTTTAGTTTATTACTTTAGAAATTGACACAAATAACAAATGTTATTTATCTAGATTACATTTAACTGCTTCCCTATTAAAGATAAATAGGCTCTTAAAGTATACAGTGAATTTATTTACTTCTAACAAACAAGCTAGATAAATGCATCATCATTTTTATAAAGGGATTTGACATTTCGGGCACCCAGTACTAGACTGACAGGAGTATCACCTGAACTCTATTATCCATCTTGTAATGACTTTTGTGTTTTTTGTTTACCTAAAGGCCATCCCATAGACATAAGATTGCAGTCACTGAATTCTGATGTTTAAACAGATTGGTTATCAGCTTTTGTCTGCAGAGAACCTCCAATGGCCACTGTCTGTGGGAACATTTATGAAAGGATAGAAAAGCTGCCTTGTTTTCTATTGATGCCCTCTGAGATATGTGGTGCTTTCATTGATGGCCAAGGTATCTCCCCTACTCTCTCCACTGCATTTCCTAGAGCAGAACCCCTCTGCCAAGCAGTACATTCCATAATTTGTTATTATCGGGTGAACCCTCTGCCTGCCTATGGGTACACTTTGCTGTATAGTCTGGGAAATAGTTTGATTGGTAGACCTCATTAGATATTTGAAATAGCTGAAGAAACATTTATGTCTTTGGTGTTCATTAACTTCTTTGCAATAGCTGTGTGGTGTGTAGTGCAAAATGCTTACAATTTTTTATTTTTTTTCTTTCTTTGCCCTGCATGCATTGTGCTAAAGATACCAACAGAGCAATCACAGCCACTCATATGTGGAATTTTCAGTTCTCTTTCTATACTTAGTAGAACTGAAATCGGTAAACCAGAGAAGTCATAAGCTCAATCCAGGTCCCCTGGGATCCATTACGCTCAGCATACTGCTCTTTACCTAGGACCACATTGCTTAAAAACAACTAGTCAGCAATGCCAGACTTCAATTTCAGAAAGTACTAAAGGTCATATCCTATATATACTGTTTGTTTACCATCTTATTTATTTAACTTTCACTGTTTTACAGCAATTTAGAGAAAATGCTTACAGTGAAAACATGGTGATACTTCAGGCAATTTGTCTGAGGTTAAAGTACAGTAATATTAGGGTTTAAATGAAATTTCCATTATCATCACCTCATTTATTTACATTGAGTCCTTTTTTCGAGAAGGCTTACTACAATGTGAAGTAAGTTAGTCAGCAGTTTATTACTAATTGTTTTGATGATTATTTTATTCATTATTGGATTGTGCAGACTAATTATATCCTTTCTGGTAGGAGCTCAGCTGGCGATGATGTTAGTGTGTGAAAACGGTAAATTTTTTTTTCAAAAGCTTTCCACATAAGTAGATGCATTCAGTTTGCCTAAATATGTGTTTTTTGGGGGGAAACACCTTGGCTCCAGCTGTTCTGAATGGAAGAATAGCCAATGGTTGAAATTGTTCAATACATCCACTCTCTACATCCCAGTCAATTGGTGGTACTTTGTGCCATCTACTGGTGCACATAGGCATGGGTGGGGGGTTATATTTTAAACGCTGCAAAAATAGCTTATATATGACAGAAGAGTCTAACCTTAGGGTCAAAACCTTCTATGCGTATCAATGGTAACACGTTTATTTAACAGAGTAATTAGCAATATGCAAAGCACAATACCCCAGAACAACTAACCCAAAAAATTCTCTTTCCACTGACAAGCATTCATTTTTAAACACAATTTCAAAGATATGTTTTGTGAAAGTCTCCATACAAAAACCTTTAACACAAGCTACAGTATGTTATGTGGATCCTGCATTACCATTTTTTCCTCGCTTAACTAATAGAAGTACAGAGTTTGAAACATTTTTACTTTGTAACTGAAGCATGTTTTTGACTCACTGAAAAATAACTGTTATATGTAAATGGAACTTAACAATGCTGGGGCTCTTAAAGTAGGATGCTACTAGGGAACTGCTCTTCTTGATGTAAGGTATAGGTGTCAAAGAGGTTCTAAAGCTAAACTAAATTTAGGGAGTAAAAATTACTAGTAGATAGAAACAATATTTATGGTAGAAGAGACTCTGTATGTCTCTTCTTTAGTAAAATCTTATGAATTACGACTGATACACTGACAGCCACGCATGCATAGCTCAGTGTACAAATGTTAGGATTAAGTGCTGGGATGAAGGGAACCCCTGTGCATATATGTGTGGGAGTTACATCAGCCCAACCAATCAAGACTTATGAAATATCCTAAACCCGGAAGAAGGGGAGACAGCTGAGGATTCCTGAACCCAGGGAGAAGATGGAAGCATCAGTGAAGAGGGAGATTGCAAACATTGTCACATTTGAGCAGGGCACCTTATAAGGTAAGTGTGCAATAATGTGAAAATATACTGTGCATACTTGCATAATATAGCAAAAGCCCCTGTGAGACCCATACACAATGCAAGCAAAAGTAATTTTAAACATATTCTCACAGTAATTATCAAGTTTTGTACCTGGCCTCATCCTTCTCTCCAGATGATCTTTGAGCATTTTTTTTTTATGCATGTGAGTTTATGTATCCTTTGATTAATTTAGATGCTGGACTGAGATATCAAATGGTCAGATAAATAAGTAAATGTAAACTCTCACCGATTGACATTTAGTTTGCTAAAACACTGTATATTATAAACTATGGCCATGTCTTTTCATAAAATACTGTTTTAACTATTTTTTTAAAATTCTTTGTGCATCTCAGTGCTGCTAATTCTTTCAGCTTCTTTCAGATATTTCACTGTCTATGTGCACTTGCCCCAGTGGTGGCTGCACATCTTTGCTCATGGCTGACTACCTGAGAGTGACAATGGTGGTCTATGGCCGTGAAATGTGTGATGGCCCAGCCACATTTTGTCTCCATTAAGGATGCAGGTCAAAGCAGAAGTGCAATGGCAGTTGTCACCCCATAATAGGAAGTTCCTCAACAAGGAACTTTATGGCAGGACCAGGCATTCTCTTAACAAAAGCTGCATACGTTAAAACATTGACACAAGTTTTTAGGCAGTAGAAAAACTACTACCAATGCTATAGCGTGGACCCCAGGTTGTTAATGCCATAATGTGCTTGTCAAACAGACCCCTGCAGTGGCCCGCTTTTATCATTGCAGACACTTCCATCTTTGTCCAGTATTACTTCAGGGTGTGCACTCTCAGGGCATTTAAATGGCTGCGACACCATCACTCCCATCACGCCACAGCATTCTCTACATTGACAGCAAACTCATTGTGCCCTGAATGCAGAGCTCACAGCTCATACACAGCGACGTACTTGGCTCCTATCGATGTGAATATCTCCTAAACAGCACACGTTTAGGAGATGTTCACTGTCGCTACAGGTAAGCCTAATGCCCCGTACACACGCTCGGATTTTCCGACGGAAAATGTGTGATAGGACCTAGTTGTCGGAAATTCCAACCGTGTGTAGGCTCCATCACACATTTTCCATCGGATTTTCCGACACACAAAGTTTGAGAGCAGGATATAAAATTTTCCGACAACAAAATCCGTTGTCGGAAATTCCGATCGTGTGTACACAAATCCGACAGACAAAGTGGCACGCATGCTCAGAATAAATAAAGAGATGAAAGCTATTGGCCACTGCCCCGTTTATAGTCCCGACGTACGTGTTTTACGTCACTGCGTTTAGAACGATCGGATTTTCCGACAACTTTGTGTGACCGTGTGTATGCAAGACAAGTTTGAGCCAACATCCGTCGGAAAAAATGCTAGGATTTTGTTGTCGGAATGTCCGAACAAAGTCCGACCGTGTGTACGGGGCATTATTATAAGCTTACCTGTAGGTACACGTTAAAATAATGAGTTTACTACTGCTTTAAATTATATCTTGAAGCGTATATGATTAAAGCTTAAAGTGGTTGTCAACCCTCTTTTATACACAGTGAAGTGAACAGCCTCAGATGATACATAGAGATGAAACAAATCTCCCTACATTAGTTTTACATGTATATCTGCTGTCTTTCCCTTTCTACACTCTTTGGAAAGTGCAGATCGTGTTACAAATCTTGTTTTCTCATTCAGCAGTGGGTGGGGAGTCTGGGCTTACACTGTGTGAGAGCTGATTGGAGGAAAGGCATCACCCCCACTCCACATAGGCAGAGGAAGAAAGGAACATGCAGAGCTGTACTGTTAATAGACAATCTTTCTGCTTATCTACCTCTAAGCTCCCTCCCCGACACAAATTTTCAGCTGCTGTTATCTCATGTGTCGGAGAACTTGTCAGAAGTTATGCTGATAACAGAGGAACGGAGCAGCAGAAAGATGCGGCACTTATAGTTTTGGAGAAACATTACAGATATATGTACCTAGGTCAAATTTTATGAATGGAGTTTACAACCACTTTAATTATTGGGATTAGATCTATTTTATGATTTGGTCTATTTTCGGTATAACTAAACTTAAAAGGATCAGGCTGACTGAGATTTAACCCAAGTTAGGTCAGGCAGCATAAACTTTAATGCATTCATTCCCTTTATGAACATTGGTTGTTTGAATATCTACTTCTTTAGTGATATCATACAGTAAATATCTGGTCTAGGATTTTTTTGAGGATATACGTGAAGAATGTTGTGTTCCCATCATTTAATTCATTATAATGTGCAGTAAAGAGCATTTTGAGACACAGGGCTAGCTATTTAAAGTTGATGAAAGTGAAAAATAAAATTTGTGAACCTGCTGCAAGCTATCTGGTCAGCAGAGGTTAAAAGAAAATATCTTGAAGCAATCCTTATTTGCTCAGAATATCATTACCAATCTACAGTGCCACAGGGCATATTACATGTTTCATTAGCCTCAGCAAGGTAAGATTGTCTTAGAAAAACAGCTCCAGATGTGTCTAATTGTCTTTGTAGTGTGTTTAGCAAAATCAGCTTATGTTAAGTGTGGTGCTATCTAGGTTGGTATACAGGCATTGAATTTCTGATAATACCACTGAGACCAGTGGAACAATATAAATAAACTGTATGATATTCTGTATTTAGCATAGTATATCATTTAATACATACAGTATCTCACAAAAGTGAGTACACCCATCACATGTTTGTAAATATTTTATTAAATCTTTTCATTTGACAACACTGAAGAAATGACACTTTGCTACAATGTAAAATAGTGAGTGTACAGATTTTATAACAGTGCAAATTTGCTGTCCCCTCAAAATAACTCACCACACAGCCATCAATGTCTAAACCGCTGGTAACAAACGTGAGTACACCCCTAAGTGAAAATGTCCAAATTGGGCCCAAATAGCCATTTTTCCTCCTCTGTGCCATGTGACTCATTAGTGTTACAAGGTCTCAGGTGTGAATGGGGAGCAGGTATGTTAAAGTTGGTGTTATCACTCTCACTCTCTCATACTGGTCACTGGAAGTTCAACATGTCACCTCATGGCAAAGAGCTCTCTAAGGATCTGAAAAAAAATGTTGCTCTACATAAAGTTGGCCTAGGCTGTAAGAAGATTGCCAAGACTCTGAAACTGAGCTACAGCACGATGGCCAAGACCATACCGTGGTTTAACAGGACAGGTTTCACAGGCCTCGCCATGGTCGACCAAAAAAGTTGAGTGCATGTGCTCAGTGTCATATCCAGAGGTTGTCTTTTGGAAGACCTCTTCAGTGTTGTCAAATGAAAAGATTTGATAAAATATTTACAAAAATGTGGGGGGGGTGTACTCACTTTTGTGAGATACTATACATGCATACATATTGCATAATAAACTGATGCCTCACATTTGCAAATTTGGTTATAACCGTTGAAAGTGTACTATATTGTCCTTTCCCTATTGTACTATGTAAGGCTACTCACAATACTTTTATACAGCAATGATGTAATCTAGTATGATTATATTAAACACAAAATAAACCTGCAGATCGAAGAAAACGATTTTTGTATTTGCCCGTCTGATCATTCCAGAATCGCATTTGTATCATTTCGTCAGCTACAATGTAACAGTAAACCTACAAGCTGGTATGTGAATCTTAAAGGATAAGTTCACCATTGGCAACATGTCACATGTTCCACCCCCCTTTTTAGGGTGGAACATGTAACATGTTCCCAAAGCTGCAGCTGTTGCCCAATGCCCCCCCCCTCTCTGTGACAGCGGTATGAGGAGGAGCTCACCGTACTAGCAGTCACTTTTTTAAATCAGTGCAGCTATGCTGGGCTCCGCCCACGTCATTCATTCTCACAGCGCTGTGTTTGAATGAACTACAAGCCCCCGACATCCTTTGCAGTTGTCGGCTTGTTGTTCTCAATGAACTGCTGATCGCTGGTGAAATGCTTTACAGGCGACAAGAATAAATGAACATTTTTGTTACCTGCAAAAAATGTGCATTTATTTATTTATTTATTTATTTTTAAGTAAACTTATCCTTTAAACCAATGTAGTTTTTCCACACGTGTAGTTTGTTCTGTTTTTTGCTATTCCCTGAGTGATCTGTTTAACGGTTTTATTCATGTTCTCTTTGTACAATAGCTCCATCTATGTATAGAATATGAATGTTCTTTATATTGTGTTTTGTATTTTGTGACTTTCTCCAGTCAAATGATGGGAGAGCCAGATGAGGAATGGTTCTGTCAATCAAGGCTTACTCTAGCTATCATTGTGAACTTATGACCAGGCGCACCGAAGTGCAGATGATCACCTAAACTCAAAGTACAGTAGATCTCCAGGAATTGTTTCTGCATGTCTGCAGTTTGCAAAGTAGAAATCATAGGCATTTTTATTATATGAGCATTTCTAACTGCAGGTTTTATTGTGATTTCTGGATTTAGGTATTCCTGGAATGTATGTAAACATGATAAAATGAGCTGTCCAGTGCTGAAACTTTATAGCACACACTAACTTTTGCAGTGGAATTTAACTCTATTGTAAAAAGTGAATGCACACTATGAGTTAGGTCCAGAGAAGTGAATGACACCTGCTGGGCTTATCTCTATTATTTACATCTGATAAGTTTATGACTCTTCCAGAGAATTCCAGCCTGTGAATTGAGAGAAGCACACAGAGCAGCTACACCTGTCCCTTCTGCATTTTGTGAATGTGTTCATATAATACAATGGCTTCTGTGATTGAGCAGGAGGAGGGAAGAGGCAGGAATAGCAGCTGCAGCAACTGTACTGTTGAAGATGCCAAGACCCAGAAGCTCTAACATCTGGCTCCTGGAACGGCAGTGATAACTGTCTTCTGGGAAATCTATAAACCTGTCAGATGTAAATAATAGTGATAAATCCAGGAGGTGTCATGCACCTCATTGGACTTAAATTATAGTGTGCCTTCACTTTTTACAAAGAAGCTAGATTACTGGAGTTCAGCTTTAATGGTTAAACTACATAAGAAGATTACTTTTCATGCCATTGACCATTTTAATAGAATTGTAGTAGCTTTTTTTGTCAGTGCTGAGAGCAGTACTGATAGAGCAGGGATAAATTCTCATGAGACCCACTTCCTGTTTGCAGGGTTTGCTTATTTCAGCAATCTAACAGCAAGACCAGTGAACCTCCCATTCAGACCTTAGGAATCAGCATCTGTCTGTCAGGAGGAGAGCCTTGAGAGTCCTTAGCTTTAGGCACCTATTAACTGCTATACAAGAAATAATTTTTTCACATTTGCTGTCAAATTTTGAAAAATCCTTATATATAATATATATTTGCCTTGTTTTCTTTTTCTGTGAAAAGTTTGGCTTGATTCTCCTCCTTGGTTTACTGGCTTCATAATCCAAAGTTCAGAGATCAGGCTACCCTAGGGATGAATATGAAGCCAATAAACCATGGAGGGGATTCCAGCCAGACCTCTCACAGAGAAAGAAATTCAGGCAAACATATTTGCATCCAATGTTAGGGCTCTCACCGTTCAGCAAGACACAGCCTTCACCGCTGCCACCACATCCAAAATCCTGAGGATGTACAGTGCTCAGCATAAATGAGTACACCCCAACAGATTTGTCAGAAAACCTTTACTTTCTTTTCAGAATGAACATTTTCTATGGGACACAATACTACACAATACTTCCACAAATGCGGGCCATTGATTGCAACCATGATTTGTTATTTGCACACACAAAAAAGTATTTTTCCTATTCATTCCAGACCATGTTGCAAAAATGAATACACCCTAATAAAAGTCTTAGAAGCAAAGCTAAATTTTAGACGACAAATTCATAATTAACAAGAATTTAACTACAGGTGAGTCTAATTATTCATTAAACAGGTGTCCAGCAGACAGTTACTTAACAAAGAAAACCCTTTCCCATTCCATGCTGTCAGAAATGGCACCACAAAAGGCCTGAGAAAGAAAATCATTTCTTTACACAAGAAAGGTGAAGGCTAAAAAAAAGATCAGCAAAGCTTCACTTATCAGTCTGAATACTGTAGCAAAAGTGATACAAAATGTAACAAAGATGGAACTGCAACCATCTCACAGAGACATCTAAGCCGTCCACATAAGTTAACACCTCGACAGGAGCGTCTTCTTATGAGAATGGTTGAAGAAATTTGCTATGCAAATTCATTGCAGTTAGCTAAAGAAGTAGAAAGAAAAACTGGGGTGATTGTTTCCCATGACACAAAATGGTGTACATTGCAGAGGAATGTCAGGCATGGGTGTCGTCCACGAAGGAAGCCTTTCCTAAAGCCCATGCACAAAAAAGCCCACCTAGAATTTGCCAATGCCCATGCTGAAAAAGAAGACTACGGGGACTCTGTACTCTGGAGTGATGAGACCAAGATAAATGTTTTTGGAACTGATGGCTTCCAAACTTTATGGCATCACACAGGTGTGGAGTACAAATAAAAATGCATGGTGCCTACAGTGAAAAATGTTGGTGGCAGTGTCCTTCTGTAGGTCTGCATGAGTGCTGCTGGTGTCAGAGAGCTGCATTTCATTGATGGCATCATGAATTCACAGATGTACTGCTCTATATTGAAGATGCTACCATCACTTCATGCCCTTGATCATCGTGCACTTTTCCAACATGGCAATTATCCAAAACACACATCTAAGGCCACTGTTGCATTTCTGAAGAAGAACAGGGTGAAAGTGATTCAGTGGCCTAGTGTTTCTCTTGATCTGAACCCAATCAGGGAACACCTATGGGGAAGAGACAAGTTGAGCATTGCTCTCCATCTCGGCTCTAAAAGAGGTAATTCCTGAAGAATGGAAAAATATAGATTTTGCAATATGTCGCCAACTTGTTCATTCCACGCCTAGAAGACTTGGTGCTGTCCTTACAAATGGAGGTCATACAAAATACTAGATGGAGTCGTTTTTGTTGTGAGGTGTATTTATTTGTAGATCAACTAATTTGAGTAAAACTAAAGATTTTAGAATCTAAGTTATATTATTAACCTTACTTTCATGTAATGAGCTAAATAAATGTTCTATATAACTCAGTTTTGTCAACATTTTTAAAATTGTTCTCTGTTCAATGAGATATTCATTAAAATCTTACTTTTTTTTTTAAAGGGGTGTACTTTTTTATGCTGAGCACTTTATATATGGGCCGCCTGGATGCATGGGCTGATGACACAGAAAGTTAAAAACATTAAACAAAACAAAACAAAAAAAAACTACATGTAACAAAAATATGTCAGTATGTGTGTGTAGACGTAGAAATGAGCATACCATACTCTCCTATCATATTACATTATGGCAAGAGACAAGATTATCAAAAAATAAAGGAATATCCAAAATAATTTATGTCCAAGGGTCTCACAGATGAGGACATGAAGTTATAGAAAGAATTGTAAAGTTATAGAAGAAATCTCTCTCTGTCTCTCTCTCTCTCTCTCTCTCTCCTCTCTCTCTCTCTCTCTCTCTCTCTCTCTCTCTCTCTCTCTCTCTCTCTCTCTCTCTCCTGTTCTTTGGTCTGCATGTCTGTCTAGTTTTCTCAGAGAGAGAAAGAAACTCTCTCTGTCTTGCTCTCATTTTCTTTCTCTCTTTTTAATGATGTTGAACAGTTTGACAGTGGCTGAGTCTTTCTTTACTAGTGTTTCATGTCTGCATTATGTGAACTTGCTGAGACAGACGATTTAGTGGACCAGTCCCTGTTCTTCATCCTTTAGCTTTCATCACTGTCAGCTTCCCATTAATTACTCATGTAATGTTAATCTTTACTGTAATGAATGTCTCATTCCTACAGGGTGCTGCCCTTCGGCGGGGTGGCTGATTCTGAACACCTAGGTTCATAAGATCTGTTCTGTACGTGGCACTCAGTTGCTCCATTAGTAATTGCAGTTAAATACTTAAAATAATTTTGTATAAGTAATTAGGTTTTATGGCCGGTAGCCAAGCTGACTTTTCTGCTTCATGGAAGCTCCAGAGGAAAATCCATATTTAAAACTTGGCAAAAATTGTTTTCTTGCCCTTAGCTAATTAAGGAGGTTTCCCTGTGAGCAGAGGAACTGAGATAAATAAGGGGCTTGGGTTTCAGTGTTACCACTTGTACTGTGACATGAAGGTCTTTTCAGTAATGCGTTGCAGGAAGCAAAAAAAAAATGAGCAGATTGTGGGAATACATAACAACAATCAGACTGCAGTTTTCTAGAATCAGATAAGGTAATTGCTGATTGGTTGCTGTGCGTTACTGCACTCTGCTCATTGTTCCTTCCCTTATTAATGACATTTTATTTTTTCTCCAATTACATGTTCAGTGCCAAAGACAGCAAATGTTTAAAAGATCAGACCATCTAAATCTGATATTTTCTTCTTAGTAGACACCTGTTGGTTGTATCATCTATTGCAGGGGTAGGCAGTCTTGGCATTCCAGCTGTGGTAAAACTACAAATCTCATCCTGCCTCTACCTTTTGGAGTCATGCCTATGGAAGTCAAAGTATTGCAGAAATACCACCACTGTAGCCCCCCAAACGATAAGGAAAAAATATATATATATATATAGTTACATTAAAAAAAGTGAATAGCTGTCTGTCAAGCTTTTTTATAAGAAGATATTTGCTTTCTGAAACCACATAGATGTCCTGTATCTTTAATACAAATGAACCTGGGATTATTCTCTATTATTTGTAAATCTAGGCTTGACGATACACCTCCTTATTCTGCTGCTCTTTGAGAAATACTTAACCTCCCTGGCGGTATGATGTCAGATTTTTGATACTGAAAGTGGTACATTGTTTTGCATGGAAATTTGGCGTTTTATATTGTAGGCCTGTAATTCTTAGGAATAACTCACTTAAATCTGTCCAAACAAGAGTCTAGTAGACATCCCGGGTATGATAAAGTTTGAAACACAAATTCATAAATTATAATATATTAAGTAACTATAAATAATTATCAAAAATATTATTCTAATAACAATAAAATATATTCAATAATGTAATCTACTCAAAAACACTGAAATGTGCTCAGTTGCAGAATTGTCGCTGTTGTCACTTTCTGTGTTTGATGGCGAATTTCCCCACAAATCACTATCACTCAATTCTGCAAGTTATTCTAATTTATTATCGCTGTTTTCTAGCTGGTCTGAAACCACTTTTGACATAAAGGGACACTTTTTGGTTGCTATGGACATTCTCCAGTTTCCAGGCAGAAAGAACAGTATATATAATATAAAACTGCATGCAGGGCACTGGACCAAGCACTAGGGACAAAAGGAATGTGAAATAATTTGATACAGTAATGTAATCTGTAAGATTACAGTGTACTGTATGTGTTCTGCTTTTTGTACTTTTTGAATTTCCCGCCAGGCTCCATCCCCATGCATCGCGCCGCTCGCAGGGAACAGAGCCCGGCATACAGTACATCGGGCAGAAGACACAGCCACCGCACACAACAGGGAGACATTGCAGGATCCTGGGGACAAGGTAAGTTACTTTCCCTGGATACTGCGATGCAGCCCAGAGTGTGGCTCTGGGTTACCGCTCTTGGTATGGAAAATTCACCCCAAGCCACACTCGGGAATTTACACTAAAAAGGTTAATTCACCTAGAAACCTGGCTTTGAAAAGATTGTCCATAATGTTCCAGAAATTAAAAGAAGCACTTACTGGACTTTAAACACTGATTTTATAGAGAGACTATTTCAGGTGGTGACCCTGCAGGAGCCACAGTTATACCTTACTGATGTCTGTCCATGACTTTGCAGAGTGGTGAGCAGCTGTGATGGCAAGAAAATCCCTAAAATACTTTTGTACTGTTTACCATGTTGGTTTCCAGAATGTGAAACCCGTTGTGTGCCATCTGAAAGTACATATTACTGTAATTTTGTGTTCCCTCTCAGTATGGCTGCCGTTGTTGAAATAGAAAGAATCATTTTATTGAATACATTTCTTTAGTGCCAGAATATTTCTAAGTGCTTTAAAAAAATACCTGTTTTGTCCACCCTTCGCATCAGTTCATGAACCAATAAAGTATACAGCCTAAGTGTGCTAACACACATGCATACTGTTGCCAATTCAGGCAGAAGAGCACCTGCCTAAATTTTTCTGCACCCCAGTTTCTATGTTTTAATGCATAGTTGAGTAACTTACCCTGTTTCCCTGAAAATAAGACCTAGCGTGATTGTCGGTGATGGCTGCAATATAAGCCCTACCCCCCAAGTAAGCCCTACCCTGTTTCCCCGAAAATAAGCTCTACCCTGAAAATAAGACCTACAAGGACTTTAACTAGGGCTTATTTGGGGGCTGGGGCTTATATTGCAGCCATCACCGACAATCACGCTAGGTCTTATTTTGGGGGGAAACAGGGTAGCTTTGTTTCCACATCAGAGGTATGGCTTTTTGGCCACAAATCTTTCCATGAAGACCACTTCTGGCCAGACTTCTCCAAACAGTAGATGGGTGTACCTGAGTCCCACTTGTTTCCACCAGTTCTGTGCTGATGGCTCTGCTAGACATCTTCAGATGTTGAAGAGAAATAAGCATGATGTGTCTTTCATCTGCATTAGGTTTCCTTGGTAGACCACTACGCCAACTGTCCTCAACATTGCCTGTTTCTTTGTGCTTCTTCAAAAGAGTTTAAGTAGCACATCTTGAAACCCCAGTCTGCTTTGAAATCTTTGCCTGGGAGAGACCTTGCTTAGGCAGTAAAGCGACCTTGTGTCTTGTTGCTGTGTTCAGTCTTGCCATGGTGTATGACCTGTGACCTGAAACTATCTTCCACAACTTCACCTTAGTAGCAGAGTTTGGCACACTCTTAAACTTCCTACACAGCTGTTTCTGTTTCAGTTAATGACTGTGTTTCAACCTACTTATTAAATTGATAATCATTAGCACCTGCTTAGTACAATTAATTATTCATACACCTGACTTTGATCCTGCAAAATCCCTGACTTTGTGCAAGTGTACAAAGTGTGCAAGTGTAAGAACTGATGATGGTTTAAAGCCAAGGGTTGCCACACTTAATATTGAATTAAATTGGATTTTTCTTCTGTTCGCTAACTTTTCATTTTGTAAATTGATAAAAATGAACAATTAAAAAATATTTTTTTTTAAAGTATTCTTACTTTACAGTATTTATTCACACCTGCCTAAAACTTTTGCACAGTAAAATATATATAACATAGATAAGAAGGCCAGTATAGAGGCCTGAATTTATGGGAGAAGCCGGGGGTATTTAGGCAGACCACCCGCCCATGCTCTTTGTCGGTTCCAGTGGGCGATTCATTATGTCACCAGGCCGACTCTTCCCAGCTCACTTCATGTTCGTGAGTCTATTGTTCCTGAATTTTGTGTGTTGCGGTTGCTCTATTCATGTTTTTTTTTCGATCAAGTCTTGCTCACTGTCGCAGTTAGGATTCGTAACCATTATCGTACCATGATCAATCATTTCCATTCTTTATGTGCCCCATTTCACTTGTTCGGTCCCCGCAGAGTAACTTTCAGATCGTTCGTGAGTCTCCAACGCACAGTCATTATTTTTCCAAAACGTACCAATCCCAGAAGTCGTTGCCCAAATGCCTACGGCGCCACACCACGCGCCCAGTTACAGGCCTGCTTTTTGTTTATTTGTCTGATTCGTATCAGGTACTTTGCATACCTACTACAGTCTGATTCGAACCTAGTCATGTCAGCGGCACAACGGTTTGTATTGGATTCATTTTTCTTATACTCTCAAGCACAGCTACAACCGGTTAGGGTCACAGTTCATTCAAATTTTCTGCTATCCTTTTCTTTTTCGCCTATCAGTAGGTTACTTTCTTGCAGTCCTTGCAAGCACGCCTCTAACTGCACAGACTCTTGCAATTGTTGCAAGCACGTCTCCAGCAGCACAAATATCTTGCAATCATTGCAAGCACATACAGAAATACAACTTCTCATAGTCACTACAAGCACATCTTCAGTGACACAACTCCCTTGCAATCATTGAAAGCACACATCCAGCACAATTTCTTGCAGTTGTTGCAAGCACGCAAACAAGTATAACTTATTGCAATCGTTGCAAGCACACATCTCAGCATAACTTGCATCTCAGCAAAATTTCTTGCAATCGTTACAAGCACACATCTCAACATAATGTCTTGCAATCGTTGCAAGCACATTCCCAGTGGCACACAAACAGCCACACATCATTTTTTAATCGGCCACTCGTCTCCAGTGGCATTAACATACAAGCCACTCACTGTTTTCTGTCTGTCATTTCTCCCTTAGGTCAGTCGAGTTCAGGTTCCATCCGGCACCAGGCTGAACGTTATTTTTCAGGTAAAAAAAACCCCAAAAACATAGGGATTGCATCTTAACCAGAGCCAGTCGCATAACAGGGGTGGGACAGCACGTTCCAGGTAAAAAGAATATTTAAAATATATATATATATATATATATATATATATATATATATATATATATATATATATATATTTTTTTACCTATGTCACCCTTACTGCAGGTTTTCCGGTTGACCGAGTTTTCCCGCCCTAACCAGGACCTCGCTACTAGGGCGTCAGTCAGGTGTGTAGTTCCTCTGTCACATTATTCTGCAGCACCCTTTCACTAAACGTTTACTTCACATACATCATTTGGGATATTCATCGAGCATTAGTTACTGTCACATGTATCTCTGCATGACACTGTTTTAGAAGGGTGACCCTTCACCTACACAGACAAGGTCGCTAAATGTTGAGCTTGCTGACAGTGCAAGTATTAGCAGACCGAGCATGCGTCACAAACTACGGACGATAACATTTCTACATAGGCCGTACCAGACCTCAGCTGCTTGCCCCGTACGCCCTGGGGCTCTGGTCCACAGGTTTGTGCTCAGTACAGACAGGCACCCGAGCATCGGTAACCTGGCCACCTCGGTTGCCACGCACTCTTTTGAGTTTTCTAAATTTCAAATTAACAGGGTTCTACACAATAGAACACAGTCGGATCTTATTTGGACCTGTTGTTCCTTTTCCTGTACTTCTCCTTTTTCCTTCTTGCCTGTGTTTTCTGTATCCCACTTCACTCACTATCCTACTTCTATGACTCCTCTTAACACATGCACCCCCTTGCAGCTGGCTCTTTTTCATAACACTATCAGGCTATATCTAGCCGGCATCCAGCATTTCCTGTCTTTACGGGACCCCGGAAAGCCATTGTGTTCACGGCCCATACAGTAAGGTCCCTCCTACGTGGCATCCAGAAGCATCAGCCCGTAGCCAAGGGCAAACGCTTGCCCATCACAAGTGCCATCTTTAGGGACATGTCTGAAATGCTCGCACATTCCCTGTTCAGGGTTTTGCCCAGTCTAGTCATCTAGGCGGCCATCTACGTGGCCTTATACGATTTTTTCTGCGGCCTAGCGAATTAACCTTTAGTGGCACTGGCAGCCAGATACTATACAGACACCACCTGACTCGCTTTCAAAACCATTACGTCCTTCATCTTGCGGTCTCCAAAACTCAATAATCCGGACCCGGGGTCGACATCAACCTGTTTCAGACTAAAAACACCTGGTGCCCAGTAACAGTGCTCGACCGACTACTGTCTTACCTACCCAGCCAATCAGACACTAGTCCAGTGCTGCCTTTTCCGACCAGCCCCCTGAGTGGCAGCCAATTTATCAGGCACGTTAGGATCCTACTGGTCAACTTGGGCCTTGACCCCGGTCGGTACTCCGGACAATCCTAGATACATTCCAAATCCTCATGTGGAAATGGCACAAGCCTTTATCAATCTTACTCAATGATGACAGAATCAATAAATAATTACTTCCCTATCTGGGTATTTTTGCCCCCTTTTCTTGGCATACCGACCAGATGACCAAGGCACGCCTCAGGTTTATGTTATGTTGTAAGTCTTGTCACGTGTTTATGTGATCTATATTTGTCTCGGTCATAGGGCCACGACCATAAATTGCAGTTACAGTTCCGGGGCAAAAGGCAGGAGTCTTTAAACATAACCACAATAAAAACCTGACAAGGGTTTAACCAGTGGCGGCCGCTCTATAAGGGACGCAGGGGCGACGCCCATCCGCCCCCGCCCATCCGTCCTTGCATGTAGATCAGGATTGATATGGATTCCAATGATGCAGGTGTATTTTTTTAAAGCACTTGATTAGAGCCAGAGGCTTTAATAGGCTTCAAAACAAGGTGAGTTCCGGGCGCAGAGCACTGCGCTCCGATCTCACCCAGTTGTGTGACACTAGCGAATGAATATTCTCTATTCTTTCTCATTCTCCACCCGGCCAATCAGATAGCCCCTATTGGCCAGGGAGTCTTAGGACTTCCTGGCCAATTGTGTCTCAGGACACACTTCTGGTTTCCAGTCGGCCGGAAGGAGAATGTCTGTCTGTGTGCTCGCCGGAGCGGCCCCTGCTCTACCTACTCCCTGCCTCAATGCTTCCACAAGGTAAGGCAGCCTCTGGGGTGACCTCCGCTTTTTGTCTCCCGCGGGATGGTGGGGGTGATCGGCGCTGCCTGTCTCCTGCGGTGGGGAGGGGGGTAGGTGGGGGGTCATTGCCACCACCTGTGTCTCCTGAGGAGGTGGGGTAGGTGGGGGGTGAGCGCCGCCACCTGTGTCACCCGCGGGGGAATATGGTAGGTGGGGGTGATCGCCGCTGCCTGTGTCTCCCGCGGAGAGGGGTATTGTTGGTTGTGCCGCCCCCCCAAAAATAGTGAGCACCACCGGCCACTGGATTTAACTGTTTTTCTCTCTAAAAATACAGTTTTGGTTATAGCTGAACTGTATTAGACTGTATATAGTGATTGATTTCATGTGAATAAATGTCTAATGCCAGGCACAGGTTTAATAACATTTATTGCTAATCTGCTGCATCATTAATTTGATGCTTTTTATTTTGTAGGTATAATATGCAGTGAATTGTAATAGAAAAAGCTAAGTGAACCTGTCTGAGAACTATAAAAAGAAATCAAGTATTAGTGCTGCATGTGAATGGAATTGATGGATCCTGTTGTTAAGTATGTGTATTGGGCAAGGGGGAACTATTTGTCAATGCCTTTTTGCCTATAAGGATACCTCAAGAGGCTTGCGTATGATTTTCTATCCCAGTTAATTCTGTAAGATGGAACTATATAACATAATGGTTGGTTATAACAGCTGGAGTTCGAAGCTTTCCTTTAACATAACTTATTATTCTAGGAGAATGAGAGATTTATATGTATGACACTGTGCTGTTTAGTAGTTAAAAAGATCAATGAAAACAATTTCCAACTACCAAGCTAGTACACAGTGATTGATACTAGTAGTTTTTAATTACAATTTGCCATTGCCCTCAAGTCCAACCCTTTAAATGTAATCAGTTACCTCTGGCTTTTAAAATGTGTGTATTACGGCACCCTTGTCTCACAGCTTTATTAAAATATGCAGCCATTAAACAACGGCAACAGTCCATGCCTTTACAGGTAAAGCAGGCTGAAACTACACAAAGGACCAGTGTAACAAAACCTAATCAGCTTTAGCTGGAGGGTTACTAAAACCCCCATCACTCAGTGCATTTCTATGCACAACTTCTCCACCAAACTGCATTATTTATTCAAGGCAATTCAAGTGCAATATTTGTTTCCATTAAGCCTTTTGGTTTTCTTTCAGCTCTTTAAACATGTGATCCCTGCCGTTACAAAGTGTCCTTCGGGCCAAACATATCATGAATCGGAATACAAGCAAATATTTTTTCCCTGTTCTGTGCTATGCAGCTCCAGAAAGCCTGGGTATTTGGGATTCAAAATAGAAAAAGAAGGAAAACATTCAGTCTTGGTGTATAAAGAGCAGACTTCCGCCATTAGAAAGAGTTATGCAGGAAGATATTTAAATAAGGACAACTGGCATTGCACAGTAAGAGAAAGAGAGAGTGACAGAGAGAAAGCACAGAGAGAGAGAGATGGAAAAAAATTATATGATTGCAAGTGAGTTGAAAATAGCCCAGCACACATAATGAAGAGTCTTCATCAGATGTTGGCCTTACTCCCACACAAATATGCGAGGGAATGATTTATTTACATTGCAGGCATTCTGTAGGATAGTACATTAAATATACAGAACAGAAGTAGAGATGTGTTGGCTGTGGATTGGATGCTGTGGAGATGTAGTTACCTGGGGATGAAGTATTTTGTGTGCAATGCTTTTTGTATTCAAACATGACTGAAAGAGGTTCTTGATTCTTTTTGATGATTTTTCTTTATATGTAAGGATTTGATTTGCTTAAAGTAAATAACCTTATCATGCCTCAAAAATAAAAAATAAAGTAGGAAAATGACCAGGCCATGGCCATTAAGCAGTTATTCGAATGCTCAAAGTACTCTGCTGGTCTTGCAAAGGCATAAAACCTTTTGTTTTCACATGTTGATCTGCATTGTTGCAACATATTAAAAAAAATGCATCTTGCAGATGAGTACCCACCTATGTGACCAAGAGAGGCAGTCAGCAACTGCCTATGCAGCAGATCAAGGATATATATATATCAGCTGCAGAGGTCAAAGAAGACCAGATATGAAAGGAGAACAAAGTTGTGAATAATGCCATACACCACATCTTTATGTTAGAGAAATTTGAGATATGAAAGAAAAAAACTGAGCAGGGAATTAAAAATTCATAATTTACCTTATTTGTGAAATGATCCAATCATTAGAAGGTTAACACATGATTGGCTGTAACAGACAACATCCATATTTTTCATTTAATGGAGTTTTAATGGACAATGCTTTGCAAATTGTGCCTTGTATTTCTAAATCCCTTGAAGTGTGTAATGGTTCATTGAATGTGTGTAATTATATACATAACCTATATGGCATTTTGCTATAAACTGACAAAGTAATGGTTCTACAATCCGTGTATTATAAATGTCATAGGTTCTTCTTTGTGTATGTCAATTCATTTAAAACATATCACATCATAATCACCATTTATTATGTGTCTTTATTGTATATGTGTGTTTTATGGATGCATGTCAGTTTTACTCCTATCTTTATCTTATTTTACACATAGCCTACTAGGCAAACCTCCAACCTACATTTTCTCTTGAATACTTCTATTTACCATATATACCAAATATATTTCTGTCTGTGTCATCATGGTACTGACTTTGTGTAGATACATTTTTGGTTGTATCAGTACAGTTGTGCTGCTGTGGACATGTTTCCAGTTGGGTTGGTAGGGTACTAATGTTAATAGTAATATAGATTATATTTTTTTTTAATACAGGTAACAAATATGAAACCCATAGTGTGTATAATTCTTTCTTCCTGATTATGTGGAACCATGATATGTTTTGTGTGTGCTTGTGTTGTGTTAGGGCACACTTGCCAACATTCATCCCAATCACCGGAATACTGTCACCCTTGCCAAGGCCTACACTTAACACCCCCACCTTCCAGGTGGTCCCACCTAAATTATGCCCTGTTTTGGGATTGCCTCACCCAGATCAAGCCCACTTTCTGGGCAGTCTCACCCCTAATTATGGGGAAACTGCCCACTTGCAGCTGCAATCCCCTTAGTAAATACTGCTCGTGTTCAGTGATTTAGATAAGGGGGATACTGTGATCTTAAGACAAAGCATCATCAGGACAGACACCTTTCTGCAGGGCTGGACTGTCCTAGAAAATCTGGGACAGTTGACCTCTCTGGTAAGGCAGCATGTAAATTGTAGAACCACCACTTTGTAATTAATGCAAGGGCAGCCTCTAAAACAGTTATTGGAGGTCGGAAGGGAGGTGGCAAATGGTAGGTAAGGGAATGTATTATACATTTGAGCATAGGTAGCAGTATTAGTTCAGCAGAACTATCTTTTACCAGGGAATTTAAAAGTATAACTGTTTGCAAAACTATCATAATTACCATAAAATCTGTTAATAATTGTTATTGGCCTGGCACGCGACACTGATATATACTGTTATACTGTAGGTGCTGTGAACAGTGGGATATGTTTGCGAGGTCTCCTTTTCAGCATGCCCCTATTGTAGGCACAACTAACAACAGTAAGTGTAATTATTAAGGCATGAATGCATTTTTTTCTGTCTCCCAGCAAACTTAAGGTCAGTCATTATTATATGTAATCCTAGATGTGAATCTACACCCATTATTGACAGTATACAGGACTTTAGTATCCAAGCACAGAAGATTTGAAAGACCTTCATCACGTTTATGTATCTTCTTCTCTGCTAACTAAGCAAACAGTAATGAGGTCTAGAAGCAAAAATCATTCTCCAAAGGGGATAACTGTAAGAAAGGGGCAAGAGGGCATGTCTTTAAGCTTGGTGTGTCACTTTCTTCGTTCACAGACATGTTTGTACAGGCGATGCCTCATTACGCATATATTTCAGAGGAGAAATCTGTTCTGCTCAGCCAAGTTGCACAGTAGTAAGTTTAAAGTAATTGTGCAGCATAGAAAACCTTCCACATTCTCTGTACCATTAAGATGCTCCAGCCTCAGCTCCACAAGTAGTGATGAAAGCTGCATTGAAATCCTGTGTGAGTTTAATCCTCGGCTTCTGCTGTGGTTTCAGAGCGTGACAGTCAAAAGCTAATGTCTCCTTTCTATCACTGCTAACTTGAGCTCATCTTCCTTCTTAACACTTTATCTTCCACAGAACATGAAAACCTCATTTGCATTCATCTCATAAGCTTTAGGATTTAAAAAGCAATGAATCCCTTTGGTTAGGGAAAAAATAACTAGAAAATAGGTGAAAATGTTGCCATTTTCTACAAGTTTTGTTACATTCAATAATTAATCAATAAAGTACAGCTACATGTATGTATGTGGCTCCTGTGATTACATTTCTGTGACTACCCATTTGTTTAGTGATAGATGGTTAAGAAACTTTAATGATTTTTAGAAAATCAATCATCTGAAGATGTGATTATCTAAGACTCATGCCTAAACAAGATGGCCTCTTCAGGGATTTATTTCCTTCTGGCTGGAGTCCTTGCCAAAAAGACTAAATTAGCTTTACATTTTTAATGCAGAACTTTAGGTAAAAATGTAACATTTGTAAGAAGGAAGATTTTTAAAAAATATTATTGCAGATAGGGATGAGCCGAACACCCCCCCGGTTCGGTTTGCACTAGAACATGCGAACAGGCAAAACATTTGTGCGAACATGCGAACACCGTTAAAGTCTGAGGGACACGAATGTGAAAAATCAAAAGTGTTCATGTTAAAGGCTTTAATGCATGTTATTGCCATGAAAAGTGTTAGGGGACCCGGGTACTGCCCCAGGGGATATGTATCAATGCAAAAAAAAAGTTTTTAAAATGACCGTTTTTTCATTTTAATAATGCTTAAAGTGAAACAATAAAAATGAAATATTCCTTTAAATATCATCCCTGGGGGTCCCCTTAGTCTGCCTGTAAAGTGGTGCATCTTTCTCATGTGTTTTACTCTGCCGCAGCAAAATTACATTTCTAAAGGAAAAAATGTCATTTAAAATTGCTTGTGGCTGTAATGTATTGCCGGATCCTGGCTGTATAAATAAAAATCTATAAAAAAATTGGCGTGGGTCCCCCCAGTCCATACCAGGCCCTTCAGGTTTGGTATGGATATTAAGGGGAACTCCATGCTAAAATTGTAAAAAAAAACAGCGTGGGGTCCCCCCCAAAATCTATACCAGGCCCTTCGGGTCTGGCCTGGATTTTAAGGGGAGCTCCATGCCAGAATTTTGTTTTAAATGCCGTGGGTTCCCCCCAAAAATCCATACCAGACCCTTATCCGAGTAAGCAGCCTGGCAGGCTAGGAAAGGGGAGGACGAGCAAATGCCCCCCCCCGAACCATGCCAGGTCACTTGCCCTCAACATGGGGGGAGTGCTTTGAGGGCACCTGAGCAGGCTCGCTCCTGAGTTGCTGTTCTGTGTGTTCCCGTTCTCTCTTCATTGGCTCACTGGCTGTGATTGACAGTAATGGGAGCCAATGCTGTCTCAGCCAATGAGGAGGAAGAGTATTGGGAGAGCGCTGCTCTTGTGCACATCGCTGGACCGAGATGGGGCTCAGGTAAGTATTATGGGGGGGCTGGGGGGGCTGCTGAACACAGAAGGTCTTTGCATGATGCATGAAAATAAGAAACCTTAAACCTTTACAACCACTATCAACCACAACCACTAACATATCAGTCGTTTTCTAGATTTGATTTGTGGATGCTGTTATTCTTTGGTTTCTCAATCCCTAATCTAAAATTGGGGATATAGACTATATTTATTATCTAGTATGTGAATTGTTTCTTATCCAATGACTTTTAAATCAGTGACACTTACATTTGTCTTGGCTTCCTAGGTGTTGCTCTCTATTGTGCCTCTGTACCCTGACATGTCTTGCTGTGGAATCTTTATCTTTTCCAGTGACACACTTACTTCTACTTTATCTGTTGGGTGTCTCATTATTCCTGCAGCAAATATGGCTCAGTTGCTTTATCAGCACCCCCAGTATGTTCCCTGACCTCAGCTGATGGCAGCCAGTGTACACAGGAATGTTGATCCCGCTAGTTAACTACTGCTTTTTTATAAGGACATGTTTCTGTAAACACATGTAGCTGGTTTTCAATCACTCACAGACCAGGCAAACCAGACCTTCCTGCTTGTGGTGAAGCACACAACATTATACGGATAAGGGTCCATGCACACTGACTTAAAAATTGCTGCTTGTACAGAAGTTTTGTGTTTAGCCTGTAGAAACAGCTCAACATTATCCTATGTGCCCATGCACATTAGGACGATTAGAGGCATATTTTAGGCTCAACGTTTAGAGGCAGGAAAAAAAACTCTTCTGGTTTGCGTTTTTCATTGGAGCTTTCTGGCAGAAAAAATGCAAACTCTCCCAATCTTGCCCAAACTGTGCACAAAAATACGCTCTATTTGAGCATTTTTTTCTGCCAAGGGAACTGCCGTTTTTTAATCCCAGTGTGCATGGAGCCTAAAGTTTACCAAAGCAAATAATCCTACTAATCGCAGCAGCAATACCCCCGTATTGTGTTGATTTTAAGAACACGTGTGTTATGTTTGCTACATAATAATTGATACACTATTTCTGAAGATCATTTAAAGAAGTATGGGGTTTTTTTTCCCCCATCGTACTTACCTAGGTGAATGCAGCATCGGACCGATGCTGCATCTGTCCCCCGGCGCCTCTGCACTGAGAACCGAGCAATCGAACACCACCGATTGCTCGGTTATCTCAGCTTCCTGAGCAGAGAGCTGCTGACAGTCAGCAGTTCTCCGCTCCCCCCCCTCCCCGCACTCACTGGAGCACTGAGCTGACCCATAGGAGAAGCCCAGCCAAATGAGATCAGGCTGGACTTCTCCTTTAAGCACTTTCTCAGTAAGCTATATGGGTATATTTCTAATAATCCAGAGGTAGCAATGTATACATACTCCCCATGGATATTACTTAGTGAAGTATGGATCCACCAAGTCTAAATGCCTTTTATTTTTAGATAGCAGCTTGTGCAGTCTGCTTCTGCCAGATAATAAATACACAGAAAAATCATTCCCACTTTAATTGACTCCAAGGGATTAACTTTTTATTCCATTCCCTTTTCCATAGTTTATCATATGGGTGCTTAAAATGTGCAAATATATTATTTGTATGTAAAAAACTAGACTTCATACAATTAGGTTAGACCGTGTGAGTCATTTGGTGCAGTACAAAGGCTGCATTACTTCTGGAGGTACATATTACCTTCCATATAACATGTATCAGTTCAGAAGCAGTAGACCTGATTTACTAAAGACTTAAAGCTGAAGTTAAAATATGCTTATATTTTGACTTCTGTTGATCCTCCCGTCTCCCCACGTGTTAATTACATTTTGAAGTTAAAAAATAGACCTTTCTGTTTTCATTACATATTCTATTTTACGCAGTGAAGTTATGGAAGGAGATAGATGATGCTAGATGTCCTTCAGTCAGGAAATGAGATAGGCTCTATCTGACTTCCTGCAGCTTTTAATGCACCCTGTTAGAAGCTCACAATGTGCAGTGAAATCAGAGTAAGCAAATACAGTACAGGAGAGGAGCCTGTACAACTGTGCAAGAATGAAGGTGTGGCTGGAGTTCAGCTTTAAGCTAGATAAAGTGGATGGCACCTGTGTTCACTTTCACAAATACAGGATAAGAAAAAACACACACTACACAATGTAGTGGGGTATGGAAAAAAGTATAGTGTATTGGAATTCTTTATAAAGGCATCAGAAAGGGTCTAAAGCTGGCCATAGGTGGATCAATAATTGGCAGGTTTAGCAAGGACCATCTAAATTTTGATCCATTTATGGCCATTCTATTCATTAGCTTCTCTCCAATGGAATTTTTTTCTTTCACCAGTGTATTCTGACAGTGGAGGAGTCCCCTCTGTCAGAATACAATGGCACAGTGGGGAGGATTCCTCTATCCATCTCAGGCCAGCTTAATTTCTAGGGTTGTAATGTCAGCATCTTCATACAAAAGCAACTTTGTCTTGTTTGATCACTGTCCGAATCAGCAGCAATGTCTGGTGTGTGTAGTCTGCTTATTCTGCTATACTTTCTTCAGTGCTTTAAATAAAACACCTGTTTTTTTTTCAGTACTGATATACAACACTCCATTTTGATTACAACGCAGGACTGCAGCTTGGATTTTCCGAGATGCTTAGCTGATAAAGGGAGAGCTTTAAAATATATCCTTGGGAGCTTTCATTGGTGTTGGATTTCATTTACACCTATAAGTGAGAGGAGAAGGAAAGCACCTTTCTGTGCTTTTTATTGTCTCTTTTTTAAATCAAGAAAAGTTTTATTAAGAAATAAAACTTAAAACAATAAGCGGTACATACATGGAAATACCAAGACAGCCATACACAAAACCTTAAACATTGTCAAGGAACAGTGTATAAGCCATTGAGCAAAGCAATAATACAAAAACGAAAGATCAAAAGAAAATAGTGCAATAACCACCTCAATAAAGACATTCAGCAATGCGTTCGCCAACTTTGACACTAATTGTCAAGGATACAAGTATATTTAGTAGTTGGATGACTCCAACCTAGCCTATAAGAAGTCTATACAGCACTAGTTCCACTGGACTTAAGCCTGGGTTATCTAGCCACAAAGGTTTTTTATTGTCTCTACTTGGCTTAATGCTAAAGGAAGTTTTAGTTTGATAATATTGTAAAAGCAATACAAATAATAGTTATTTTTGGCGATCTGATTTACGCTTACTTGGAAAATCTCCTTTTATGTTGTGGTACCTGTCTGCTGGCCATCTCTTCACACCTTTCTGAAGTCCCTGCATGCTTTGCAGCTTTGTCGCTTAGCGTTTATTGCTTTACTTTCCTCCTTTCAGCACCTCGGTAATTTAGAAGGCAGGCTCTGTGAAATGTGTGACACAAGTAGCGCATATTAACTGCTTAGTGAATGTGTCACAGAATTTAAAGAAGTACATGTGTGGGGTTCTTCAAGAACATTTTCAAACTTCCAAAATATTTTTGATTATTATAAGTTGGCTAAAAATAATTAAAATGTCAAAATGAATATATAGCTTTACATTTGACCAGATACGCTTTAAAGTGAACTCACAATTCACCTCACATTGAAGTAAACAAGGCCCTGTGTACGAGACACAGTAATGTTGACTCATCCATGATGAGGTCACTAATTAAATAAAAGTGGAGAAAAGAAAGAGTCATTGCTAAGAGCATCCAAGTTCAACCACCTTTCATTTTAAAATAAATTTAAAATTGGACACACTGGGTAATAACTACCAGTTTTAGGCCTATTTTCTTTAGTTATTTTTTTACTAATGTACATACATACTTTTTTTTTTTTTACATAAATTTACTGTAGAGGGCTTGGGCACAGTGCGGCATTCTCCTGTTTTTTATGTCATCAAAGTAATGACTCCAGAGAGGTAATTTTGACAAAACAGTGTTCTGTAAAGACCACATTTTTTTTAGCTTAGAACAGTGTGCAGGCTATGATCAGTGGCTAGAAATCAGTGTTAATAGCTTCCAAACAATGTGAGAGCCTGATCAAAGCAATGCAGGTGTGCTGCCACACTACTGGACATATACGTAGCCCCTTTTGTAACAACTCAGCATGAAGTACATCTATGTTCAGGTATGGTAAAAAAAAAAAAAAAAACACTTGGCCCTTGTGTAATTAATTCTGCATTCAGTTATAAAGTTATAGTCATTCCTTCCTAAATGACAACGCTGGTCTATTGAAGCATGCAGAGTGCTCGCAATTTAGTGCCTCGTAGGAAATGGCATTTGCTAATGTGTTTAATATTTTCAAGATCTTTTACATCAAGACAATACAAGTAGTCAGTTTTATACTAATAAACCAATGTATTTAAAATGACACACTCTATGCTCATGACCTTATCTTCCAGCCATGGGTGTAACTATTTAAACCTGCTATCAAGGGTTTTGAAGATTATTTAAAGTATTTTTAAATGTTTTTACAGTGTTTAACTTGTTTTATGTCACATTCACATTTTATAGTGCTGCTCTTATGTATTAAATAATAATTTACAGCCACCAGGGGGAGCTCTGTATTTCACTGCATTCACCCAGGCTACATACTGAATGTAGTACTAATGGCTACACTTTTTTTACCTTAATGCATTTACAGCATTAAAGTGGCTGTAAAGGTAACAGGTTTTTACATTAAAGTGATTGTAAAGTCTATTTTTTATTATTATTATCAAAAAACAAACATGTTATACCTACCTGTTCTGTACAATAGTTTTGCACTGAGCAGTCCCCCTCTTCTCGGGTCCCCTGCTGATGCTCCTGCCGCCCCCCCCCACTGAGTTCCCAAGCCTCTTGCTTTGGGGGCACTTGTGCATGGTCACTCCTGAGTCCCGCCCTGCCCTGAGGGCAGCAGGGAGCCAGGCTTCAAATTGCAAGAAGACGGGAGCAGGGGTATGGCTTGTCTGCACTGTGTGTTTCTAGATACACACACCTTAGCTCAGAGAGCACACACAGATGGGTGTCTCCTTAGCAGGTGGCTAGATAAGTTAAGAAGAGAAGGGCAAATGGGGAGGCAGGGACAGTGACCTTAGATCCCCAGGAACAGGAGGAAAGGGACATTTTAGAAGAGGACAACGCGTATTCGTGCGCATGTGTGTACATTTATCACCGTTTCTAAAATGTACAAAACAAAAGAGGGTTTTGTATCACTTTGATGTTTTTAAGATAATTGGGCTGATTTACTAAAGGAGGTGGGAATCTTCACTCAGAATGTATAAATATTCACTTTATCCAATGCAGTGAAAAGCATCTGCACATGACTGGGTGTTAAAAGTTAACAGGAATTTGATTTTCACTTGATTGAACAACTGCATTGAATTTTCACAACTTTTTTTGATTCAACTTTCTCAACTTTCACTTTTTTGGTTTTGTAAATCAGCCTCATTGTATCAGCCACACGCAGAGGAATTTACTAAAGAATTATAGACTATTTCCCCTAACAAAGCAAATTTTAATGTGAAGTGCACTGCTGTTTTTAGATTAATTAAAGCAAAAAGTAATTATTTTTGGCATGTTTCGTTAGATGTTTCCTATAAGATGGCAAACTCACTTTTTGAGCTCAAGTCTACCTTAATATGCTGCATGTGGTGTTTTAACCACTCCCCACCCATAGGATGTCCTATGACGTCCTTAGGTTGAAGTGGGGATATAAGAATGATGCCTGCAGCTGCCGGATGGCATTTACAGACGGCGAGAGGGCACGTCTGCCGCCCTCCGGTGAGTTTCCGGGCTCTCCCATGCGAATGGGAAGCCAGATTACCAATCCAGCAGCGGAGCCAAATTATCATAGAGCTGGCCGGGGACTAGATGGTCTCCGGCCATCTCTATGATTCTGGGAGGCCGGAAGTGACATCACTTCCGGCACTGGTAGATGTAAACACTGTCAGCTTTTTCCTGGAAAGCAGACATCGATTTTTTTCCCTATCTCATGCTTTCCAGGGTACAAGAGATACCTGGGGTCTCATAAAATTGCTGTGCAAATACCGTGTGACATAAATTACAACGATCGTCCATTTTATTCTCTAGGGTCTCTCTGCTAAAAAATATATATAATGTTTGTGGGTTATATGTAATCAGGGCTTTTTTTCTCAAACAATACGTGCTGGAACTCAACCAAGACCCCCCAAAACCCCTCCCCCACACACACACTCCAAATCACATCAAATAGTGGGTGTGGTCATATTTCACAAACAGTAGAAGGGTCTTAAAGGAGCATTAAATATCAGGATTGCATTACATACAGAGTGAGGAGTTCATGGGGGTTACACACAGAGTGCAGAGCTGTCACTTGTAAACACAGAAACCAGACTGCTGTGTTTACAAGTGATTGTGGTGAGCAGGCACCAAAGAGTCTGAGCCAGAGGTGGTGGAACTGAGTTCCACCAAGTTTCCCCTGAAAAAAAGCCCTGTATGTAATTTTCTAGCACAAAAATTATGATTTTTACATGTAGGAGAGAAATTTTAGAATTGGCCTGGGCTGGAAGTGGTTAATTTGTGTGATTCTCCACTGGCGCCATCCCCACTTTACAATAGACTGCAAAAAGTAACCATCTGACATTGCACTAAATTCTAGACAATAGTGATCATTTAGCTTGGTTTAACAATATGGAAGTTAGCCTTCTGCTAAAATGACACTAGTTGCAATTGTCTCCATTTGTTCAGAACTGTTTTTTGAACATGTGTTATAATGTGAAGACACTAGACATAGAGTAATTTGTGACACATTTGCAATGTCACATGACATTCTAGCAACAATCTTTCATATAACCGCAAAGGCCAGTTTCCAAAGAGACCTTATCTACCTCAATCTCTGTGAAGAGCAAGAGGAGCTGCTATGTGAGCGGTTTTTAATTATAATGTATTGTTACTGTCATTATGGAACACTTTTCACTCTCCAACTCAATAAAGAACATTTTCTCTTTGTCATTCATTTTTTCTTTAATATATAACTTTTGCTTGTCCAAGACCCATGCAAATCCACCTTTGACCGTTAAGATTTTTCTAAGATGTTTAACAAGCCCTGCACCTCTCCAAAGCTCTCATCATAGAAGCAGCTATAGGACTACTCTAAAGAAAGAGAAGGAAGAGACTGTGACAGTATGATACAGTTTTATTTAAGAAGAAACTAATAAAATGAGGCTTCATGGAGAAAGTTAACAAAAAGAATCTCACAGCCCAGCAATAAAACACTAAATGCATTTGCCACATTTAGCTTCATGTGGGTCTGTTTCAGGAAGACAGTGCTGTAATTCACAATATTTAACTGGAGGGATTTTGGTACCTTTGGCTCATAACTGATTTTAATGCCCCTTTGTTTTCCAAGTGCTACTTCAATTAAGGACCCTTTCACACTGATAATAGCGCCTGCAAACCGACCCAAAAGTGCAGCTGCTGTCTCTCCAGTGTGAAAGCCCTCAGGGCTTTCACACTGGAGCGGTGCGCTAGCAGGACGGGAAAAAAAGGCCTGCTAGCAGCATCTTCGGAGCGGTGAAGGAGCGGAGTATATACCGCTCCTTCACCGCTCCTGCCCATTGAAATTAATGGGACAGCGCGGCTATACTGCCGGCAAAGCGCCTCTGCAGAGGCGCTTTGCGGTGGTTTCTACCCTTTCTCAGCCGCTAGCGGGGGTAAAACCGCCCCACTAGCGGCCGAATACCGATGGTAAAGCGCCGCTTACAATAGCGGCACTTTACCGCCAACGCTGCCCCGCCCCAGTGTGAAAGGGCCCTAAGTGAAAATCACAGCATATCAAAGCATAAAATGTATATTACGCTCTAACCCTCTTGTATTGAATTGTATTGCAACTGTATTGTGTACCCTTTATTTTGTAAAAACAGTGTGCGTAAACTTTGATGAAGGCTTCTTAGCCGAAACACGTCAGCGTAGCCTGTACCCATGTACCAATGTAACCCAATTAAGGACTTTTATTCAAGAGCATCCGAGTCGCCAGCCCTTTTCTGATTCAAGTACTGCATTTTGGGGCCTGATCGTCCTGGCTAGAGCACCGGATCACAGTTCATAGATCATCATAGTGGCAGTGGAGCTGGGGTATCATTTTGCTTCTCTTAGTGTGCGTAAACGGTTAGCATTTTATAAAATCTGTATATTATTAAAAATACATTAGAAAATATATATAATGATGCTTTCTAAATCATCTGTCTATACAACTTCTATACAAATCTAGGTTTGAAAAAAGCATGTATGCGCTGCTTCCGGGGATGTGGCCATGATGGGGATGTAATTCACACCTGGTGGGCCAGCCCGCGTATAGTGGGGTTCTGGTCCAGAGTGTTTGGTTTGTTGTTTCAAATTTGCACTATTACACTGCCCCATACCGGGTTTGTTTGTTTTTCAACATGAATTGGCAACCTATCTGTTCATAGCAGCCAAAAGGACGATTGCTCAAGCATGGAAAAAAACCTCAGTCCCCTTTCAGGAGTGAAAAACCGCTTGACGTTCATGATGGTCAATGAACAAATGTCTAGTATACTCAAAGACACGCATGCCAAGTTCCTTTAAGTTTGGGAGCCTTGGCTGGCGTATGCCTTCCCCGAACTTCCTCTGGCTAGTATGGATCATCTCTGACTGGTTTCCTGGATGGTCCCGGGTCTCCCTCTCCTTTTCCCTTTCCCCTCTTCCCACTTTCTCTTATTCTCCCCCACTCTTTCCTATTTCTCTCTGTTCTTCTTCTCTTACCAGGGCTCCTAGCCCTTTTTTGATTGCTAAAAGAGGCCCAAGACGATCTTAATGCAGAGTCAATGCATTTTTTCCTGGTTTTTCTTGCACTCTTGGGGGTCACCCCAAATTGCGTAAGTTACACTCAGGATTTCTATGGAGGCTGCCCTCCTCGGTTTATGTTGTATTTCCTTTTGTTGTTTTTGTCTCTTATGCGCCAGTCAGTTAACTTTAGGGAGGTATCTAATTTTCAGTGTCATCTACAGGGCAGGAAGTGCAGAAAAATCAGCACCTTTAAATACTGTAGCTGCTAACTTTTAATATAAGGACACTAGCCTGTCCAGGGATCCAGCAATGTGGGCACCCCAAGCCAATTCGTCCATCGGCTTCAGGTGCAGGTGACGGCATTGCAAGTAAGGGAAACCAGCTGTCAAGCCTGCAGGCTTGACAGCCAGTTTCCTACTGCACATACGCGAGTTGTGTTGCGCTTTCTGAATGGTTCCACTGGAGGAGAAGCCGGACATGACCAGCTACCCGCTCCCCCTCCCCCCAAAAAGTGCCAAATGTGGCAGTGGGGGGGGGGGGTGCGAACAAGAGAAGCTTCACACTTATAGGTGGACCGCTTTGACCATATTTTTTTTTCCTTTTTGAGATAACAGTTTTGCATAAATGAAAAAAAGCTGAACATTGTGAGCACCCCTGTCGCTCTGGGGGACCTCGGCAGGAGGGAGGGACCAGGAGCGCCAGCGGGGTATGAGAAGAGGAGGATAGGGACTGCTCTGTGCAAAATCATTGCACAGAACAGGTAAGTATAACATGATTTTTTTTTTAAGCCTTTAAAGTGGTTGTAAAAAAAATAACCTGCAAGACAAAGGCATAATGAGCTAGTATGCTATGCATACTAGCTCATTATGAAATACTCATCTTAGATCGAAGCCCCCATAGCGGTCCCCATACACCACTCCAGCCAGTGACATCATTCCCAGAGTTACTTCCGGGTACAGCGGGCTTCGGCACTGTGATTCGCCAGAGCCATGATTACGTCACTCCCGCGCATGTGCGTGGGAGCTGCCAGTAACGGCACACTAACTGAAGCAACAGCACGGACGTGCCGTTGCTTCAGTGCCCATGTGCCGATGACGTTGAGACATGCAGATACAGGGGATATGCACGGTTTAGTAGATATCCGGGGTAGCTACAGGTAAGCCTTATTATAGGCTTACCTGTAGTCAAAAGTGGATTGTAAGGGTTTACAACCACTTTAATATCACTTTAAACTGCCATTTTTGTAGGACAGCTTGTTTGTAAAGGGAAGTTCAAAGCTAAGACTTACTGTCTGTATCACAAGGTGAAAATAAAGCAAAATGAAAACTAATGCAGCCACCACATGAAAAATTTGGTAAGCTACAATATATTAAAATGTTGTTTCAGGGTTTAATACTGCTTTAAGTTGAGTCTGAAAATTAAAGATGACACCACTCCAGGTTGATCCACTTATCACTACCTCTTACACTGCTTCAAATGGATGCCAACCCAGTTTGCCAACTGCACAAGATCCGGATGGCTGCACTCCTTTGTCACATTTATTAAACCAAGTAAAAACATAGTACAGGCATAGTGAGGGAGGAAAGGAAGGGTTAACAACATGGCATTAACCCTTCCTTTCCTTCTCCCATTGTGCTTATACTGTGTTTTACATGGATTATTAAATGTGGAAATGAAGTGCAGCCATCCAAATCTTCATACTCCTTTACGTTGTTTGGCAATTTACATGTTTTGTTATTGTGCAGTAGAACTTTTCAAACATATATTTATGGCAGCATTTTCAAGACCCAGCCTCTATAAGTAGTATCTCATGCTGAATTTTATTCTTTTAAATGCCATGTCCTTAGCACATTACAAGACATGTGAAATGACAGGGCTTCTTCAGTTGTATTTGCTCTCCTGTTTTTATTTGAACCCTTTAAATAGCATATCATTAGTTGGCACGCTCTATGCAGCAACAGTGTCAGTTTGGAATATGCTTTTAACAATGTCAGTTTTTCATTGCTTGGTTTTGTGTAGTAACAAATGCTGGTTTAGCTACACATGTCGTTACTTATGCAAGTCACATTACATTGTTCACTTTGTCACAGGAATCTCGCTGCTTACATACAAAATTCATGATTACATGAGCTGTGACCTTTTAAAAAATGCAGCACTCTTTTCCCCCAATCAGTACATTTGAAATGGATACTATATTCTTACCTTTGCAAAACGTGAGATTTATAAGAGGTAGCATGCTGCCAAAATTAACCGAGCAACTGCAAATAGGCGTTTGGCTTACAAAATGAAGATGAAAAGAGTGTTGTTACACAGATCCTTTCTTTGTACAAAGGAGAGATAGTGTTTAAGGTATAGAGTGAAAGTTTAAAAGTGACATACACAGTTTTTCATCATTTAGAGTTTATGCTTCACAGAACAGTAATGTCGCGTACACACGATCGGAATTTCGGCCCACAAAAGACTGATGAGAGTTTTTCGTCGGAAAATGTGACCCTGTGTATGTTCCATCGGTCTTTTGCTGGTGGAATTCCAGCCAGCAAAAGATTGAAAGCATGCTCTAAATTTTTCGGTCAGGAAAAGTTCCTATCCGAAAATGCGATCGTCTGTGGCAATTCCGAGGCGCAAAATCCCTACGCATGCTCGGAAACAATTCGACGCATGCTCGGAAGCAACTTAATTTTCTCAGCTCATCGTAGTGTTGTATGTCACCGCGTTCTTGACGGTCGTAATTTCAGCGAACTTTTGCATGACCGTGTGTATGCAAGGCAAACTTGAGCGGAATCCCGTCGGAAAAGTCATCATATCTTTTTCCGATGAGAAATCCGCTCGTGTGTACGTGGCATAAGTCTGGGTACTGACGGATGGTGTTGGTAGGCGGAGCTAAACAGCCTGCCAACTGCAAAAAATGTATTTTTCATTATTATAGTGTGCGTGGGAGATTGAGTGTCTGACTGTGGCCATGAAGCTCAATGTGCAGCCAGCACCACCAAAGAAATATTGATGGGCTGCTGCACCTGAAATCCAACGCTTGTGGACATGAATGCTCTACTTTTGAGTTAAAACAATGGAAAAAAATAATTGACATTTGTTCCTGAAATACAACAAAAAATACAAATATACATTAGCATCAAGGGGCACATGTATTATTTTGGGGTGATCCTAAAAATCTCCAACAAAAAGGCAGAATAGGATATGCGCTTCCACTGGAAACACAACGCAGTGATGCTCGAGATATCTTTCTTCCATAAACTGTTGAGCTACTACTTGATCATTGCGTGTGAAACCTAAATCTGACATATCAGATTGTAAAATGACCCTCTTAAACACAACCATGGACATATAAACATGTTTTCAGATCCTCTCCACTTACGGTGTTATATTTGTTGAACCCCAGGGATAATATTCAAAACCTGAAAAAGACTCCTGATTATTTGAGCAATCTTTGAATTTATATTGACTTTATATTGGCATTATAAAATGTAAGTAGTTATCATTATAAAGTGCACAACATTAAGTAAAAACCTAAAGAAGCATATACTGTATGTAGGCTGCTACTCTTCTGAAATGCCAGTTGCCTGGCTTGAATGCTATTTTGGCTTTAATACTTTGAGTCAGAACGAGTGAAGAGATATAGAATTTTGAGTTTTCAAATTTTTATTGGGTGCATGATTGTTCTTAGTCTTAAAATCAATTTTGAAAATCGATACTACATAGAAACTAGAATCTTCATAAAGCAGCAATGGTAGGTTCTATATTTCTGTCAAGATGGGGTACTCTAAAAAGAATCTTTGCTTTGCCCATGCAGGTAAAAAGCATATGCTTACTGATCTCACATTGCTCTGCCCAGCCATCGAGAGTTAAAGGTAAGTTCTGTGTAAGCTAAAAGTCACAGGAGTTGTAGCTCACACAGGACTATGAACTTTTCTGTGACTGCATTGGTTGGCTCAGCACTGTCACGTTGGTGAATCACATTTTTCTTCTTACTGAAAAGTACCAGGTATTTTTGTCCATAACCGTTGAACGATATCTGACTAGCAGACTATATGGGCACCTTTTATACAGGGGCGGCCCATCCATTACGGGCGCATAGGCGCCGCCCCCCTATCCATGCGTCTGGCCCCCATGCAGGATGCCGGACCGGACGCATAGATTCCAATGGGGAGGGGTTTGAAGCACGTGATGAAAGCTGGAGGCTCTAATACCCTTCAAAATAGGGTGTGCTTGGGCACAGAGCACTGCGAACCAAGCCCACCCAGTTGTGTGACAATAGCGAATGAATATTCGCTATTTTCACACTGAATCTCCTCCCCGCCAGTCAGGAAGCGGGTCTGAGACCCATTTCCCGAATGGCCGAAAGGAGAAGTGTTCCGATTGGCCACCGAGGAGAAGGAAGGAGATGGAAGCCGCCCAAGCAGGGGAAGGGGAAGCCGCCCATGATGTCCACCGCCTATGATGCCTGCTAAGGAAAGCAGGGGAAGCAGCTCATGAAGCCTGACATAGATGGGGTAAGTGCTCTGGACCCGACCGACCCGGACTGGGTGGGGGGTCGTCAAACAGTGCACTCCCCCCAAAAAAATGACGGCCAGCCACCACCGCTTTTGTGGTGTCACTATTAATTTTTCTGAAATATTTTGTTTTCCAGTATAGCTAAGGATGACTTTCCTTAACCACTTGGCGTCTGCGCTATAACCAAATCACAGCCACAGCACGGACCTAAATTTCCGGGAGGCCGTCATATGACGTCCTCCCCTTTGCACGTGCCCCGCGCGCCCCCTACAGGGCGCGTGCTGTGATCACCGAGTCACTGAGACTCGAGTGATCACAGATCCGAGTAAGAGGCCGATCCCGGCCCCTTACCACGTGATCAGCTGTCAGCAAATGAAAAAAAAGCCCATCACCGGCTTATGTGCAAGGGACATCGGCCCCGAAGAGGAAGGAGGCACATCTGCCTCATCTGTGCCCACAATTACCGCCTGCCAGTGCTCACAGTGCCCACCAGTGCACCTATCAATGCCCATGAGTGCCACCTATCAATGCCCACAAGTGCCACCTATCAATGTCCACCAGTGGTGCCAATCAGTGCCTCATCAGTGCCACCTAGCAGTGTTGCCTATCAGTGTAACCTACCAGTGCCGATCAGTGCCCATCACTGCCACCCATCAGTGCCCATCACTCCTACCAGTCAGCTATCAGTGCCACCTATCAGTGCCACCTATTAGTGCCACTTCTCAGTGCCCACCCGTGCCACCTATCAGTGCCTTTCAGTGCAACCCATCAGTGCCACCTCTCAGTGTCTTCTCTCAGTGCACACCAGTGCCACCTATCAGTGCCGCCTTATCAGTGCCCATCAATGCAGCCCATCGGTGTCCATCAGTGCAGCCCATCGGTGCCCATCAGTGAAGCCCATCGGTGCCCATCAGTGCAGCCCATGGGTGCCCATCGGTGCAGCCTCATCAGCGTACATCAATGAAGGAGAAAAATTCCCTGTTTGCAAAATTTTATAACAAAATATTAAAAAATATAATTTTTTTTTTTTAATTCGGTCTTTTTACATTTTTTAACAAAAAATAAAAACCGCAGGGGTGATCAAATACCACCATAAGAAAGCTCTATTTGTGGGAAAAAAATGATAAAAATTTCATTTGGGTACAGTGTTGTATGACCGGCAATTGTCTTTTAAAGTGCATCAGCGCTGAAAGATGAAAATTGGTCTGGACAGGAGGGGGGTTTAAGTGCCCAGTAAGCAAGTGGTTAAACTCCCAATGGTTAACCAATCCAGATATTGCAATACTGCAAAACTTAGCATGCCCTCTGCAAGAACTAAAAGTACCAATGAGTGCCAGCGAACAAAAGTCTGATTGGGGTCCATGGAAACTATTCAAATTCTTCTTTAAAATGTAAGATTGTTTTAGTTGGTGTAGGCAACAGTTTTAAATTTTCTCGACTACTTAAGAAGAAGCACCCTATAGTGTCCATTCTTCCTCTGTCTGCAAATCCCCTCCTGTAACTACTGGAACTGTTATCCTTACATATGATAGACCCAACTTTACTATGTGAAAGTGTCATCCCTGGTGTTCTTAGAAGATAATGCTGCATTTCTCCAACATGGAGGTTGTACATTTTTAACATATTGGGGTCCATGCATGGTAGCCAATCGGCTTCTAACTTCAGCTTAATTGCCGATTGGTTTCTGTGCTGAGGTGCACCAGATTTTGCACTCTCCAGTTTTAGTAAATTAACCCCATTATGTCTGCCTGCCTGTGGTAAGAAGTGAGCAAGCACAGGAAAGGATGAAAGGGGTATGTAGGGCAATATGTGATGCCCACCAAAGCATACTAGCTCATTATGTAATACTCACCTGAGATCGAAGCCCTCGCTGCGGTGCCCGTACACAGCACCGGCCTGTGACATCACTCCCGGGGGTTACTTCTGGGTATCGCGGCTCCAGCGCTGTTATTGGCCGGAGCCGGGACAACGTCACTCCATACACGCGGGGAGCTGCCGGTAACGGCACACTCACTGAAGCAAAAGGCACGTACGTGCCATTGCTTCAGTTTGCTTCAGTGCGCATGTGCCGATGACGTTGGCACATGCAAATACAGGGGATATCTCCTAAACTGTGCAGGTTTAGGAGATATCCTGGGTAGCTACTGGTAAGCCTTACCTGTAGCAAAAAGTGGTCTGTAAGGGTTTACAACCACTTTAATATTTATGTTGCAGTAAGTGTCCAAGCATTTTGTTTCAAGGTTCTCAAGAAGATCTGAAGGTTGTTTTCCTTTAAGAATTGCTCATAATGAGATCCTGAAATAGATTGCTGTCAATTAATGGTCTTGTAAGATTTGATTGTAAGCTATTTAAAGCTCCTGTAATGATCAATGTGTAAAAAAAAATCACTTTATCTCCATCTAACAATTAATGCAACTTTACCTCAATTGTGTTAGGATTTTAGGCCTAGAGATAATTTGCCTGGGATTTTGCAACTTAGTTGATTAAATGGGATTTTTAGCTCATTCCTATGGACATGTTGGTCTTTTCTAGTCTGATGTGTGTAAGGAAGCATGTGGTATTCTCATGAGGATCTCAAGAATTTTGGACTGTACAGAGCCAGAAGCTTATGGTCACTTTTATCCTCTGTACTAATGCGTTTTGCACTTGCACTCAGCACTGACTCACAACATTAAGGAAATTATATCTAATATCCTAATGTTTTAACTAGAGGTCGACCGATATATCGGCCGGCCGATATATCGGCCGATATTTGGCGTTATTTACTTAATCGGCATCGGCCGATTGTGCTGATAAAAAAGGCCGATTGTAACTTCAGCCCTGACTTGCAAATGACTTCTGTAATAGAAGTTAATGCAAGTTGCCTTAAGTTATCTGTGAAGTTTTCTTCTCCCCTCCTCTGGGCAGCCTGCCAAGTCTGATAAGAAGATACATTTGTATCTCTTTCAGGTTCTTTTTATCAATAGAATGAACTCCGTGGAGAAGTTTTCAGTTTAACCATTTGAAGACTAAATCTTTTCTGACACTTGTTGCTTACAAGTAAAAATCCTGTATTTTCTGCTAGAAAATCACTTAGAACCCCCAAACATTATATATATTTTTTTAGCAGAGACCCTAGGGAATAAAATGGTGATTGTTGCAATATTTTATGTCACACGGTATTTGCGCAGCGGTCTTTCAAACGCAATTTAAAAAAAAAAAAAAAATACAGTAATGAATTAAAAAAAAAAACCTAAGCAGTAAAGTTGGCCCATTTTTTTTCGTCCAAAAGTTTTGATTACCTGTTTTTGTGTATTTAATATTTAAGATAGTTTTTTTTTTTTTTTCGTTTTCTAAATTATACATACAAGTGAACTGATTGGAGGTTTGTTTTGTTTAATGTTTAAATGAAAAAAAATTTCTGTATTACTTAAGGTTGCTTTTCACACTGGAGCAGGCATGCGTTGATGGTAGTTTTAGCGGCGCTTTACCGTCATTTTAGAGGCGCTATTCGGCTGCTAGCGGGGCGCTTATAACCCAGCTAGCGGCCGAGGAAGGGGTTAAATGCGCCCCTGAAGCGCCGCAGTGGTGCACATTCATTTCAATGGGCAGGAGTGGTGGAGGAGCGGTATACACCGCTCCAAAGATGCCGTTTGCAGGACTTTTTTTTACATCCTGCCAGCGCATCGCCTCAGTGTGAAAGCACTCGGGATATCACACTGAGACTGCAGGGGAGCCGTTTTACAGGCACTTTACAGGCGCTATTTTTAGCCCAAAAGCGCCTGAAAAACGCCCCAGTGTGAAAGGGGTTTAACTGTTAGATTTTATGAGATGAAGGGAAAAAAGAAAAAAAAAAAAAAATCGGCCAAATATATCGGCCCAAAAAAATCGGCATCACATATCGGCCATCGGCCACCGCGATTTCTAAATATCGGCATCGGCATCGGCCAGAGAAAAACCCATATCGGTCGACCTCTAGTTTTAACTTTTGTAAATGTTCTCTTTGCCCAGCTATCAAAAGCTTCATTACTTTGAGCCACTGACCTGGAATGAGCATACCAAATACAAAGTCTGCATAATGGTAGCAGGACAGCGCTCCAATAAAGACATTGAATTAGTGTAAGGCCTCATGCACACTGGACATTAATAAAAACGCCAGTAGTGTTAGCTGTCGAATCAGTTTTGCAGCGTTTTTGCAGTAGCCTTTTATAGCTATAGTTATGGCTCACAAAGCTTGTGGCTCAAACACGCTCATGAACTGCGAATAGCCATATTTTTCAGAGTTTTTTTTTGCATGTTTAAGCTTTTATCAGAGTAATGCCCCATACACACGGTCGGATTTTCCGACGGAAAATGTGTGATAGGACCTTGTTGTCGGAAATTCCGACCGTGTGTGGGCTCCATCACCCATTTTCCATCGGATTTTCCGACACACAAAGTTTGAGAGCAGGATATAAAATTTTCCTACAACAAAATCCGTTGTCGGAAATTCCGATCGTGTGTACACAAATCCGACGGACAAAGTGCCACCCATGCTCAGAATAAATAAAGAGATGAAAGCTATTGGCTATTGCCCCGTTTATAGTCCCGACGTACGTGTTTTACGTCACCGCGTTCAGAACGATCGGATTTTCCGTCAACTTTGTGTGACCGTGTGTATGCAAGACAAGTTTGAGCCAACATCCGGCGGAAAAAATCCTAGGATTTTGTTGTCGGAATGTCCGAACAAAGTCAGACCGTGTGTACGGGGCATTAGAGCGTTTTTACAACTGAAAAACTCCTCTTCAAACCCACTAGTTTTGGGTTTTTTTCCCAGCCAAAAAAGGCCCCTGCCAAAAAACGCTGATGAAAGCCTATGTGTGCATGGATACATAGGATAACATGCTGGGGAGTTTCCTGGCTGCAGAAAAAAATGCCTGAAGCCAAAAACAGCAGCTGTAAAAACATCCAGTGTGCATGAGGGCTAACAATAAGGCAACTAGCATTTTCAGAAAAGAGGTAAAAAAAATGACAGCCTTTATAATCTTTCATAAATAGGTTAGACTTTAAGGAAGACATAAAAATGTGGTAGTCGCGTGCCAGTGATGGCAAATCTAAAAGGAATTGGCAACAACAGACTTAGCCAAGCAAAATACACAATTTCTTGCTAATTATGCATTGTGAATAGCCACTTACCTGAAACAAACTTTTTCTTTTGTATACAATCATTGGAAACAGAATAACATTGTACTGGTAGCAGTTTTGGAAGCCTGTGTGGGACAGTGTGGTGCTAATGTTTATAAATCTCAGCTATTTATTACATTCATTGCATTTCATTTCAACACTTCAAAATGCCTTATTTTGATGCCTAAATGTACCTGTTGGTAGTGTGTAATGGGGTAGAAATTAACATACACATACAGGTACACAGAGACACCTCTATATACTCTCAGTTCTAAAGTATTAGAATACAACTATTCTAGGAGCAAAAAAGGACCTGTCACCTGGGCTGTGCACATATTTGTAGAACAGCTAATGCCATGTCTTTCTGCTGCTGCTCTGCTTGACTAAAAAACATTCCCAACAACACATTTTTTACCCTCAGGACAGGTACCGTTGCAGCTCAGAATAAAAAAATTCATTTCTGAAAAACAGCCGAAGTCTGCTGTTATTATTTACAATGTATGGAACACAGAGCAGCAAGAGACTTGACACACTTGTCAATGTACTATTGGCTGTTAAAGTTTTAGGGAGCCTGTAAAATATATGTACTGTATGTGTAAAGGTATGCTGATATGCTGTATATAGGGCTTAGTAGAGTTTTTCTTTAGGTAGTAGGGTCCCATGCAGACAGAAATGCTATTAAATTGTAAATTGAGAAGCAGCTGACTGCTTTCTAATCCATTTAAACAGCAACTTGACCCCATGAGGGATGTGAACAGTCCCTTATAAAATATGGGCAAGACATTAATAGGCTTCTGGGTTTTACATCTGCAGTCTGGGTGGCCTAAATGGTCCTTATCTGCCGTCACATTCAGTGTTGCTGCGTGCAGTATTTGTTGCTATTTTTGTAAATGCCACGGGTTGAAGAACACTTTCGTCTCCTGAGAGCATGGCTGCCGCTGGCATTTTTCTCCAGGAATTTGCTCCCCAATCTCTGCTGGATTGTGTTCTTGTTTCCGATGTCTGACATCTGAATAGATGGTTCTCGGTTTTTAGTCATTACCATAAGACGCTAGCAGATAAATTATCTTCTGTGTATTTGTAATAGGTGACAGATTATATTTTAATGTGATTCTAAGGGGCGGAAACCTGTCTTAGGAAGAGATCTGCAGGGCCCAGTAATTCAATGACAGTTATTCACTGACCCATTTCTAATCATCATTTGGGGCTTATTATTAAAGACTTTATTTATCAAGCAAGCTACCATTATTAATAATTACAAGCACATCCACTATTGTGAGGCATTCAGCCAAGCAGAGAGACTAATCATTCATTTCTGCATTATTAGCAATCCTTTCTGTTAACAACATGCAATTCTGTGCATTAAAATATAATGTGCGGGCTATATGTGTACATTTTCTGTCTGCATTGTAAGTATGCAAGTAAATACAGGTTAGTATATTTAGACTATTGTAAAAAGCTACTAAGCTGTAAATAAGTATTGCCTCACAAGTGGATTTGTGGATATGTCATTACTGGACTACTCTCCATACCGGGATTTGTAGAGAAGCTATACAGATTGGCACACAGAGCTGCAAAATGTAATGGGGCACAGATTGCTTCTTCTTCTTCATTGACCTTCTATGAAGCCGTCTCCTAAGACCGAAGACACTTGACAGGGCCCCATAGAAGTATAAGGAGGTTTAATTCATGTGACCTAGGAAATGTGTGTGTGCCGCTCAGGCTCCGGGGTAAATGAGGGGGGGATTTTTGGGACTTTAAATGAGGCACAGTTGAGTGCCTCCATCCCTGGTACAAGTAGACAAAAAAGGGAATTGTGGGACTTTAAATGAGGTTATTGAATTGTGGAGGTAAAAAGATTGTAAACATAGTTTATTTGTGACAGAGATATGAAACAAATAGGCAAGTAACTTAATGTATTATTATTATTTTAATACAGGATTTATATATCGCCGACAGTTTACGCAGCGCTTTACAACATTAGGGCAGACAGTACAATTACAATACAATTCAATACAGGGGGGAATCAGAGAGCCCTGCTCATTAGAGCTTACAATCTAGGAGGGAGGGTCAAGTTTTACAAAAGGGTAATAGCTGTGGGGGATGAGCTAATGGAGAAAGTAGTGCAGTTGTTAGATGGAGGCAGGATAGGCTTCTCTGAAGAGGAAAGTTTTCAGGGATCACCTAAAAGTGGATAAATTTGGAGATAGTCTGACAGATTGGGGTAGCGAATTCCAGAGGATGGGCGAGGCTCGGGAGAAGTCCTGGAGGCGAATATGGGAGGAGATGATGAGGGAGTTAGAGAGCAGGAGGTCTTGGGAGGAACGAAGAGGGCGATTAGGTTGCTATTTTGAGACTAGGCTAGTGATGTAGCTGGGGGCAGAGTTGTGGATGGCTTTATAACTTATTGTTAGTTTTTTGAATTTAATTTGTTGGGCAAGTGGCAGCCAATAGAGGGATTGGCAGAGAGGGGTAGCAAACACTGTGCGGTTTGTAAGGTGGATGAGTCTGGCAGCAGCATTCATGATGAACTGAAGGGGGATAGTCTATTTAAAGGTAAGCCAATGAGGAGGGAGTTGCAGTAGTCAAGGCGAGAGATAACCAGGGAGTGAATCAGGAGCTTTGTGGTTTCATTGGTTAGAAAGAGGTTAGAGATGTTGCGGAGGTTGAGGCGGCAAGCTATGGAAAGTGATTGGATGTGGGGCCGAAAGGAGAGTTCAGAGTCCAGGATAACACCTAGCACGCTGACATGTGGGGATGGGTGGATGGTTGTGCCATTGCTCTTGACAGATAAGTCAGGGGAAGAGGCATGTGGGGGAGGAAATATTATAAGTTCAGTTTTGGACAAGTTGCGTTTGAGGAAGTGGTGTGACATCCATACTGATATGTCTGTTAGTAAGTTAGTGATGCGTGAGGAGACTGATGGAGTGAGTTGAGGGGTGGAGAGATAGATTTGTGTGTCGTCAGTGTAGAATTGATATTGAAAGCCGTGAGAGGGTGACCCACTGAAGAGGTGTAGATTGAAAATAAAAGAGGTCCAAGAACAGAACCTTGGGGGACCCCGACGGAGAAGGGAAGAGGAGTGGAGGAAGTAGAATTGTAAGTGACACTGAAGGTGCGTTGGGAAAGGTAGAATGAGCCATTGAAGAGCACAGTCACGGAGACCAAGGGAGTAAAATTTTTTGAGGAGGAGGGGGTGGTCAACCATGTCAAAGGCAGCTGAAAGCTCTAGAAGTAGGAGTACAGAATAGTGCCGTTGGTTTTTGCAGTTAGTAGGTCATTTGTGAGTTTTAAAAGAGCAGTTTCTGTGGAACGTTGAGGGCAAAATCCAGATTAAAGGGGATTAAGAAGGTTATTCTTAATGAGGTGGTCTCTCAGTTGGTTGTAAGCCAGGCGTTCAAGGAGTTAAGAGGAAAAGGGGAGCAAGGAGATAGGGCATAGGTTGTTAAGATTGGTAGGGTCCAAGGACAGCTTTTTAAGTATGGAGGTGACCAGTGCATCTTTTAGAGCATTGGGGAAAATGCCAGAGGTGAGGGAGAGATTGAAGATGTGAGTTAGAGAGTGTAGGATAGAGTCGGAGGGCGACCGTAGTGTTTGAGAGGGAATAGGGTCCAGGGGGCAGTTGGTTAGGTGGGCATTAGAAAGGTGTTTAGCAACTTTGTCTGTAGTAGCAGATTTGAATAAGGGGAGTGTCAATTGTACCTGTTGACATGGGGTCTTAACTGGGGGAGATACCTGTAGAGTGGAGATTTCATCACAGATTATATCAATCTTGTTTTTGAAGTGATTGACAATCTCCTGGGCTGTGAGTGAGTCAGTGGGCTGGATCCGTTGGAGGAAGAAGTAGAGAGTTGAAGGTAGAGAAAAGTTTATGGGGACTAGATGAGAAGGTGTTAATAAGAGTTGTAAAATAGGTTTGCTTGGCAGTGTGGAGGAGAGAATAGTATTTTTGAAGGGCAAATTTGTATTGGTTGAAGTCTTTGAGAGACTTGGTCTTGTGCCACAGACGCTCAAGAGCGTGACTACGTTTTTTGAGAATTTTAGTGTCATCTGTTTGCCGGGGTTGTAGGGGTCGAGGCCTGATTCTGCGTGTAGTGAGGGGAGCGAGCTTGTCCAGGGTGGAGGACAGGGATTTATTGTAAATGGACGTAGCTTGGTTGGGGCAGGACAGGGGAGAGATTTTGTCATAGAGGTGGTCAGTAGCAGAATAGAGGAGAGAAGAGTTGAAGTTGCGAAAGTTTCTACGGGTGGTGGTTAGGCAATTGGAGGGAAAGGTGGTGGAAGACAGGGAGAGAGAGAAACTAATAAGGTGATGGTCGGAGAGAGGAAAAGGATTGTTTGAGAAGTTGCATGGTGTGCAAAGGTAGGAGAATACAAGGTCAAGGGTGTTGCCATCAGAGTGAGTAGAAGCCTGTACCTATTGCTTCAGGTCAAATGAAGAGGTTAGACTAAGGAGTTTAGAAGTAGCAGGAGTGTTTGTGTTAGCAGGGATGTTAAACTCCCCGAGAAGGATTGTGGGAATTACCGAAGAGAGAAAGTAGGGTAGCCAGGCAGAAAACTCATCAAGGAAAGTCGATAATGGTCCAGGGGGCCGGTAGATCACAGCAATTCTTAGGGAAGTAGGAGAGAATAGACGTATACAGTGAGCTTCAAATGATGAGAAGGAAAGAGAGGGAGGGGAGGGGAGTGAATAACCTGGAAGGTTCTTTGGGGGTATAAGAGGAATCCCACTCCACCTCTCTTGCGTCCATTAGGCCTAGGGGAGTGAGTCCAGTGAAAGCCACCCTGGGAGAGGGAAGCAGGAGAAGGGGTGTCAGATTCGTGGAGCCAGGTTTCGGTGATAGCAAGTAGAATAAAGGTATTAGTAACAAAGAGGTCATGAACAGCGGTGAGTTTGTTGCAGACAGAGCAAGCGTTCCAGAGGGCGCAGGAGAGGGGGAGGCTAGCGTTGGGAAGAAGAGGAATGGAGACTAAATTGCGTAGATTGCGACCACTGCCAGAGGGTGTAGGGTGATGGTGATGGGTGTGTTGGGTACAGTTAAATAAGGGAGGCCCAGAGTTTGGGGAAATATCTCCAGCGGTTAGGAGATGTATATGCATATATACATATTTACATGCACATGGCATGAACATGATGAATAAATAGATGCATACATAACAGCTTGACAGCACATGATTATAACGAATAAATATTGGTAAATTATATAAATACATATATGTACACATGGCATTAGAGCGGCATTTGGCAATATGATGAGAGGTTTAAACATGATTAATTGTAAAAAGAGTACAGAGCATCTTCTTATTGATAGACATGTAGATACATCCTGAATTCAAAACACGTTTCATACAAAAAACACTTCCTCGGGGGCGGATGCTACAAATTGTCTGAAAAGAACAAGGTATAATCAGTCTAGTGTGATACCAAGCATAACAGGAAAAGGCAAATTGCCAATCCTGAGTACTTACATGAGATGGAATAACATAATGTATAATGAATAAGGGGTCAGGGCCAAGGATAGTCTCTCCCGGGAGCTGAGGTAGTCTTGAGCCGCGTGATAGCAGGGCACACACACAACATCCACAGGACACAGATTGCCTATCTTCATAATGTATCAGGGTGATGAACATGAGTGAGGACCACCAAAGGGTCTATATAAATGAATGAATATGATATCAATGAGTTAGTGTTATTCAGGTGATGGGTTAAGAATGTGTGCCCAGGTGAAGAGATAAGGAAAGCTGGAAGTTTGTGAACCAGTACAGATACAATTGGGATAGTATACCACAAGCCAAATGGACACAGATAAAGATATAAGAAAAAGAAAAAAATGTAAAAAAAACATGGTAGACAGTTGCAGACCAGCAAGGAATAGTGTGAAAAGGAGTGACTGACTAAACAGACAATGTGGTGGGAGAACATGATAATTATCTTAGTGTGTACATAACAGGGAAGTGCTCCTGTAAAATACAGCGTCTCCTAGTGTGTGGCAAAGAAAACTGTGTCCAGGGAGGTGCCATATATATGCCCACAAGCCTATAACTGCACTGGAGATGCTTACTGTCAACTTTTATTCATGTGGCTCTAAGTGGAACTTTAGGCTCCACAATAAAAATGGGCAGACAGGCAGGACTTTATTTGTTGCATTAGGGTTGCTAATGGGCTGCCCTGAAGCAATGCACATTCACAAGTAGCAAAACAGGCATTACCGCACAGCAGCATTGTGAATCAAGATTTATAGGATAAGTTCACCTGTCTTAACATGTTAAACCTAAATTCGGGGTGTAACTTGTAACATGTTACAAACTATGAACAGACCAGCCTCTACTGTGACAGCTAGCTGGGCTCTGCTGCAAAACTCATTCTACAGCTCTGGCGGGGCGACCCCAGAAGAGGAGTTTCGGGCCTGCTCTGTGCAAAACCATTGCATAGAGCAGGTAAGCATAACATGTTTATTATTTTAAGAAAAAAAGTAACTTTACAATCACTTTAAATAAAAGAAAAAACAACGTTGCATTGCCAGAATATTTAACACCCAGGGCAGATTATTTATTCCTAAAATGAAATATTTACAATGAAAAAAGAAACACGGGCAGTAAGAACTGTGGTGTTCCACTAAATGTTGGTCAATGTAGAAGTGACTGGTTATATTGGTGATCACTTGGCAATGGTGAACCCCTAGAAACCTCAGGAGGAACCTTGGTTGAGAAAGGCTGCTGTGGCCTGTTACTGTGAACATATATGTTCTGTTCAGAGCATCTCAAAATTTGGAATAAAAGCCCATCTCTGGGGAAAGGAAAAATACTCCCTTGTAGTGGAGCTGCACTCAAACTGTAAAAGTTAAATTCTTGTGTAGGTCTAGGGGACTGCAAAAAACAGCGTTACTTACCCAATCCTCTGCTCCCCTGGCAACTGGTTCTCTCCTCTTCTCCCCTATGCCCTGGCAGTGGACTGTCCCTCAACGTTCCCATGTTCAGTGCAGAGTTATGGGCTATGCATTGAACTTGATGACATCAGAGGTTCTATGACCACTGGAGTGTAGGGGAGGCTGCAGGGTCTGGTGATACAGCATGGAGGGAGCCTACAGAAGTGAAGAATCGGGTAATTAAAACTGCTTTTTGTAGTCTCCCAGACCAGGAATCTCCAACTTTTCTAAACAAAGGGCCAGTTTACTGTCCTTGAGACTTTAGGAGGGCTATGGTCAGTGGGAGTAGAAAATGCCTGGGGCTTGGTGGTCAGTGGAAGTAAAAAAAATGACATAGCACCTGTGGTCAGTAGAAGGAGGAATAGTTCCCTATCATTTGTGTCAGTGGGAGGAATCATGCCCCATCGTTGGTGTCAGTGGGAGGAATTGCGCCCCAACCTTGGTGTTAGTGGGAAGAATTGTGGCCAATCGGTGTCAGGGGGAGGAATAGTGCCCCATCATTGGTGTCAGGTGGAGGAATAGTGCCCCATCCTTGGTGTCAGTGGGAGGAATAGTGTCCTATCATAGGTGTGTCAGTGGGAGGAATCGTGCCCCATCGCTGGTGTCAGTGGGAGGAATTGTGCCCCATTCTTGGTGCCAGTGGGAGGAATCGTGCCCCATCCTTCGTGTCAGTGGGAGAAATCGTGGCCCATTGTTGGTGTCAGTGGGAGGAATCGTGCCTCATCCTTGATGTCAGTAGGAGGAATCTTGCCCCATCCTTGGTGTCAGTGGGAGGAATCGTGCCCCATCCTTGGTGTCAGTGGGAAGAATTGTGCCCCATTCTTGGTGTCAGTGGGGGGAATTGTGGCCCATCCTTGGTGTCAGTGATTGGAATCATGGCACATCATTGGTGTCAGTGGGAGGAATAGTGCCCCATCGTTGGTGTCATAGGGAGGAATAGTGCCCCATCCTTGATGTGAGTGGGAAGAATAGTGTCCTCTCATTGGTGTCAGTACACAATAGTAAACAATCGTACACAATAGTACACAATCATTGGTGTCAGTTGGAGGAATAGTGTCCCATCATTGGTGTCATTGGAAGGAATAGTCTCCCATCGTTGTTGTCATTCAAAGGAATAATTCCCTGTATGTGTCAATAGAAGGAACAGTGCCCAGTGTCAGTGGAAGCAAAAGTGCCCCATTGCCCCCCTATGTCAGTAGGATGCCTTGTATCAATGAGAGGAATAGTGGAGAGCTGGATAAAGCAAAGGGCCACGGTTTGGAGACCACTGCCTTAGACCTAGCATTTAACCCTTACAATGCAGGGGCAGCCACACTGCAAGAGGACATTTTCCCTTTCTGTGGAGTTCAACCCTAGATATATCCTCAAATATGGTGACATTTTGTTCTAATGTCATGTATAGTTAAATTGACCAACAGTGCTTCATTGAGGAACCTTAGTCTTGACTATACCTGTACTAGTTAGGGAAATTAATATACCAATAAATGCAGCTATTTGTTATGGAGAATTCATAGTGAATTCAATTCAAGGATTCACAGTCATAAATGTCTAATATGCTGTAGTGCCTTTTAATAAACATTCCCTGGCTCTGCTATCTTACTCATAAGCATATGCTAATACCCAAGGTCAGAACTGACAATATAAAACACATTGTTTCCTTAATATGCTTTCTTGTTAGTGCATTTCTCTGCACTAATGAGGTCCATAGCTGTACAGTTTGCGATTGCTTTACAAATGACTTACAAATAGAATAAAGCTTGGACAATAGGCTTTTCCCTATGTAAAGATCTGGATATTTCATTAACATGATTCTCTCCTTTCTGTACATGTCTCTGTATTGTTGCCGTAGGCTGCGTATTGTATTATTTACTTACAGAAGCTGCTTCACCTTGAATTGAAGTAGAGAGTTTGTTGCAGAAACGTCATATTTCAGAGCAAGTATATCCTTTCCCAGGTCACTGTAAACTTGTATCTGAATAAAAGCAATTTTCTCTGCTATTCATCTTTTTCTCTAGCTGTTATTGGTATGTATTCTGCGCAACACACCGAGGAGAACGAGGATCTGACAGATACTTTCAATTGCCACTGTCAAATAAATAAATCACAAGTAGGAGACATTTTACTGAGCAGAAATACGCAGAACTGGGTGCTGAGGGTTGTAGATGTGTGTAGTCACTTTCATGTCCATGCAGGTACAGAACCCACAAAAGATTCTTCATCTCTCAATCATAACCTCCTTTAAAAGGGTTCTTATTTCCAGATCACTGCTCTGACAGTCATTGGCGAGGGAAAATTTTGCTTATTGTATCAGTAAAAAGAAATGCGAGGGTGTGGAAAGACCTGGATAAATAGCTTCCCCACTTCATCTTAGCATAATCACTTTCACAGTATACACACATAACTGTTCTCTAAAGTCACTTCAGAAAAATGTGCCTTCTTTAAACCTGTAGTGATGTCAAACAATATAAACCAAGGCTGCAGTTTGATGGCAGGTAAACAGAAAAAATATGCACCAGTGGAAGGAGCAGCAAACGATAAGAGTACAGAGGTAGTAAGACAGTCAACAGTAAATGGCTTCAAACATGCTTGGGATAAACATAGATCTATAGTCAGACAACAAGGTAAATAAAAAATAAAAAAATAAACAAAACAAAACAAAAAAATTTAATGGGCAGACTCGATGGACTATTCAGTCTTTTTCTGCCGTCACTTTTCTATGTTTCTATTAGTCCAAATAAATGTATTGGTTTACACTAAAAACTGCCAATGCATTTCAGGGGCCAGAAAACTTTCCCCCTTCATCAGGGCTTCAGTTAGAGTAAGTAACTTGAATGGAATCAAAATTGGTCTTTCCTGTTTAAAACTGTATGGGGAAATTAAATCGGAGGTCCGCCCACCGCTGCAAAAATTAAAAGCCAGCAGCTGCACATAATGCAGCTGCTGACTTTTAATAATCCGACACTTACCTGTCCTGGAGTCCAGCGATGTCGGCACCGGAGCTGATGTATCCATGAGCTGTCGGGTGCATGTCGCCTCCATTGTAAGGGAACCCGGCAGTGAAGCCTTATGGCTTCACACCAGGAACCCTACTGTGAATGTGTAAGGCTCTGCTCCTCTCTCCTACTGGCACGGTGGCCGGGAGGGAGGAGAAGGGAGTCCAGTTGGTGATGTCAATACCCATGCCTGAGGCTCCCGAAAGTGGGAACAGGATACCTGTGAAAGACAGATATCCTGCCCCCCCCCCCGAAAGGTGCCACCGGAGGGGGGGGGAGTACATCGAGCGGAAGTTCCACTTTTAAAGCAGTATTAAATCCAAAACCCAAAATGTATTAATTTGCAACTTACCTATCCTGCAGTGGCTGCTTTCTTTTTTTTTGGCTTTTTTCCCTTCTATTTTCTCCTGGTGATCTGGCCAGCAACACACCTCCTGAAAAAAACTGTTAACATAGACCCAGGGCTTACTGCATTGGCACTCCTGGGCACTTCACAGGGGCTCCAGGTGCATGGGGGCCCCATGATAGTCTTGCATTACATTGTACTTGCCAACTGTCCCAGATTTGCCATGGCAGTCACACTTACTACGAAGCTGTCCCAGGATGGCCGTGTCCCAGGCAGACACATACCAGCATTACGTTCTTTTATGGTATACTGTATCTACTTTGAGTCCAATCTTCTAAGATTTACTTTAAAAGTTTTACAAGAAAAAACATAAAGCAGTAGGTGTCCAGTCAATGTAGGAATTAGGTGTAACAGATCTTTACAGAAATAGGGTTTTGAGAGAAAAAAAAAGTTAAGAGGTACTCTGCAAATTGTGGAGTATACAATACATGCCTGAAATTATTAATCCTAATCATGGTGACAGGAATCACATAGGAATAAGGAATAATAAATTCTATTATTATTACCAGTACAGTGTTTTATTTAAATATACTATACCTCTTTGCATACCGTTGCATATGTCTAATGCTTTAGTGTTTCAGGTGTCCAGCCAGGGAGACCAAAACTTTTGAAATGTTTATGGTCATCTTCATGCTTCATACATTCATTTGTAAAGTGGGAGTGCCTGGTTTTCCAGTTTTCTAAGGTCATTAGTTCAGGGGTTTCTAATTGGTTGCAACAATGCCTGGTACACACTGATTTCCATTCAGCCAAAAAAACTGAGCTTGGTGTACTAACTATCTGATGTTAGTCCAGCGATCTCCCTGCTGAGCTATTGTGTTCCAGAACACACTGGTCAGCGCTCTTAGCCATTGGGTGCAATCGCTGATCGGATGCCATTTGAGAGAAGCCAAACGTTAGGCTGACTTCTGTCGGACAGGCTGCTGTACACACTGGCTGAATATTTGGCTCCTGTGTACCAGCCTTAGGTTTCTTCATATAGAAGAAAAAAGGCAAAAAAAAATGAATAGGTGTGATTAAGCATTTCCATCTTCAAAATATCCCAGCAAGAACCAGACTGGGTAACAGATGTTCGGTAAAGCAAGTAGATCAGTAATAAACTTGGTTATCTCAGACCAAAGCGGTCTTACCTTGGGACAGTCCCAGACCATATGGAGAAATGTGCCAGGTTGTAGTTAAAATTTGAGGGGACATATGGGGACCCAGGATATCCTGCCAGGTTTCTTCTGACAGACTAGAAAAATCTGCTTGCCATTATGCTTTGGTTAGAGTGAGTCTCTTAGTTTTCATCTGTAGCAGAGCCAAGGAGTATGTCAATATCAGCTTTTGGTTCCCCGGCTTGAGTAACAAACATTTTAATTTGGAAGTGTTTACATCGCCCAAGCAAATCATGTCTGATTTGTAAAGTGTGCAGAATTGGGTACAGCATAATCATTTTTTAAAGTATGAAAAGTATGTAAAAGAAGCCTCATGACATACGTGCTGATGATATTTAAAGGAGTAGTATGGCCAAAGCTATTTTGGCCCTACGTCTCCTATGGATCACTGGAGTGCAGTTCATTCTGCAAACCTGTGACCTGTTTTCAGTCACTCAGCTGGTCCAGCCTGGGTAAAGATCATGACTTTATAGTTGGGATCCACTTAGATGCCTGGACTGGCAGCTGGCTCAGCCTTTCAGCTGCACCGCTGGATGACTGAGCCAGCTGCTCCCTCCACTCCCAAGCCCAGGACTCCAGTGTGCACTGGAGGGGCAGAGCAAAGAGTCGGTGACTGACAGTCACAGCTCTCTGCGCAGAGTGGAGGGGAGAACTGAGAGATCAGCGATATTTGATGCCAGGAATGAACCATCCTGGAGTTTAAAAAACAGTCAGCTGCGGATTATGCCATAGGGGTGCATTGGGAGAGTGTGTGGTCCAACCTTGTTCATATTAAGAGTTTTCATGGACCTACCGTATGCAATATTCCAGTACTTATACATATAGAAGAATGTTTCCATCTTTTATTGCCACAGTGATGAATGATGTTCAATGCCAAATTCATATATTCTTTTGTTAGGGCCCCCAGTGCTTTGGTGGTATAACTGTATGTTCTTTGTCCTGTTCCCTAATTTTTGCTGCTCTACTCAATGCAAAAAATAAATAAATAAATAAAGTTTTGGTTATAGGTACACTTCATATATAACAATACATCACACGAAACATCATAAACAAAGTTGGCTACAGAACAAGAATTTCCTCTAAAACAGCTACAGTACACTAACATACGATAAGTAGGTTGAATTTTTAGGCATGAAAAGCTAGGTCCTGGTTGGTAGCCATTGAAAGCACAAAGCAGTGTAACTCATAATTTGAAATATGTACCCTATGAAGTTTGAGAATATTCTTTTATATAGCAACATGCAATGTAATAGGATGCCAAAAAAGCTTTTTAATGTTATATATCTGTTATATATATGTTACCGTATATACTCGAGTATAAGTCGAGTTTTTCAGCACATTTTTTTGTGCTGAAAGTGCCCCCCTCGACTTATACTCGAGTCAAGCACTTTTCTGCAGCAAAAAATTTATTTTCCAAACCAAATTTGGGGCCCCGTATCTCAGGGCCACTAGGTGCTAGGAACCCCAAATTCGGTGGGCAAACCCAGTGGAACTGGTACCACAACATATCCAAAGCTGGGGTTCCTAGCACCAAGTGGCCCCGAGATACGGGGCCCCAAAATCAGTTCGGAAAATGTAATTCGCTGCTGCAGAAAAGTGTTTGACATTTTCTGAAGCGAACTTGGGGCCCCATATCTCAGGACCACTTGGTGCTAGGAACCCAAAATTTGGTGTGCAAACCCAGTGGAACTAGTACCATAACATATCCAAAGCTGGGGTTCCTAGCACCAAGTGGCCCCGAGATACGGGGCCCCAAAATAGGTTCAGAAAATGTCATTCTCTGCTGCAGAAAAGTGCTTGACATTTTCTGAACCGATATTTGGGGCCCTGTATCTCGGGGCCACTTGGTGCTAGAAATCCCAGCTTTGGATAGCAAACCCAGGGGAACTGGTACCATAACATATTCGGTCAACTGTGTCCATCTGCAGCAATGTCATTTCGGGACACTTTGGGTGCAGAGACCCCAAAGTTTGGCTGCAGCTAGGGGGCATATAGGAACACTTAACTACCGAGTTTGAAGTTCAGGGGACCTATGGCTGCAAATGGGCACAGTGAGGCATGCAAATGGGCACATTGAGGCTGCAAATGGGCACATTAAGGCTGCAAATGGGCATTGTTGACCATCTTTTCCACTTACAGTAGCTGTGCATTTCTCACCCTCGTCTTATACTCGGGTCAATACGTTTTCCCATTTTTTTGTGGTAAATTAGGGCCTCGACTTATACTCGGAACGACTTATACTCGAGTATATACGGTATATAATGTTTCATATCAAGATAAAATCCATGTGCACAAATGCAGTGGTAAACTAACCCCCCAGCTGTCAATATGTCACTTTTTTATTCTCATCTGTCTTTTATGCTATTCTTTAAGAATATCAGTACTACTTAGCAGAATGAATGGTAATCTTTGGTTGTGGAATCTGGTCTGGCATCTCAATCTGTAGGCTGAAACTCAAATTTTGTAACCCTGTGCCCTAATTAAGCCGCTTGGAAAGCAAAACGAGGGAACTTTTAAAAAGGATTCCATCCCACTACTATAAATGGAGTACTCCAGCATATAATTAGAGCTAGGAAATGCAGCTTTGGGATGTAACAACATCTGCATTTTTTCATTTGTATTTTTTGATATGCAGTTTGACCCCTGGTGTGCTTCTATAGCAGCATGTAAACTGATGTCTAACAAAAGAAGGTTACAGATTCTACCCCAATACACCCTCTATAGTAGGGACAGGCGGTAGATGCAAGCTTTCTGCCTAGCCTTGAGACAACAAATGAAGTGATTGAAAATCTATGCCATTGCAAACAAAGTGAAAAGACATATTGTAGTTTTACATCCTGACAACATTTTCACTATTCTCCTATAAATAGGTACCAATGTTACTGCACTGCAGCACAGATTCATCTCCCTTTCTCTCTCCCTTGCAGTTCTAGGATGGAGTATACCTCTGTAATAATTGTACTTAGTGTCATGGAGGTACATTTCAGAGGATATGAAGTGAAACCTATGAACAGATAATCTGCTGGCAGCTATAAAATGGAATGACTCAGAGCTCCATGCATGCTGAATTTAAACCATTATAAAGCAGCCAGAGCATGTCAGCCATTCATATTGCTGAACTGACTGACACACCCCCATCCTCGCAGCATTCTCTTGCCTGCGACATTCAGATGCTACCATTGGTGGTAGGCAAAAAGGGAGATTAACTGTTTACCAGCTCAGCTCATGTTTATACACTGACTTGGTATAAATTGTCATGTTAAATGTTCCTGTTTTTTTAAACAAGGTGTAAGATATATTTTATTATATATCTGGCACCGTTTCGAAACGAGTTCCCTTTGTGCTTTTATGATAATGATATATGATAAGTTCCTTATAACTTAATCATGTTATTCAAGCCATAAAAATATGTATCTTCTCTCTACTGCAAGAACAAATCAGTGCTATTCTGACTATGCATTTATTCTGAATGGTATTATTTTCTTAATATATTTTAGGAATCCTGAAGCAGATTTATAATTATATAGGATAATATATGACAGCTGGCATGGGAAGGGATGGCTTGCTTGTGTATGTTTGATATATAGTATATTTAAAATTATAGCAGTTCTGCAGCTTCACTAAATACAGGCCATTAATCTGACATTTTTCCCTTGGAAGTAAAGAATGGCACGACAACAGCACAGAGGTTGCTGTGCCTCCATTCTGGGAGTGGGGCTGTAAGGGTTAATTCCTGCCATACAGCTAATTATTTCAGTGCAGTCCTGCTGGCCTGTGACCTACCCACTCTATTGAATTCTAGAGAACAAGCGTACACTGCTTTCACCTTGGCATCCGCTATTGTTTCCACTTCAATTTAGTCACCTTGAAAAGAGGCTTATAGAAAAAAGTGAGAGAGAAGCTGAATGATACAGTCACTGCTCTATGTTGTTACAGTTTCTGCTCTAGTAACGTTCCCAGAGCTAGTAGTGTAGGATACTAAATATCAATAAATTGCCTTACATAGGTGTAGAAAAGACCAATCTCTTTTTTTGCCATATGAAAAATATCTATTTGGACACTTATAAGCTTACGAATAGCTTGTAATGGCAACGCTAAATGCAACTACAAACCATTTTTTTTGCTTTAGGATTTAAAAGTGGTTGCAAGGGCTGAAGGTTTTTACCTTTATGCATTCTATACATGAAGGTAAAAAACCTTCAGTTCGCAGCTCCCCCCTCAGACTCCCCCCAATACTTACCCAAGCCTCATCCCATTCCATCCTCATTAGCTGGGACACAGAGAGGAACCAGGAGCACCAGTGGGGGACCCAAGAAGAGGAGGATCGGAGTTGCTTACAGAGCAGGTAAGTATGACATGTTTGTTATTTAAAAAAGATAACAAAAAAAAAACAAAAACAAAACTTTAGTATCACTTTAAAGCTGAGAAGAGTTCTAATTTCAAATGGTCATTCCTTATGTGATGGAACATATAGAACAACGGCTTTTATGGTGCAAGACATACAGTATAGCATATAGTTAATCTATAGTTGCAAAGTTAGTTTGCGAAATTACAGATGACAGGCAAAAAAAAAGAGGAATTGCGTGTATGTAGAGTATGTACAAAGTAATCTAGTTATTCCCTGAACTGAAGCAAGTTGATCCTAAATTGTTCCAAAAGTTAAATTAATTGCTGGTGTGCCTATTATAGAGAAAGTGACTGTAAAATGAGTAAAAGAAGAGTTACACAGCTGTTTGTTTTTTTATGTATTTATTTTCATTTGACTTTGTCTTTGTTATTGGACATGACCATGACCAGTTCCAATTTAGGAAAGGTCAGCATGTAATGTCAACCAGCATAGAAAAGGGACACAGTAATCTGAGCAAGCTCTTTCACATTCCACATGCCCTGTATATCATCCACATAGATACACTGGCCCTAGCCTTAGTTAGGACTATAGTTTGTGATAATTGTAGTCTTTGCATATGAAGAGCAATAATAATAGTGTAATACCTTCTGTTGAGGCTGCATGGCCAAATGGTGTTCTTCTCCATAGAAACAGCCTTACAAGGGGCAGGGGAGATTTACAGAGTGTAATGCCGTGTACACACGGGCGGACTTTTCGGCATCAAAGGTCTGACGGCCTTTTCGACGGACTTTCGACGGACTTCCGACGGACTTTCGAACAAACAAACTTGCCTACACACGATCACACCAAAGTCTGACGGATTTGTACGTGATGACGTACGACCAGACTAAAATAAGGAAGTTGATAGCCAGTAGCTGCCCTAGCGTCGGTTTTCGTCCGTCAGACTAGCATACAGACGAGCGGATTTTTCGACCGGACTCGAAAACCGGACATGTTCAAAATCTAAAGTCCATCTGATTTTCGATCGAAAAAGTCCGCTGCAGGTCCGATGAAGCCCACACACGGTCGGATTGTCTGATGGATTCGTCCCGTCGGACCAGTCCGGTCGAAAAGTCTGCCCGTGTGTACACAGCATTAGTGTATGCAGATAGAACTATAGTTTACATGTGGAAAATAAATATCAAATTAGTACATGGTTTAAAGTGAATGTGTCAGAAGACATAGTGTACATAGCTTGTGCTCAAAAACTAGACACCTCCAATTGCTAAACAGTGAAAATGTACAATCTGTTGTAGCTGTGCGCCCCTGCAGCCCCATAATTTGAAAGTATGAAAACTGTAGGTTATGCAAAAGATGGCACATAGACACAGTTCCCAATTTGTCCCACAATGCACTTAATGAACCTTAGCAACCTATTATCTCTTATACTAGGAAGTTTCCTACTGCAAGTATCCCTAAATGTGTCTAGTTTTCATGTCTAAATTACCCTTTTAGAGTTATGCTTGGTGAAAGGGTTTACATACAATTTAAGATTAACCTAAAACCATACAATTCAATGTGCTCCCTTTTGCTCTGTTAAATATGTAGTGTTTTGTTATGTTTGTCCAAAGGTTCATTAACACCTGTTGATCCTTACAGAAATCCAGTGATGTCCTGTTTTCTTTGCATTCTGCTGTGTTATCTCAAGCAGTATTATCAGCCCTGCCCAGGTTACCTGACACGCTTCCTGTCCTACGGTGACAACATTGCTGTTCTTTAGCTACAGTACACTTATGCCGCGTACACACGGTCGGGAAATGTTCGATGGGAGCTTGTTGGAAATTCCGACCGTGTGTAGGCTTCATCAGACATTTTCCGTTGGAATTTCCGACAAACAAAATTTGAGATCTGGATCTAAAATTTTCCAACAACAAAATCCGTTGTCGTAAATTCTGATCGTGTGTACACAATTCCGACGCACAAAGTTCCTCGCATGCTCGGAATCAAGCAGAAGAGTTGCACTGGCTATTGAACTTCATTCTTCTTGGCTTGTCGTACGTGTTGTACGTCACCACGTTCTTGATGTTCGGAATTTCCGACAAGATTTGTGTGATGCAAGACAAGTTTGAGCCAACATCCGTCGGAAAAAAAACATGGATTTTGTCGTCGGAATGTGCGATTGTGTGTACGCGGCATTAGGGTTGCCATCCATCTGGGATTCACCCGGACAGTCCGGTTTTGGAATCGTGTGTCCGGGTTTCGGACCTCCTGAAACCCAGACACATTATTGAGAATGGATTGCGGTTCCCCAGGTAACTGAGTACCACAAACACCAAGTACATAGGTGTGCGCACGGGCCCCACCCCTATACATGGACAGGAGAGGAGAGAGGGCTTAATTTCCTTTTGCTCCTCCTGCCTTTACCCCTCTGTCTGCCCACCCACACTCCAATCCATAGCTTTCAATGCTCGGGAAAGGGATGCATGGGCTGGAAATGTGAAGCTCAGCAGCTGGCAAATACATTGTGGATGAAAGGTGTCAATGTTTGAGCCTCCATCCTCGGGTGAGTGAGCTCACCATTCAATGTCTGAAGTCTCCCCCTTCCTCCCTCCTCTCTCCTGCCTCTGAGCAAGTGTGTGCACAAAGATAAGGGGGGCTTAGATATAAGGGGTGCCCTGTGGACTCTGATGTAGGGGGGGGCTTTGGGAACCCTGATTTAAGGTTTTCAGATATAACGGGTGCCCTGTGGACTCTGATGTAGGGGGGGCTTTGGGAACCCTGATTTAAGGGGAAATGCTGGGAACTCTAAAGTAAGTGGGAGCTTTGGTGAGCTGAAACCTCCTTACGTCAGAGTCCCCCTTTACCACAGCGTTACCCCTTAAAATAAATTCCTGTGCGCCGCTAAAGTGTTCGAATTTGGATTGAAGAAAAGGTGGCAACCCTAAGTACACTGAGTGAGCATTTTCACCTTAGGGCAGGAATAGTGTTACTAACAGGATCACCAGGTAACAAGAAAAGAAAATGAACACAGCCACTACAACTAAGGAGTGGTAAACTGCAATATATGACATTCTGTCCCTGGGTTTAGATAGACTTCAAAGCTGAATTTCAGGGAAAACTAAAATATTCCCTTGTAGAGGGACTCCCCCTGCATTGGTTCATTTATGTCTATGGCACCAGTAAAAAGGACCTCCATTTACCCAAATCTCTTCCTCTGCAGACTCCCCCACAGTACAGGACAAACCCCCACAACTTTTTTCCCCATGGTTCTCCAACAGTCGCACTCATCAAATACAAAGCAGAACCAATAGCACTGTATTATATGCAAGGATGCTAAGGGACCAGCCACAACCTAAAACGGCAGGGATTAGAGTTGAGCACCAGCTGCTTGAGGGGCAAGGGATAGAATAAGAAAAATTGTTCTTTACTGGTAATCTAGGCATTAGCGAGCATTGAACACTTGCAGTGCAACAGGAGTCCCACTTGAAGCAATTTTTTTGTTTTCCATGATGGAGAGTAAAAGTTTTTATTTTTTAGCCCTTATGCACAATGTTATTTATGAATGCCCCTTTTGTTGTGTCTTATCAGAACATAAAAAGGATGACATGGCAATTATTGCATATTTATGATATACAGTAAAACCTTGGATTGCATAATTCATTCCAGAAACATACTTAGAATCCAAAGCACTCTTATATCAAAGCAAATTTCCCCATAAGAAAGAATGGAAACTCAAATGATTCATTCCACAACCATTTATTCATAAGTCCTTCAGTTTATAGTCCATTTAAAAAGGTTATAGCAATGTGTCCAGGTTGTGTAACCATAAAATGTCCATCCACAAATGGAAGCCTCCCCAAGTCGATTAGAAGCAAAATTCAGCAGGAGCTACAGAGTATAAAAGAGAAGAGAGGCACCTCTAAGTGTAGCAATATATTTACATTTATTGAAGGTACAAGATTTAGCAACTCACATGGTTGATGATTAAAAGAGGCACATGTAAGTATACAGGCATCCGGAGTAAAGCTGTCCACATAGACCATCCTCCGCACCGCCGGCTCTCACCGCTGTCAATCTGCCATCGTGATCGTGAAGACTACCCTGCAGTAAAGCAATCTTAAAGAGTGGCTTGAAGCGCTCGTGGAGCGCAGCGTGGAAGGGATGACGTTGATGGCGATGAGGAGGGTCTATGTGGGCAGCTTTACCCCGGATGCCTGCACTTAGATGTGCCTGTTTTAATCATCAACTATGTGAGTTGCTAAATGTTGTACCTTCATTAAATGTAACTGTATTGCTACACTTAGAGGCGCCTCTCTTCTCTTTTATACTCAGTTGTGACATGACGCCACTTGTATATCAAGACATCGCTTGTATATCAAGTCAAAATGTATTTAAAAACTTAGCTTGTCTTGCAAAATGCTCTCAAACTAAGTAACTCTCAAACCAAGGTTTTACTGTACTATACAGTACATATTATATACACATTTTAAAGAGAAGATAGTAGTTCCAGTCTATAAATGCAATGCAAACAGACACAGGATTGTGGTTTACTCTTTTTGTTTTATTACAAAGAGGCAGTAAATTAAAAAGCCATGCATATTGGGTGCATTATTCCAATACTTGTAATGTACAGATTGTTCCCCCTACTCATCACATTTGGAAATTTAATTTGCTTATATTTTGCCTTTATTGGTTCCTCGCCCCCCCCCCCCCCCTATATTTTGCCTTTATTGGTTCCTACCCCCCCCCCTTTCCCTGTATCAATATGCGAATAGAGGGTGCTGCATCCAGAAAACATCACAGCACCCTGCCTCAGTACTCCTCTCGAGAGCCCTCAATCCTGATTCAAATGGGCTGTAAGCTATCTGTAAGAGGCCATCCTTCCCAATGACCACAAATAAAAGGAACATTTTTTTCAATTGACCATCACACCTACGTTTGTACTGTGTGTTGTAGCTACAGTAATTATTAGCAGGGGTTCCCTGGGTCCAGAAAGTTTTTAGAAAAATTTGCTCCATGTTAAAAAAGGTTGAGAAAGGCTGGGCTAGATGATTCTGATGATGATACATACTCCAGCTTGGAAGGCTGGGCTAGATGATTCTGATGATGAATCATACTCCAACTTGGAAGGCTGGGCTAGATGATTCTGATGATGAATCATACTCCAGCTTGGAAGACTGGGATAGATGATTCTGATGATGATACACACTCCAGCTTGGAAGGCTGGGCTAGATGATTCTGGTGATGATACATACTCCAGCTTGGAAGGCTGGGCTAGATGATTCTGGTGATGATACATACTCCAGCTTGGAAGACTGGGCTAGATGATTCTGATGATGATACATACTCCAGCTTGGAAGGCTGGGCTAGATGATTCTGATGATGAATCATACTCCAGCTTGGAAGACTGGGCTAGATGATTCTGATGATGATACATACTCCAGCTTGGAAGGCTGGGCTAGATGATTCTGATGATGAATCATACTCCAGCTTGGAAGACTGGGCTAGATGATTCTGATGATGATACATACTCCAGCTTGGAAGGCTGGGCTAGATGATTCTGGTGATGATACATACTCCAGCTTGGAAGGCTGGGCTGGATGATTCTGTTGATGATACATACTCCAGCTTGGAAGGCTGGGCTAGATGATTCTGGTGATGATACATACTCCAGCTTGGAAGACTGGGTTAGATGATTCTGGTGATGATACATACTCCAGCTTGGAAGGCTGGGCTAGATGATTCTGATGATGAATCATACTCCAGCTTGGAAGACTGGGCTAGATGATTCTGATGATGATACATACTCCAGCTTGGAAGGCTGGGCTAGATGATTCTGGTGATGATACATACTCCAGCTTGGAAGGCTGGGCTGGATGATTCTGTTGATGATACATACTCCAGCTTGGAAGGCTGGGCTAGATGATTCTGGTGATGATACATACTCCAGCTTGGAAGACTGGGCTAGATGATTCTGATGATAATACATACTCCAGCTTGGAAGGCTGGGCTAGATGATTCTGATGATGAATCATACTCCAGCTTGGAAGACTGGGCTAGATGATTCTGATGATGATACATACTCCAGCTTGGAAGGCTGGGCTAGATGATTCTGGTGATGATACATACTCCAGCTTGGAAGGCTGGGCTGGATGATTCTGTTGATGATACATACTCCAGCTTGGAAGGCTGGGCTAGATGATTCTGGTGATGATACATACTCCAGCTTGGAAGACTGGGTTAGATGATTCTGGTGATGATACATACTCCAGCTTGGAAGACTGGGCTAGATGATTCTGATGATGATACATACTCCAGCTTGGAAGGCTGGGCTAGATGATTCTGGTGATGATACATACTCCAGCTTGGAGAGCCGGGCTAGATAATTCTGGTGATGATACATACTCCAGCTTGGAAGGCTGGGCTAGATGATTCTGGTGATGATACATACTCCAGCTTGGAAGGCTGGGCTAGATGATTCTGGTGATGATACACACTCCAGCTTGGAAGACTGGGCTAGATGATTCTGATGATGATACATACTCCAGCTTGGAAGGCTGGGCTAGATGATTCTGATGATGAATCATACTCCAGCTTGGAAGACTGGGCTAGATGATTCTGATGATGATACATACTCCAGCTTGGAAGGCTGGGCTAGATGATTCTGATGATGAATCATACTCCAGCTTGGAAGACTGGGCTAGATGATTCTGATGATGATACATACTCCAGCTTGGAAGGCTGGGCTAGATGATTCTGGTGATGATACATACTCCAGCTTGGAAGGCTGGGCTGGATGATTCTGTTGATGATACATACTCCAGCTTGGAAGGCTGGGCTAGATGATTCTGGTGATGATACATACTCCAGCTTGGAAGACTGGGTTAGATGATTCTGGTGATGATACATACTCCAGCTTGGAAGACTGGGCTAGATGATTCTGATGATAATACATACTCCAGCTTGGAAGGCTGGGCTAGATGATTCTGATGATGAATCATACTCCAGCTTGGAAGACTGGGCTAGATGATTCTGATGATGATACATACTCCAGCTTGGAAGGCTGGGCTAGATGATTCTGGTGATGATACATACTCCAGCTTGGAAGGCTGGGCTGGATGATTCTGTTGATGATACATACTCCAGCTTGGAAGGCTGGGCTAGATGATTCTGGTGATGATACATACTCCAGCTTGGAAGACTGGGTTAGATGATTCTGGTGATGATACATACTCCAGCTTGGAAGACTGGGCTAGATGATTCTGATGATGATACATACTCCAGCTTGGAAGGCTGGGCTAGATGATTCTGGTGATGATACATACTCCAGCTTGGAGAGCCGGGCTAGATAATTCTGGTGATGATACATACTCCAGCTTGGAAGGCTGGGCTAGATGATTCTGATGATGAATCATACTCCAGCTTGGAAGGCTGGGCTAGATGATTATGATGATGATACATACTCCAGCTTGGAAGGCTGGGCTAGATGATTCTGATGATGAATCATACTCCAGCTTGGAAGGCTGGGCTAGATGATTATGATGATGATACATACTCCAGCTTGGAAGGCTGGGCTAGATGATTCTGATGATGAATCATACTCCGGCTTGGAAGGCTGGGCTAGATGATACTGATGATGATACATACTCCAGCTTGAATGTGATACAGGTTCTTGCTGACTTGCAGCAGCTTCTAATGCACAAATAGGTCACAGTGTGCAGTAAAATCAGATTAAGCATTTTCAGTACAGGAAAGGAGCCTGTACAACTGTGCAAGACTGAAGGTAAGGAAGGCCAAAGACAGTGTAAATTTCTTTCCTGCAGGAAAGAAATTGACACAATGCCCCCATCAACACAGACAGCGCTGACAGTGGAATCCCTCCTGCCAAGCAATTGTCTCCCCGCTGGGAGAAGACAGTGATTATTGCTAGTGGCTATAACCCGCTAGCAATAATTACAAGTAAATCCGGCAGGCTGGTGGTACCCAAGCTGATTGTTCATTTAACTTGGTATATTCAGCCTGCCCACACAAATTTGAACCATCTATGGCCAGCCTTAGGCTGGAGTGCAGCTCTATCCAGAAAATTACATTGAGACTTTTTCTGTGTGCTGCCTTCCAAGACTTTGGATCTTCAGAAATTTGTGTCTGCCACCCTCCTGGGATTTTGACTTTACTAGAAATATGAGCCTGCTGTCACAGGCAGCGTGTACTACTCCATGTTATTGCTTACTTTGCTTAAATAAAAATAATATGTTCCTGTTAACAAGCTAGGTAGAGGATTTGTTTCAGTATTCATATTCTGAAATCCGTCCCTGCTCCCTTTTTTTAGGAACAATTACCCTCACAACCCTGCGTCTGTTCGTTTCTCCAAAGCTGCCTAATCAAAATTCCCCCCGGACACAGAACAGATACATTCTTGATTTAATCTTGTTGGCACCAGGCCTCTAGGGGCTCAATCAAGCAACTATGTCATTGCTAATGTTTTCTATCTCTTCAGTAACTCCACCAATAGCCTCTGAATCTCACACCCCTAAGTGGTGTTATATTGTAAATGACTGCACGTCACAGCTCCCAGTGCACCAGCAGGAGGGGGGAAAACATACATTTTCCACAGCTTGTATATTTATCTGACTGCTTTTCCTAGCGTATTCAAACCACCAGCATTTTTATTGATTTTATTTTATGCACAACAACTGAGGAAACAGAAGAAGGAAAAGGGGAATAATTTGCAGAGATGCAAGCAATGTTATGTTTGCTGCAGCCACAAAAGCAAGCTGTAGCTGATTTTCCTGTCTTTGGTAAACTGATTTTTTGTAAACTGATTTTGGATCGATCAGTCATTTTTAAGCAGAAGGACTAGTCTGAGCTGTTGTAGTGCACTGTTTATGTTTGTATAACTTATTTTTACACCTTCCTGTGAACCATATTTATTGTCACTAACTGCTAGCTAAATGTACATACCGGTAAATTTAAATTGCAGTGCCTTTTTATGATTTTTCGCTTTTCATGCTATGGTTTCCTGATCAGCAGTATTTGCAGTTTACGATCTTCAACAATATTTTGTACCTTGTTTCCTTTAGAAGGCATATGGGAGGTACGGACAGGCAGCTATACTGAGAGCCTGCAGGAGCCTGACATTGCACCTGTGATCTACTGATCTCGGGTGCAATGCATTCCAGGCTCCTCTAGGAAAAAAAATAAATGCACATTTCTTTTATCTACAGAAATATGTGCATTTATTAATGTTTTTTCCCCAAACGGTGAATTTAGCCTTTAACCTCCCTGGCGGTATGATTTTTTTCAGATTTTTGCGTCTCAAAGCAGTACAATTATTTTGCATAGAAATTTGGCATTTTATATTGTAGGTCTGTAATTCTTAGCAATAACACACTTAAATCTGTCCACCAAGAGTCTAGTAGATATCCCGGGTATGATAAAGTTTGAAACACAATATCATAAATTATAATATAATAAATAAATATAATTAATAAAAAAAAAATATATAATGATAATTAAATAAATTTCCCCACGATTCACTATCGCTCAATTCAGCAAGTGTTCTAATTTACTATACCTTTTTTCTAGGTGGTCTAAAGCCACTTTTGATGTAAAGGGACACTTTTTGGTTGCTATGGACAATCTCAAGTTTCCAGGCAGAAAGAGCAGTATATGTAATATAAAACTGCATGTAGGGCATTGGACAAAGCTCTGGGGACAAAAGGGAAGTGAAATGATTTCCTACAGTACTGTAATCTGTAAGATTACAGTACTGTATGTGTTATGATTTTTACATTTTTAAATTTGCCGCCAGGCTCCGCCCCCATGCGTTGCGACGCTCACAGGGAATGGAGCCTGGCACAGAGAGGCTTCGGGCAGAGGACAGAGCCCACAGACAGCGCGGGGGGACATCACAGGATTCTGGGGACAAGGTAAGTAACCTGCACCAGGATCATGAGATGTAATCCTGAGTGTGGCTCGGGGTTACCGCTAATGGTGCTGAAATTTAACCCCGAGCCACACTCGGGAATACCGTCAGGGAGGTTAAGGGGTTAATTATATATAAAAAGGTAGGGTCTGGGTGAGAATATATAAAAAAGATTGTGCTTTTCAGTTTTGTTGTGAATGTGTGTAATGAATGTTGTGAGAAAAAGTAATATAGAATGAAGAGTAAAGAACTGGTGGGTGTGAAACCTATAATAATAGAGATGGGGAAAGGGTGGAGATAAGGGGAGGAGAAATGAAAGGAAAGAGAAGAAGAGAGGAAAGTAATAGGTAGGGGAGGGAGGAGGAAAGAGGGAGGGTCAAAGAGATAAAAAAGTAGGGGAAGGCCATAGATTATGCAATTTTCTTTCCTTCCACCATGGGTAGATGGAAAGAGAATAGCTCAATTCCCCCATGAACACAGTCCCTCATGCAGCGCTATTGTGTTCTATCGGCGGGGAGCATTCCCAGCTAGCAGAACAAAATGATTTTTGCTGGCAGCTATAGCCAGAGGTACTGATTTTTGGGGGAAAACCCAACAGGCTGGCTGTACACACGTTGATCAATAGGTTGACTTGTGTATAACCAGCTAGCCCATACATGGATCGAAATTTGGCTTTTCCCTGCTGAACCTGTCTAATTTTGATCTATGTATGGCCAGTTTAAGAGAGGGTCAGGGGGTACTCTCTTGGCCTCTGACTCCTCCTTGGCTGTGGAATAGGGGGGTCACCTCCCTCCTCTCTCCCTTCCCCCTTTTCTTTTCCTCTTCCTCTCCTCCCCTCTTTTTCACATCTTACTCTATTTGTTCTCTTGTTGGGTTATAAGTGCTGTTTCCTAAAATGTTAAGTTTTTCTCCACAGGCGAACTGGTCTGTGATACTTACCCCAGAGCTTCTGGCTATGACTCAATATGTACTACTTGATAAAGAATGCTGCTGTTATATTGTGACTAATTAACTTAGTTGCAACTGTGTCTCGTTGTAGCCTGGGGGGGGGGGGTTCTGCAAAATTCTATTATTACTGTTTATCATGGCATTTAACAACGAAAAAAAAAGAAAAAAAAAAGAGGGGGTTGGGTAACTGGGCTTCCCAAATGGAAACAGAGAGTAACTATGGTAGTTATAGAAAAATGCTTTTTATAGTAAAAAAGACATAGGGACAGTCCATCTAGTATTAATTTTGGTCTAAGGTGGATCAGGGTTAAGGTTTTCGAAGTCCACAGGGTCCCACATCATTATCCAATCCATTCAAGTATTCAAATATTGCATACTCTCTTTAAGATATTCTACCCATGAAAAGGGAGAAATCAGGGTTGATTACCATTGTCAAGGAATGATTTCTCTCATGGTGGCAAGTTAAAAAACGTAGGACAAATTACTTAGAGAACAAGTAAGGTACTGGTAGCATGGAGAGCAAGGCAATTCTCAGAAAGTTATGGATGGAGCCACGATTTATTGTAAATATTGAAAACGATGTCCCATAATTTAATTGATTCACGGGCCCACCACATATGTATATAGAGTCATTTAGCTTGCTGACAATGCCAAAACCTCTAAGACTGAGATGGGAATTTTAAGTATAGATTAGAGGAAATGTAGGTACCATCTACTTTATTATTTTATCATTTTTCCAGTGTGGTGCATGAGATGGACATTTTATGTGTCATTAAGTACACATTTTCCCACCTTTTGTCCTGAGATAGGGAGACACCTACTTTCTTGTTGTTGGGGAGGGTCTGTTTGGATGTAGTCTGAGAAGATATGGTAGAGCATATGAAGTTATTATATGTACGGGTAGGTAAGAAGTTATACAGAGTCCTTCAAAGGATGTGAACGGCCTATGCATGTTTGTGTGTGGATGCAGAGAGTTGTGGAAACTCTGTGGTGTAGTAGCCTATGAGATGGGCACGTAATTTCTTGCATGGATAAAAGAGGAGTTTGATGTGATATGTCACAATTTTGGCCAAACACTGTTGTTCTAACCCAGTGTACTGTGTGTGTGGGGGCTTTTTGGAAAGAGAGTTGTGAAGCAGAGGGGACAAGGGGCCATGATAAGAGAAAATGTTTTTATAGCAAATAAGGATGTAAAGGACTAGCACAGGCCAGACAGAGGATCTAAGATAAGATGAAGGAGGTAGCCACAACCCTGCCTTGGGGTGGAGTGGCAAATGCTGAAAGTGCAGGGCTAGCCACAGTTCATTGGTTACCTGGTGAAAGCGGTCTAGACACACTCAAAATAACTGCTGCTTTGTAGTATATATCCAGATCTGATAAAATGCCAATGCCTCTTTCTTCAGTTCTGCTAAGGTTGTAATGGGACAGTCTGACGTGACTGTTATACCATATGATGTTGGAGGGCAACTTTTTCTGCAGCTGAAACTTTAGGCCAAACAGAGGAATTTTTATTACCAGCTTCTTAAAGGGGGACTAACCCAATTTCCTCCTTGAGCTTCCCTGGAACCCACGACCACCCCAATTTTATTCTGAATGACAAATATCTCCCATTCACTACAGTATCTGCCACCTTAGCCCCTTGTCTTTTGCAATGGCTTTAAAGGGACAAGGCCATGAGAGATTCATGGAGGCTGTGCCATGAATAAACTCTGCTTTGCGAATTCTAGTTCCCTGGATGTCATTCTGATGCTTTGACTTCAGTGCTGTGATCTGGAACAATTATAGAGAACAAGAAGTTCTGATACTTTTCGGAGACTCTTTTACAGCAAGATTGTTTTCTGGGGCTGTGAATGAAACACACTGAAGTCAGACAATGTCAGACGCCTAGCAGTGTTAGAGGAAAGCCTACACTGGCAGCCTCCATAATTATCTCATATTAAAGGGGTTGTATGGGTTCGTTTTTGTTTTGTTTTTTTAAATAACAAATATGTTATACTTACCTCCACTGTGCAGTTCGTTTTGCACAGAGTGGCCCCGATCCTCATGTCCTGGGGTCCCTCGGCAGCTGTCTCGGCTCCTCCCCGCAATAGCTAACCTCCCTCTGGGAAGCTCTATCCCGAGGGGGTTAGCTTGCAGGCGCGCTCCCTGTCATACACACTGCATCCATAGACACAGCGTGTATGACTCGCCCCCCCCCGGCGGCCCGCGTCATTGGATGTGATTAACAGCAACGCGAGCCAATGGCTGCGCTGCTATCAATCTCCCCTATCTGTCCAATAAACGGCCAGCCTCCGTGGAGAAGAGGACACCAGGGGACGCGCACAGCAAGTGAACGGGCTCAGGTAAGTAAACGGGGGGGCTGGGGGGGCCAACATTGTCAGGTGTTTTTTCACCTTAATGCATAGGATGCATTAAGGTGAAAAAACACAAACCTTTACAACCCCTTTAATGTCACTTTACAGTAAACATGTATGCATGTATGTATGTATATATACAAGGCGACCATATCCCCCTTTTCTTAAAGGAGAATAAATTAAGTTCAGATAATAATTTCTGATATACGAGGTCCGACATGCCTCTTATTACTTTAGTTGCTATTCCCTGCACTCCATGCAGTTCTGTGATTTTTTTATTTTGTGAACTGGTGCCCAAACCTAAAGTTCATATTCCAAAGTATTCATGCTTTATATAGGGAAAGATACTGTCTATTGAATCTATACCTTGTTTATGTAGCCCTTTAGTCCTGGTATGTATAGATAAAAGATAATCTCATTAAGCCAGGATGTATGGAATGTTTCTGACCTCATGATTACAGAGTTGGAATGTCCTCTGCAGACACCAGACGAAAGAAGATTTGGGGAGGATGTGCTCTGCCTATTTAGAAAGGTGTATAATGTAACTGAGGGCTGAGATGAGTCCCTTTAAACTCTCTATATATACTATTTAGATATACTATTTTCTTGAGTTGTTCAGCTAGCAGTGCATACATAAGTAATCAAAGTGGGACTGTTGCAGTTATACAACGTGTAAACCAGATGTAAAAGGCATAATTGTATTTAGTAAATATACTTATGCCTTTTTAGTATAGTGTACACTGTTTAAATGCAGCAGTCTCACTTTGATCACTTAGGTTCACACCGTTGTGCTGCACTTTTGGTGCAGCGCAATTGTATCCGAGTTTTACATGCGGTTATAGGTGCACTCCCATTGACTTCAATTAGACCACGTGTCTTCTGAAAGCCCATTAAAAACGCAGCATGCATTCTCATGAAAACACACGATCTAATAAAATTCAATGGAAGCGCATATAAAACCGCGTGTAAAGCGCACATTAATTTTCGGTTGCACCCGAACTGCAGTGTACCAATGTGAACAAAGCTTTAGAAATGGTCCTCACAGAAAGATGGGTTTGCCATTCAAAACAATGAGATGTATTTATACAAGCTTTAAAAGAGGAACGCATTGCTCATAGCAATCAAATTATAATCTATAATTTTCTTACTGCCAGTGTTTTGATTGATTGCCATTGTAACAACATTCTCCATCATTGTGAAGTGTAGTGTTTTGTGGATGGTAGAAAAGTGTGAACTTAATATATATTTGAGGTACTAACACTATGCAGAACCATTATTCTCAACTGCAAATAAAATATGACATTAATAGGAACATATTTATAACATTATATTTTCCTTTCACTTTTATTAAAGCTTAGAAGGTCACTCCAATTGTATTTTCACTATATTAAACTGTGTGAAAAATTTTAATACATTGCGATTCCCTTGTTTTTGTCTTTTATTCATAATTTACTAAACACTGTTTGCCATTGGCCCTTGCAAACTAAGACAACTTTATTTTCCATAAAATCACTTAGCTGTTTGATATAAAAGTACATATGCAGAATAACAATAACCCAGGAACGTGACAAATATTCATATCACGGCTCCCCATTCACATTCAGTGCTCCATCTGTGCCCTTGGCTCAAATAATTATGCAGATTAATAGTTGGTTGCAAAAGAGATGCATTTGCTTCTACTCTTTTTATGTGTTTATATTTATATATTTATTTATTTTTTCACCCAGCAGAGTACATAACAATTGATGACTGTTAAAGCTTTTATTGGACTGCTGCAAAATTATGCAAACAGCTTTATTGTTCACAAGCTATAAAACCACACAGGTTCCTTTTTCTAAACAGAGACAAAATGGATCAACACATATAAATTAATAACTATTACATTATATTTGCATCCTTTTTAAAGCACATTTAGTTTAATGAACTTACTACCTAAAGTGGATGTAAACCCAATGTCATCCTTTCTAAACTACTGCCATAGGGGTTATCTATAGGGATATACATGCCTCCTGCATGTATCTTCACCTGTCAAATGTCTCCCCTCTGTCTGTTAGGAGACCCAAAAAACTGCAGATTCTGTGGGCGGGTCTGTTGTCTGGAGCTCGGTGGGTGGAGTCGTGATGTCAGTAGACTCCCCGCCCACCTCTACACTCCTTGTCAATATGCATTTTCTCCTGTGTATTTCTAACACTGAACTTCTGCTATGATCTCTAACATCCAGTGAAAAGACAGGAAAGTAACCACATGACTTCAGCATGCCAAATCATGCTGAGGTGTGGAACAGCCAATCCTTGCAGAGCTGCTGAAGAAAGGAGTGGGGGTGGGAATTAAAAAATAATGCATGTCTTAGGCTAGTGCACGAGATATGTACATCACCTGTCACTCACAGCAAGGGGGAGGATTTGACAAAGTTTTTCTCTGTTTGTCAAGATTTATCTCACTGAACAATAAAAGAGGATTGCTCAGAGCTGAATTAACTCTTTGTGGCAAGACTGGGCTCAAATGATAGGAAATCTTATACTCTACATTATGACATCATTAAAAAAAATTGGTTTTAGATCCACTTTAAGACAAGCAAGGTTAATATGTGGGCTGCCATTACTTATTTCGTTTTCTAAAAATGCTACTTGCCTGGGTGACATGCTTTTGTCTGGTTCACCTACTTTCTGGTTCACTGACTCAAAACAAGTGTAGTGATAAAGAATTTTGGGGGTTTATTTACTAAAGGAATAGATGCTATTCACTTAGTAAAGTGAAAGTTCCCTTGGCTCTAGGGTTGTCCCGATACCGATACTAGTATCGGTATCGGCACCGATACCGAGCATTTGCCCAAGTACTTGTACTCGGGTAAATGCTCCCGATGCCTCCCCCGATACCTATAAGACAGCTGTGATCGGCGCGTGGGGGAGTTACAAGATTCTCCCCCAGCGGCTTTCACCAGCTTTAGTGACAGACAGCGGTGATCACTCACAGCTGACTGTCACTGCATCCTCCTCCGTGCCCCCTCCTTTCCTCTGTCCCTCTCAGCTGTCCCCTCCGTTCCTCTCTCCTTATCTGTCCCCTGCATTCCTCTATCCTTATCTGTCCCCTCCATTCTCCCCCTCCGTTCCTCCGTCCCCCTCCTCCTTCCTTTGTGTATGGAGAGAGTCAGCTGACTCTGTCCATTCACATAACTGAAACATTGTAATCTCTTGTGATTACGATGTGTCAGTTTATGAATGGAGAGAAGCCGCTGTCTTCTCTCCATTGATTCTCAGTGCAGCTGACGCTGCAGAGAAAGGGACTGGGGAATCTCTATCCTCTGTCTCTTTCTCTGTCTCAAGGGGGAGATATCAGAGGTCTGTTAAGACCCCTGATATCTCACCAAAGCCCCCCAAAAGGGCTGATTAAAAAAAAAAAACAAAGAATAAAAAAATATTATTGGAAAAAATACAAATTGTAAAAAAAAAACAAACAAAAAAAAAACACACACACATACAACGTTCACCCCCCCCCCCCCCAAAAAATAGCAAAAAAAAAACACTGTCACGTGACATTAAAAAAAAGTATCGGTAATCGGTATCGGCGAGTACTTGAAAAAAAGTATCGGTACTTGTACTCGGTCCTAAAAAAGTGGTATCGGGACAACCCTACTTGGCTCAGTAAATAAGGTGAAGCTGTGTTCACTCATTATCTAATTTTCCACATGCAAGCAAAAATCTTGTTGTTTTTTTAAGTACCTCACACAAGATTATTTAAAATGAACATTGAAAATTTTTTTCCCCTGCTGTAGCAAATTGGATCATGCTTTGCTGGGTTTTTTTCCTTCCTCTGGATCAACTGTGGATGAAGGAATGTGTATATGGAATTGCATTACAGTATTATTATTATTATTTTTTTTTTTTTAGTTGAACTAGATGGACTTGTGTCTTTTTTCAACCTGACTAACTATGTAACATTGGTTCATTTTATTTACTAAGCGAAGTGAAATGTTTAACTTGTAAATGAACAGTCTCCATTCCTTAAATAAAATAACCCTTAAAAGTCTCTAACCTGCATTTGCTGCATATTTGTTTTTGGATAGTGGGCATCAGGGGTGCAATGCTCTTCATGGTCTCATGAAAATAAATAAATAAATAATTTCATAAATGAAAAAAAAAATTCCCTGCAAAAATATGTGCATTAATTTTTTCTTTCATAAAGGTTTTGAACGTATACTTTAACTAGTTGTGGGACACTAGGACACTAGATGTCCAATCACACCGGTCACATGTAAACACAGAGATTCCAGTAATTGGCGCTCACAGAGTGTGAGTGTGACAGAGTGTGATCAGCGGCATCTCCATGCAGGGGGACATCTACACATGTAATCAGGGCTGATTACAATATAGTGCCAACAGTGTCACCAAAAAGTGCCACCCATTGCCCACCAGTGGCAGCAATCAGTGCCCACCACTGCCCACAAGTGCCACCAATCAGTGCCCATTAGCGATGCCAGTCAGTGCTGGCTATCAGTGCCGCCTATCAGTGCTGCCCATCAATGCCCATCACTGCTGTCGATCAAAGCCCATCGGTGTTGCCCATCAGTGCCACCTATCAGTGCCCATCAGTACCGCCTATCCGTGCCACCTATCAGTGCCCACCAGTGCCGCCTATTAGTGCCCATCAGTGCCACCTAACAGTGCCCATCAGTGCCACATATCAGTGCCCATAAGTGCGGCATATTAGTGCCTCCTCATCAGTGCCACCTAATCAGTGCCCATAAGTGCCGCCTCATCAGTGCCCATAAGTGTCACCTCATCAATGCCCACCAGTTCAGCTTATCAGTGCCGCCTTATCAGCACGCATCAGTGAAGGAGAAAAATTACTTAGTTACAAAATTTACTGACAGAAACTAAGTGAAAAAAAAAATTTTCCCAAATTTTTGGTCTTTTTTTTAATTTTTTTTTTAGTAAAAAATAAAAAACCCAACAGTGATTAAATACCGCCAAAATAAATCTATTTGTGTTTAGAAAATGATAAAACATTTGTTTGGGTACAGTGTAGCATGACCGCGCAATTGTCATTCAAAGTGCGACAGTGCTGAAAGCTGAAAAATGGCCCGGCAGCAAGGGAGTGTAAGTGCCTCGTAGGTAAGTGGTTAAAGTGATTCTTAAAGCAGACCTTCAGTCATTTTTTCAACTTTCCATTTATTAAATCTTCTGCCCTTGTTGTTTTAACGTTTAGATAGTAAAACATTTTTTTTTCTGCCAGTAAATACCTTCTACAGCCCACTTCCTGTTTTTTGTCTGGTAAAAATCCTAGGCTTATGACATCATGCACAGCTCTCTCTCTCTCTCTCTCTCTCTCTCTCTCTCTCTCTCTCTCACTCTTGTGAGAGTTTGCCAGGAAAGGAGGGGAGATGAGTCATACGAGGGCCAATGAGAGCTGCATGGCTGGAGGTGTGACTCTGTGTAATCCAGGAAGTGAACAGGCAGCAGCTTCAGCTGCCCACAGTTAAAATGGTTGCAGCCAGACTCAGTGGAGGGAGATTTCTGCAGCATATTTGGCAAGTACAGAATCACAGTATATATAAAATAATATGCAAAGTGGTGGGAGGGAAGCTTCAGAATGGCAAAGATGTTTTTATTACAAATTATGTGAGCAGACTGCAGTTCCTCTTTAACACACACTGTTTAATTTACATTATCCCTTCTCTTTCTGTATGTGGATGATGGCACTGTAATTATTTTAACTGCTTGCCGACCAGCCGCTGTCATTGTACTGCGGCAAGGTAGCACGATCGCGCAAATCGCTGTAGGTGTGCGTCGGCTCAGGAGCTCGCTTTTGTGGGCACTCGCGCGCTCCCATTGGCCAGCGGGGGAGCCAATCAGCGGGTCCGGTGGACTCAATGTCCGCCGGCCACCTGTGATCGTCCTCCGCAGTGACAGAACAGGGATCTGCCTGTGTAAACAAGGCAGATCTCAGTTCTGACAGGGGAGATCACACAGATCCTGTCTTTCTGCTAAGCAGGAAGATGAATCTGTGTGTTTCCCCAGTCACACAGTCCCCCATACAGTTAGAAAACACCTGCAGGGAACACATTTAACCCCTTGATCGTGTCATTAGTACAATTACAGTGCATATTTTTAGCACTGATTACTGTAATAATGTCACTGGTTCCCAAAAAAGTGTCAAAAATGTCAGTTAGGTGTCCGATCTGTCCGCCGCAATGTCGCAGACTCGCTAAAAATCACTGATCGCCGCCATTACTAGTAAAAATAAAAATAATAAAAAGGCCATAAATCTATCCCCTATTTTGTAGACGCGATAACTTTTGCGCAAGCCAATCTATATACGCTTGATGGGATATTTTTACCAAAAATATGTAGCAGAATACATATCGACCTAAACTGATGAATACATTTGTTTTTTTTATTTTGTTTATTTGGAAATGTTTTATAGCAGAAAGTAAAATTTTTTTTTTCAAAATTGTCGCTTTTTTTTTGTTTATAGCGCAAAAAATAAAAACAGTAGAGGTGATCAAATTCAACCAAAAGAAAGCTCTATTTGTGGGTGAAAAAGGACATCGATTTTGTTTGGATACAGCGTCGCATGACCGGGCAATTGTCAGTTAAAGCGACGCAGTGCCATATCGTGAAAAATGGCCTGGTCAGGAAGGGGGTAAATCCTTCCAGGGCTGAAGTGGTTAAAAAAAAAAAACACTTCCAAGTACCCTTTTTCCTGATTGATATACAGCTATTACATGGCCCAGATCTTTCCCAGCCTGTCTGCAGAGAAAAATAAGCAGGAGGAATTTCTAGTCCTCCGTTTTAAATTGTCATACAAATATACACTTTATTTCAAATCAAATCTTTAATATTTTTTGGCATTCACATGGGGTGGGCAGATTTTTGCAAGTCACCGGCTGTGTATAACAGGGAGGTGAAGCCACCATCAATCAAAATCTAATATGCTACCCCCATTGTGTTTAGCTAGTTAGTGGGCATGGAAGAGGAGGGAGGGGGAGTGGGCTGTCATTTACAACGTTGTATACTTGGGCTGCTCATATGTGATAGGGAGGAAATGCTCAGGATAGAAAATACAAGAAATATGAGAGCTGAGCATGTGCACTAGCTGCCAGCACTGCTCTGCAACATCCCCAACTGCAGTGGGGACATGAACAGAAGGGGGAGCTAGAGAACAGCAGGATCAACAAAGTTTTGTTGCAGAATACAGAAAATGAATCCCATAGTGACTGAGTGACTATGAACAGCATGTAATATATCAGTTATTTATATTTTTTAATGATGTGGGTTTAATGACACTTTAAGCAAGAGGCCAGTAAAGCATCCCACATATTTCTCTCATGACAGAGGTACTTTAAATATGTATATAGTACCTGTGAACAAGTGTGGTTTTGATTATTTGTCCTTTATTTTTGACTTGTTCAAGGTTTCTTTTTTTTATAGGTTGCACTACATCTTCTAAATATTTTAAAATCCTATTCTTTCAAATGTAACCCGGCCATCTTCTGCAATTTTACAAACTCTAGTGAATGCTATAAAAGGCACCAGAATATTACTACTAACCCAAAAGTATTGTACCAGAATGTTCCAGCGTGTTTCATAAAACAAACATTACTGTGGAAAAACATTACTTATTGTTTACGGTGTCCTTAAAGTAGAGATCCACCCAAAAGGGGAAGCTCCGCTTGTTGGCTTCCTCCCTGTAAAAAACAGGTACCGGCTCCTACTTCCGTGTAAGATCGCTGCATTGTGCAGCGATCTACGAAAACTTCTGGCCCTCCTCCTCCTTCCCCCCTGCTGCCTTCTGGGAGATACACAGGTCCCAGAAGACAGTGGGATCATTCAGAAAGTGCAGTGCAAATTAGACATGTGCAGTAGGAAACAGACTGTACTTCCTGTTCCCCTTAGTGAAGATGCCAGCGCCTGCACCCGGAGCTGATGGACAGATCGGCTTATGGTCCTGACATTGTGGACTCCCTGGACAGGTGAGTGTCCTTATATTAAAAGTCAGCCTCTACAGTATTTGTAGCAGCTGAATTTTAATTCTTTCCCCCCAGGCTGGAATGCCTCTTTAAATCCACAATGAAGAATATATGGGAACATTTTAAAAAACTAGCAATTTTTTTTTAAAGCTGAGAAGGTCACTCCAATTCTAAGGCTTTAGCACTGTCACTGGGAGATGGATAGGGGGACAAAAAAGTCCTTGGGTTTCTTGGGGGTTACCCTGGCAATCTTTGCCACACTATCCAAAAAAAAAATAATTATAATAATAAAAAGTATATATACTGTGTATATATATATATATATATATATATATATATATACTCGAGTATAAGTCGTTCCGAGTATAAGTCGAGGCCCTAATTTACCACAAAAAAATCGGAAAAACTTATTGACTCGAGTATAAGACGAGGGTGAGAAATGCACAGCTACTGTAAGTGGAAAAGAGGGTCAACAATGCCAATTTGCAGCCTCACCGTGCTCATTTGCATGCCTCCCTGTGCCCATTTGCAGCCATAGGTCCCCCGAACTTCAAACTTGGTAGTTAAGGGTTCCTAGATGCCCCCTAGCTGCAGCCAAAATTTGGGGTCTCTGAACCCAAAGGGTCCCGAAATGACATTGCTGCAGATGGACACAGTTAACCGACTTTGGGGCCCCGTATCTCGGGGCCACTTAATGCTAAGAACTCCAAATTTGGTGTGCAAACCCAGTGGAACTAGCACCATAAAATATGGTTTCTAGCACCAAGTGGCCCCGAGATACAGGGCCCCAAAAATCGGTTCAGAAAATGTCAAGCACTTTTCTGCAACAGAGAATGACATTTTCCGAACCTACTTTGGGGCACCGTATCTCGGGGCCACTTGGTGCTAGAAACTCCAGCTTTGGATATGTTGTGGTACCAAATTTGGGGTTCCTAGCACCAAGTGGCCCTGAGATACGGGGCCCCAAAGTTGGTTCAGAAAATCTAAAGTACTTTTCTGCAGCAGAGAATGACATTTTCCGAACCGATTTTGGGGCCCCGTATCTCGGGGCCATTTGGTGCTAGGAACTCCAGCTTTGGATATGTTGTGCTACCAGTTCTACTGGGTTTCTAGCACCAAGTGGCCCTGAGATACGGGGCCCCAAAGTCGGTTCGGAAAATGAAATTTTTTGCTGCAGAAAAGTGCTTGACTCGAGTATAAGTCGAGGGGGGCACTTTCAGCACAAAAAAATGTGCTGAAAAACTCGACTTATACTCGAGTATATACGGTATATATATATATATATATATATATATATATATATATATATATATATATATATAGTGGATAGATCACTTTCTTCCACTTGCTTTTAACAGCAACACTAAGAGCCCACTTCAAGCATGTGCTCCCTAAGTATGCTGTTCTTTGTCTACCCTTTATCATGCATTCCTAGTTAGAAGTCTAGTTACCCTACCATATGTGTCATCTCTAAGCCTCCCTACCTAGGCTCAATACCCTTTCTCAGTTTCCACTTGTACCTCCCTCCCCTCCTTGTATCCCTTCCTGCCTCCTCTAGCTTTTTCCTTCTCCCCATCTCATTTTTTCTTTTTAATACGTTTTGTTTTGTTGTAAAACGAGGTACAAATACAATGTACAGGCAGATGCCCAAAAGCTGAGTAACCAACGTATCATCAACAATCATTGCTCCACACACCTTGAATGTATAATTAGATCTTGTGATTCTTTCAATACATGAAAGGTGGCCAATCTGGACCTATACTGCTTCACAGAACACTCCTTGTGCTTTTTGCACTATTGAATAGAATTTGACCATGTGCCATGTATTGGGTTGTAATGGTGCTTTCAGATGGTAATGTTTATTCAATTTTTCTACCTATCAATATAGAATCTATTGAACAATAAATATAACTAAAAAAAAATCATTTATATTAGGAATACATAGTGAAGTAGTGGACGTAGGTACTTTTACACTGTGGGTAAAAAAGATTGATATATTATTGGTTGTATTTAATGTTTTCAACAAATGTGTGGTAAATTCAGATTTTCTTCCATTAAACCAATTTATTTAGTTTGTCTTAAATTTTTCCAAACAGTGGCTTAGTGAAAAAGTGCTTGTAGAGTTGTGCTTTACCATGTGGATAGTGCAACCATCTTGAGCTTCCTGATCTCAGAATTACTTCACCTCGTGCTGCATGACATAGAGTAGGTTACAAGAAAGGGAAATTCCACTTCATCGTTCATGAATTTTCTTTGTCTTTAATTGTGAATAACACTTTTGGAAAGGTTTTTTGCACAATGGGTACATTTTTTTATATTTTTTACATTTTTTTTATCTATACCACATCACTCTTTCATAAACACACAGTGACTTTTCAACTGTACTGGCCCTTATTTAAAGTGTTATTAAGGCAATTTTTTTAAGTTAAATTAAAAAAAAACATGCTATACTCACCTGCTTTGTGCAATGGCCCCAAACCTCCTCTTCTGGGGTCCCCTGCCAGCATTCTTGGTTTCTCCTTACTGTGTTTGCCTTCATACGATGGGGGCAGACATGTGGGCTTGTTCCCGAGCTGGTATGTCCTTAGACACACACAGAGCAGCTTGGTACCCCCCCCTTCACAGGATTTGATTGACAGCAGGAGCCAATGGCTCTCACTACTGCCTCTGAATCCTTTGAGGAGAGAGAAAGACCAGCGATGCTGCACACTGCTGAATCAAAAGAGGAACCGGATAAGTATTTAGGAGGGAGGGGCTAGGGAAGGTATTGCTGGAATACGTTAATGTAAAAAAAAAAAACTATAAGCCTTTAGAAGCACTTTAACCACTTCCAGACGGCCCCACACTAATCTTTTTTTGTTTGTAGCGCAAAAAATAAAAACAGAGGTGATGAAGTACCACCAAAACAAAGCCATATTTGTGGCATTGTTTGTTGTTCAGGAGTGGCTTGACAAGAGGAATACGACATTTGAAGCCCATGTCCAGGATCCGTCTGTGTGTGGTGGCTCTTGATGCACTGACTCCAGCCTCAGTCCACTCCTTGTGAAAGTCCCTAACACATTTGAATGGCCTTTTCCTGACAATCCTCTCCAGGGTCCGGTCATCCCTGCTGCTTGCGCACCTTTTTCTTCCACACTTTTCCCTTCCAAATAACTTCCTATTAATGTGCTTTGATAGAGCACATTGGGAACATCCAACTTCTTTTGCAATTACCTTTTGAGGCTTTTCCTCCTTATGGAGGGTGTCAATGATGGTTTTCTGCACAACTGTCAGGTCAGCAGTCTTTCCCATGATTGTGATTCTTACTGAACCAGACTGAGAGACCATTTAAAGGCTCAGGAACACTTTTCAGGTGTTATGGCTTAATTAGCTGATAAGAGTGGGACACTTTGAGCCTAGAATATTGCACGTTTTCACAATATTCTAATTTTCTGAGATTGTGAATTTGGGGTTTTCATGAGCTCTAAGACATAATCATCACAATTATGACAAATCACGGCTTGAACTATCTTGCTTTGCATGTAATGAGTCTATCTCATATATTAGTTTCACCTTTTAAGTTGCATTAATGAAATAAATGAACTTTTGCACGATATTCTAATTTTTCGAGTATCACCTGTACAAGAGTCCAAGCTAATTTAATGAAAATTGATTCATAGCAGAAAAGAGCCAATGCATTTCAGGGTCCAAACACATCCCCCCTTCGTTAGGGCTTAAAAATTCTGACTGTGCTTAAATGGGCTTTACGGCATCCACTAATAATGTTGTAATTTGCCTGCCTATTTCTTTTATGAGATAGTATAGGTCCATTGGACACTGTGATATGAAAACTACAAAAATAGTTAACTTACCTTAGTGAATTGATCCTGTTGCTTGCAGAATTCAATGTACACATTAGGGAACTTTAGCAAAAAGTTAAAATATGGCTGCCATTGGATTGGAAATTGCAATCCAATGGCAGCCACAGGACATTTATTCTTTCATCTTAGCATGAATTTTAGATGGCTATGGCTACCGCATACTAAGTTTCAGATTCCCTTGTATAACAGATTCAAAGGGAGATCTTCAACCCATAGTCTAACTTTTAAACAAGATATGTTCCTAAGATTAACATTAGACAAATATCTGCCTGTTTAATTACAATCAAACAAGCACCATGCTGACAGCAGTGCATGCATGGTACTTCTCTCTTTCTTGTTCACATCTGTGTGCCAAAGGAACATGAGTGAAATTGCATGTTCATGGTGCTCAAAAAATGCATTTTTATTGTAAATGTAATGCTATTCATTCCTAATGGCACCCCACTTCGCCTTGCTAATGCATGTGTGTTTTAGTGCACTACACAACACACTAACTTATTACCAGGCTTTTTGGTGCAATGATTTTTAAAAGAAAAGGTACATGCACTTCGTAAGTGGGATTTCTGTGCATTGGGCAGCCCCTTTCAAATGAATGAGATACCCCATGCAATACAGGTAAAGTGTGCATAAATCACATATACATGCAGATGCGTTGCTGCACTGAATTGATATAAACCTAGAATAAATGAGAGGGGTCTGCTCTGACTGTCCTAATGCGGGTGTAAAGCTTCATTTTTTTCTTAAAGTGATAAATATGTTATACTGACCTTCTCTGTGCAATGGTTTTGCACAGAAGGGCCCTGAACTTCCTCTTTTGGGGTTCCCCTCCGGGGCTTTCCGCTCTTCCTCCTCTCTGAGTGCCCCCATAGCAAGCTGGCTGCTATGGGGACAATCACGTGGGCACACTCCAGACCCGGGCTATGTGAATCTATAGACACACAGAGCGCAGCTCAGCCCTGCCCCCCGCTCCCTCCTGACAGCATTTGACTGACAGCAGCAGGAGCCAATGAGCCCTGCTGATGCTGAGTCTCCTGTAAGAAGAGGGAGAGAATAACTGCTGCAGATGGGCACAGCACTTAAATTGGTTGTAAACCACTGGACATTTTTAAATTTTTTTCTTCTTACTCTGCAAGGTAATGTCATAATGTGCTAGTATGCATCGCATACTAGCACATTATGTTAAACTTACCTTAAAACAAACCTCTTCCAGCGCCAAGATGTCAGAGCTGCGGGCGCTCTTATCTTCACCTGTCTTGCTTCCGGGTTTACGAACTGCGGCTTTATGACTGGCCAGAGCTGTGATGACATCACAGGTGACTGTTCTTTCAGAACGCATGTGCCAGTGATGTCACTGGTTGCATGTACAGTAATGCCGCGTACACACGATCGCACATTCCGACAACAAAATCCATGGTTTTTTCCGACAGATGTTGGCTCAAACTTGTTTTGCGTACACACGGTCACACAAATCTTATCGGAAATTCTGAACGTCAAGAACGCGGTGACGTACAACACGTACGACGAGCCGAGAAAAATGAAGTTCAATAGCCAGTGCGGCTCTTCTGCTTGATTCCAAACATGCGTAGAATTTTGTGCTTCGGAATTGTGTACACACGATCGGAATTTCCGACAACGGATTTTGTTGTCGGAAAATTTGAGATCCAGATCTCAAATTTTGTTTGTCGGAAATTCCAATGGAGCCTACACACGGTCTGAATTTCTGACAACAAGCTCCCATTGAACATTTTGCATCGGAAAATCTTACCGTGTGTACGCGGCATAACTATCTCCTAAATGGTGTCCATTTAGGAGATATTTACACTACCTATAGGTAAGCCTTATTATAAGCTTACCTATGGGTAAAAGCTGGTGATGGAAGTTTACTTCCACTTTAATAGAGATTGGGCAAAGCTAAGTGGGGGGGCTGGGAGGGAGCAGCTATTAAAAAGTTTTTTTTACTTAATGCAGATAATGCCTTAAGGTAAAAAAACACGTAAGCACTAATTATGGTAAGAAATCTTGAGCATTGCTTTAGGTCCTGTGTGTCAACCGGCTATTTTTTGCCTCGCGCAGGTTTTGCATTTCGATACAAAGTCAATATGTATGGAAAACCTGCTTAAAGCAGGTCAGCAGGAGGTTAACTGCAGAATAAGTTCACCTGTCTATTAATTCTGACCAATCTCAGAAACATCTCAAACTGATGATATCACCACAAGCTTAAAACCCTTCCACTGAGGCCTTAAATAATTTCAAATAAACCCAAAAGACCAGCATTTACTACAGGCAGCAGTAACATGAACAGTAAGGGAAGGAGATCAGTGACATCAGCACAATCAAGGGATTTGTGAACACACTGTACCCCCACAGCCTTCCATGCCAAACATAAAAAATCTATTTAATTAGACGTCTTCTTTGTTTTTGCATTTGGGACCAGCTTCATACATGCATGTACTTTTACCTGACAGGGAATGTATTTAGAAAGCCAGAACATACATGTTTGAGTGTGTAATGTCAGTGGCAATGATGCCAGGCTATGAGCCCCATGTCTGACAGGTATGGAGAGCAGTGATGTGCTCCTGGTCCTCCTCAGGCACTAAACACTTACTGATCTTCAATGATACTTTGGTGCATGCTCCACAGCATGACATTTCAGATGTGCACCTTACAGGTTTCTTCCCAGTTGTAGTCTCAGCCTCTGAATTCTTCCACTCTTCTAATGTTGTTATTTTCTGCATGCTCTTGCTGTCTATCGGCTTGCATTATAAGGGTTAATAGCAGAATCCTCCCTGCCAACAATTTTTCTAACATGTGCAAGAAATCACAAGGGACTGACACAAGAAATATTTAGTCTTGTTCACTGTGCGGTCATCAAAAAAAAGAAAAAAAATTGAAGCTAAATCTCCGGGGGATGAGAGGCTAGATCATTATTCCAACGCACCTGGTATATTTCCACAATTCATCTTATTCCCAGAACAGCTTAACAAGGGGCGGGAAATGTTAAAACTCTGAGCGCACATATAATTAAACGAGAAATGCAGACCCGATATCACTGCTTCCGACACTGGAGCAAAGTTATTATACCAACGTGCTGTGATTATACTAGTGAGGAAAACACATCAGACCATTGTGGAGGAATATAACAGCAGCACACTTTGCACCAGCGGACGTCACAGATTAACCACTGCAGATCAGATGTTCAGAGCCAGAGATATAATAAACACATAAATACAGTATATCAGCACAAACACTTGCTTGTATATTAAAGTGTACTTGCTTTTAAAATACATTTATTACTATTGTATGTACATGCCATAGACGTGTGAGTGAATGATAATATGAATGGTAAGGAATTGAGTATAGTTGTTCTGTGATCTGTGATGTGAAATTTATTTTTATTAAGACACTTTAGCAATAATCCAAAGCCTTGTTAAAGCAGGTCTGAATTTGTAAAGTATAAGTATGTGTTAGGGCAGCCATATTTTAGTTAGTTGCAGTGCATTTTTGTGTTCCCATTAGCTCAGAGCTTTTTCTATAGTCTTTCCTGACAATTGTATTGCATTTAGAGTGGTAAACTAGAAAGGATATTGAATGCACTTTCCTAGGTACATATAGGCTCTAGTCTAGACAGACAAGCTACAAATCATATGTGATTTATGATCATACTGTAAAAATAAGGCTGTGCAGATACAGTAGGTTAAAATCACATCAAATGTATATATAAAAAAAACGCTGAGAAATCACTGTAGTTTCCATCAAACTTGCTTACAGTCCTATTCCCCATTAGGGAGATTTAATTTCTGATCATCCATGTCACCTAAAATGAAGGTGTGGATATATCTAAAATGTTGAGTTGCCATCAGAGCAGGACTAGAGGCAAATCTTTCAATGAAGACAAGTGTCCCCATGATATATAAGAGGGGATGTCCCACATATTGGAAAGATATTCTTTCACTTTCTGTTGCATCTGTAGGACAGGAAGCGAATAGAAATCTCCCTAATGAGACATGAATTTTAAAAAAACAAACAAAAACAAGCTATTTTAACCCTTCAAAATTAAATATAATTAAAGTGATACTAAAGTCTTGGGTTTTTTGTATAAAAATAACAAATGTTATACTTACCTGCACTATGCAGTGGTTTTGCACAGAGCAGCTCAGATCCTCCTCTTCTCTGGTCCCTCTTCAGCACCCCTGGCCCCTCCCTTCTAGTGAGCATCATCCCAGAAATAACAGGAAAGAAACATAAATGAAAATATGTGGGATATTGATTATGCCTACAGGAAGAACACACAAGTTAGCAAACTTCACAACAAAATATCCGATTTTATTGTTGTAAAAATAGGCATTTCCCTCATTAAAAAAGTGAAGGGAAACATTCACAATTCATTAGTTAAAAACATCAAATTAGCATGTTTGAAGCTATTACAACACAGGCATCTTAATGTGAAGTGGTCTATGCGTTTCACTGATGAGGCCACTTGATATATTATATATAGTTTTACCATTGAAAAGGTTTGCTCTATAGAGATAAAGAAAACATCACAATATGTCGTCAAATGCCCATAATATATCCCCAAAAAAATTGAAAAATTAAATTTCAAAGAGGAAAGAAAGAAAACTACCACTACACCAAATTAAACACAGTAAAACACAGCAAGATCAACCCAATCATAATCAACATAAAAGTGACCAAAAATACATAGGGGGTGCTCACCTAAAACTTTTATATCCTAGATCATGGAACGTATCATGTAACCAGGAACAAGGATAACATCCCCTATGTCCTATGTACTGTACCCAAAACCAAACACATCAGCAAACAAATATATGATATATTAAAATATGAAAACGGCCCAATCTAACTATTCACAATTTACTATCACCAACTTTTATAGAGTGCACCAAAGTGAAAACACAAGAACATAGAGGTACATAAAATCCATATTTAACTGTGTAAGAGAACCACCACCACAACATATAACCTAATAACACCAAAATAGCTAAGGGCACCCAACTTGTGAAACCCAAACAAAAAAAAACAGTATCACCAAGAATGAAAAATCACAAACCTCATGCACTGAGAAAATGCAACAATAGTACCAGTTTGAGACCCTTTATAATGGTGCCCAATGCCACTTAGGGGTGGGGGGGGGGGTCTGCTGTGAGCAAATTGGAAGCCATCCAAAACTTAAGCATCTAGAAGGGCTTCTCCCCACAAGCACAATGGATGCCAGTATTATCCAGTTGGATACGTAAGCTGGCTGGAATGCAGCCGGAAGTCATGCCAAACCAAAATTTACGTCACAACGCTGCAATAAACTTGACACATAGGGACTGATTTACTCAAACTTGAGAGTACAAAGCCACTCAGCTTCTAACTTCAGATTGTTAAATTAGGCTTTAGCAAAAAAAACCTGGAAGCTGATTGTTCTCTGTGCAGAGCTGGAGCAGATTTTACACTCTGCCAATTTTAGTAAATCAACCCCATAATGCACTCCAGACTGGAGTGCAGTAGAGACAGGGCACTAACTATTCCCACTGAACCAGTAATGGAATGCCCAAAATACCCACACCTGTCCATAAGGAGAAAAAAACAGAATGTACCCCAGGGAGATGACAGGAATGCAGTAACACGGGCTGGTGAGCACGCCTGCATTCCCAACACCTGACATGCATCAACAGAGAGACAAAAAAAAAACATTCCCTTCACATTTCTGATGATTGAAATAACTGTGTTTACCACAAATACAAAAAGATATTTTTAGTAAAGTTTAACTTGTGTCTGTATATAATTGCCCGGTAGACATAATCAAAGTCCCATGTAATTTAACCCTTCCCTACTCTAGCCAAAATTAGAAAAAAAATTTGTTTTAGCTTTACATATCTGTTAAATGATTAATAAATCTGAAGTCCATATTTGCTTAGGAGACAGTGATGGGAATATTCTTTTTTTTTTAATGAACGTTGTTTATTATTTATAGAGAATTGCATTGTTCAACCATAAAATATTTAAAAATATGGCCAATAAGCCCACAGTGTAAATGAATGCAGTGTTCTTTCCTGACATTTGTGTAGTAGTAATAGTGATTGCCTATAGCCTGCCAGTCACTTATTTATTTTATTTATTTATTATGTATTTATTTTTTGCATTCTAAGGCTGTGGGAACTGGTATTAATGCATCTAGCATTACATTACTAGAGTGACCTGGAAAGTGTATGTGTGCCGCTCAGGCTCAGTAAAGAGGGGATATGTAGACAGTACATCCGCAGCTGCTTTTAGAATGCTGACAGTCCATCCTGGCTCCTGCGAGAGTTCAAGGGAAAAAGGGGTAGCCCATCTAAGGTGTCCTAGAGCAATGGAGTGGCAACCCCAGCCTGAACTCTGACCAGGCCACACCCCCAACACGTTTCACTCCGCCCCGGTGCTTAGTCATGGGATTACGTTACTAGGGCTCTGATTCAACCGCACCAAAACAGTGTGCCTCAACAGGGTGGCATTGTCCAAACATTCACTTTACCATGGCGTGACACAATGATTGTAGAATGTGGAAGTGTTTAGCTTTGTACATTCTTTCTACTCCTGTGATTGAGGAACATTTGGTGGGAGCTGAAAACACATCAATTGACCCCTTTAAATGTCTTTGTGTCTTTGTGAATTTAGCCAAAGTTGTTCAAGGGCCCTGAAATCTGGTTGCTATGGGCAGCACAATTTAATAATAAAATAAAAACACAAAAGAACTTTGCAAGCTACCCAATATGCATGGAAGCATGGTGAAAATTGGTTAATAAATGTAGTGTATTAATAAGTAAACAAAGTTCACCAAAAATGAGTGAAAATCACAGTGCACACATTCATAGAGAGGCCCCAAACTCCATTGGGGCTGATTCATGAAAACTAGGGGAAAGGAAATTAATGCAATATTGGAGCTGTTGCATGCACTTTTCTGAACACAAAGAATTCTTCCACCCAGAATTCACATTCTTCTGTCCTACAAATATGCAAAACTATGTATAGACCCCCTATAAAGCCAATGCTTAATTTTGCAGTTGGGGAAGAAAAACACATTATAAATATCCTATATTTTATTAAGTTATGGCAATTTTTATTACTGAAACTATGTTTTTATAAAATTTTCATGTGACCCAGTATAGCAAAACAGCACCCAGCTCTCGTCTAAGGGACTTCCCCTTCAGATTTCAAAAGAGTTGTCTTAAATATTGTGGATAAGTTTGCCAGTGAAATTCTGATTAAAGTAACTAGACTCACTAAGGCATCATTAAAATGTTGTAAGCAATATCCTACCAATGTTAATGAATAGGAAGTTCTACTTCCTGGAACTTTCCCTTGGCTAAGATGATGCTTTTATATGATGAAATTAGAAGCATCTACATTACATCAATGAATGTATCACTTTTTAATGTGGAAGGCAAGGAGCTGTGAACATAATTTATATTGGTGCTGACACTCCTCCTTCAATTACAGCTTTCTAGAAGCCGTAAATTAATGAATTGTGCAGCTCCAAGGGATCCAGACAAAAAGATTAAAGAGTATTTATTTTATTGATTTATTAGACATAGGAATGAAGATAAGCAGAATATGCAAATTCTATAATTTTCATTTTCTCACCTATATTCTTTAATGCTTCAATGGGCTTGGTGCCATAGCTGGTCATTAATGTGGGCATCTTTTGGAATTAGTCTTATTATTGTTATAAACATTTGTGATGGCATTGTTTGTGTCATGACAACCACTTGCCGCCTGCTTTTTGGGAAACAGTTCTAGTTACATATACATGCCCATTAAGTTTAGCTCGCTAGATGCAGTTTTGGTCCAGAAGAAGGCAAAGCCAAATCCCAGAGCAACACAACAGGACACATTTGCAACACAGAAGGAAAAATAAACCTCCCCATATTCAAATATTACTATATTAGCCTCTAGTTATTATAACGTTTGATATTAATCAATTCAAAAAATAATCCAACCCACTTTTTAAGCTTCATTATTGATTTTTGAAATTAGTACTTCAGCCTGTAAAGTATTTTACATGTTAAATGCTTAACTTGTTAAAATACTACTTGCCTTTTGTCTGTGTATTCAATATATTCTGAGCCATTGACAAGCCATCTTAACAAGAAATCTCTAGACTTTACCTTTTTCCTGTTTTTTTTTTGCCTCAAAAATGATTAATGCTTTTGGATCAATGTGCGAACCAGACAACTAGGAGAGGTCACCAGCAGCTGTTTCCTGATTCTCTAAGTACTGGTTACATTCTTCACAACCACAAACTACTTCTTATGCCCCATACACACTATCGGACATTCCGACAACAAAATCCATGGATTTTTTCGACGGATGTTGGGTCAAACTTGTCTTGCATACACACGGTCGCACAAATCTTGTCGGAAATTCCGAACGTCAAGTACGCAGTGACGTACGACGAGCCGAGAAAAATGAAGTTCAATAGCCAGTGCGGCTCTTCTGCTTGATTCCGAGCATTCGGACAACGGATTTTGTTGTCAGAAAATTTGAGATCCAGATCTCAAATTTTGTGTGATGGAAATTCCGATGGAAAATGTGTGATGGAGCCTCTACACGGTTGGAATTTCCGACAACAAGCTCCCATCGAACATTTTCCGTCGGAAAATCCGACCGTATGTATGGGGCATTACAGTGTGGTGCCCAATACTTGACATATTTTAGCCAAATTCTTACCCAAATCCTAATGTTATCACAACCCATCTTTAGTCTATAAGGACTCTGTCTGCTTCCTAAAATGTAATTGGCCAAAAATTCGGTTTAAGGAGGGCCCGCCCTTTGTTATTGCTTATTTCTTGTAAATATTTCTTTCATTAAGCAAGCTCAGTGAAGAATAGGAACCTTTATTGTCAACTCCGCTGGTTCCTAATTTCCCAATTTTCTGATTCTTTACTGTCTGCCCTAAGCTGTGAGCCATAGCCTCCATTGCTGGTTTGTGGCTTCCTGACACTTTGGCTACATTAATTGTATACATTGTTGATAATTATTTTTTGTGGTCATGACTAACCTGTTGAGCTGCCATAATCCTGTTGGTGAAATCTGAGAACTAACCAAACATATCAAACCTGCCTTAAGGTAGCCAGTATAAGCAAAGAGTGCTGTATATCATTGTATAATTTCCCAAGTGTTTAGAGAATCAGAATGCAGTTAGCTGGAAGTGGAGCAGTCTAAGCTAAGATTCAAACCTTGCTTTATTATGGCCCTGACAGTGGAATACCTTAGAATAGCCAGATACATTGAACTGTCCAGTGATTCAGAGCGTCCAGTTTAAAAGGGAAGTACAGCCAAAGCTCCTTTGGCTGTACTTCTTCTGTGGATCACAGGAAAGCACTTCTGTTCTGCACTCCTGTGACTGGTTTTCAGCAGACAGTGGGCTAACACCTGCTGTCAGCTGGCGTCACAGAGCCGGTCCAGGCTCGGGAAAGATCACGACCATATGGTTGTGAACCACCTACATGCCACATGGACCGACACCCAGCTCAGCCTCTCAGCAAGCCACTGAGAGCCTGAGCCAACCGCTCCCACCCCCACCACGGCTGATCGCTCCAGTGAGCGTGGTGGGCAGAGCCGACAGAGGTGATTGACAACCATCAGCTCTCTGCTCTGGGAGCTCTGAGAACTGAGTGATCAACGATGTTTGATCCCTCCGTTCTCAGTCTTAGAGCCTGCAGGGGACAGATGCAGCATCGGAACGTTGCAAGGTAATAAATGTGGTGAAGTTTCACTTTGCAAAGAATACCCAATTGTGTGCAGAGAAAAGAATAAAAAAAAGCATTATTGCTTGCACATGATTGGAAGTCAGCAGAACTGCACCTCATTTACTAAGCTCTGGAAAAAATTATCTTGCAAAGTGCAACTTCATTTGCAAAGTGAAAAGTCTATTTTCCCCCCTGTGTACATCAGAGGGAGTTTTCCCAAATGACGTAATAATATACATGGCACACTACATGGCAACAGAGTGCCCTTTAGCTCATAGCCTTGAGTAAATCTGCTGCTTTTCAGATGTCTTAAGATGTTAGCGCAGTTGATCACACATATATGTCTAATGCAAAGCAACACTGCACTCAGGCTGCAGATTAGGACCTAAGGCTTCACCTCGTCTGAAGGGTTTAGGAGCAGGGAGGTCATAGCTGGCATGTTTCTTCAAATGTCAATGCATTTGCCATAACAATATTGCAGTCAAGTGCGTTGAGATATAATGTTCCCTTTATATAGACACTAAACTACTTGTTTTCATATGCTATAAGGAAAATATTCTTCTTTTTTCACTGTGGTTGTAACCACAATCAATTTATTTAAATGCTATCATGTTTCAGTACACAATAAACATAGAACCTTGTTCTATTTTCTGTTTTCAGACACATTTAATTATGCCAAGCATGTGGTCACTGTGGCTGGTTTATTGCAATTCACAGTGTGGGCAACATGAGGAAAGTACAGCTGCACATTAGCAACACATTGAAAATCATATGAACAGTCTGCAAGCGTAACAGTTTTCAATCCCCCTCAAATGTTCATTAAAATATAAATGGCAATAAGCAACTTTGCTATTGTTCTAGGCTGTGTTGAATGTAATCACCTGTTATATCTGTATCATGTCACTCTGCCAAATCTACCAGTTCCATACTCACTAGACAGCACTCTCGTGACTCTTTCTTCCCTAAGATCTACTGTTTCATGGGTAGTTGTATTTTTGTGCTGGGTCTATCATCACAGCTGGAAAGTGAATCCTCTCCCTCTCATTCCCACAAGGTACCATTACACTTGAAAGGGTCATTTTCTGAATAAAGAAATATTTCAAGAAAGCATTTCAATAGCATGAATAAAATGAACAAATCATTCCATCTCACTGAGACTCTCTGGGCTGGGATACCTGACCCACAGACTATTTCTCTGTGTGCTTCCCTGCAGAACACTTTGAATGGAGACCTGCCAGGACAATGACAGGCTCTAAATTAGATTGATTGATAGCAGTTTGGATATTTTTTGCATATTAACTTATGATCACCTGCACACTGCAATACATTATATCTATTATTTTCTTCTGCCAGGAGGCCAGAAACATATTCCAGTATATAGGATAAAAAGGGATAATCGAAGACATGTAGTTATTAAAGTATTTGATTATGTTTTCCTGTTTATGTCACAGTTTAATGCTCATAATCAGATATCCACCCACATAAAACCTTGGTTAAATTTAGCATTTTTTTGTCTTTACAGATCTATAGTCATAACTGCATGTACAGAATTTGAAGTTAAAGAGTGGATTATGGCTCAGTAGTGGCTTATTAATTAAAGAAACTCTACAGGTGAGTAAAACAGTCTATCTGTTTGTGGACCCATTTTTTGATTGTACTGTTTGCATTTGTTATTGATACTCCAAAGACATGCTGGTAGGTTAATTGGATCCTGTCTAAATTGTCCCTAGTATGTATGAATGTGAGTTAGGGACACTAGATTGTAAGCTCCTTGAGGATAGGGACTGATGTGAATGTACAATGTATATGTAAAGCGCTGCGTAAATTCACAGCGCTATATAAGTACCTGAAATAAATAAAATAAAAAATAAAAATACTCCTAAAGGAAATGTATACCAGTAGCAATAAGTAGGTTGATACTATGGACTTGCTTCTGACAGTGGCGTCGCTGTGGGGGGTGCGGACCACACCGTGGTGACACCCGCCAGAGGGGTGACACCATCAAGTAGGAAGTGTTATCTGACCATGATGGTGTAACCCCTATCCGTAATAGCACACAAATGCGCGTGCTGGCACTGACCGCATCATTTATAGGGGCTGGTTTGGGGTCATCTCCCCCTTTGAGCTCTCCTGTGGCTGGCCAGGTTTCTCCCAAATTTAGCCTGTACTCATACAGTCTCTGCTCCACTCCCCCAGCCCAGCTAGTGATGTGAGGCCCCTCCCCTGTGTTGTGTGTCGGAGAAATGCAGTGGCTGGGGGAGACTCCGGGATCATCATCTGCCAACTCCGCTATTGTAATCTGACACAGCACACCACCTTCCAGGACCTTGTCCTGACCTGTGAGGACCAATCCCCTCCCTCACCTGGTAACTACCACCCATATTACCCCAAAAGGACTGTCCGAGACTGAGAGACGGAGCATGATACCAGAATACTTATTCTGGAGTACTTAACAGATAGGACTATACTGGAGTACTTACTGATCAGTGATTAGCGCAGCCTCTACCCGGATGTGCCGAATCACGTACTAGGTATGTGATCTGGCGCAGCAGGACCACCTTGCCGCCATATATTAGGTTGTTCCCCAAGAAGTGCTCAGTCAAGCTCATATTGAGAAGCCTGAAACAGTCTACAGACATGCAGAAGTTCCAGACTAGTTGCACATTTTCATATGGCTTTATTGGGTGTGCATGAGGAAAAAGGGGGTTCACTAGTTTAGTAAAACTGTTGTCACTGTGACAGTAAGTGAGGTGAAATCAGAACCTACATAGCAGTAACCCCACTGGGGATATAATTTTTCCTACTCTATCCAAACATACATTTTAAGTCAAAGGGCAGGAGTGGCATGGCACAAGCAGGTGCTGCCTGTCCTGCTTTTCTAAGTGAGGATAATAAAATGGAAAAGCTTTCTGATGTCAGATATGATCTGTACAGTAGTTTTTTTACTTAAATAAGCAAAAAACAATTAGCCAAAGAAACATTTCCATTTGTGTAGCACCCCAGTAGGCTACTAGTGTAAATTTAGTTTTAACCAGGGAGAGAAGTTATTGTTTAGTAGTGTCTGTTCTAGGTTCTGCTTGTGCAGGTTCAGCTACTTTCCCCTGCATCCCACTGAGCTCTAGGATATAGTGGGCAAAAGAGCTTAGGCCTACATATTCATGCCTCTTCAGCCGATCCGTTGTCAGGAAATGAGTGACCAGTAGGGGGCTGTGATGAGCATAAATGGGCTGGGGCCTAGAACAGATTCCTCTTGTTCCTGGGGGAGTAAGACCCAGCCTGAGGGCGGAGGCATCTCTGGAAGATCAGCTACAACATGTAATGCCGCGTACACACGACCGGACTTTCTGTCGGAATGAACTTCGACGGAGTTCCGCTGACCTGCCTACATACGATCAAAGTTAGATCATTTAGAACGCAATGACGTACGGTGGGACTAGGAAAAGGAAGTTCAATAGCCAGTAGCCAATAGCTGCCCTTACATCGTTTTTGGTCCGTTGGAATAGCATACAGACGAGCATTTTTCCCGATAGGAACTGATTCCGTCGGAAAGATTTGAAACATGTTCTATTTCTAGGTCCATCAAAATTTTCGAAAGATAAAGTCCGATGAAGCCCACACACGATCGGAATGTCCGATGGAATGATTCCATAGACCTTTTCTGCCGGAAAGTCTGGTCATGTGTACGCGGCATAAGAATCCTTTTTGGGGGTCCTCTTGCCTAGCCTCCTGAACATTTGCAGAAAGCTCATCTGAGGGTCCCGGACACACCCAATGAAGGACAGAAGCTAACTGATACTTCAATAGCAACATTGTATTCAGGGCATAGTGAGTACCAGCTTGGTAGAGCTTTTCACAGTACATCTAGGACTTTACCCGTGCTGAGGAGTCCCTGTTTGGAAACATTTTATTCTTCATTTTTAAAGAGGGTGGTTTTCACCCCGAAGGAGCAGATCAGCTTTGAAGTCCTCAACTACAAATTGTTAGGTTTTCTTGGAGTATTTCAAGGCTCATCATCAAGTTACTGTGAACTACTGTATGCCTGACTGTTGTGTGCAGAGGCGTAACTAGAACCTTCAGTTCCCTGCTGCAAGAAACCATGAAGGGCCCCCCTGACCCCTCCATCCATCAGAGCCCTGGACTTCCATGGACATCCATGGATGTCCTCCCAGAACCCTGCCTCCCACGTACTGCTTGGGGCATGCATCCAGCATGATCTGTGACACAGCTGTTCACAGATCACAGTAAAGAGCCAACCACAGCGCCCCTTTACCATGTGATCAGCTGATTACATGTAAACAGACTTGCCGGTTATCAGCAGTCCTTTCTTCCCATGCTGTGTATGTGTGAGGAAAGGAAAGCGGTTAACCAGCAAGACTATTAGTACATTGTTTACACTGGTAATCAGGGCTCTGATCATCAGTGTCCTGATTTAATGCAGCCCTATCAGTGCTGCCTATCAGTGCTGATCAGTGCCACCTATCAGTGCTGCCTTTCAGTGCTCATCAGTGCCACCTATCAGTGCTCATCAATGTCACCTATCAGTGCCCATCAGTGCTGCCTATCAGTACCCATCAATGCTGTCTATCAGTGGCCATAGGTGCTGCCTATCAGTGCCACCTATCAGTGCCCACCAATGCTGCCCATCAGTGCCACATATCAGTGCTCATCAATTCCCCCTATCAGTGCCCATCATTACCACTTATCCATGCTCATCCATGCTACCTATCAGTGCCATATATCAGTGCTCATCAATGCCCCTTATCAGTGCTCATCAGTGCCACCTATCACTGCTCATCAATGCGCCTACCAGTGCCGCCTATCAGTGCCCATCGGTGCTGCCTATTAGTGCCACTTATCAGTGCCCATCAATGCTGCCTATCTATGTCCATCAGTTCTGCATATCAGTGCCACTTATCAGTACTCATCAATGCCACCTGTCAGTGCCCATCAGTGCTGCCTATCAGTGCCCATCAATGCCTCCTATCGGTACTGACTATCAGTGCTCATCAATGCCGCCCATCAGTGCCCATCAGAGCTGCCTACCAGTGCTCATCAGTGCTGCCTATCAGTGCCCATCAGTGCTTCTTATCACTGCTCATCAATGCCATCTATTAGTGCTCATCAGCAGGACTCTGAGCTGAGAGTGTCTCTCATACAACTCATAGCCTGCACTGAGGATGCTAGAGGAGAGAGCTGCCGCTCTGCTCCTTCTCCTCCTATGTGTGTGTGCCGCGGGAACTGTGAAGCAAAACAGTTCCTGCAGTACACACACAGGAGGGGAAGCTGGATAGGAGGGGTGACGGAGCGGTAACATATAGAGGAATTGATCCCCTCCTCCTGGAGACGCTGAATGCCTGCCAGAGGCAAAGGAGAGGCGGGCATTCAGCCACTGCAGGAGGAGGGGATCGGTTCCGCTATATGCCGCCTACTTCTTTAACCACTTGCAAACCGCATTATGTATATATACGTTGCAGTTTGCAAGTGGCTTACCGGGATTATGGCTGAGGATATCAGCCTTAACCCCAGTACCATTTTTGCACCTGGGGGCTGGCTTTCTCATGAAAGCATTCTGAGCAGCTCATGAGCTACTGGAATGCTTTCCAAAGTGGCGAGAGGGGACTCCCCCCTCCAGACGCTTGCCGGTTACCATTTCCGCCGGTTCCCTGAGTGAAGGTGCGGCTGGCTGCTACCATAGGCAAATAAAGAGTAGATACCCTTTGACCAACTCTATGGCCTTGGAGGACTGGAGCGACATCAGGTAAAGGTAAATAAGAGATCTGGGTTCTTTTTGACCCCAGGTCTCTCCATAAGGAGGACCTGTCACCCTTATTTATATTAGAAGGGATTATTACACTCCTTGTAATAGGAATAAAAGTGATCAAGAAAAAGAAAAAAGAAAGCACCCCCTATCCCTCTATGCTCGCTCGCAGAAGCGAACGCATACGTAAATCGCACGTGCATATGTAAACTGTGTTCGCGCCACAAATGTGAGGTGTAGAGCAAGAGCAATAATTCTAGTGCTATACCTCCTCTGTAACTCTAAACAGGTAATCTGTAAAGGCGTTTATAGCATCACCTATGGAGATTTTTAAGTACCGTAGTTTGTCGCCATTCCACAAGCTTGCGCAATTTTTTATTTATTTTTTTAATTCTGTTTATTAGTTTTGCAAAGAAAATACAAATCAGAGCCTCTGGGCCTACTGGCTCAGTGCAAGCGTGCACAGTTTTAAAGTGTGACATGTTAGGGGGTAAATATTGTATTTTGATTTTTTTTTTATTCATTAACCACTTTAAGACCAGCTGCCGCAGTTGTACTGTGGCAGGTTGGCTCTCCTGAGCGAATCACCGTCATTGTACATCAGCCGCTTTAAGAGCTCTAGGGAGGCGCGCACGTCTGGCGTCTGAGGCGCAACGCCGGTGCCACTGCATGTGGCCGGTAGCTGCGATATCCGCTGGCCACCCGCGATCACTCCTGAGAGAGACAGAACGGGGTCTATCAATGTAAACAGAAGAGACAGATCTGCTGTTCCTAGTGATTAGGAACAGTGATCTCTCTCCTCCACCAGTCACTACACTTCCCCCCACGATAAACATAATAAAAAAAACACACCGACCTGTATTTCTCCTGCGGTTACCTGTGGGTTTTTCTTTGTATCCTGAGCAATCCTCTCGCCAGTTTGTCTACCTGACCTTGGCTTGGTATCAAAAGAGCCCCTAATTTTTCACTTCTTAATAAGTGATTAAAACGTACTGACTGGCATATTCAAGGCTTTGGATATCTTTTTTTTTTTTTTATCCTTTTCCATCTTTATAAAGTTTCATTACCTTGTTACGCAGGTCTTTTGACTGTTCTTTTCTACCTCCTCATGGCTCAGTGTCTAGCCTACTTAGTGCATCCATGTGAGCGCTAACAAACTCATTGACTATTTATACACAGAAACTAATTGTGATTTAAAAAGCCACAAATGTGGGAAATTAATCTTTAATTGCCATTTTAACCTGTGTGTGCCACTTTCTGTGTCTGTAGGCCAAACATTCCAGGGTACTTTTGATCAGAGTCATTTGGGTAGTTTCTGTTGTCATTATAATTTAAAAAAAGTAAACACAGTTGATTGGTAACAAATGGTTTCAGCGAAACACTAACCATGAGTGAAAGAAATGTTTTTGTGTTGTCATTCATATTCTCTGAAAAATGGCCAAGAAAGCATAAATTCTGCCAGGGTATGTAAACTTATGAGCACAACTGTATATCCCCTATTTTGTAGACGCTATAACTTTTGCGCAAACCATTCAATATATGCTTATTGTGATTTGTTTTACCAAAAATATGTAGAAGAATATATATTTTCCTAAACTGATGAAGAAATTTGTTTTTTTTTTATTTTTTGGGGATATTTATTATAGCAAAAATTAAAGAATATAGTTTGTTTTTCAAAATTGTTGGCCTTTTTTTGTTTATGGCGCAAAAAAGAAAAAAACGCAGAGGTGATCAAATACTACCAAAAGAAAGCTCTATTTGTGGGGAAAAAAAGGACATAAATTTTGTTTGGGTACAGAGTCGCATGACCGCGCCATTGTCAGTTAAAGCAACGCAGTGTCGTATCGTAACAAAAATGGCCTGGTCAATCTGGTCATTAAGGGGGCAAATCCTTCCGATCCTTAACTAGTTAAAGTGTATTTTTTCCCCCAAAAAAATTGTGCTTGCAAAATTGCAGCACAAATACTGCGTGACATAAAAAATTGCATTTTTATTCCCTAGGGTCTCTGCTAAAAACAAAATGTTTATATGGGGGTTCTAAGTAATTTTCTAGCAAAAATTACTGATTTCAACAAAAAGTACCCAAAAAAGCCTGGTCAGTAAGTGGTTAAACAAAAAAATCAAGATGTGTCTGTCAATGAATAACGTCTATTCACACCAGTCTGTATATGTTTATGTCTGTGAATCTGTAATCTAGCTTTGGTCACCACTTGCAATAAAGTATTAAGAATACTAGGATATATCCTAAAGTTTAGTGACCTGTACAAATGTATTCAAACTTCACAGTATATGGTTACAAAACCCTCTGGTACATTTTGATATTCTAATCATCATTAAAGTGGATGTAAACCCAATGTCATCCTTTCTAAACTACTGCCATAGGGGTTATCTGTAAGGCTATACATGCCTCCTGCATGTACCTTTACCTGTCAAATGTCTCCCCTCTGTCTGTTATGAGACCCGAAAAACTGCATATTCTGTGGGTGGGTCTGTTGTCTGGAGCTCGGTGGGTGGAGTCGTGATGTCAGTAGACTCCCCGCCCACCTCTACACTCCCCTTGTCAATATGCATTTTCTCCTGTGTATTTCTAACTGAACTTCTGCTATGATGTCTAACATCCAGTGAAAAGACAGGAAAGTAACCACATGACTTCAGCATGCCCAATTATGCTGAGGTGTGGAACATCCAATCCTGGCAGAGCAGCAGAAGAAAGGAGTAGGAGGGAATTAAAAAATAATGCATGTGTCTTAGAGCCCTTTCACACTGGGGCGGTTTGCAGGCGTTATTGCGCTAAAAATACCGCCTGCAAACCGACCCAAAACAGCCGCTGCTGTTTGTTCAGTGTGAAAGCCCGAGGGCTTTCACACTGAAGCGGTGCGCTGGCAGGAGAAGAAAAAAACTCCTGCAAGCCGCATCTTTGGAGCGGTGAAGGAGCGGTGTATTCACCGCTCCTAAACCGCTCCTGCCTATCGAAATCAATGGGGCAGCGCGGCTATACCCCGGCAATACCGCGGCTATAGCCGCGCTATGCGAGCGGTTTTAACCCTTTCGGGGGTTAAAACCGCACCGCTAGCGGCCGAATACCGCCGCAAAAATGACGGTAAAACAGCGCTAAAAATAGCGCTGTTTTACCGCCGACGCCCCCACCGCCCCAATGTGAAAGGGGCCTAAGGCTAGTGCACAAGATATGTAAATCACCTGTCACTCACAGCAAGGGGGAGGATTTGACAAAGTTTTTCTCTGTCTAGTTTTATCTCACTGAACAATAAAAGAGGATTGCTCAGAGATGGATTAACTCTTTGTGGCAAGACTGGGCTCAAATGATAGGAAATCTTATACTATATATTATGACATAAAAAAAAATTCGGGTTTACATTCACTTTAATGCCTTGTACACACGATAGGATTTTCCGATGGAAAATGTGTGGTAGGACCTTGTTGTCGGAAATTCCGACCGTGTGTAGGCTCCATCACACATTTTCCATAGGAATTTCCTACACACAAAGTTTGAGAGCAGGCGATAAAATTTTCCGACAACAAAATCCGTTGTCGGAAATTCCGTTCGTGTATACACAAATCCGATGCACAAAGTGCCACGCATGCTCAGAATAAATTAAGAGACGAAAGCTATTGGCTACTGCCTTGTTTATAGTCCTGACGTACGTGTTTTACGTCAGCGCATTCAGAGCGATCGGATTTTCCGACAACTTTGAGTGACTGTGTGTATGCAAAACAAGTTTGAGCCAACATCCGTCGGAAAAAATCCATGGATTTTGTTTTTGGAATGTCCGATCAATGTCCGACTGTGTGTACAGGGCATAACAGTAGATAAAACATTTTCTCATAGATTATTGAAGAATGTCTTCAGGAGTACTTTTCCAGCTTCTAGTTGCAAATGCCTTAAGTTCCATCTTTTTCACAAAAAAAGCAATATTTGAAATCATTTGATAGAAACAGCAGGAGTAACTCCATTTAATCTAATTGAATAGGGGGCTATCTCCTATGTGCCAGTTCTGTCCCTTAAAGTGCCTCTACAGGTGATGTGGATTGATAAACACCATGGACCGTTTATTGACTCAAGGTCTATTGTCAAGCATACTGTGGTGCCAGATGATATGAATAGATGTGTATTACCAGAAAATAAATCTTTTTGGGGTGAGAATGAAAGAGCAGGAGAACCATGATAGATTTTATTGATTAAGTGTCATAGAAGCCCAGATGACTCAGAGCTTGCTAGATATTAACCTTTTAGCTGCCACTGATGTTGGATCTAGACAAACAACATTTAATTACTTGGAAGCACATAAAACTTGTACCTATTCAAGTAGAAGGTTCCTGCGTGGAGTATTCTTATCTTAAGAAGTCGGTAGCAGCATTGCTAATACTGGTACTAATACTTTTCCTTCTTTTTGTATTATTTAAAATTTCTATACATGCACACACTTAACAAACTAAAGAAGACATGAACAAATTTTGGTACACATACAGGGTAACTTTCATTACTTTCTTACACCTCTGCAGTTGTAAATTTAAAGGAACAATCCACAGAATAGCATGTTTGTTGCTTTCTCCTTTTACAAACCTCTGAGTAAAGTTCTCCTTTATCTCAAGTTCCCCCACTAGTAACTAGCTATTCATTTAAAGTGGCACTCTGGGCTGATATAAAAGCAAATTAATGCAATTATGTATGCATTTAAATTAATTAAACATTTTTTAAATCCACTTAGTGTAAGTATTCATACGATGCATCTGCTAAGATGCTTTATTTTAAAGGTATGGGAATCTGGATTCCGACATATCCTCTAAACTTTCTAACATGTTCCACACAAATGTCCTTAAAAAGTTGATTTTTGCCAAAATTTGGCTAAAAATCTAATTTTACCAGTATATAGTAAATGACCTACCTATCTCTGAGTGGGTTCCTCAAACACATCATCCTGGTACATAACAAGAGTCTTCAATACTCACCTCTTCCTTGCTCTGGAAATCGTTTCTTGCCCCGAGTACTAGACTGTTAAGGCCACTCATTATTTTCTTGGGAACTGGTCCCCTTGCCACCTGTAGCTCTGCTACGATAGGACCCCTGCCACTGGAATTTGTGCCCCACCACTAGGAAGTGTCCCCGTGTGACGTGGACACCTAGAAGAAGAACCTGCTGGATGTAAACAGAAGAGGGGAGAGAGAGCTCAAGACCCAAACATCGTGTGACTATGGCTTCAGATAAGTAAAAAGGTAATTTAGAATTATTTTTTTTTAGTGATCAGATTGAGTGGGGTGGGAGGGTGTTCTTGCTTTGGCCAGAGTCTTGCTTTAACCATGTAGATATGGTTAAGCACATTTGCGCAAAACATGTTAGAGACTTTGGCAACATCCAGTTCCACTCAGCTTTAAAACAAAATATCTAAGCAGCAATATGCTGTTATTGTGATGTTCATTTACTGTTTTGAATATTGCTGATGGTGCAAAGAGTATGCCCATGCAAGAGGTACTTGTCTTCACATCAGCCTCCTGTAATTTCCCATGCAAAGAGAACTCAGACTAGAAGAACGATGGCAGCCCTGCTGTGTGCATATGTGTTGACAGTGAACATGCTAACATGTGGAAATGACCAGGGGGGAGGGGTGACCTCATTAGTGTACTGCTGTGCTTTCCTTGTCCATTCACCAGGCTTTGGAACATTTTTTGGCAAGGCTTCCTTACCAAGCTGTGCTCATGCTGCAGTGGAGATATGGGTCCTGTTTGAAATCGCAAGGGGTCCTGAAGCACAAACCTGGCAGCATAGAATAATAAATTATTTGGTGGGTAAACAGTTACCATATATAAATCCCAGGTGTATATTTAGCTTCTTGCTCAAAGTTTAGCTGTCTAGAATATCTACACATGACAAAAAGTGGCAAAGAATCTGTGATAGTCCAAATCACAATCTGAAGCCATCTTTGCAATCTTTTATGTGTGTGGAGCTGCAGTGCAATAAAAAAACCCTGCTCACTTCCCCTACTATAGGGAATGTTGGACAGGCATGTTTGATATTTTTAAAACATACCTAAAATAAAAAAAATAAATAAAAAGAACTTTAAACACGCAAAAAAGGAACCATACCACAGAAATGTGTATGCAGACTCAGGGTCAACAACAGGCATCAAATGTAAACTATACTGAAGAGCATGCTCTAGAACTTGCTTTGGAAAGTAGCTAGTATGCTAGTTAAAGAGTTGACCTTGGGGATAAGTGCTATAGAGGATGAGCTAGTTCAAGGATGTAATAAAATGAAGGTTGAAGACTTCACTGAGGTTCCTGCATAATGCAGGCTGCATTAGCAATGTTTTGGCACAAACAAAGGACAAATCCATAAAGACTGTGTCCTGTGAAGGGGAAGAGGGTTGATTGTCTTCTGACAGCAAGAAAGTGTTCAATTAAATTAGGACAACGGTAGAAGAATGATAATGATTCATATTGGTCTCTGATAAGATCTCATAATATCATATTCAGCAGTGTGCTTCATAATTACCTTGTAGCTTGAATGCAGTAGTTGGCAATGCATTGATTAATACTGACCATAGTGCAGTAGCAATAGCTTCTTTTTTCAGTGATGATGTGATTATCCTTAATATTTCTATGGCTTCTATGGCTACATCATTATGCTTCATAAGTTATGAAAAACTAGATTGTCTCTAGCAAAAACATGTCCTATGTTTAACAACATATTGCATAATCTGCAGGAATCTACAGGACTCAGTAGTTTATGTTAAACTGAACTAAAAAAAGGAAAGATTAGCTTTGTTATAGGAAACATTTAGAAATGTTAATTGTGTCTAAGTATTACCCTGGAAAATATACCATTTGTCTGGAATATTTTTTTAAAAAAACAGTGCACTTCCTGGTATATGAGGGTTCCTAGACACTCCTGTGCATGCAGCCCAAAATCTGTATATCTGTAGTGTGAGATATAAGGCACTGCTGCTCCTTTTTGCTACTCTCAGGAGGTTTGGAGTGGGGTTTAGTGATTTCACTACTGTGCTACTCGCTGTTCTCCTTGCTTGGAGGATCTGACATATGGAATCAAAACCCTACTTTTGCCAAGATAGCCAACAAAGGATGGTAAGTTGGTAATAGGGAAAAGATCTGCTGCAGGGAGAACACAGGCTGTACTTGTGGCTAATTTTTTGCTCTGTGCCTGCCTTTTTTAAGCACCGCTTTCAGTGTTCAGTCACTGTTTAAGGGTTCCATTTCAAAATGTACAAATAAACTCTGTAATAAATACCGAAGCACAAGATACACGCCTATTAGTTCAGTATTCCTTTCAGATATCACTGTACTGCATTAGTCATCCCCAGGCTCTTTTGTTAGTAAACTGGTGATTTAGAAGTGGGCTGCCCCAACCCAACAAATGATAATGTGAGACAAAACGTGCTTGGGCTCATAATGTAGTTAGGTCAGACAATGCCAAGCTGACTTGGGTTCCTATACTTTGCACATTGCTCCATGCCAGCTAATGTAATAACATAATCACTCTAATTTTGCTCTGAATATCCATGAGCTGCGCTGACATTCAGCATGTTGTATGAATCAAAGGGTTGGGCATATGCACATGGATAAGTGAAGAAGAGAAAATTGCTTTGCTTTAAGACATAATGCCCCTAATTGTGAATTTTCATCTGTGTAGAGCAATGAACTGGTGATAATCTAAATCAGTGGTCTCCAAACTGGGGCCGGATGTGGATCTTTTCTTGCCTTTATCAGGCCCTTGGGATACTATTCCTCCCCCTTAAAACTGACAATGGGGCGTAATTCCTCCCCGACACAGACAGTGGGAAACTATTCCTCCCCCTGATAAAGACAATGGAGTACTATTCCTCCCCCTGACACAGATGATAGGGCACTATTCCTCCCACTGATATTAACAATGTAGCGCTATTCCTCCCAATGACACCAACGATGGGGCACTATCTCTCCCCCTAATATCAACAGTGGGGCAATAATCCTCATACCAATACAAATGATGGGGCATTCTTTACTCCTAATAATGCTGAGGGATTTTCTACTCCCAGCGGCCACAGTCTGGCCCCCTCAAAGTCTGAAAGACAGTAAACTAGCCCTTTGTTCAGAAAGTTTGGAGACCCTTGGTTTAAATCCATAATCACACAAATCCATAGTTGCAAGCTTGGAGGGGGTGTTCATTCCTCTTCATTTATATGTGTGGAGGAACAGTGCAATAAAAAAACCCTGCTTGCTGCACCTACCCTAAAGAATGGTGCTAAAGCATATTTACCACTTCCCTCCTATGTCACTATGGTAAAACTGTCACTATGGTAAAACTGCACTGCTCTGGTGCCAAAAAAAATTGAAGAAAATAAAATTTATAAATAAAATTATAAAAATATATATATTTTTTGTACATACTGTCACCAGAGCAAGTGCAGTGTCACTATAGTGACGTTGTACCATTGTAGTGGTGATCATGTACAATGGCTGGCTGCTCTGATATCACTGTATGTCAGTGCCACCAGCCATTATCTCTAACCACAGAGACAGCAGTACAATGTCACCAGACCAGTGCTGCCAGTCAGTATCCCTAATCACTGCCACCAACTCACAGTGTCCCTAATTACTGTAGTCCACAGTGTCCCTGATCATCGCCACCCACTCACACTGTCAGTATTCCTAATCATCGCTGCACCAGTCAGTGTCCTCAATCACCATGGTCCACTCACAGTGTCCTTAATCACTATACATTTCAATCAATATTGGTGAGCCATGGATTTTATGTGGACATATAGAGAAAACAGTAACACTGACATAAAATCAAGAAATTTGATTTGAACATGGGTAAAAGACAAGGACATTTGCTGCAAAGGCATAGAATATGTCTATTTTTAGATTCACATAGATGTAATGATCTAAGAGAAATGCACATGTAAACTTAACCCGTTTCGAATGATCTGCATGTGAATGGAATCGATACGATGGAACCCAAATTGCTTATTTTAAAGAAAATCATCAAAGGACAATATCAATTAGAATCCGCATCAAGTAAAATATCTCCATCCCATAGGGGGAGTATCGACATGAAGAGACAGAAAGCCAACTTTGTCAATCTAGTGCCATCCATAGTTGCAAGCTTGAGGGGGCACACACCCGTTCCATTGCACAGAGCAGGTAAGTATACCTTGTTTATTATTTTAGGGGAAAAATTAAGCCTTAACAACCGCTTACATTTTGGGTAGACTAATCATTTGAAGACTCAGACTTATCACTAGTCATTTCTAAAATATCCATGATAATCTTATTATACATTATACATCCTCCTCTTCCTGGGTTACCCACCATGCTGTATGCTATGGCGGCAAACTCCCAAGTCCTAGCTTAGAGATTCTTGGGACTCGCGCTTGGTCACAATTAAAGTGAGACTATTGCACTAAATAGCACCTGAATATTGGACCACACAAATTCTTTAAAAAATATTTATGGTGCGGTGCGCTGTCTCAAAAAGCAATATGCAGATGTAAAAATCACATATCAATTGACATCCTACAATATCAAATAACCACTGCCATATAAAAATGCATGCTTTAAAATACAATTAATGTGCAAAATTCATATAATAAACATTTTCATATAAATTGCCAAGTGCAAAGATCCACAAAATAAATAAATGTAATGAGTGATCAAATTATTCATACATAAAAAGTAAAAGTTCAAAGTAAGTCCATCCAGGTGCAAGAAAAGTGCTCTTTGCTGAAAACAATTTTAAATAAAGTGCTTCTGTGTCACCACCATGCTCCTAAAGGGAAACAGGCTGCTTACCAGACCAAAAGATCTCACAAAGAAGATCATAAACGCTTAAGAATATTCCCCTCTGGAGGGCCCCAACTTGCTCCTGAACAGTCCCTAGATATTGTGTTCCACCATCTGACTCCTGCATATCCATGCGTTTAAAAATAAGGAAAAGAGCTATAGTATACTGCTTAAAAGATTTATTTGATTAAAAAAAGTATTGCACTAACAGAGTAATACTGTCAAAGACTATATCCGATGAGCATGGCCGCATTGGCTGTAGATCAGTCCGTGCATGCTGACCTCACACCGCTAGCTCCGCCGGTCATGTTTCTCTTTAGAAGGCGTCATCTGGAATCTAGGATTGCATCCATCTGGGATCCCTTCTCACAGGATTTGATTGACAGAATTTGATTGATCACATCTGGGATCCCTCCTTACAGGATTTGATTGACAGCAGCAGGAGCCAATGGCTTTTGCTGCTGCCTCTGTGTCCTGTGAGGAGAATAAAAGAGACCAGCGCTGCTGCAGACAGGCACAGCGCTGGATCAAGATAGAACTCAATTAAGTATATAGGGGGTGGGAGGGGGGGGGCGACTCTCTAAGCTCAGTGCTTGTTTTTCTGCTATAGATGTAACATGAATTCTAGCTACAATACTACTTGCATGCTAATCATGTTCATTGAAGACAGTACTTGAATACAGCACTTGCTTTAATGCATATTTGCAAGCATTAGGCTTGGAGACTCAGAGATAAGGCGCTTGCTGACTCCTGTATTTTATTCTTGTAATATACTCTAAATTTGATCGGCTACCAACTGAGACAGAACCATGGAAACCTCACAGCTTGATTTTATTTATCAGACCACTGTAATTGAAAAAAGAAAGATTCTGTTTTTTTCTTTTTTTCTTTCCTTGTGAATTGTGATAAGTCACTTCTAAATATGATGCACTTACCATGAGTCTTTAGACCCAGTAATATTTTTTTTTTGTGTATACGCTGTCGGCATCTCCTCAATTGAGCAGCTTTATCAATGCTCCATATTCCATTGGTCAGTTTTCAGTTTCACATAAATGTGCTGTATAATGCCTGCTAGGTTTTATATGTATATATAGATTAAGATATATATCTATATATAGATATATTATATATAGACCTAATCAGACCTTTACACACATTTATTCTTTATGAAATAGAAAGCACATCATCTGTATAAAAAATAGTTTTCTGTTTCACCTCATCATTAACCCCACTGAAACTGGAGGGGCCTAGCAGACCGCCTGTACAATTTCAGGCAAGCTTTTCTTTGGGTCAGCAGTCTCTTGAGGTAGATAGCATCACCCTTCTGTTGCAGCACAGCTTCACACAATTTAAAATTAGCCTTTCATCCAATGATTTATGGAGACAGGTGTGCAGAGCGGAAAACAATAATCTGTATGTTACTGAAGCAAATTGCTATCAAGTGACTACACAACAAAAAATGAGTTTCCGACTGTAGTGATTTGCCACTGCATGCAGCTCACAGGAAAAAAGCAGGAGGAAAATGAAGAATGTCATATAAAACATTGTGGATGAGACTATGATCATTTGATCTAATTAGCACTGTCAGCAGAATCAGCAACTGTAACATTCTTGGCACTTTTTGGAAGGTGTAGTGTTGTCTTTTTATACTAATAAAATGGTTGGTTGAACTAGTTTTTGTACCATATCATCTGCCTATTTTTACTTCAATGAGTGAGATACATTTCACTAGACTAGAGCGCCTCTTGTCATAACTAAACAAAAGAACTTTGTTTCTAGTCTAGGATTGTATTTCTTCCATCACGTCATTTACCAAGGTGAAACTTTTTTTCATTTTGCAGTACGGAAAGTCCACAAAGTTGGTGTTCTCTGTATCCATTATGAAGGTGATATACAACAACTGAACTTGCAGCATATGCACATGGAAAAAAAAGGTTGTAAATGACGATTAGTAATATACTCACTCGAAGGCCTTGCCCAGAGCACAGTCACAAATATTACTACACCATGGTTTACTTGGCATGTGGGTATTCTGTGTCCGCAAAGACATATTGTATGTGTCAGGAGCATCTTTGCTCTTACCTAATGATCAGTGCATAGGTTTGGGGCTGAGTCAGTGGCATTGTACAAATAGATCCTTTGCTCTCGTATGTTAGATAGGTGAACCCTGACACCATTGACATCTTGTTTTTTTAACTGTGACATTGGCATACTTAACACTGACCACCAATGTTAAAGGGTAACTCCACTTTCCTGGGGAAAAAATAATATAGCATATACAATTGCCACACAAGGCATACTGTAATTGAATGCTATTAAAAAAATCACCTTTCCTTTTCAATCCACTATAATTTTCTGTAAACTACAATGCAATATAACAACCAAGAGGCATTCTGTACACAGATGGTGTACATAACACCCCCCCCCCCCATGTAATTTTCTTATTGTGTGATTGGCTCACTGATTTTCCCAGAAGTCTGCAGTAGGATACAAGTCAGATTTTGGGAATCCCCCGCAACAAAAATGGCATTTTTGGTTATATACTCCCAAGGGGAAATCACATTCTAAGTGAAGTAGACCCTGCCACATTCCTCATTAGAACCTTGCAAGTCTAACAGCTGGTTGTTAATTGCAAAGTCACTCCCATTCACATTCACTTTGCTCATGGACACAGACATACAGCTTTTTCTTCAGAATAACAAAAGGTAGGCAGTAATCTGCCACAAAGTTTGTTAAAATCCTTGCAATGCACATAGATCACCCAGAGGGGAGTGTTTTTTTCCCTCAACAAAAGTGGAGTTACTTTTTAAGAGCCTTCTTTATTCTGATAGTCATTAAAACTAGGCATTCTTTCCATTGACCACCAAGGTAACAGGGCCACCACTAGGAGCATTCTTACATCTTACTAAAATATAAGGGACACCTTTCCCAATCACCACCAATGAAAGGGGCCTTTTCCCATTGGCAATTAATGTAAGGGAGCCTTTCTGCCACTGACTGAAATATGCAAATCACCCTCTCTGACCATCAGTGTAGGGGATTTCTTCTTTACTGACCACCAGTGTAGGGGATGTCTTTTTTACTGACCACCAAAGTAAGGCAGCAATGTAGGGAAGCACCTCCCTTTTGAACACCAATGTAAGGCCTTTTTACTGGCCAGCAATGTAGGCTTGTACCTTCCCACTGACCACCAGCATAAGGGGCATTTCTAACCACCAATGTACCCCTCCACTGATCACCAATGTAAAGGATCTCTTCTCCACTGACCACCAATATAAGGGATTGCCTCTACATATTCTTTTATTCCCGCTGTTGTCCAAAAATGACACAGTTAGGTAGCATGATTGGTTGCATGAATTTTTCTGCAAATTAAAAGAAAACTTGAGAGAAATATGGTGGCCATCAATGCTGACCTCCTTTGGGAATACTAGTTCCCCAGTTCTCTCTGATTTAAATTTTTTCTGCCAGGCATCTAGAAGAAGGAATATAGATTAGAAAGTCAGTGTGAGGTCGAAATTTGTGATTCGTACACTTGTACCAATGACAACTTCTGGATTCAATGGAGGTTGTAAAGTAAATCTGTAGTGAGAAAAAATTGAGGGCTGCCATAATTTGCCTGCTTCCTAAAATACTAGCTGCCTTTTAAGCGGATCCTCCATCCTCCAGTTTTAGTACCTAACACTTGACCAAGAACTAGTATGCAGTTTAGGAAAGAAGGAGGAGCCACAAACTCTAATCTGCATACTTACATGCTTACCAGATCAGTGACTCTAAATATTGAAGCAAGAGGATACGTAAGACAACTAGGCAACTAACAATAAAAACACAAAAGCTGCTCTTCTTTAGGCTATATTCACACTTGTCCATGGTAATGCCAATTCATTTCCATTGAAATCAATAGAAAAGCTAGGTGGTCAGTAAGAGAGGTTCCCACTTATGTTATTAAGAGTTGACATAGAGTGTGATGAGTCTGAAGCATTATGGGTGGAACTGTACATGGGTGTCCGTACTACAAAGGTTATCATTGGATTTTGTTATAGATCTCCCAGTGTTAATGAGGAGGTGGACGCTGAGCTCCTTGCACAGATGGAAAGGGCTACAAGGGCTGGGACAGTGATAATAATGGGGGATTTTAACTACCCAGAAATTGACTGGAGTAATGGCACTGCTGGGACAGTTAAAGGGCAAACATTTATAAACCTATTACAAGACAATTGTATGGTCCAGTTTATTGAGGCCCAGACTATATAAAAGAACATCTGAGTAGCAGTGACCATAACATGATTTAATTAAATGTTAGCTGTAAGCAACAAACACATACGGGAAAGATAAAAACACTTAACTTTAAGAGAGCAAATTTTCCAAGGATGATCTCCAGGACTTAGACTGGGAGGGATCATTGGCATCAAAGGACACAGAACAGAAATGGGACATCTTCAAAAAGTCTGTATGCAAACTCACTGCAAAGTATATTCGAATGGGCAATAAGTTTTAAAGGCTAAAAATAAAACCTATGTGGCTCATGGCCAAAGTTAAAATGGCTATGAATAATAAAAAAACTTTTAAAAAATATAAAAATGAAGGAACACTATCATCGTTTAAATGCTACAAAGGATATAACAGAATATCTAAAAAGGAAATCATGCAAAAATTCTAAACGAACGACAGATTGCAAAAGATAGTAGGACAAAGCCCCAAAAATTCTTCAAATATATTAGTAGTAAAAAGGTCAGGTCTGAGCATGAAGGGCCTTTACAAAATAATCTAGAGTGGGTGACTGGGGACAAAGAGAATGCAAATGTATTAAATACTTTCTTCAGCGCTGTGTATACAAAGGAACATAGGGGAGCTCATGTGCATAATGGGGTTAGTAGTGACACAGCCCCAAATGACCCACAATGGCTCAAAAGTGATATGGTCCAGAAATATTTAGACAGAATAAAGGTGGATAGAGCACCTGGACCAGATGGCATCCACCCACGGATCCTAAAAGAATTGAGCGCTGTCATTTCAAAGCCATTGTTTCTAATATTTAAGGACTTTAAATACTGTAATTGTACCACTGGATTGGTGTAGGGCCAATGTGGTGCCCATATTTAAAAAGGGTTCAAAGTCTTTACCAAGCAACTAGAGCCCTGTTAGTTTAACATCTATTGTTGGGAAGATACTGGCGAGTTTAATAAAAGACCACATAGATGAGTTCTTACTGGAAAAAAATATTTTAAGCAACAGATAGCATGGATTCATGAAAGACAGAAGTTGTCAGACAACCCTGATTTCTTTTTATGAGGAGGTAAGTAAAACCTTGGACAAAGGGATGGCTGTGGATGTATTTGACACAGTTCCCCACACACAGCTAATGTGTAAGGTAAAGTCTACAGGTTTGGAAAGATCAATTTGTAAATGGATAGAAAACTGATTTAAAGACAAAATTCAGAGAGCAGTGGTTAATGATTCTTACTCTGAATGGTCTAAGGTTATCAGTGGTGTACCTCAAGGTTCAGTGTTGGGACCCTTACTTTTTAATATATTTATAAATGATATAGGGTCTGGGATCTAAGCAAGCTAACCTCAGTGCACTGTCTAATTGGGCAACTAAGTGGTAGGTTTAATGTTGATAAATGTAAAGTTATGCACTTGGGGGCTAAAAATATGCATGCTTCATACATACTAGGGGGAGTACAACTGGGGGAATCAATGGTGGAGAAGGATCTGGGGGTTTTGGTAGATCATAAGCTCAATAATAGCATGCAATGCCAAGCTTTGGTTTCCAAAGCGAGCAAAGTCCTTTCTTGTATTAAGAGAATTATGGACTCCAGAGAGAGAGAAATATCATTATACCCCTGTACAAATCGTTAGTAAGACCTTATCTGGAATATGCAGTTCAGTTTTGGGCACCAATTCTAAAAAAGGATATTGGGGAACTGGAGAAAGTACAGAGAAGGGCAGCCAAACTGATAAGAGGCATGGAGGAGCTCAGCTATGAGGAGAGATTAGAGGAACTAAATGTATTCTCTCTGGAGAAGAGGAGATCAAGGGGGATGATGATCAACATGTACAAATACATAAGTGGTCCATATAGTGAACTTGGTGTTGAGTTATTCACTTTTAGGTCACTACAGAGGACGAGGGGGCACTCTTTACATCTACAGGGAAAAAAAATGTAATCTCCAAATACGGAAAGTTTTCTTCACAGTATACAATATAATTGGATACTAACATTTATAGGTAAAGTTGATCCAGGGGAAATCCAATTGACTCTTGAGGGATCAGGAAGGAATATTTTCCCCTGCTGTAGCTGGGGTTTTTCGCCTTCCTCTGGTTCAACTGTGGGTGAAGGATTGTGTATATGGGATTGTATGATTTTTTAATTTTTTTTAGGTTGAACTGGATGAACTTGTGTCTTTTTTTAACCTGGCTAACTATGTAACCTTGGGGCACATGCAGACTCTCAGTGCCTTAAAGTATAACTAAAGGCAAAACTTTTTTTTTTTTTAGTTTTAGATAAAGTGGAGATGGAGTAGAACATCTGTCAGTTTTTATTACTGGCTGTCCCCCGCCAGGGAGATTCCCCCTCTCTATTTGTCCTGTTTACCATTATCATAGAAAGTGAAAGCAAAAGAAAATCAAAAATGTTGGGTTGTCCCCAGAAAAGTAATAGAGGGGAAATCTTGCAATGGAGACACTACTTCTGGTGATCAGGGAGTCCCCAGGGAATTCCCTTAATTTACAGGGATTTTCTCTCACTTCCTGTTTTGGAAATGTGTCAGAAAGTGAAGGGAAATCTCCCCAATGGGACAAGGAAGGTGAAAAAAATCTGACAGGGGTTAATAACCATCACTTTCTCTACTCAAATGCCTATAGTTCTACTTTAACTTCCCATCTTGTTGCTGCTGGACGTTAATTGTCATTGATTGATTGTCATTGTCAGATACAATGTAATGCCCCGTACACAGGATCAGACTTTGCGACAACAAAACCGTGGATTTTTGTTCGAAGGATGTTGGCTTCAACTTGTCTTGCATACACACAGTCACACAAATATTGGCCAACAATTACGAACGTAGTGACATACAAGACGTACGTGATATCTCCATTACGAATACTAGTTATATCTCCGGCTCGTACTTGAGTCCGAGCATGCGTGGACTTTTGTTTGACGGACTTGTATACACATGATCGGAAAGTCCGACAACAAACATTTGTCGGCGGAAAATTTGAGAACCTGCTAGCCAACATTTGTTGGCGGAAAGTCCGGCAACAAATGTTTGATGGAGCATACACACGGTCAGACTTTCCGCCAACAAGCTCACATCCAACATTTGATGTCGGAAAATCCGATCGTGTGTACGGGGCATAACACTCTTCCCACAGCCATTGACGGGATAGTCAAAGGGTCAATATATATTATGCTATAAAAATCTCCTGTGTGCAGATAATAAATGATATAGCTGTATATGTCATACAAGCTTTGTCTTTGGAAACTATGTAAAATGGTAATAGGTTATTCTTAGCAATCTTAACAGCTTTACCCTTCTTGAAAACAGTAGTCAAATTTTTTTTTTAGAACAGGAGTTCTTCAATAAACAAATAAATTGTGACTTTTTATTTTTTTTAATGTATAGAAAATATTCCTACCTTTCAGGGAACAAATAAATGGACCAAGAACTAAAGTTATACATGCCCTGAGGCATGTTTTTCAATGTTTATTTATTTTTTTAATTAATATGTTCTTATTTTACTGTCAATTCATTTTTACCTTTACTGGTAACTTGTTCTCATATCTAATGTCTCTTCAAGCTAATCAATCTGCCATCATTAGCCAAGAGATTAGTACAAGTCAGAGAGCTTTTTCCTAAGTGTTTTGGTTACCATGGAGGAGTTGAATCTTTGGGTTTTTGTACGATAAGTTTAAACTTTGTGTCAGTCACCTATTTAAATTCCTGGGAAAATGTAATTTAAATCATATATTACATCATACTTCTATGGATTGCATGTTATTTCACTAGTTGACAAGGGAGGTAGCTAATAAATATGGGCCCTCCCTTACTTATTGTCCAGACATATGCAGTGCCCACATTGATATGGTGGATTTGTCGAAACACTTTAGGTTCATCATCTTATGTACTTAGACTAGCGATGAGCAAATTGATATTTAAATCAGGTGACTCAACTGGCTACAAATGTTTTGATGCTTCTAAATTTTGAATGCAAATTTGGGGAGTCAGCTGGCAGCCATACAATTTATGAATCATGATTGCCTTAATCTCAAGTTGCATGATTTTTAAACTAATCAGAATTGCAAGCGAGATCTTTAGGGCCAACATTTTGGGACTGATTAATTAAAACTGACATAAAGAAAAATGCAGTAGTGGAGTTGTTCACCAAAACAGTCTATTCCAAATCTTGTTAATTTTTTTTTATTAAAAATGTGATGAAACCTGATTGTTTTATTCTGTCTTAATGTAGGTCTAAACTCCAGGAATTGCAGACTTTTTAAAAATATGCTGGTTTATAAGGGGTTAAGTCCAACAAGGTGTATGCCACCTCATGGACTTATCTCTTTTATTTACTATTATTTACACTTTTACTGAGTGTGACCAGGGCACAGCTATTGCTATACTTCTGGTGATCTGACAAGAAATATGCTCTCTGCTATACAGCAGTGGCACTGCCTGTCCCTCCTCTCTGCTATATATTCACAAAATACAAAGTATTTGGAAGGCTTTGTATTATGTTACACCTCTTCACAAAATACCAAGTATTTTGTTAAGTGATTACCATAATACAAAGCCTTCCATGACTGGGCAAGAGAAGATAAGGGAAGGGAACAACTCTGTAGCTGCAGGATCAGAGACCTAAAGGTCCAGTGCCAAAGCCCAAGAAGTTTAGTAGTAGCTGTAATCCCGAACTTCAGTAAAAGTGTAAATATTAGAGATAAGTCCATGAGGTGGCATATACCTCGTTGGACCTAACCCTTTAGGCACAAGTGGAAAAAAATGCAAGATTTAGCCAGTTAGCATTTTTTTTAAAGATCTGAACACAAGTGCGTTGTTGTCTGTTGGACAATGGACACAGCAGCATAAAGATCCATAATGCAGTGATGCAATAAGAGCTATAAAAGAACAACATTTTTTTGTTTGAGTGCATGTATGTGAGTATACACGGTGTATCCATGTAAATTGAAGCACTGGCAGATACAAGAGGATGAAGAAGATTTTGACGCATGTGGAGGCACTTGTACAGGTCTTTCTGGAACAAATCTTCAGTTTTTTATTCTGGATCTTTCTGTCAGCCTCTGCATGCAAGATGTTGTGTATAAATATCAGTAAATAATTCATTCTATGTGCAAGAGGCATTATAACCCAGCATATTTTTTAAAGTGCTGCAAACTCAATCCAGAGCTAATGGCCTGAAACAAGCATGCAGATTACAAAATCAGAGTGAAGTCACAACTTCAGGTGTGCACATTTATTCCAGGTCAGTGCCTCAGAAGGTACTGAAGACTTTGGATAATTATGACAGGCACATAACTAGCATTTTCTGAAGGATAAGTCAACAAGACAGCCTTCTTGTGCTGCTATTACAGGATTCCTTTAGCCTCCCTGAGCCTTTTCCTGACTAAATCACATCAAATCGCAGAGCATTTTCTGTTGTTTCTTTTGATGTAACAATGTAATAATGTATTGCTCTAGTTACCATAATGTATTAGTATTGAATTTGAAGGCATATATTTTATGTCCTAGGTTTTAACTAAGAAAAAATAGTGAAAACTGATAAAATATTGTATTTTTCTCTAATTTCTTCCAGACCAACTTTTACATTATTTGCGTATCCCTAGTAATGTACCCCAAAATATAACAGACAAAGTCTTTTGATTAAAAGATTGTCACATGCATTTTTTAATGAAAATTTATGAAATGTTGCAAAGTAAACATTTCCACTTTAATTTAGTAGAGTGTTGTTCCCTTTTCAGGAGAGACTTGATTCAGACACCACATGCAGCTTTGCAGCAACATATTACTTCTAGTAATCTTTAGCTGGCTGTATTCAGTAAGTAACGGATCACTATTGCATTACTCTGTTGCTTCTAGAGAAGGCAGGGCATGCTTTGTCCAGCTGCTACACTGAGAGGAAAAGCCATGACACCAGATTTGACATCTTGTCATATCGTTTATAGATAGAATGTGGAATGTAAGAATTGTGTGGCGTTGCTCTGCTATGGAGTGAGTGCTAATGTAGCAGGATTGCAAGCCCAGAAGCTGCATGATTCAGATCCTCAGCTTAGTTCTAAACCTTTGGCTGTCACTGACAGCTGGAAGTTCCAACACTGCTTTATCCCGCTGAGCTTCATTGGCACCAAAGAGCCCAGTGCCCGTTTAACCCCTTTCTTAAAACCAACTCCTGACACTGAAGAGCTTTTGGGTTGGTATGAGCATGGGGCCCACGTGCTTTTGGCCCTCCAGCCATGAGGATAACAGTCCAAGGGCCTATATGCCTTTCATTCCAAATGTGGTGGCTTGTAGGAGGATCCTCATACTATATTCAAACTGAATTAGTTTCATTAGAAAATAAAAGGAAGAAAGGGCTTTTGAATTGAGTTTGTGAGGGCTGCCAACAAAGGAGGAAAGATTTTTTTAAAATGCCCAATCAGTTAGACCTCAGAGTTAGATCTTTTTTTGAGTTATGAAATTTGAGGTTATGCATTACTATGATTGCCAAGACATATGTTCCATCAAAAGGGTCTCAATTAGTATTGGATGAAAAAAAAAGACTAGACCATGTTTAATCCCTCCATTGAGGGTGGATACATCCTTCACATACCCCAAACTACAGACTGATTGACCCCCGGAATTAGTTTAGGCCATTACTTTGCAGCTCTAATATTCTGTTGTAGTTCTCAGTTTTAGCTAGGGATCAGACAGAACCTTGTCATCCACAGTTCTATGGGTTGATTAGTTGTTTTTTTTTTTTTTTTTCTTAAAGCAAAACACCCAGGCAGATATAAAGCACATATAATTAAACAGCTGGGTAATCTATAATGCATATTTGTTTATTTTTTTAAATGCAAGCTATAAAGTACCTGAATTTGATCTGGCATCAGCCGTTTGCTGTCCCTGTGCAGCAGACCTGGAGAATAAGAGGAGGCAATAGCGCAAGAAGCCAATCATTTCATTTTCTAAAAAGAGGAATGCTGAAAAGCAATGGAAGCAGAGAGATGAGCTCATCACTGTGCTGCATCTCTTTCCCTGCCAGTCACAGGCTGTGGCTGGTACGGGACAACTTGGGCTCAGGGAAAATGGTTTGAATGCTGGTGGCCATCAGACTAGCAGCAGAAAAAAATCCTCGGACTAAAATTTAATATTACAGCAGAAGTGGGTTATTTTTTGCTATTCATTTTTATTTTGACATTTTTGGCTGGAGTTCTGCTTTAATGACAAAGTTGCCTTAAATAGAACGGCATACTGTAACATCACTGTTGGTTTCTGTTAAGTCAACAGATCTTTATTTGTACAAGGCAAAAGGATTGTGCAGCTGTTTTTTAACATGATTTGGAAACACAATAGCAAGATGGTAAGTAGCAATTCCATGGTTTTATCTTTGCTAATGCACAAGGAGGGAGGAAAATAATTGCATTGCAGCTGCCGTTCTCCTTTTCAAGCCAGCTCAATGCGGGCCTCGCCCCAGGCTAACAAATTGATAATATTCCTCTGGCTGACAGGGCTGTACCAGTGGGACCTCCGGAGATAGGAGCACCAGAAAAAGAAAGACTAACATTGATTTTTATAAAACCATCCAAATGATAAAAACGCTGACTGAAATGTGACAAGTGAAAAAGCCAAATGGTCCAAAGAAAGCATTGTGATGTCAGAAACAAATGCAAAACCCATCCATCTTGTGTGACATCAAATGAGATCCTTTGCATAGACACAATAAGGGAATATTGCTTTATTACTTGTCAAGCACTAAGGATCGTTATTCTGCTTTGTTGCTTTAATTAATACTGCAGTGGTAACAGTGTATTTAAACACACAGATCCAGATTCCGTGGTGTTGTACATTAAAGAACTGTGCTAAACATTATATTCTTCTAAACTGACTCCTATTAGGGTTCTCAGCTCCAGCACCAGTCTTCAAGTAGCATCTGTGGGTCACACAGAGAGGATTATGGACTGCTCTGTGTTTTTCTCATTAACTGATCTAGATAATTTGGTCATGGTGATCACATTGAAATAGTGAACGCTTGTTAACGTACAAACTTCCTGTTTTTTTTATTTGAATTAAGCACTCTGTAAAAGCCCTCAGCTCTGGGCTCGGGGAGAATCTTCAGGCTTGGGTCCAGTAAAGAGAATCATGGTAACCACTTTCAGCCCACGTTCACACTGAGGGCCAATTTGAAATCGTGCGAGTTCAGCTGAACTAGCACGATTACAAACTGGCATTTCAGTCCGACTTTAGGGGCGATTTGACAGACATCTGTGCGGGTTCATGCATAGCTGTCTATTGAAATCGCCCTCAAAGTCGCCAAAAATAATGCAGGAACTACTTTTGGGAATCGGTGCAGCATCGCAAAGTCAGCATCGCACTGATTCGAACAGTGCCGTTGCCGGCAATAGGCGGCGATTTGACAATACATGAGATTTGACATGTCAAATCACATCTCAAATTGGCCCAATGTGAATGTGGGATAAGAGTTTATTGCATTACAGTAATGATGTTTCCTTCTGTCTGTAACACTGTTGGGGAGATTTACTAAAACTTGTGCACACAGAATCTGGTGCAGCTGTGCATAGTATCCATAGTATCCATAGTATCAGCTTCTAGGTTTTAGGCAGGGTTCACACTGGTATGACACAACAGTTATACAACTGTGGACCCAACTTTGCCCTGTGACTTGAAGTCCGACATCCGTCCGACTTCAATGAATGGGATCTGACAATACCAGGCACTTTGTGTCTGGTATGAATCTTTAGGGGAATCTCCACACCAAATTTAGAAAATAAAAACTGCATGGGTTTCTCCTCCAAGACCATACCAGACCCTTCGGTCTGGCATGGATTTTAATGGGAACCCCCATGCCGAAAACCCCCCCAAATCCATACCAGACCCTTATCCGAGCACACAGCCGGCAGGTCAGGAAAGGGGGTGGGGATGAGCGAGCGCCACCCCCTCCTGAACCGTACAAGGCCACTTGCCCTCAACATGGGGGGGTGGGTGCTTTGGAGCAGGGGGGCCCTGCCCCCCCACCCCAAAGCACCTTGTCCCCTTGTTGATGAGGACAAGGGCCTCTTCCCGACAGCCCTGGCCATTGGTTGTCAGGGTCTGTGGGCGGGGGGCTTATCGGAATCTGGAAGTCCCCTTTAACAAGGGGGCCCCCAGATCCTGACTCCCCACCCTATGTGAATGAGTATGGGGTACATTGTACCCTTACCCATTCACCTAAACAAAGCGTTAAAAATAAAAAGCAGTACACAGGTGTTTAACGTAATTTATTAAGGCAGCCCCGGCGTCGCTTCCGATTTCTTCTCCCCTCTCCGGCTCTTCTCTCTCCTCCGTTGATGTCTTCTGCCGGTTCTTCTCCCGCGCTCTCCGCTGATGTCTTATAGCCCTCTCCAGTTCTTCTCCCTCTGTCTGCTGTCTTCTGCCTCTGCCGGGTCTCCTCTCTACGCTATCTTCTCCCTCTGTTCTTCTGATGTTGCCACGACGCGCTGTACCGGTGTAATGCCTGATCCGCCGTGTGCTATGACTTATAAAGACATGGGACGGGGCCATCCGGTGATGTCATATAGAGGCCACGCCCCCTTACGACGTCACCGCCCCATCATACCCCTATGCATTTTAGGTGAATGGGTAGGGGTACAATGTACCCCATACTCATTCACATAAGGTGGGGGGCCGGGATCTGGGGGCCCCTTGTTAAAGATTTCCAGATTTCCGATAAGCCCCCCGCCTGCAGACCCCGACAACCCTTGGCCTCATCAACAGGGCCCCTCCTGCCCCAAAGCACCCACCCCTCATGTTGAGGGCATGCGGCCTGGTACAGTTCAGAAGGGGGGGCGCTCGCTTGTCCCCACCCCTTTTCCTGACCTACCGGGTTGTGTGCTCGGATAAGGGTCAAGTCAGACCGATGGGCCTGGTATGGTCTTGGAGGGGAAACCCATGCAGTTTTTTTTTTTTTTTTTTTGGCGTGGGGTTCCCCATTAAGATCATCAGAGCACAAGTTGCATGCCAAAGTCGGATCAGTTAACCTCCCTGACGGTAATCCCGAGTGTGGCTCTGGGTTAAATTTCAGTCCCATTAGCGGTAACCCCGAGCCACACTCGGGATTACATTGCAGGATCCTGGTGCAGTGTTACTTACCTTGTCCCCAGGATCCTGCGATGTCCCCCGCAGTGTCCGTGGGCTCTGTCTCCTCCGAAGCCTCTCTGTGCCGGGCTCCGTTCCCTGCAAGCGGCGCAACGCACGGGGGCGGAGCCTGGCGGCAAATTCAAAAATGTAAAAATCATAACACATACAGTACTGTAATCTTACAGATTACAGTACTGTATGAAATTATTTCACATCCCTTTTGTCCCCAGTGCTTTGGCCCATGCCCTGCATGCAGTTTTATATGATATATACTGTTCTTTCTGCCTGGAAACTGGAGATTGTCCATAGCAACCAAAAAGTGTCCCTTTATGTCAAAAGTGGCTTTAGATCAGCTAGAAAACAGCGATAGTAAATTAGAACACTTGCAGAATTGAGCGATAGTGAATCGTGGGGAAATTTATTTTATTATTATTATATTATTATTTTTTTAATTATTTATATTTATTTATTATATTATAATTTATGTTTTTGTGTTTCAAACTTCATCATACCCGGGATATCTACTAGACTCTTGTTTGGACAGATTTAAGTGTGTTATTGTTAAGAATTACAGGCCTACAATATAAAACGCCAAATTTCCATGCAAAATAATTGTACCGCTTTCAGCACCTAAAATCCGAAATAATCATACCGCCAGGGAGGTTAAGACGATGATCCAACTTTGATCCGACTTCAGTGATATTCAAAGTAGGATCAAAGTCGGACCAAAGTAGTGCAGGGAGTCAGACCAACTTGTGTCAGACCAGTTAAGATGGCTCTCATAGGGAAAGATTGATTTTCACACGTGACATGAGCTCCCAATGTCGGAGCGTTTGTCTTACCAGTGTGAACCCAGCCTTATTGTCAAAGCTTAATTGAACAAGCTGAAGTTAGAAGCTGATTGGTTACTGTGCACAGCTGCACCAGATTCTGTGTGCACCAATTTTAGTAAATCTCCACTCATGTCTCTCTCTCTCCCCTGAAGAAAGAGAGGGAGATTGGCTTTAAAAGTAGAAAAAATAGATAATAGTTGAAAGTTAGATTGTATTCCCATATCCCTGTTGGGGTGGCCATCCATGCCTTACTTATGAGGACAAGCGGAGAGGCATCCTCCTAGGAGCTTTTTAGAGTGTTGGGGTTGATTTATGAAAGGCAAATCCACTCTACACTGCAAGTGCACTTGAAAGTGCAGTCGCTGTAAATTTGAGGGGAAGATCTGAAATGAGGGGAAGCTCTGCTGATTTTATCGTCCAATCATGTACAAGCAAAAATGCTGTTTTTTATGTGCCCTGCATGTCCCCCTTAGGTCTACAACAACTGCATATCCAAGTGCACTTGCAGTGCACTTGTAGTGCAAAGTGGATTTGCCTTTAGTAAATAAACCCTCCTGTGTAGCCGCGCTTCACAGCAGGGGGTCCAGTGCATCCCCGTTTACTGTTTCAGGTCCGAATTAGGCACAAATTTTTGCCTGAATTTGGACCTGAAATGGAGCCAAAGATGCACAGGAGCCTTCTGCTGTGCGTTTCGCAGCCGCCCCAGAGGTGTGTGAATCGGTTCCATTGAGAGCCGGCCACACTCTCCTGTCATGCAAATTAAATGCGGGGAAACCTGCATCCAATTCGCATAAGTGTGAACCCAGCCTTAATCTTCCTTCCAAAACAGCAAGCAACAGCAAGTGTTCTCAAATGGCTACAGTTCATTCCATCACAAAAATCTTTACGTGCAAAAGATATTACAGAGCAAATTGAAATGAAAAATAAAACATGCAAATCTTTCTAACAAAGGTAAAATCCTTACAATCTGTTGTAATTGAACCTCCTATTTTCACTGTGCAGCATGGCAGCCACCTTTCACAAAGCTAGCGGCAAACACTGTAGTAGTGGTACCTACTACAGTGACTTGTGACTTCCAGCTTCTACAGATATTGGCCAGATATGGCGCATGCATATTTTGTACCCTGGCTGCTACTCTGTTTCAGATTGGCGGCGCTTCATGTAAGTTCAAGCTTGCTTTTTCCCACATGATGTTTTGAATTTGGTCCTGCCACCATTATCCCTGGTTGGATTGGCGTTTTTTTATGTAAGTGCTATGGGCACAATTTTTTTATATGTTTGTTTTTATGCTGGTTCACCAGTAAATACTGCACCATGAGATTTTTTCTTTTTTGTCATTGGTGACTTATTACTACGGATTGGATATGCTGAGCTGTTTTTACTATGAGAAATAAAACTTCGTGGTCATGATCCATGCACTTGGATATATTCTGAAGAGGGTCCTGTGATTCGGATAGAGGGGATAAGTGCGAGATAATGATGACTACATACCTCTGATGACCTGGATTGTATAATATGCGATTATTGCTGTTCTATTCATTAGACAGCAACTATATCTGGTGAGTGCGTTTTTCTGACATTGGTGGAGGTCGCACTGGATGATTGAAGAACTAGTGGAGGGAGAGCACCTGAATCCTATCACTTGATACTTAATCATAAGAACTATTCTATGTTTGATTATTTTGAATATTTCAATGTTGGACTCACTATCATAACACTTCAGGTGTTTTGGATATTTTGATATTGTGCTGAGCGCTGCAATTTTTCTTTGTTATTATACACTATTACTTGTTGATGCTATAAGAGGCCACATATAAATGTGTTTGTAGGATGTTCTTATACTGTAAGTACAATAAATAGATGTATGTAAACTATATACTAAAAAGATTAAAAGAAAAGAAGGATCACATTATGCTCATAGGAGATATATATCCAGATAAACTACACAAAAATGTCAGCGGACATAGAAAAAAGAAAAGAAACATTAAATGGGTGGCCTGGCAGCTCATGACAATATTTTAGCAATTCCTGAGTGGACGTGAATCACTGCCCATATCTTTATTCAATATTCTTCCCTTGGTTTTCTTTATTAAATGTCTGGCTTTGACACCCTATTGCTTTACTTATTCATGAATGCCATGTTTTAATGGTTGGAACTACCAGCGACATCCACCTTAATAAAATAACCTTCCTTGCTTGAAATAATAGTCCTAAACCTAAGGTATACCATAATAAATGTTCCATGCTGAATAAATATTTAATGGACAAACTTTTAGGTCTAACTCCACTAGAATACCCATTATATAATGAAACAACAACTATTATTCCCATGCCCATTTTTTTTTTACTTTTTGGGGCGGTGGGAATTATGTCCTAGCAGGAACAGGTGCCTTGTAACATCTAGCATTGTGTCGCTATTTTTTTTTAAAAATCCAAACTCTTTTATTACTATTGAAGGTCAGGACTTGGGAAGAAAAAACATCATACATCACATAATATACAGTCTTTTGCAATAGTCCATAAAGAATCCTCAGAACCAAAAGGTAAGACCAAAAGAAATCAATTGCAAGAGATTACAAGACATATAGCAACAAAACATCCATTAACAAAAGGTGCGGTAATGGTTTGTGTATGGTCAAAACCCCTGCCGGGTTTATATCTTGTCACCTGTATCCTATTAGGGTAATTCCTTTCAATTCCTGCCCCATAGACACTATGGGGGATTTACTATAACTGGTGCACTCAGAATGTGGTGCAGCTGTGCATGGTAGCCAATCCAATCAGCTTCTAACTTCAGCTTGTTCAATTAAGGTTTCAAAATAAAACCTGGAAGCTTATTGGTTTCTGTGCAGAGCTGCACCAGATTTTGCACTCTACAGTTTTTGTAAATCAACCCCTATGTAGAGGAAAGAATAGGACTAGTTCTCGGTCATACCCTATTTATTATGACATTATGTTTTTATTACACAGTACAGTTATATACAAAGAAAAATGTTTTTGTTGTTTGTTGTTTTTGTTGTTGTTTGTTTGACAATGTCTACAAAGTCTTTGTGGGCTTCTGGTTACTAAGATGTTTTTCCACATAGTAAAAGCAATGCAAAAAAAATATTTTTCCCTTTAAGGTTTGCCTTATTAATGCTGATGATATCTGTACAATATTATCTACAATTCCTTTACAAATAACAGAGAGGTGCAGCAGCAGGGCAGAACTGGTTAAGAGAAATAACAAAATTGAGTTATCTAGGCAAATAATCTTTATTAAATTCATCTTACAGGTTTGCTGTTGCTGGAGTTACCAGTAGATCGTAGAACAGGCTTGTGATCTGCAGTAACAAAGCTACAAATTTTGAGTTGTTACATAGGTTTAGCCAAAGACCATTTTAATATGCAGAGAAATGGTTGCTGTTGTGACAGGCCTACTGCACTCCTGGACTTTAGTTGCTTTTGTAGAGAGTGCAAATACGTGTGCACGTACTGGGGCCATTTGGAATCTCATATAAACAGCTTGAAGACTTAAGTGAAGTCAAAACAGGCAAGGAGGAGGTGCCATCATGCCTCCTCATCAATTGCCCGTACCCGCTCAATGGTGATCCAACACAGATCGCATTTCAATAACCAACACAAGTTTAAACAAGCTCTAACAATGGTGGCAAGGTTCGAGGTGTAGGGTGCCTCAGCTGATCCCTGACATCTCCAAGGGGCTGTACATGATATAGAGGACTGCCAGCATAGGTGTGTGCAGCCTATTGCATTAGGGTGTGCACAAAAGAGCTTAAACACACATGCATGTGTGTGTGTATATACAGTATTTATATAGATATATATATACACAATCTTCCTTGTGTCACTTTGCCCTGCCAGAACATTATCTCCCTGCCTGCAGATTCCGAGTGAGAGATAAGTGCATCCATACTTCTCTTATAAGCAGAGCTACTCAGTAGGAGTTCTTTCCCATATCCCCACCGACACACAGCGATAATTCTAATGCGAACAAGGGGATTGCGGTGTGCCCAGGCACATCCGGTACACCTGGTGCACGCGCATATGACTGCCAGAGATTGTGGACATTCTTCAAGAGACTATGGATGTGCTAGAGCAGTGGCTGGAGACTGGACACATGCTGCAGGAGACAATTAGAGACTGGAAATGTGTTACTTGAGACTGCTAGAGATAATTGCCATTACAGCTTCTTTACAAACCAGTTGTGTTACTAACTGCTGAGGCCTGAGCACCGCACAAGCACCAAAAGGCTATATGTGGTGCTCATACCACAGTTTCACAACCAAGGAACTATAAGATCCACTCTGTAATGATTTGTTCAGTTCATAAACAAATCAATTTTTTTTTTTACCTCCGGGTGACATAATAGACTTTTCTGATAGTTCCATCACTTTTAACCTTTTGTCACAGTATCTCATTGGTAATTTGTAATTTTATCTCTTCATGTTTGTACACAACACTTTGCATTTAGTATTTTTCTATTTAGATCTTAAAAGTATGTGAAAATTCACTTAAACAAAGTGATACAAAGATAAACAAAGCAAAATAAAATAAAAATGTGCCTGTCTTTTTTTACATGGGCAATCTTCTCATATGTTCCTAGAGTAACAGGAATGGGAGGTATCTTCAGGCTTGTGGGGCATTTTGATATACACCTTACTAGTGCTACTGCTTGGTAAATCTTTAAATATAAAAATTAAGTTTGTAATGCTTGTATGTGTGCTTGTAAAGATGTTTTTGTAATGATAAGATAAATAATTTATTAAAAGAATTATAGATAATGTACAAAAGTGTTTTCTGGCATTTCATGGTGACAGATAAAAACTGCAGTGATATTGACTATTACCATAGCTTTTTCTGCATTATTACTTCTCTTGCTTCCCGAAAGGGCACTTATAATGAAATTCCTTTCTATCCAGATGTTGATTTAAAAAGGTGCATGCCACCAATTTACTGTGACCTAGAGTCTAATAGCTTCAGTTCATTAACTCTTTCGGATCTATGGTCCAGAAATTTGCCCAGATTGTCTAAGGTGTATAAACACGGCAGCCTTTATTCACTTACTGTGTTCTACACTGCTTTCCATTTACTACACAGGTAATACAGATGTAATAGCCTACATTTGCTTTGTTATTAAAGGAATTGAACCATGACGAATAAACAGATATACACAATGTTAAATATTGTTGTCAGCGTAATAAAAGGAAACAAGGAATATACATCTAAACAGAAGCCAAATGGGAGAATGGACAATAACAACATGTGCGGTTCTCATGTCTGATGTATGGATAAGTAATGTAAAAAGTTGGAGCAGGTCACCCTAACAACAATTTCTCTATAACATAGTTACATAGTTAGTCTGGTTGAAAAAAGACACAAGTCCATCCAGTTCAACCAATAGAAGGAAAAAAAATGATACAATCCTATATGTACAATCCTATACCCACCGATCCAGTATGATAACCATATACAGTTTCTCAATAAATGACAAAGGGGAGTGAGTAGACAGGCATTGGACATTTACCCATAACAGTTTGATAACAATTACTTTTTCACACACTGAAGCTGAGGAAATATCAGGGAGATAAGATAAGACACTGTCCTTGTGAGTTTAAAGCGTTTGTTACCCTAACATTTCATATTCCTGATATGTGCCTATTGTATCATGTACTTGTATGAAAAATTAGTCAGTCCTGTCAGTCCCTCTGTTTTCCTATTAAAAACTGACCACACCAAGCAGGAGAACACACTGTGGTCAGTTCTCTAGCTGTGCTGGGAACGCATCCTGCTCTCCTTCAATGATCAGACTTGTCTTGACACGCTCACCCTGCACAGCCATTCACTGGAAGCTCAGTGGTGCTTCTCCTCTTCCCAGCTCTTATGCACCTGAGAACAGAGTAATGTGATCACTTTGAAAAAAGGGGAAAAAGGTATTTATATATATATATATCTATATATATATATTCAATCACAGAGGAGAACCGCACCCAGCTTGCGACTTAGTGCTAGCAATCAGGTCCTCCCACCGACCTTATATATAAAGAAAAAGTCCAAGAGGTTGCTGCACTTAAAAACTTTCGGTTGCTTTATTTCACATAGTCTTGAAGGAAAAGCATAATCATTCCAGACAAAATAGTGGCAACAAATGCCTATGCATCAATTATATTTGATCTCCACTGTACTCTACATCTTTTGAAAGCCGGTATAAAAGGTTGCTGAAAGATCTTGTAAATTTTGAAATGCACCTAGGTAAGGCCAGGCTCTATAGGGGATGCTGAGTTATTAAAGAGGCTGAGGTACCAGCATGGAGAGCTCTATTTCTACCTCAAAATTGAATTGTTGGGTACAGTCATGTCTTAATTGAAAAGAACAAAATATGTATTAGTTTTGCAGAGAGTATTTGGTTTTCAACATCTCAGAAAATGTCAGTTTGTTATAATATTTTCTAATATATAACCCCCGTAGTTGCTCAAATAGCTGGATCCAGTGGTTTTTTCTTAGAATAGGCCTGCTTTTTAGAGTGGAAATACATACAGTATATCCCACAAGGTTCCATCAACACCATATTTCCTTAGAGGCCTGAATGGCATATAGCCATATGACCTTTCCTTGCTCCTGAAATGACAGGCAGCTTGCCTAACCTGTCAGTGTTCCCACACGTGCAGAATCATTCTACAGTCCATGGATTTGCTTCAGCCTGCTATATGTGAGAAGACGCTTGCTGCTCATGCATTGTACTAACAATAAATACAAAGTATTCAGAAAAAAACACTGCAGAAACTCTTACGTCTTAGGCCTCATGCACACTGGACGGTTTTTCTGGATTTCTTGGAGTATCTTTGAGCAACAGAGTAGGAACACCTACAAGCACTTCATGTCCTTCCACAGGGACATTGAGGGACACCCGATATATAAAGCGACTTGGGATTGGTTTTATGAAGTATCAAATTCTTTTTTTTTTGTCATGGCAGAATTTTATAGACAGTACGCACCACTCAAATAACACAATTTTATCAGATCACAGCATGTTAACAAAAAATCAACATGCATCATCCAATATGTTAGTGACAGGTATTTATTAAACAACTTGCAAAATCCCTGTCATTAAATAAAAAAACTAAGATAATAAAATAAAGTATACATTCTTTATACAAGGACAAATTTGGGTGGCCTCTAGGAACAATGTCAGTGGGTATATGTTTTAAAGCAATGGTTGTACCATCATCCAAGACTTAATGAAATAGAGGCTCCCAAACCTCTATTTCATTCTTTATACAAGGAAATAACATAGATGATCATCAAACTTGATACATATGCTTATACCTTCTACTCTGTCCCCACTGGATCATAGGTAGCTTGTAGAAAATATGTAGAAAATATCTTGGAATGTTAGGGACATTGGTGCACATATTAAGCACAATCTGGTAATTCTAACCTTTAATAATACATCTTTATTACTGAATAAAGAAAGACAGCTGACTGTGAATTTTATAGCTCAATAGGTTCAGTTCAAATTGCCAGTGTTCCAGGATGAGTGCACTGTCATGCATACAAAGAGGCGTGATGTAGACAGCCAATCCAAGGACCAGCACCCGGAACAACGCAAGGAAAGGATGCCAGTGCCAGCGAGGGATTTTGCGGTCCTCAGACCATTGTATCATTGTACCATTGTATCTTAGGTGGGTATTTGTCCCTTTGGTTTTGCTTTGACCCCTTCTACACTGGAGTGTTTTGCAGGCGCTATAGCGTTAAAAATAGCGCCTGCAAACCGCCCTAAAACAGCTGCTCCATTCACTTCAGTGTGAAAGCCCGAGGGCTTTCACACTGGAGTGGTGCGCTGGCAGGGCGTCAGAAATAGTCCTGCCAGCAGCTTCTTTGGTGCGGAGAAGGTGAGTTCACCGCTCCTCCACCGCTGCTTCCCATTGAAAACAATGGGGCAGCGCTGCGATACCGCCGGCAAAACTGCCTATACCTCTGATATTACTGAATTGCAGAAAAAATCAATGAACTACAAGAGCACTCGCCTGTGCCCTCACAGTGCACTGGGAACTACAAGCCATCAGCCACGGTGGACGACAGTACTTGTAGTGCATTCATTCACAGAACTCTATGAACGAATGATGTGATCCTGTGAGCAGAGCCCCGCATAGCCACATTGGTTTGAAATTGTGATAGTGAGTGCAGGGAGAAGATGTCACAGGAAAGGGGATATTGGGGGGGAAAGGAGGCAGGAACTAGAACATGTTACATGTTCCACCCTGAATACAGTTGGAACATGTAACATGTTCCAAAGGTGAACTTAGCCTTTAAAGACAAACTCCACTTTGGGTAAAAAATGTAAGGTGGTTCTAAAGGCAGAAGTTTTTTTTACCTTAAATCATTCTATGCATTAAGGTAAAAACCTGAGCTCCATCTCGATCCAGCAATGTGCATGAGAGCAGCTGCTCTCCTGGGTCTCCCTCTCCTCATTGGCTCACACAGCAGCGGGAGCCATTGGCTCCCGCTGATGTCAAACACAGAAAATGAGCCAATGAGGAGAGAGCGGGGGCAGGGCCAAACTGCACTCTGTGTACAAATGGACAATGTCCATTCACTCCTGCATGGCTTCGGGAGTGAGCCTGCTCAAGGGCCCTCAAAGCAAGACGCTTGCTATTGGGAGCATTCAGCAGTGAGGAGGAGCCAGGACCACCGACAGGGGACCCAAAAAGTAGAGGATTGGGGCTGCTCTGTGCAAAACAATTGCACAGGTACGTACAGTGAGGGAAAAAAGTATTTGATCCCCTACTGATTTTGCCCACTGACAAAGAAATGATAAGTTTATAATTTTAATAGTAGGTTTATTTTAACAGTGAGAGACTAACAACAAAAATATCCAGAAAAACGCATTTCAAAAAAGTTATAAATTGATTTGCATTTTAATGAGTCAAATAAGTATTTGATCCCCTATCAATCAGCAAGATTTCTGGCTTCCAGTTGTCTTCTATACAGGTAACGAGATTAGGAACACTCTCTTAAAGGGAGTGCTCCTAATCTCAGCTTGTTACCTGTATAAAAGACACCTGTCCACAGATGCAATCAATCAAATTGATTCCAATTTCTCCACCATGGCCAAGACCAAAGAGCTGTCCAAGGATGTCAGGGACAAGATTGTAGACCTACACAAGGCTGGAATGGGCTACAAGATCATCGCCAAGCAGCTTGGTGAGAGGGTGACAACAGTTGGTGTGAATATTCGCAAATGGAAGAAACATTGAAATAACTGTCAAAATAACTGTCAATCTCCCTCAGTCTGGGGCTCCATGCAAGATCTCACCTCGTGGCGTTTCAATGATCAGGAGTGAGGAATCAGCCCAGAACTACATGGTAGAATCTTGTCAATGATCTCAAGGTAGCTGGGACCATAGTCACCAAGAAAACAGTAACACACTACGCTGATTGAAATCCTGCAACGCCTGCAAGCTCTGCCTGCTCAAAAAAACAGGCCTGTCTAAAGTTTGCTAATGAACATCTGAATGATTCAGAGCAGAACTGGGTAAAAGTGTTGTGGTCAGATGAGATCAAAACCAAGCTTTTTGGCATCAACTCAATTTGCCGTGTTTGGAGAAGGAGGAATACTGCCTATGACCCTAAGAACACCATCATCACAGTCAAACATGGAGGTGGAAACATTATGCTTTGGGGATGTTTTTTCTGCTAAGGGGACAGGACAACCTCACTGCATCAAAGGGATGATGGACGGGGCCATTTACCGTCAAATCTTGGGTGAGAACCTCCATCCCTCAGGTAAGGGCATTGAAAATGGGTAATGGATGGGTATTCCAGCATAACAATGACCCAAAACACACAGCCAAGGCATCAAAGGAGTGGATCAAGAAGAAGCACATTAAGGTCCTGGAGTGGCCTTCCTAGTCTCCAGACCCTAATCCCATAGAAAATATGTGGAGGGAGCTGAAGGTTTGAGTTACCAAACATCAGCCTCGAAACCTTAATTACCTGGAGAGGATCTGCAAAGAGGAGTGGGACAAAATCCCTCCTGAGATGTGTTCAAACCGGGTGGCCAACTACAAGAAACGTCTGACCTCTGTGATTGCCAACAAGGGTTTTGCCACCAAGTACTAAGTCATGTTTTGCGAAGGGGTCAAATACTTATTTCACTCATTAAAATGCAAATCAATTGTAACTTTTTTGAAATGCGTTTTTCTGGATATTTTTGTTCTTATTCTATCTCTCACTGTTAAAATAAACCTACCATTAAAATTATAGACTCATCTTTTATTTGTCAGTGAGCAAACGTACAAAATCAGCAGGGGATCAAAATTTTTTAAAACTTTTTAAAACGTCAACGCAGTATGTTTTCGCAATTGGCGTATTGATTTTTTTCAGAAGTCTGCATGAAGATACAAGTACAATTTTAGGCATTCCCTGCAATAGGAATTTCATTTTTGGTAGATACTTCATTTAGGCATGTCTAATAAAGTGATGTAGACACTGCAACATTGAGAGAACACTGAGCGTGCACCAGGTGATTAAAATAAGTGCAAACCCTCCAATTCAGGAATCAGTCCTGAAAGGACATGGTGAAAAAACATATTTCCTTAATACCAAAAAATTGGTATCTGCAACAAAGTTTGTTAAAATCCTTTGTACATTGATTGTGTTCTCTCAGTAAAAGTGGAGTCGCACTTAAAAGATATAAACTGTATGCTTGATCTTTGTGAGCTACTTATACAGGTTCATTATACCCTAATGCTCCGTACACACGGTCGGACTTTGTTCGGACATTCTGACAACAAAATCCTAGGATTTTTTCCGACGGATGTTGGCTCTAACTTGTCTTGCATACACACGGTCACACAAAGTTGTCAGAAAATCCGATCATTCTAAACGTGGTGACGTAAAACACGTACGTCGGGACTATAAATGGGGCAATGGCCAATAGCTTTCATCTCTTTATTTATTCTGAGCATGCGTGGCACTTTGTGCGTCGGATTTGTGTACACACGATCGGAATTTCCGACAACGGATTTTGTTGTCCGAAAATTTTATATCCTGCTCTAAAACTTTGTGTGTCGGAAAATCCGATGGAAAATGTGTGATGGAGCCCACACACGGTCGAAATTTCCGACAACAAGGTCCTATCACACATTTTCCGTCGGAAAATCCGACCGTGTGTACGGGGCATAATAGTTAATACATTGCAAAACTAAAAACTCCTAAAAATTCATGCCTGAACTGGAAAAGGTTTATTAATGATCCAACATGGTTCCTATACAACCACTGGCAAACGGACATGTAAATTGTTACTTTATTACTTTATTTACCTGCTATTGGATAGAACAAAACAGAGCTTGTTTAATAATAAAATGTATAATTTGTAATAATTTGTATCAAGTGCGGTGACTTTTATTGAGGAAGATTTTATGGTTTCCCAAATTTGATCTCAGTCATCCCCCTCAAGAGATTTATTAAGGTCAATTATCCACTTGTGTGTGTAGGAGGGAGGGCACAGAAATAGTTTAGCTATCATTGTGGAGAATAATAAGCCTGGGGAGTGCAAACCCCTAAACACTTCTGTTTAAGGTATGCGAGGGAGCGAGAAGTGGTCAACCCTTTAAGTATTTGCAACAGGTAATGTTTGACCTGTAGATGAAGGTTTCAGAGGCAGGAAGTTCAAGTTCTATCTATTCAAGTTATATTCTATCAAGTTATATTCCCTAATGTGAAAAAGATTTAACTCCTCTTTACCAGTGCGTGTATTCTGGTGATCCCAAGTTGTTCCCAAGCTGCAAATGAAACAGGAGACACGTGTCCTGGATAAAACAAAGGTTTGCGAAGGAGGGCAGTGAGGTTTGTGGAGCACAATAATAATTAAAAAAAAAAAAACACACAATACATAAGACATCATTGTCCACAAAGGTAAAATATTCAACAAACTCTTGATATGATAAGTATGCAAACATAATAGGAAGATGCAAAACAAGCTTGAAGGTTTATGGCAGTTGTTGTCAACTTCCTTGATATAGGGGGCCCCAACTGCAGCCACTATCATCACCAAAGGGCTGCACATAATTCATGAATGGAATTCTACAGGGGGTGCAGGCATGCTGAAGGAGAAGGCTAGAGACTGTAAACATGCTATAGGAGTTGTGGGAAACCTAAGGACATGCTTTAGGAGATAGATTGGGGACACATTACATGAGACTGCTAGAGATCACTGTTCTAAATGCTGCTTTAAAAATCAGTGCTTCCATGTTTGCACTCCCTACAGCCAACTTTAAAATTATTTCTGGTGGTCATACCATTTATGATACAGCAGGTTCCTCTACTTTTCATTTTATTGTATATTTATATGGTAAATACTATGGTCAGATGGCACTCTGACACATCATTTTACAGATTTTAGAATCCATACTATTCATGCCTTATAGATAATGTCTTTATTATACCTAATTCCCTTGTTGGAACACTGTTGGTCACATTGATGGATAGTTTTTGGAACACTGCTATATGACCTGTATTGTGACTATGGTACATGTACTACTTTACTCCAGTTTTGGATGTTTCATCCTATCGTATTTTGTCATTGTATATGTTTTCATTTTCTCTGTCCTTCTTCTCAGAAAAAGATTAATAAAAAGTAATGTATTAAAAACCATATTTAATATTTCTTTCAGCAAGATCCTACGTAAAAGAAAAAAATACACATAAAAAGAATAAAGGGAATTGACCACACAGAAAAAACTGCTAGAACCCATGAGTAAGCATGTCATGTCAAACTGCCATATGTAAGGGATTAGTGTTTAAGGGGCTCTAAGGACCTTATAATTTACAAGCAGTCCCTGGGCTAACAGTTGGGCACCAAGGGTTTAGAGTATAACTGCATTGCAACAAGCTAAACATTTAATGTAAGCTGTGATAGTACCATTTTAACTTTTTGACATTCTACTGCATCTACCACATTTTATAAATAAATCCAACTTTTACATTCATTAGGGTCATCAAAACGACGAGAGTATTTGACCTGATGTCATAAACTTAATTTACACTATGCTTACATTTAGGTTAAATTAGTTTTGTGTATCCTTTGTAATAGATAGTCCGCAAATAAAAAACTAAGATAACATGGGTCCTGTTTGATGTGTCACTGATTGATATGTTGTAATGAAACAAGTGATTGTATTTGCCAAGGCAGAGCTTCAAGGCATTCCCATAAGGAGTAGGATTTTCTTTGACATTTTAATCGTAATATTAATGTGAAGCCCTTACAATCCCTGAAAACATCTGTGTACTTGGGAAAACAGTATACTTGTGGTTAAAATAGATCAGGACCTTGAGTAAAAAATGCACTTCTGAAGAAATGGTTGTGTGATAAATAATTCATAAGTTAAGCAGGAAACATGGCAGTCACAATAAAAAATATTTATGTTGGTGTTTTTACAATTTATGGTAACGAATGTCTAACTTACTACTAGTAGCTATGAGGTGTTCTGTGGTTTAAACAAAGAGTTTACCATCTGTGAATCTCTATAGTACATACAGTATATCATATCATTTTAATTATTAAAGTTAAACTTCATTATCTCATGAACACAACTAAATGGGCATCACATTTTTTTTTTGGCAGGGGGCACAAAGGATTATTGGGTAAAATTCCCATGACTTAATTGCCCTAATTAAGTAGTATTATGCTATCTTTTAGTGGTAGGTCCTAATAAAGAGGGTGTAACCTCCAACTTTCCTGAGCTTTTGAGGAACTTAATTAGTTTACTTCTCAGCAAACATTTTTTTATCAACATTATGCAATCTACTAATGTTCTGGTATAGACTGGATTCAAATAAATAATATTATCAGGACATATGTTAGTAATTGTAGATTATTATTCACAAATTACTGTCTGATGATGTCCTCTGTTAGTAGAACTCACTTTGCCTCAGCTATTATACAACTACTACAGCCTATAGTAAAATATTTGTTTGAGTAAATATCCAAAGATCTGCTCCACCAATTATTTGGCAGGGGGTCAAATAATATCTATGTAGATTTATTTGGTGCTCCAGTTATCCACTGCGCTGCCGCATAGGTGGTTAGCACGAGTCATCGTTTCAATCCCAACCATATCTGGAGCTTCCTCTGGGTATTGCACTTTTCCTCCCCACTCCAAAAACATGCTAATATGTTAATTGTCTCCTTTCTAAATTGGCCCCTGTATGTGAGTTAGGGACCTTAAATTGTAAGCTCCTTGAGGGCAGGGACTGATGTAAATGTACAATATACTATATTGTCAAAAGTATTGGGACACCTGCCTTTACACGCACGTGAACTTTGATGGCTTCCCAGTCTTAGTCTGTAGGGGACGAGAAGGCCTGGCTCTCAGTCTCAGCTCTAATTCATCCCAAAGGTGTTCTATCGGATTGAGGTCATGGCTCTGTGCAGGCCAATCAAGTTCCTTAACCCCAAACTCGCTCATCTATGTCTTTACGGATCTTGCTTTGTGCACTGGTGCACAGTCATGCTGGAACAGGAAGGGGCCATCCCCAAACTGTTCCCACTAAGTTGGGAGCATGAAATTGTCAAAAATGTCTTGGTATGCTGACACCTTAAGAGTTCCCTTCACTGGAACTAAGTGGCCAAGCCCAACCCCTGAAAAACAACCCTACACCATAATCCCTCATACACCAAATGATTTGGACCAGTGCACAAAGCAAGGTCCATAAAGACATGGATGAGTGAGTTTGGGGTGGAGGAACTTTACTGGCCTGCACAGAGTCCTGACCTCAACCCAATAGAACACCTTTGGGATGAATTAGAGGGGAGACTGCAAGCCGGATCTTCTTGTCCAACATGAGTACCTGACCTCACTAATGCGCTTCTGGAAGAATGGTCAAACATTCCCATAGCCACACTCCTAAACCTTGTGGACAGCCTTTTCAGAGGAGTTGAAGCTGTTATAGCTGCAAAGGGTGGGCCAAGTCAATATTGTGCCCCATGGACTAAGACTGGGATGCCATTAACATTCATGTGCGTGTAAAGGCAAACGGCCCAATACTTTTGACAATATAGTGTATATGTAAAGTGCTGTGTAAATTGCCGGTGATATATACAGTAATCACCCATAACAAATTAATAAATAAAATACTACTAACGTCTCAGACTCTTAGCACTAGAAAGGGAAGGATATGTCTCAAAATTTTTATCTGGGAGTTAGATCAGATATTTAGCCAACAGGTAATGTGGCTCTCTGAAGCATATACCCACTCCAGAAATGTAAATATATTTGATGATTTAAGTACATTTCATCAGTGATTCTAATATTTAAAAATTGTGTAGAAAACTGTGCCTATTCCCACTCACACAAGCGCTTTATGAATTAAGTGAAAGCAATATCAGTTCCTAAATAGGAATATCTTGTAGCCAATTAAGGCAAAAGCTGCTACCATAAAACCAGATCAGGGTTAAAAAAATAAATATACACACACAAATACTGGCACACAATGTATATATATATTTATATATATATATATATATATATATATATATATATATATATACATTTTTTTAAGGTATATTTTTTTTTATGGTGGAATAACATATATATGTATTTTTTAGATCAATTGATTTTAACCTAGGATCGTTATTTAAGCAAATGAAACACCACTATTAAATTGCGGTTTTAAATTTAAATTGACATTGAAATGACTTATCTTTAAGGGTTATGAATTTGTTAGTATTGTGGTATTAATATGACTATTTATTGCGCAATAGAGTTTTTTTACATAACAATGCAGAATGAATAACAAGTCAGTTACAGATGATTGTGTGTATGTGGTGCCTCCACATACACATATCTTTGTCTGTGTGTGTGGGACGGCACTGGCTGCCTGATTACAATCTGCCCGCGTCCACAATCCATCTGTCCGGATAGCAATATCTGGATCGAGTTTGGAATGCCGCATGACACCACGGTTAAATTGCTCTGGTCCAGCCGCTGTATAAAGGGTGGGACGTCTTGCTGTAAAACCGCGCCCTCAGATGATGTCAATGATGACGAAACGCGTCGGTGTTTTACCATCAGTGACGTCAGCACGCCGCTCGGGGACACAGCGTTCACCACCTCTGGAAAGGCAGCCTAATGTAGTAGGAGACACCACGCTATCTTCGTTCTGGTTTGCTGATGCGACCTTGTTTGATGCTATGCTGTTTTATTATGTTGTTGATGTAAGTGCAAGTCCTACGAGGGTGTTGTTGTGGATATTAATAAATAGTTTTTAATGGGATTACACTATGGAGTTTGTTTTCTTTTTTTGATGATTTAAAACTGTGTGACCCAACCCTCTGGTACAGCTTTCCTTGGGAGATTGGATATAAGGATATCAAAACAGTGTGGTTTTTCTGCCTATAATCCTGTTAGATTCGGTAAGAGTTGAATCTAAAGGGGGATGTGAGTACCTCCCTGCTTCTTCACGTGTGGAGGTGTTGGTGACAGTCTAGCATCTTGCAAGCAGGAATTGAACTCTGGTCTGGACAGTCTCACAGATTTTATTTAACTGCAACACACTATGGACTTTATTATTTATGACAATTTCTCTAGTATTTTATTATACTATTATGCCCTGTACACACAGTCGGATTTTGCGACGGAAAATGTGTGATAGGACCTTGTTGTCGGAAATTCCGACCGTGTGTGGGCTCCATCACACATCTTCCATCGGAATTTCCAACACACAAAGTTTGAGAGCTTGCTATAAAATTTTCCTACAACAAAATCTGTTGTCTGAAATTCCGATCGTGTGTACACAAATCCGACGCACAAAGTGCCACGCATGCTCAGAATAAATTAAGAGACGAAAGCTATTGGCTACTGCCCCGTTTATAGTCCCGACGTACGTGTTTTACGTCACCGCGTTTAGAACGATCAGATTTTCCGACAACTTTGTGTGACTGTGTGTATGCAAGACAAGTTTGAGCCAACATCCGTCGAAATAATCAACGGATTTTGTTGTCGGAATGTCCGATCAATGTCCTACTGTGTGTACAGGGCATTAGAGTGTATTTGTGTGTGTGTAGTGATTTTAATATGTATTTTTATCCACAAGGTTGAGTTTTTCTTTTAGAACGCAGTACAAACCTCCGCTGTTGTGTTGCCCTTTCTTGAATTATCGTAGAATAAAAACAAAATCCAAAATTCAAGAATAAAACACAGTTTTGTTTGAAAGAGCCCTAATGAGAGCCATGCAAGAGGGAATTTCATTGATTGTTTATTTATGCTGACCTGACCTTTTTCACTTGTAACAAAGGGCATAGCTTTATATTTATTGTCAATTTACAAGAAAACGGATTCAAATCCAAATGTGGCAACTTTGTCCACTAACATCATTTGCAACAGCAACAAATAAAAACCAGCCATAAACATCTTTTCACAAGTAAGGGAAAACATCAGAGAATTGCCTGTTATCCTTATATTTAAGTTCATGAGTTCTGTTCCTTGTCAACTGAGCGGACAGTGCAACATTTTTCTAGCATGTTGAAGGGCTTTTTCGCCTAGCATTTCTGTGGTGCTTGTCTTTTTTCTGTTATGAGAGAGATGATGATTGCCATTGCTGATCTACTTCTTAAAAATCCTACTTGACTAGCTGTCATGCCCTCTGACTTTAGCACTTTCTGAGTCACTATCATGAGATCCAGATTTTAGTCGCCTTTCTGCATGCTTGTTTTCGGTCATACATATTTAGGCCAAAGATAACCAGGCACGTAGCATCTCAGGAGAAGTTCAGCAATGGCAAACCTTGTAATACTGTTTTTTTATTCTCTTTATTACATTTTATGAAGAAGCAATGTTACATCTGAGGTTGAAAAAAAAACTGTACTCAACATGGCATGGCAGTTAATAACAAGCTTGGCTTTTGGAATGTATTGAAATATTTACTTATATGACACTGAAGTATCACGAACGCCATTTGAACATGTTGTTTTGTTATTTTTTAAGAAAAATATTAATATCAATGGCTAGTTATTTTTTTTAGCCTAATTATGAAACCATATATTGTGAGATAAAACAATGTTGTACAATATGTGACAAGATTTATGGACCTGTTAAAAAAAAAGGAGAAATAAACATTGCTGCCTATAATTAACAGTAAACTAATTATTGATATGGGGTAATGACAGGAGATCTGATTCATTAATCACATTTCTACTGTTTTTTTTTTTTTTATTAGTATGCTGGCCTTGCTCCATGTCAGACCATAGTTATGTGAGAATGAAACCTAATAAAATTGCTTATTCATTTTGTAATGCAAGATATACATCAAATATCAGAATGCCAGTGGTTAAAAGTGCAATCATTTACAGGGGTAGATTTAAAAAGATGGTGGACAAGACAGTGTATTCTAAGTAGATCTGCATGAATGAAGGTATTGCAAAATGATTGAAGTAAGCTTCTTCTTGTAAAAGACTGATGGTTAGGCTTGTAGCAGTCTATCATCAGTTCTACTTGCTTGACCTTTCTGAGTTCCGGGAGTAGAAGAAATTATATTGGTCTCTGTCAATCCATTGTTCTTAGCACACTTATGCAGCGATATCATAGCTGACAGTGGATCAATAACCTTGCAGGGCCAATGTTTCAATATTATTTCTTGGGAAACTCATTAATTCAAAGTACAAAGAAATGGGAAAGTTGCAATGATATTTATTACTAAAAGCCATATGTAAAAGTAAGTTGGTTGTTGGTTAGCAATTGAGAGTTCATGTTGCAGATTAGGTTTGTTTCTGACTTTTAATTACATTGGGACATTTTTCAAAAAAGTTAAAATATGGGAGTAATGTCATGGCATACTCCAAGCGGCATGTACAGAATTAATATGCGGTCATGTTTGTTCATGCTCCTCTCCAGCAAAAAGAAGATAATGAGAAATCTTCCCAGCAGGAATGTATACACCAATAAAAGCTGACAGATGTACAAACCAGACTAAATAAAAGTGGTCTGGAGATCTCATATAGGGTCTATAACGTCTATAGGGTGTCTTGGGTCCTGCAAAGTAGATTATTTCTGCAGGGAATGGTAACCCTAGCTTCCAGTCAGACCTTAGTTTTCTGAAATCAGATGGAGAATAACATGAAGTATAACTGGTTGCCATATGCCCTTTGCAAACCCTTCATGATGGTTTGGGGCAAATTCTTTAATTAAAAAAATAAACCACTAGCAAGATAGGTGTCTCCTTTATTTGTCAGGAAAATTAAAGAGGTGCGGAAACTAAACAGGTATACCTCTTTATTCAGATTGGATGTCAGAAAAGCCAACTCAAGTGCTGTGCTTTATGTGGATACCATAAATGTTTCTTACATGCTTTTAAATCAGAGCTAAGCTAGAAACTGAAATATGTATACAGTGTGTGTATGCTCTATATGAGCAGAGTTTATTGTAGTGTGATTGTAGGTTTTTTTTATCCTTCAAACCATCCTTCAAACCTACTTTCCAGTAGCAGACTTTGTTCTGTGTACATAAAGTATGTAAAGAGGTCACTATTTCCCCAAAAATCAGAACAGAGCTTTGCTGAAATACATGTCAGCACTATAAAGATTCTGATTAATTCTGATTAGACTGCCTACATTAGTTATATGCTGCCAATCACTTCTAAATTTATGGAGCTGTTAATGAGTAAAAAGAGAACAGTGTCTCGGACTAGCCAAAAATCTTGATGTTAGGTTGCGATTTGAAGAACATTAAGCAAGAATTGTCTAAGCGCATCCATATGTACAGTATATGTGTTATATGTGTATGATATACAATACGTTACAGTTTATTAGCATTTTATTCACTTCAAACACAGCCAAATACAAATACAAGAGGACAAGGCCTGGAAAAGGCAGCATATGTAAGTTGGGAGCATAATTTCGGTACTACTAAAATGACTTTTTAGATCACGACAACATTCTTGAATATTAAGGAATGTGTAAACAATACAGTCATTTTCCCGGCCATTTCTATTTTACCATCCACCTTGGCTTTGCAGTATGTTAAAGCCTGAAAGAAAAGGTTGAACTGTACAGCATGATTTCCTCCTAGAGAATTGCTGGAGCTGATTATGCATACTATTATTGTATATATTCCATGTATGAGAGTCTATAGTAACAGAACAGGAAGGAATTTAATAATTGGCTTTTTTGCCTTCTCTTACTGCAGCGGAGATGAAAAGCTGAATATCTGATTTCTAAAGATACAACTTTGGAATTCAATATGAATCTTCACTTTAATTTCAACTAGAAGACCCTGGAATCTAGGTGATCTTAAATTTGTTAAAGCACAATCATTTTTTTTTTTTTTGAACAAATACCATAGATAGCCTGTATAGGAAATATATCAACACAACTAACTCTCCAGATTCATTATCTCAAAAAACAGAATTCTGTGTACAGAATATCTCCAGGTAGCCATATTGCTTTGCATTTTCAGAAAATTACAGTGGCTGGTAGTTTTTAAAGGTAATTTTTAATAACATTCAATTACAATATGACTTGTGTCACAATTGTATGCGCTATATTATTTTTTTTAATTTGCTATTTTTTTTCCCCAAGAAAGTGGAGTTACCCTTTAAACGATGCTCAATTGGTACTAAGGGCCCAAAGTGTGCCAAGAAAATAACCCCCACGCCATTACACCACCAGCCTGAAATGTTGACACAAGGCAGGATAGATCCATGCTTTCATATTGTTTACACCAAATTCTGACCTTACCATCTGAATGTTGCAGCTGAAACCGAGACTCATCTGACCAGGCAACGTTTTTCCAATCATCTATTGTCCAATTACGTGAGCCTGTGTGAATTGTCACCTCAGTTTCCTGATCTTAGATGAGAGGAGTGGCACCCGGTGTGGTCTTCTGCTGCAAGGTTTGGTGTGTTGTGCATTCAGAGATGGTATTCTGCATATCTCGGTGGTAACAAGTGGTTATTTGAGTTACTGTTGTCTTTCTATCATCTCAAACTAGCCTCCCCATTTTCTTCTGATATCAATAAGACAACTGCCTCTCACTGGATATTTTCTCTTTTTTGGACTATTCTCTGTAATCCCTAGAGATGATTGTGCGTGAAAATCCCAGTAGATCAACAGTTTTTAAAATACTCAGAACAGCCGTCTGGCACCAACAACCATGCCACATTCAAAGTCACTTACCGTAAATCCCCTTTCTTTCGCATTCTGATGCTCGATTTGAACTTCAGCAAGTTGTCTTCACCACCTTTAGATGCCTAAACGCATTGAGTTGCTGCCATGTGATTGGCTGATTAGCAATTTGTATTACCAAGCAATTGAACAGGTGTTCCTAAAAAAAAGTAGCCTGTGAGTGTATATATACATAAAAGCTAACAGGAGCCTCTGGAAAGATGTAATTAAAGCTGGATGCATGGATATTAACCACTTCAATACCAGGCACTCCCCCCACCTTCCTGCCCAAGCCAATTTTTAGCTTTCAGCGCTGTCACTTTTTAAATGACAATTGCGCGGTCATGCTACACTGTACCTAAACAAAATTTTTTATCATTTTGTTCCCATAAATAGAGCTTTCTTTTGGTGGTATTTGATCACCTCTGTGTTTCTTTTTTTCTTTTTTTTTTGCTAAACAGATAAAAAAAGACAGAAGATTTTGAAAACAAAAAAGTTTTTCTTTGTGTCTGTTATAAAATTTTGTAAATAAGTACATTTTCTGCTTCACTGACGGGCGCTGATGAGGCGGAACTGACAGGCACTGATAAGGCGGCACTGATGGGCACTAATGAGGTGGCACCAATGAGGTGGCACTAATGAGCACTGATAGGCAGCACTGATGGGCACTGATAGGCAGCACTGATATGCAGCACTGATGGGCATTGATAGGCAGCACTGATGGGCACTCATGGGTGTCACTGATAGGCAGCGCTGATGGGCACTTATAGGCGGCACTGATGTGTACTGAGAGGTGGCACTGATGGACACTGATGGGTGGCACTGATGGACACTGATAGATGGCACTGATGGACATCACTGATGGCACTGGCAGGCATTGCTAATGGGCACTGATTGCCAGCTGTCTGGGCACTGATTGGCATCTGTATGGGCACTGACCGTCATCCCTGGTGGCCATCCATTGTGGGCACCCCTGGTGGTCCAGTGTGGGCATCCGTGGGGGGGCTGCACTGATAATCAATCAGGAGAGCCGCTGATCGGCTCTCCTCCACTCACGTCTGTCAGATGCAAGTGAGGAAAAGCCGATCAATGGCTCTTCCTATTGACATCGTGATCAGCCGTGATTGGACACGGCTGATCACGTGGTAAAGAGCCTCCGCCGGAGGCTCTTTACCAAGATCGGTGGAGCGGTGTGTCAGGCTGACACACCGCTCCACCGATCGCTTCGTTGCACACCCCCTTGGGCACGCGCCGGCTGTTACCCTGAAAGACGTCATATGACGTCCAGTCAGGATAACAGAACCACCGCCCGGCTGTCATTCTGCTATAGGCCAGGCTGAAAGTGGTTAAATATAATTTATTTTTAAAAACTAGATAAAGATGTATAAAAATGCTACTAGAGAAGAAAGTTGTTTAATTGGAACAAAGTCAATTGTAATATAGGTGTTGAGATTACACAACCTTCCATTTTTGTGTGTGCAGTAATAACACAATGTATAATTCTCTACATTCAATCACCATTGAATTGTACATGCTTAGTCATTTCAGTCTCAAGGCCAAATATTAGCCGGTATTGGCTGGTTCAACAGAAACTGTCCGACATTAGGCCTGTGTGTACAGCAGCCTGTCTGACAGAAGCCAGTCTAACGATCGGTTGTTAATGATCTTTTAGCTCAAAGGTTATTACATAAGTGCAATTGTTAATGTAGAGTGTTGATGCTCAATGCTTTCCTTTTTCTTCTTTTAAGATTACATCACAATACACACAGGTAAAAACACATCTATTGAGCGAAACTGTATATTAGGGAAAGATCAGTTTTTTTGTTTTTTTTTTGCACAGTACATTCACAAAATACTAAATGACACTTAAAAAAGCATGCACATGTTTGTTTGAGTATTTGATGCCTATATATAGTAACCACAAATTTCATCAAAAGCACCCAGCAAATTTGTTGGGACCAGGGGATTATTGACAGATATGTAGTGGGGGTTATTTACTAAAACTAGAGAGTGCAAAATCCAGTGTAGCTCTGCATGGAAATCAGCTTCCAGGTTTTATTGCCAAAGCTTAATTGAACAAGCTGAAGTAAGAAGCTGATTGGTTACCATGCACAGCTGCACCAGATTCTGAATGCACCAGTTTTAGTAAATCTACCGCAGTATGTAGTTTTTTTTTCTGATTGATTTTTTTTTTCTTTTACTTTTTTCCTTCATTGAGACAGCACATAACTTATGTAATCATTCTGCCCTGTTTAAAAATGGCGGCATTAGCTTACAGGAATTGCTGATAACATCAGAGATTTCTTCCTAAATTACAATGTAAAGTATTGCATTGCATTGTGCTAAAGAAAGCTCATATTCGGTGCTGTGTAGTATGATTGCAAGCCTAGTAGCTTATCGATTTAGAAGTTTGACTTAGTGATGGACCACATTTGTCAAGGCTGCTGACCCTGCTACAGCCACTAAGACTGTGTGGTATTTTGAAGCATTACTGAGACAAATTTAATTTCATTAGTATTTTAATATGTTAACCAATGCCTATTTCTGCATTACTGGCATTGCTTAAAACAGCTTACAATCAACACATAGGAAGATTAGATTGGAAGAAGAGTCTGAAGAGAAATGTGAGCGACTAACAGAGGAAAGCTGTGAGCAGCGTATGTGAAGCCTTCCATTCTGTAGTTAGCTCTGGACCACTTCATTTCTGCATTTCCAAATTGATGGGATAGCCACTGGACCATAAGGGTTAATTTACTAAAACTGGTGCACACAAAATCTGCTGCAGCTCTGCACGGTAGCCAATCAGCTTCTGACTTCTGCTTCTTCAATTAAGTTTTACCAATAAAAACTGGAAACCGATTGGTTTCTATGCAGAGCTGCACTAGATTTTTCACTCTCCAATTTTAGTAAATCAACCCCACTGTGTTTTGTCAGAAATCGTACACACACCTTATTGTAAGATCTACAATAGGCACACACTATTGTTGTCTTTTAGAAGAAGTCTATAGTGTTTTAAAAGAGTTTTTTGTTTTTTTCTACAGATATACAATATGAACCTAAGATCAATTGCACTCATGAATGCATGTTCATGTTTATAAACTATACAGTGCAAGTGCCAGCACTTCCATTTTTACAGTCTAGGTTAAAAAGAAATGAAAGCTCTTTGTGCCTCATCCTATGACTAATTAGATCCCTTGGTCTTTTAGAGATTTTGGTGAAAACTACCAACTTTATTTTAAGCACTCTTTTAAGTCACCTTAAAGTGAATCTGTGGCTAGTCTATGGACATTTAAATATTTACATACATACATACATACCTAAATAGGCTTTAACCACTTGCCTGCTGGGCACTTTTACTCCCTTCCTGCCCAGGCCAATTTTCAGTTTTAAGTGCTGTCACAGTTTAAATGACAATTGCACGGTCATGCAACACTGTACCCAAACAAAATTTTTATCATTTTTTTCACACAAATAGAGATTTCTTTTGGTGGTATTTAATCACCACTGGATTTTTTATTTTTTATTTTTTTTGCTAATAAACGAATAAAAAACAAAAATAATAATAAAAAAAAAACGTTTTCATAGTTTGTTATCAAATTTTCGAACAGGTAATTTTTCTTCTTCACTGATGTGCACTGCAGAGGCTGCAGTGATGGGCACTGATAGGCTGCACTGACAGGCAGTGATGGGCACTGAGGGCCATTAATGGGCACTGATAGGTTGCTCTGATGGGCACTAGTAGGTGGGACTGATGGGCACTGGTAGGCAGCACTGATAGGTGACACTGATGAGGAGGCACTGATGAGCACTGATTGGCAGCACTGGTGGGCACAGATGGGCAGCACTAGTGGGCACACAATGGCAGCACTGGTGGGCACTGCTTGGACTGCACTGATAATCAGTGCCCTGATTATCAGTGTACATGTCCCTTTTAGAGAAGCTCAGCATGAGGAAAGGAGTGCTGATAACCGGCTTACATCCATGATCAACTGCAATTGGACACTGCTGATCACGTGGTAAAGAGCCGTTGATTGGCTCTTTACCTCAATCTGTGATCTGCAGTGTCCTCCGGACACTGTGATCACAGAGCGCGCCGCCCGCGCCTTGCAGCAGGCGCAATCACGGGAGGCCATCAAATGACATAATTCGGCTATAGCTTGGTCGGCAAGTGGTTAAACAAGCCCTTACTGACCTTTGCATCTGAAAGCATTGTACAGCAATTCATTTTTATACTTCACAACAAAAGCTCTGAAGCCTATTGTGGCCTTTTTCTCATGCAGACAATAAATGACTCAAGTGCAAATAGGAGAGCAACATGTGGTTAAAAAGATAAGCGGTGCAGCTTTTCTCATGCAGCTTGTCTCACCCTGTTCCCTCTCACACCAGTGACTTAGCAACTTCTAGGCTTAAAGTAAAAGAGGTATGTGTATCCTTTCTTGAATCTTTGTCTACTTTGTGTATTTCTTCCAGATCTGTTCAGTATACTCAGGTAAAAATTTGCCTGTGTGCAAGAGCTTCCTGTAATCAAAACCAGTTACTGATTCTCTTGTTGTGCAGGGTGACTGTTCTTGTATCCGCCCCTCCTCTGATCTTCTGCAGGCATCATGTACTGGATGGGCCTGTTGGGCCCCTCTCACAGCTCCTCTCCGTGCACAGAGTCATAATGTCAATGCTAAATCTTCAAGGTAATAACTGAGTTTGCAGAAGAATTTGGTGAAAACAAAGTGGATTATTACTTGGTGGCTATTGAGGAATATATTTAAGTCAAGATTTTTGTTCCTGGAGTTCTGCTTTAACATGTAAACAAAGAGCAGGTGTTGATATTAGAAACAAAGCTGTTGAGAACCTGAGTAGAACCTGACTTCAAGTCCTTTACAGAAAACTTTGAGGTTTAAAGAATATCTAAAACCCAAATGTAATATAGTGCAGCTTACCAATCATTAGATGTGGTGGCTGCATTAGGTTTCTTTGTGCAAGCTAAGTAACGTTTTTGCAGTTAGAAAAAAATGCCTGTTGATCTTGATCCAGTATCCATGTAACTTGTACTGAACTGAAATATCAAAGAATGTTATCAGCTTTCCAAGCTATCTTCAGTGAACTACACAACTCCTCTTCCCTATGAAATGTCCATGTGGAAAGAGGGAGGTATTTGAAGACCAAATCAGGAGATCAGCCTAGAGTGTCAACATCGATCCTCTATAGATACAGTACAGTGAGCGTTGTCACCCTAGGAAAGGAAGTATAGTCTTGGCAGGACTGCCAGGTGAAAATATAGAAAATATGAAAACATGTAAAGCTACAACATCTAAGAATTGGTAAGCTGCAATATATTACATTTTTGTTTTTTTGGGTTTGAATATGCTTTAGTGCCTGCAGCCACAGGAACCAGTGTGGACTTATTTTAGAGCTCATTTTCTGCATGCTTCCTGTGTAGTTGACTTTTACCTTTTTCCAATTCTTGGAATAATGTGATGAAAATGAAGATAAATAAGCACTATTAATCCCCCATGTGACAGCTTGCATAGACTCATGTTGATGTGGAAAAATGCAAATGCGTATAGGCAGCAAGTTTTCTACACAGTAAACCGCTGGCATGTATTTTACCGGCCACCTGAGGGAAATAATCCTTGTTTCTAAATAGAGTATATTTTTCTTTAATATTTTGTGTCATGTTTACGGGCTTTTAACACTGCAGGTGATGAGTGTGCCAATGGTCTGGTTTAGACATATCTTCATTTATATTCTCTGCAGTGCAAAACAAATATTAACACCTGACTAATGCAGCTGCTCCTTTGCTATCCCCTTTAGTTACATTCATCTTTATTGGTTAGTTAATCGTATGACATTGTCCAACCAATGTAGCAGTTAGGGGGTTGAGGCAAACCATTTAACACTGACAGGGGTACTTAACAATGGTGCAAAACCTAAAAACAAAAAAGAAAATACCATTGACCACCCAAAGGCTACCACCATCTCCTCAATATCCTATTCCCTCCCAAACCACAACCCCTATCACCCTCCCCCTTAATACAGTAAAAAACTATAGCCCCCCATCGGAAGCTAAGATTTTTTTGTTAGTGATGCTACCAATTATGCAGCAACGACAATCTCCATAGGATTATCTGTATGTTGGCTATGCACTGCATTCACCCATTGTGGCTTTTAGGTGTAGTGCTACCACATACAGGTTTTCTGGTCATGAGTGAGTCCCATGACACACCCAGATTTTAGGTCCCTTTAGCGTGTAGGTTCTAACATCAGTGTAATGCTGCGTACACACGATCAGATATTCCGAAACAAAATCCGAAACAAAAACGCGTACACACAATCGGACATTCCGAAACAAAATGTTTTTTTTTCCGACAGATGTTGGCTCAAATTTGTCTTGCATACACATGGTCACACAAATGTTGTCGGAAATTCCGATCGTCAAGAATGCGGTGACGTACAACACGTACGACGAGCTGAGAAGAATGAAGTTCAATAGCCAGTGCGACTCTTCTGCTTGATTCCGAGCATGCGTGGAATTTTGTGCGTCGGAAATGTCCGATGGAGCCTACACACAGTCGGAATTTTCGACAACAAGCTACCATCGAACATTTGTTGTCGGAAATTCCAACCGTGTGTACGCGGCATAAGAGGGGTCCAGGTTATATAGTGACCTCTATCGCAGCTTCCAATGTGGGGGGGGGGGGGGGGCTATAGTTTTTTGCTGTATTAAGGTGGAAAGTTATAGGGGTTGTGGTTTGGGAGGGTATAGGATATTGGGGAGGTGATGGTATCTTTCTAGGAGGGAGGGAGGAATCAGATTGTTGTAGGAGCTTTTTGCTTTTTTATACTGTTTTATATACAATAAATTCAGAGGAAGTAGCCTTTGGGTGGTCAATCATATTTTCTTTTTTCTTTTTTGGTTTTGCAGTATACTTACTTACGGAGACGCCCTCCCCTTAAATGTTGGTGGCACCCCTCACTATTCTAATTGAGATTGGGCTCCCAGGTCCATATTCTTTTTTTGTTTCAGTGCTTAACAATGGTGAGCTTTTCTTTATTTATCTAAAACAAAAAGCTGTTACTGTAACTGCTTAAAAAGTGCTAGCTAAAGTTTGGCTTTAATTTGTTAGTCAAGTCCATCTAATTCTGCTAGTGCATCTAACACCCTACCCTCTCTCTAGATTGACAATGCTGCTGTCCAATGGTGTCTCCATTGCTCCTCCATCCAGAATGGAGACACCCTAAGACAGGAAGTGTGTAACCAGCTGGATCAACAGGTGAAAATAAAGGGAGAAAGCATTGAAAAGAAAACTAATGCAGCTACCACATTTAAGGATTGACAAGCTGCAATATATTACTTTTTTTCGGGCTTAATATCACTTTAAGCAAAGCTTGTTAGAGTTTGTCTGCCTGATGATAATGGAGGATGTGTCCAGGGATTGTTTGTATTTATTAATTAAACCTCAGAAGCAAAAGCCTTTTTCACCCAGCTGGAAATAGCCAATAATATACTTCAGAATATTGCTAATGTCTATGATTAGATAAAAACAAAACTCCAATGTGTTGCCAGTGGGAATATTTGTAAAAATACCGAGATAGTAATACAACTGGTTCTGCTGTGCAATTATTTTTCCTTTTGAGTCAGTCTCTGGTGGGTTTGAGAATCACAGCTTTTGGCAGGATTTGGCTTTCAAGCATGAATGCAAAGGGCTGCTGAACAGGATGAACAATAGGAGCACAAGTATATCTTTACAGATGTATCCAGAATCCATGTAATGGTTTGTGGAAGAGTAGCTCTGATGTTCTATATAGGAATAATCCATGACTATATTCATGTTACTCCAGCCATTACTTATTAGATCCTTCAGGAATTATAATAATTTAAAAGTGTACCTAAGATACAATAAAAATGTTTAGTTAGTAGGGTATGGTTAAAGCTCTTGTGACAATATTTTTACAGTTTGTGTCCCATTGGGGAGATTTCCCTTCACTTCTTATGCTGGAGATACAAGAGAAAGTCAGAATAAATCTCTTTGATTTGAGTGAATTTCCCTCTCAGACATCTTCATCAGAACCGATGTCCTCATTGAAAGATTTCCCCTCTCTTCCTGTTTTGATGGCTACTTTTGGTTTCATACACAGAGAGCAATAGAAAATTGACAAAGGTCTAGGCTAACTTTATACCAATTAGTTGTGCTGTGCATTGTGGTACCTTGCTCTTTCAATGTCACCTTAATGCACCTTGCAGTGCACCTTAACACACTTGTGTTTCAGTGTACCACAAAACAAATGAGTTGTATTGCACTGCTTTGAAAAGAAAAGATTGTCTTATTGCACCAAATAATATAATAAAATAGTGAAAGTGCATTGGCTCTGAGGAAGACGACTTGTCCCTTGAAATGTGTCAGCGACAGTTTACCAACTGTAAGTCATTAAGACCCCTTTCACACTGAGGTGCTTTACAGGCGCTAGAGCACTAAAAATAGCGCCTGCAAAGCGCCTGTAAAGCACCTCTCCTGTCACTGCAATGTGAAAGCCAGAGGGCTTTCACACTGGAGCGGTGCACTGGCAGGACGTCAATAAAAGTCCTGCAAGCAGCAGCTTTAAAGCGCTTTAGGAGCGGTGTATATACTGCTTCTAAAGTGCCCTGCCCATTGAAATCAATGGGCAGCGCCGGCAAAGCGGCGATGAAGCGGCGCTTTTAACCCTTTTTCGGCCACTAGTGGGAGTTAAAGGCGCCCCGCTATCGGCCAAAAAGCGCCGCTAAAACGTCGGTAAAGCCCCGCTAAAAATAGCGGCTCTTTACTGCCGATGCCCCCAACGCCCCAGTGTGAAAGGTCTCTCAGGGAGCGCTTCCATTGATGTATTCGAAGATGCACACTTGGCAAAGTCCTGTCCATGAGATGGGAAGGATGGTTACATGCCTGTAATTTTAACACGTTTGTGAGGATTTTATTGGATTTTTCATATAAAGTGGTGTCAAAAGTGATGCACAAGAAGGTCTTGAACAGCTTTGTGATATCTCATGGACTATATTAAGTAAATGATAAGACCATTTTATTTTTCACCTACCAGTATCCTTCAACACTTGAGCGCTATTAGTGAGATTGTATTAGCACCAACTGAAGCATATTATCATGCATTCAATAACACTGCAACACACCATACAGGTGTGGAGGCCTTAACCATCCCATGCTCTATCCTTGCAAATGTTTTATATTTAGATACATTTCATGGACTGATGGAACACATGAGGGGTACTCCATATTTCTTTCTTGGGGGGGGGGTCATAAATAAAAACGACTTGACATAATTTTAATACTGAATAATGAATGCTATCATTACATCTAATAACTGCATGCAGTTACCAGAATACAATATATTTTTGTGATAGTGGTTTATTAAACTTATCATATTATTGCAATTTTGTTGTAGTTTTTAGAAGATTTAGGTATTCCAGAGTCTGGCTCGGGTGGAATTTCAGAACCAAAACTGGCAACCCCGAGCCAGACTCGGGATCGCATCGCAGGATCCAGGAAGAGCTTACTTACCTTGTCCCCTGGATCCTGCAATGTCTCCCCGCAGTGTGAGTGGCTCGTCCTCCGCTCGTTTCATCACGGAGGCGGGCTCCGTTCCCTACGAGGGTTGCGACGCACGGGGACGGAGAACGGCGCCAAATTCAAAAAGTGAAACACACACAATACATACAGTATACTGTAATCTTACAGATTACATTACTGTATGAAATTATTTCACATCCCTTTTGTCCCTAGTGGTTTCTTCAGTGTCCTGCATGCAGTTGTATATTATAAAAACTGTTCTTTCTGCCTGGAAACTGGAGATTATCCATAGCAACCAAAACCGTCCATTTACATCAAAAGTGGTTTTAGACCAGCTAGAAAACAGTGATAATAAATTAGAATCACTCGCAGAATTGAGCGATAGCGATTTGTGGGGAAATCCTTCATCAAACACTGAAAAGTAACGAAAGCGACAATTCTGCAACTGAGCAAGTTTCAGTGTTTTTGATTTGATTACATTATTAAATAATATTTATTATTATTATATGATTATTTGGTATAATTATTTATAGTTATTTATTATATTATAATTTATGATTTCGTGTTTCAAACTTTATCATACCCGAGATGTCTACTAGACTCTTGTTTGGACAGATTTAAGTGAGTTATTCCTAAGAATTACAGGCCCATAATATAAAACGCCAAATTTCCATGCAAAATAATTGTACTGCTTTCAGCACCAAAAATCTGAAATAATCATACCGCCAGGGAGGTTAATTAGGAACTAGGGCATAGTGTTACATTTTAAAAGTTTTCAAATGTTGCTTAAAAGCAAACATACAAAATGATTAAAATATATTATATATTTATATCCATTATAAATAAAAGTTGATTTTTTTGCGTGAAAGAAGTAATAATGCTTGTGACATTTTGTACACTGAACCTATAGCTACTGTGTTGGTATCTGTTTATATCTGTTACAGCACCTTTGCAGGCAGATTTGTGGCATCTTCACTCTTCGGTGATAGGTGACCTTGTAATGAGGTAGCTGGCTTAGAGAGCTAGAAGTTGGACAAAAGTAAAACAAATATAAGGTTGTACAATGGTAGACTAACTTAGGTTTAATTTTTATTTCATGTTGAATGAGTATGGGAGGGCATGAGAAATTGCCCTTCAGAACAGGATATTGCACTAAAGCTGTAGGCTAATAAAAGAACCAGAATTTCAGCTAAGTGGAAGAGTGGGTTGGATAATAAAGTTGGCAGTGCCTGCACCCAAGACAGGGTCTCTGTGAACAGAGAAAATTCCTTCCCTGGGAAATTCATTAATAATTGGGAGCGAAAGAACTACTGCAAAAAGCATATAACATTAACCATGAGTATATATATGCACACCAGTATAGAAATAATACATGCTTTATACCAGAAGAAGTTAATAATAGTACATCCATCCAATGTACAAACAGGTATTATCAGCAAAGGACCCGATAGGTGTTCTGGTAGAATTGGGCAAATATACCAAGGTATATATATATATATATATATCAAGTGGGATTGCTGCACACAATATATATATAAGCCAAGCTCTCGGGAAGGCTTGATTGCTTTAGCACATACTGCTGTGACCGACATGCACCTCACCCCCTGGACTGGACCTACCTATCTGGCACTCTGCATGTGAAACAATAACAAAGACAGGGCAGAGATTGACACAAGGATTTATATATACACTCAGCATCTGCAGCTAAGCTATTCGATCATAGGAATGCCTTCCAAGATTTCAAAGCCAACAACCCAAGGACAGAAAGTGCATACATATTATATTTACAGGCATTTACAAATTCAGATAGTAGAGGACAGCAGATCCCTACAAGTATAATTTCCTATTCCCAAGAATGGGAAGAAATTCCTAATTTTTAAAAATGTTTTAATTTTCCAAATAATTGTAAAATTACAACTTCAAAAAACTCACCATGCCTCTTACTAAATACCTTGGACTGTCTTCTTTCCAAAAAGGCGTCATTTGGGGAATACTTGTACTGTCCTGGCATTTTCGGCCCTCAAGAAATGAGTACATCAGGATTGATCAATTTTCAGGTATACATACCATAGTTTGTGTGTGGACTCTATAACTTTCCTACAGACTAAATAATAAACACTGATTTTGGTTATTTTCACCAAAGAAATGCAACAGAATACATTTTGGCCTAAATATATGAAAACCTATTATTTATTTTTATAACAGACAATGCATTAATCTCACTGGCGATATTCCCGAGTGTGGCTCGGGGTTAAAATTCAGTACCATTAGCGGTAACCCCGAGCCACACTCAGGATTGCATTGCAGGATCCTGGTGCAGTGTACTTACCTTTTCCCCAGGATCCTGCGATGTCCCCCCGCTGTGTCCTCGGGCTCTGTCCTCCGCCCGAAGCCTCTGCGTGCCGGGCTCCGTTCCCTGCGAAATTCATAAAACATACAGTACACGGTAATCTTACAGATGACATTACTGTATGAAATTATTTCACATCCCTTTTGTGAAATTATTTCACATCCCTTTTGTCCCTTGTGCTTTGTCCAGTGCCCTGAATGCAGTTTTATATTTTAAATACTGTTCTTTCTGCCTGGAAACTGGAGATTGTCCATAGCAACCAAAAAGTGTCCCTTTACGTCAAAAGTGGTTTTAGATCAGCTAGAAAACAGCGATAGTAAATTAGAACACTTGCAGAATTGAGTGATAGTGAATCGTGGGGAGATTAATTTTATTATTATTGTATTTTTATTTTTTATAATTATTTATATTTATTTATTATATTATAATTTATGATTTTGTGTTTCAATCTTTATCATACCCGGGATATCTACTAGACTCTGGTTTGGACAGATTTAAGTGTGTTATTCCTAAGAATTACAGGCCTACAATAAAAAAAACGCCAAATTTCTATGCAAAAAAATTATTGTACTACTTTGAGATGCAAAAATCTGACATAATCATACCGCCAGGAAGATAAAGGTAGATGGCTTATACAGCGCAGGAATCTGTAACAGAGTGCAGGGATCATAGGTGTGTAATGCAAAGAGTGAAAGGGCCAGAAGTACATAGCTCACAAAGTGTTGTGGTCAGGACTACATAAGGCACAGAGTGCTGGGTTTAGGAGTACATAATGCACAGAATGTAGCAGTCAAGAGTGCATAACTCACACAGTGCAGGGGTGAGGAGTGCTGTATATAACACACAGAGTACAGGTGTCAGGAATGTGAAATACACAGTGTGGGGTCAGGGGTGGGTCACACAGAGAGTGCAGGGATCAAGAGTATGTAATCCACAGAGTGCAGCAGTCAGGAGTGTGTAGAGTACAATGTGCAGGAATCAGGTGTACAAAATGCAGAGCGTGCAGGGTTATGTAACTCACATAACTCACAGAGTGCAGGGGCCAGGTGTACATAATGCAGAGAGTGCAGGGTTCAGGAGTATGCAACTCACAGAGTGCAGGGGTGAGGTGTACATAATGCAGAGAGTGCGGGGTTCAGGGGTATGTAACTCACAGGGTGCATGGGTCAGGTGTACATAATGCAGAGAGTGCAGAGTTCATGGGTAGGTAAATCACACAGTGCATGGGTCAGGTGTATATAATGCAGAGAGTGCAGGGGTCAGGTGTATGCAATGCAGAGAGTGCAGGGTTCAGGGGGAAGGAACTAACAGAGTGCAGTGGTCAGGTGTACATAATGCACAGAGTTCAGGGTTCAGGGGTATGTAACTCACACAGTGCATGGGTCAGGTGTACATCATGCAGAGAGTGCAGGGTTCAGGGGTATGTAACTCACAGAGTGCAGGGGTCTGGTGTAAATAATGCAGAGAGTGCAGGGTTCAGGGGTATGTAACTCACAGAGTGCAGGAGTCAGGTGTACATAATGCAGAGTATGCAGGGTTCAAGGCTATGAAACTCATAGAGTGCAGTGGTCAGGGAGTTGTATCACATAAAGTGCAAGGGTTGAGAGCATGTAACACAGAATCAGGGGAGTGCAAAATTCCCCCCACAAGCAATACCCTCCCTTAATTTCCCCTCTCAGCAAAAATCCCCTAAAATACAGCAATAATCTGCATACTCACTCCCCAAACACAAATTCCCCCCTGCAAGCCAGAACTCTCCTCAAACAAAAATGGAAAAATCCCTTCCACCCTTTACAAAACTTCTTCCTCTGCTGAAATCCCCCTCCCAGGACACATCTTTGCACCCAGCACAAATGTTCATTTTACCTCCAAATCCCACCACCCAGCACAAACTTTTGCCCCCTCCGAATCATTATTGCCCCCAAGCACAATTCCACCTCCCTGAACTTACCAGAAGTCAAATACAGTGCAGCAAGCAAGGGGATTCCTCCAGGTTCCCCCTCCATTTGTGGTATGTGATGTGTCAGGGAACTTCCCTTGGCTCTGAATTTTACTGCCATGACAAGCAGCACAGTGAGGAGAGAGGCCAGCTGCAGCAGTGGCGGAGGGTCATGGTGTTGAGACTCATATGCCCAGTGTTATGTTGTAGGTAAAGAGAGAAGGAAGATTGTTTACATGTATACTGATAGTGTAATATAATCCTATGCGATTTCTAGAATAAATTCATCCATTTCTTTGAAAAAAAAAATGCTGTCTGTTTATATGCTTTTCATGCCTCCTATAGATGTACAAATGCAGGAGACCTGAAAAAATGAGGCTCTTTGTGGCCACTCTTCTTCTTCAGCATGTTATAGCTGTCAGTGGTGGGGGAGGTCTCACACAGCATGGCTCCCACTGATTCCCAATGATCATGAAGCAGAACCGGCACAAGAAACAAATTATTCTGCATGGTTGGTGCAGAATAGCAGCTAATATGCACATTACTAGCACTCTCGCTTTAGAAACAACAACATTGCTAATCTTTCTCTTATAATTCTGCAATTAGAAAATACAGAACATTCTTTTCATTCAATTTAATTTGGAGACCTTTTTCAGCAGTCTTACCTAATTGCATAATATAAAAGCAATATAAAATGGATATCTTGTCTATTCTACTGGTAAATTAGGCCCCTTTCACGTGATAAGCCCACTCAGATCCGCCTGTCCGTTTTTCAGGCGGATCAGAGCGGGCCACCCATTGACTCCTATGGGCTGGCGGGTGTCAGCGGAGATGTGTCCGCTGACACTCACCTGCCATCCAATCCGCTCAAGACAGATGTATGGCGATACTTTCGCCATCCGTATCGGATGGGATCTGATGAAAACGTTTTCGTCTGATCTCCCCTTAGAAATTAGCAGGGCTCTGACAGGTCCCTCCCTGCTCAGTTAGCGGAGACAAACCTTTCATCCGCCGGCTCAGCAGTGGATCAACGGAGCAATCTCCCACTGAGCTAGCAGAGCCCGCTGAGCTGATCTGCCCCGTGTGAAAGGGGCCTTAGGCCTCATGAACATGGGCAGAAAAAATGCCACTTATAGAGGCATTTTTAATTTTTTTTTATGCCTCTGAATGGAGCTCTATTTGAGCCAATGTGCTCATGTATATTGGGGCATTAGATTTGAATTTTTGGGCAGCAGTCAGGGGCATAAAAAAAGGAAATTGCAGGACAGATTTGTAGGAACCAACATCTACAGACTTTGCACCAGATGAGCATATTTTCTGTTTACTTTATGTGAGTGTTTTTAATCCATTGCTATTAAACCTTTAAACTGTGATACTACACTTAGCTGGCGCTTTCTTCCACTTTGTTCTCTTTCCCAGGGGCATAAAAAAATGCTCTAAAACCTGCATTTGGAGAGGAGCATGCTGTCATAATTTATGCGCATGCGCACATAAACACGTGCGTATGTGTGTAAATTCATTCAGTGGCTAGAATAAATGAATATTATAGCCAATAGAATGAGTTTACAAATGCTTCTAAACGCCATATGCCCATAAATGCACATAAATACATGTAGTTACATGCCAAAACAAGTATTCTTTTTGTTGGCTTTTTCTGCCAGCTCTTGGCAGAGAGATCCAGCATAGCTGGTAGTATTTTTAATACGCCTGTGTGCATGCTGCCTTATAATACTATGTCTTAAACAGCAGAATTTTACGAGAAAGGCTCACAGTGCAAATACAGATTTCAGTCTGATCATGTTCATACCCATAAAATGTGTGTATGTTAGCTGTAATAGTGCTTCTTTCCTTCCCCTCATACCCCAGAGCTGAGTAGATAGTTTCCACCATGGACCTGTCAGCCAATGCACCTAATGCAGCCTCTGCCTCTGATTCTTTCACACTTGTCTACTTCAATCTCTCACTGCAGACAAGTGAAAACCAGAAGGGGAAGGGGCACAAGCAGAGAGCTGCAATGCTCAGAAACAAGCTATGGCAGGCACACTATCATGCCGTATAGCTGGATCACTTTAAACCCCTATTATCCTGCCCTGACACTGCGTTACAGCTATGCATTGCCTATATAGTCTTGTATTTACACTACACCCTTATGCCCCGTACACATGATCGGATTTTCCGACAAAAAATGTTTGATAGGAGCTTGTTGTCGGAAATTCCGACCATGTGTAGGCTCCATTGGACATTTTCCGTCAGAATTCCCGACAAACAAAATTTGAGATCTGGATCTCAAATTTTCCGACAACAAAAACCGTTGTTGTAAATTCCGATCGTGTGTACACAATTCCAACGCACAAAGTTCCACTAATGCTCGGAATCAAGCAGAAGAGCCGCACTGGCTATTGAACTTCATTTTTCTCGGCTCATTGTACGTGTTGTACGTCACCGCGTTCTTGATGTTCGGAATTTCCGACAAGATTTGTGTGACCGTGTGTATGCACGACAAGTTTGAGCCAACATCCGTTGGAAAAAAACATGGATTTTGTTGTCAGAATGTGCAATCGTGTATACGTGGCAATAGACGATTGTTATGTATACAAAAACATCTTTCTTTAAGACAAAAAACTTGAAAGCTTTTTTTACAAAAGTCTCTGAATATAGGTAAAGAACAGGCAATGTGTTAAAATGTATGCTACCTCCGAAAGATTCAATATCTGAGTTGTGTTACTTATTTAGGTCTTACTACATGTAGTCTGTTGTTTTCTAGAAATCATTTGTCAGTGCTAAACACCTGGTGATCCTGACAGTTGCTTTTGATTCTTTTTCCAGACTGACCATGCTAAGCACAGAAGTAGATCGGTGTTGTTGTAGTCAGTGTGTGTCTCTGGGACCACTGCTGGAGTTACTGGATTAACAGAAGCACTTCCGCACCTGTGTGTTGTGTCACCGTGGGGTTGATTTACTAAAAGCAAATAGGCTGTTCACTTTGCAAGCGAAGTTGCACTCTTTAAGGGAACTTTTCACCAGAGTTTAAAGGGGTTGTAAAGGTTCACTTAAAAAAAAAATAACAAACATGTTATACTTACCTCCTCTGTGCAAGGGTTTTGCACAAAGCAGCCCCGATCCTCCTCTTCTGGGGTCCCTCAGCGGCGCTCCTGGCTCCTCCTCTTCTCGAGTGCCCCCACAGAGAGCCGCATTCCATGGGGGCACTTGTGCGGGCACGCTTCCCAGTCCTGCTGCTGCATCTATTGACACAGACAGCAAGACTCTGCACTGCCCCCCGGCTCCTGTGTCACTGGATTTGATTGACAGCAATGGGAGCCAATGGCTTCTGCTGCTATCAATCTATCCAGTGAGGACTCGAGACAGTGGCTGGAGCTGCTGTGCTTGTCCCTATTGCTAGAACAATTGGGTTCAGGTAAGTAAAAGGGGGGCTCTGGGGGCAGCTGCACTGCAGAAGGTTTTTCACCATATAGCATAGAATGCATCAAGGTGAAAAACCTAGAGGGTTTACAACCCCTTTAATGGATGTGGTGCTATTTCACTTTGCAAAGAACTTTGTGCAATCATGTGCAAGGAAAATGAAAAAAAAAACAGCATTTTTGCTTGCCTATGATGATGATGGATATCACAAGAGCTTCACCTCAAGTTCTGGGGAAATTCCCTTGTAACGTGAAAAGTCTATTTGCCTTTAGTAAATCAACGCCCTTATTTCCAAGAGTGACACCCCCCTGTTATGCTGAAGTGGCCCTCAATAGATGGTTGTGTGGTTATGTGACTGCGAAACAAAACCTTATAAAAAGCCACAAGATGATTATTTTTAATAAGAAAAATGTGAATAAAGTAGACAAATATTAATCCTTGTGTAGCTTCCCTGGCGGTTTTCCCGAGTGTGGCTCGGGGTTAAAATTCAGGACCATTGGCGGTAACCCCGAGCCACACTCGGGATTACATCGCAGGATCCTGGTGCCTCTTTACTTACCTTGTCCCCGGGATCCTGCGATGTCCCCCGCAGTGTCCGAGGGCTCCGTCCTCCTCCGAAGCCTGTCTGTGCCAGGCTTCGTTCCCTGCGAGCGTCGCGACGCATGGGGGCGGAGCCTGGCGGCAAATTTAAAAAAAGTAAAAATCATAACACATACAGTACTGTATGAAATGATTTCACATCCCTTTTGTCCCCAGTGCTTTGGCCCATGCCCTGCATGCAGTTTTATATGATATATACTGTTCTTTCTGCCTGGAAACTGGAGATTGTCCATAGCAACCAAAAAGTGTCCCTTTACGTCAAAAGTGGCTTTAGACCAGCTAGAAAACAGTGATAGTAAATTAGAACACTTGCAGAATTGAGCGATAGTGAATTGTGGGGAAATTTATTTTATTACTATTTATTTTTATTTTTTTTAATTATTTATTTTTATTTATTATATTATAATTTATGTTTTTGTGTTTCAAACTTTATCATACCCGGGATATCTACTAGACTCTTGTTTGGACAGATTTAAGTGTGTTATTGTTAAGATTTACAGACCTACAATATAAAACGCCAAATTTCCATGCAAAATAATTGTACCGCTTTCAGCACCTAAAATCCGAAATAATCATACCGCCAGGGAGGTTAACAAGATACTTTAGCCATTGTGTACACTGCTTCTGTCTATCACGCAAGTTGCATGAAAAACAGTGGCAGGTTGCTTCTGCTTAGAATTGCAGGCTTTCATACAGTTTCAGTTTAGTTTAAAGCAGGGGTCTAAAATTTTCTAAACCAAGGGCCAGTTTACTGTCTTTCAGACTTTAGGGGGGGGGCAGGACTGTGCCCAATGAGAGTAAACAATGCCGCATATTTGGTATTAGAGGGAGTAATAGTGTCACATCATTGGCATCAGTAGAAGAAATAGTGCCACACTGTTGGTGTCAGTGGAAGGAATAGTGCCCCATCATTGCCATCAGTAGAAGGAATAGTGCCCCATCGTTGGTGTCAGTGGAAAGAATAGTGCCCCTTCGATGGTGTCAGTGGAAGGAATAGTGCCTCATTGTTGGCGTCAGTGGAAAAAAATGATGCCCCATTGTTAGTGTCAATAGAAGGAAAAATACCTCAAGGGCCAGACAAAGGCAAGCAAAGGGCCGCATCCGGCCCCCTGGGCCGCAGTTTGGGGACAACTGGTTTAAACCAAATTTTATTAGCAATTAATGTCCATATAAATTAATTGAGAGTTACAGATATGGTGTATGCAAGCAGTCTGTAAGTAAAAAATCATAAGCCAGCTATTGAAAATGCTCAATATTTTTTTCAGACTAAAAGTTAAATCCTGTTTTTTTTTTTAGTTTGCCCTTTTCAATGGCATTTTGTGAACATATAGCACACAGCAAGCTACCACTTAGTACAGATAGTACCATGATCTTTTCTAAAAATGGTCTAATCCAATTACTAGTAAAGTGGTGAACATGCCACTATTCTCACTCCAGTCATCTGCCATGTGTTAAAAAAAGCTAAATATGGTTGGAAAAGACCGGAGTTATAACATGGAATTTCAATCTCGCCTCCCTCATATTCACACAGTCTAAACAGTAGAGTGAGAAATTAATAAAACAAAGCAGAAAAAGCAAACTATAATACATATTGCAATGCCCATTTCTGATTTAGCCTCCCTGCCGAGCCCATGCGGGGCATAAGTTTAGCTGAGGCAGATGGGTTGTTGAACAAGTTATAAGCTCTTAACTTCAGTTAAAGCCTGGAAAAATACTGATTTAAAACATTTAAATGAATTGCTTTAGCTTTTCAGTGCAGCACCTGAATGCCTCGGCGTATAATGCTCCAGCAGTTACTTCTAAATGTAAAATGAGACATATCAGCTAATTCTACCAGTGCTGATTTACACCACCCCAAAGTTAACATCGTTAGGAATATGTAAAAGGCTACCTTTTAAATGTCTTGTTGAGCCATGTAACCTTCTAAAACCCCTTTCTCCATGCTTATGTAAGTTTGCAATCATATTGGCATAAAACACATTCAAAAACACCCAGTAACATCCCGTTTTGTGGTATTTATACAACTCAGCTAATTATTTTTATGGTTACTAAAAAAAAATCCCCCATCCATTGCTTATACCCTAGTGGCCTACCTTTCTAATGCCACCCCCAAAATATCACTGACAACACTAGTACTTGGCACACTCTATGGCACATCCTCTGGCGCCATGTGACAGCAGTGGGGTCTAGCAATTTGCAACTCTGGCTCCAAGCGCTACATTGTTGGGATACAGGAGATTTTTGCTGAGCAGTGACAGTAATCAGACCATTGGGGTTACAAAGGCCAATATAGGCACTGGAAGATGCTTGGCATGACAGGAAGTTGGGGGGGGGGAGTTTGGATTTCTTTTTACAGCAGTTTTGGATGGAAGTTGCATACACAAGTCAAACTTAAGGTTTTAAATGGATCCAGAGAACAGAAACATCTGCCCAGGACCATTTTTTTTCATCCAGGCATAACAGTTATGCAGTTACATTTTTTTATCCTGTAGTCTACTAATAAGAAAAAAATGTGGCTGCCATGCTTGACACTGTAGAAACATACCGCATACTGGTGCTTTGTGGAGCATGTCTGCAGTACCCGGAATCTAGGTCTAAAATCTCTGACACTCCTTTCACTCCTTTCTCCATGCTTCTCCAGCCTTGCTAGGCTTTCCTGATGCATGCTAGTCTGCCCTGAAAGATGTCTTGAACGCTTTGAATGGACTGGGCTATAATATGGAGATCAAAACATGGATACTTTAAGCCCAACTCCAGCCAAAACTTTTAATTTTGTTTTGAGCAGAGATAACTCCAAAGTTGTAACCAAGATTTAGGGTCCTGCTAAAAACTAGAAACCCTTTTCCACTTTAGCTGACCACTGCAGCCACCTTTCGGTGTAGATGCAGCCCCCACAGTACTATAACCCTTCTTCCGCACTCAGCTCCACCGCTGGATTTCTGTAAAAGTATCTGGTAGCTAAGATGGTAGTAAAAAAACAAACAAAGAAAATCACTTCTCATTGAGCTGCTCTCTTGAATATTTCACACTAGGCACAAACTTTTGGTCACTATATCATAACACAGCCTAATACCCTAATACGAATCCTTATAGTACACCAAAGCTAAAATTCTCCCATTTGAATATGTTCCATGTACAACTACCCCTTTTTCTTCTTTTTCCTTGTCTTACATACGTGCAAAATTTCTCCCCTAGTCTTTCCAAAGTTGTAACTGTACTAAGCTATTATAAGGAACAGTATCAAATACATTTGTTCAATCCAAATATATCATACTTAGATTGAACTTAACCGCTTCAGCCTTGGAAGATTGGCTGCTCAATGACCAAGCCATTTTTTGTGATTTGGCACTGCGTCGCTCTAACTGATAATTGCACGGTGGTGCGACGCTGTACCCAAACAAAATTGATGTCCTTTTTTTCCCACAAATAGAGCTTTCTTTTGGTGGTATTTTAATCCCTCTGCGGTTTTTATTTTTTGCGTTATAAACAAAAGAAGAGCAACAATTTTGAAAAAAAACACAATGGGGGTTATTTCCGAAAGGCAAGTCCACTTTGTACTACAAGTGAAAAGTGCACTTGAAATTGCACTGAAATTGCACTTGGAAGTGCAGTCGCTGTAAATCTGAGGGGTAGATCTGAAATAGGGAAGCTCTGCTGATTTTATCATCCAATCATGTGCAAGCGAAAATGCTGTTTTTTATTTTCCTTGCATCCTCAGATCTACAGCGACTGCACTTCCAAGTGCACTTTCAGTGCAATTTCAAGTGCACTTTGCACTTGTAGTTTACATGTAGTGCAAAGTGGATTTGCCTTTCGTAAATAACCCCCAATATCTTTTAATTTTTGCTATAATAAATATCCCACATTTTTTATCAAAAAAAACAATTTTTTCCCTCAGTTTAGGCCGATATGTATTCTTCTACATATTTTTGGTAAAAAAAACACAATAAGCGTATATTGATTGGTTTGCGTAAAAAAATCTACAAAATAGGGTATAGATGTATAGCATTTTTATTATTATTATTTTTTTTTACTAATAATGGTGGCGATCTGCGATTTGTATTTGGACTGTGACATTATGGCGGACACATCGGACACTTTTGACACATTTTTTAAACCATTGACAATTATACAGCGATCAGTGCAATAAAATGCATTGATTACTGTGTAAATGTCACTGGCCGGAAAGGGGTTAACACTAGAAGGTGATCAAAGGGTTAACTGTGTTCCCTATGTGTGTTTCTAACTGTGGGGGATGGGACTATCTGGGAGGAGAGAGAGAGATCAGTTTTCATACATAGTATGGACACACGATCTGTCTCCTCTCCCCTGAAAGAACCGAGATCTGTGTGTTTACACACACAGATCCCGCTTCTCGCTCTGTCACGAGCAACCGCGGGAGCCTGGCTGTCATCGCACCTGCCGGGCACTCGCATCGGCTCCGGGCACACACTGTGGCGTGCATGCGCCCCTAGTGGCCAAAAGGCGAAGAGACGTAAGGTAATGTCATTTCGCCCAACCGTACCATTCTGCCGCAATGAAACTGCGGTGGCTGGTCAGCAAGCGGTTAAAGTGGACCTTGCACTAAAATACAAGGCTCATATATTCACCCTTTGTTGACAAAAGACTGTATTGTGAAAAGAGAAAAACTCCTTGAGAGAAATTGCATTAAAAATAATCACGTTACTCCTGGGATATGGCCACTTCCCAGTGTTGACATTACTGGACATCTCAAAGGGATTTTCCGAAAGCTTAGAGTCTCTGTTCTTGTGAAAAGATGATACAGCACTGTCTGGAAGCATGTTCTCATGGGATTTGATTCTCAACTTTCCAAGGATCCCGCAAAAATATGAATTGACACCATGTCATTCAAGCGAGTCCTCTGGAAGCCTAAAGCCTCGAAAAACGCGATCCGACTGTTGGCCAACAGAGCGTCAGACTTTTGTCTGAAGGGCGTGTGCCAGGATCTTGATTTGCATATAAACGGTACACAATTGTCGGGCAACAAACAAGAACGTAGTGACGTACTATGAGGAATTTCAGCTCTTGAGCGCCACCCTTTGGGCACCTTCTGCTAATGTCGAGTTTGGTGAGCATTGATTCTGAGTATGCGTGTTTGTACTTTCAACTTTTGTGTGACGGACTTGTGTACACACGATAGGAAAATCTGACCGTTGTCCACTGAAAATTTACTAGCCGGCCATCCAACATTTGTTGGCGGAAAGTTGGACAACAATTGTCTGATGGAGCGTACTAACGGTCGAATTTTAGGCCGACAGCCTGTCATCACACAATTCCCTGCCAAAAGTCCGATCGTGTGTACGAGGCTATAGAGTAAGGTAAGGATTTTTTTTACAATTTTTTCCCCAAGTGTTTTTCCTGGTTTTCATTTCCGTAATGCGGCATTGTGACAGCAGGTAGTGGGGTCGGCAGCCGCATAAGCAAACCTTGCATTTTAGTGTAAGGCCCACTTTAATTTTGCATAAAAACTCATCACGTTCGATACAATTAATAACTCCTGCTGACTCTCTTTTATTCGTTTTTTTCTTTCTCTTTATATGTATTTGTACACAACATATTGGAATACCTTCAAAGTAATGTCCTTTGGGTGGGAAAATAAATGTTATATTTTACAGAACAAAAGGGCTAAAAGCTTGCCATGCAGAAGAGGAAATTACTATGTTGCAAATGATTGAAATGATCGATGAATCTGAGAATTCTGTACTGTCCTCAGTAGTGGAGCACCGCTTATCTTTATATAACAAATAATTCAGTGGAAAATTGCTTGCCTCAATTTGTTCAGACAACTTTAGTGTCTCAAGGTTATCAATTAAGATAGCTTTTAACCTAAATTGATCAGGATCAGATATGATTGGCAACTTCTTGCTTCCTCCTAGGCGAATAGACTTGCCAAATCAATCAGTTTATGAATGAATGAATGAATCAATCAAATGATAATAAGGTGACTAGTTTATGACTAATTATGACTAATTTATACTATAGATCAGCTTATATTGCATAGCAATACACTTAACCTGTTGATCAAAACAATACAAAGAAAGAACATATATATCTTTTCGTCCATATTAACTAATCTTGTTTTTCCTTTTCCTTCTCCTGTATTGCTTTGGAAGGGTGGGAATATCAGACTACTATGGGCGCCTTTAAAATTTTATCAATGAGTGCCAGGCTACAGTAACTACAGACATTTGCCATAAGACCCTGAGGCACTGTTATTTACATTTACAAATTTAGAATGTTTTTCCTATATATTTTTGTATAAAACCTTTGTTCTACACCTTCATCTCTATCGTGGATCCATGATATATCCTCAGGAGAGCTGTCTGTCACATTTGACTTTTGCATATGTTCCTACCCGCTATCTGTATGTTAAACCACTTCAATACTTAGGACGTCATATGACGTCCTTGACTTTGTGAGGGGATATCTGAATGATGCCTGCAGCTACAGGCATCATTCAGATATCATTCTTTCCAGCCGGCGATGCTGTGCGCGATAAGAATGATCATAGCGGCAGTTCCACCGCTTGATCATTCTTATAGGCGACGGGAGGGGACATCCCCCCTCCCGCCGCCATCCGGTGCTTCTCCGTGCTCTCCCGTTCCATCGGGGGCCCAGAGTAAGAATCGGCCAGCGACGGTTGACGACGATAGAGATTTCTGGTGACCAGATGGTCACCAGTTATCTCTATGACCATCAGAGGCAAGTGTTCCCGGAAGTAAACAAAGCCGTGATTGCGGCTGTCAGCATGAGATCGGTGAATTTTTTTTCTCGATCTCATGCTTTCCAGCCTGGAGGAGAGATGTGGGGTCTTATTGACCCCGCATCTCTCCATCAAGAGGACCTGTCACAATAGATTCCTATTACAAGGGATGTTTATTTACCTTGTAATAGGAATAAAAGTGATAAAAAAAAAATGTAAAAAAAAGTGTACAAATAAAAAAAATTAAATAAAAAAAAAAAAATTATAACGCCCCTGTCCCCAGTAGCGAACGCACATGTAAGTCCCGCCCACATATGTAAACGCTGTTCAAACCACACATGGGAGGTATCGCCGTGTGTGTTAGAGCGTGTGCAACAATTCTAGCACTAGACCTCCTCTGTAACCCTAAACTAGTAACCTGTAAAAATTTTCAAAGCGTTGCCTATGGAGATTTTTAAGTGCCTAAGTTTGGCGCCATTCCATGAGTGTGTGCAATTTTAAAGCGTGACATGTTAGGTATCTATTTACTTGGCATTTCATCATCTTTCACATTATACAAAAAAATTGGGCTAACTTTACTGTTTTGTTATTTTTTAATTCACGGAACCATTTTTTTTGCAAAAAAAAGGCGTTCGAAAAATTATTGCGCAAATACCGTGCAAGATAAGAAAGTTGCAATGACCGCCATTTTATTCCCTAGTGTGTCTGCTAAAAAAAAACATGTATAATGTTTGGGGGTTCTGAGTAATTTTCTAGCAAAAAATTATGATTTTTACATGTAGGAGAGAAGTGCCAGAATAGGCCCGGTATTGAAGTGGTTAAAATGCCAGAAGTAATAATTGACACGCAGAAGAAATTGACTGCAAAATCTGTGTTCTAGAGCCCACTTGAGGAGGGAGTCAAGTCAGTGACCTTCTCATCAAGCCCTACCTTTTTGTACACAGCTTCAGCTGACTTGCACAATGCACCAATCTGCATTTCCAACACAATGACAGATGCAGTAGGGGCGGCTGTTTCTCACAGAAGGAGGGAAAGTGTGAGAATGCTTAGGGGAGGTCATCAAAACGTATGCAGCCAATTGTATATTTTAACCCCTGCGCTGCTCACATTAACCCATGCTGAGTGATACCTTTCCAGTTCCTCTAGGTAGAAACCAATGACAGCAGTGATTTTCTAACATAAATACTACAGTCTCTTTTCACAAAACGGCTCGTCAAACCTGAAGGTCAATGGCCTAATTTTTTCCCTTGCAAGAAGACAGAAGGCTGTCAAGTCAGCCTAGACTTTCTAAAATGCCTACCTAATTACGGCGGATAGCACGTATCAGCAGTTATTTATGAGACATAGTGCATAAAAATGGTCATTGATTGTGAATGAATAATAGGAATATACCAGCTACACCTATGTGGTATAATCAGGGTTTAGCTGGCTGCAGGTATAAATAGATGTTGAAATATGGGGTTAATATAATTCCTCATGTGATTATCAGAAAAAATCTGATTTGTTATAGTGAAAAGGATTTGTTAAAGAGGTTTTAAAGGTTAGCTGGTTTTACCTTAACACATTCCCTGCATTAAGGTAAAAAACACCCTGCTATCTTTTACCAGCCATCGCCAAACACTTACCAGAGTCCTCTCAGGATTCAGCACTGTTGGCTGCAGCAGTGCTCTCCACTCTTCCTGGTCTCACAGGAGATTCTGAGAGCAGAGGGCGCTGCTACCATGTCATATCCTGTGATGAGAGCCGCGCTGTGTGTGTCTATGGATGCACACAGTCTGGCTTGGAAGTGGGGGTTGCTCTGTGCGATATCGTTTTATCTTAGCCTAAAAAACTTTAATATCATTTTAGGTTATTATTGTACACTTGGTGTTTATTCTGATTAGATTGGTGTCTCTGCGGCTAGCAATCCTGTAGTTGAGGCAGTGAGATGTCACTCCAATCGCTAGCAATTGAGGTTCAGCTGCATTCGGGCCAGCAACAGAGCAACATCCTGCTGCAATTGGCTACAGGGGGAGGGATTCCTTAGGAACAGACTGGCATCCTCTTTAGAGATTCTGCCACTGGTGAATTGTCTTGTGGCTGAATCGCTGTTGTATTTTTTATTATATATTTATATTTTCTGAAATACAATTTTTGATTTGTATCATGTTTAAAGCAAATAAAATGTTTGATTTCTGGTCAGTTGCTTTAGCTCAAGGTTTCTTTTCCCACCTTCCAATTATTAGGAATCCTAACCACAATCTTGTTCAGTGACCATGCAGTGGTATACCTTTTGTGGCTAACTAAATACTTTTGTGGTGGAAAGTTTTCAGAATACCCAGTTCTGCTGGTCAGGCACTGCTTCATGTTTTCAGCATAATAAATCTTTGCCTGACGAAGATAACGTGTATTCTTGAAAGCTTGCACCACAAATTATATTCAGTTAGTCAGAGAAAATTATCACCTACATTTTTACTTGCCTGTTACGATGTACGGATTACATAGCACAACACTTGCAACAAGCGGTAATAGGCAATTTAAAATAAGCTCATGAATCTTTGATGCTCATTCCCTGTCCATAATGTTAATATGAGCTTTGATAGTCATTGGAGACACAAAATGCAAAATATTTCACAGAACAAAAAAATTAGATGTTCAAAATTAAAAAAAAAGTGTACAACTTTATTCTAAAGTGGAACTAAACCCATAAAATTAACTGTTTCCCAAAACAATACCATTCAAGGTATGCTGTGATGATAACTGTCACAATTGCTTGTGCTTTGAACCAAACTGTCAAGCCATCAAATGACTGGTGTTATAACTGATCATATGTGCAGTACCATGGCAACTGCAGATCAAACAGAGGCTAAAATGGCTGCTTCTTTTGTGAGCTAAATATTTTACAGTTACCTAAAATCTTGCCAAATAAAAGAACCAGTCCCAATGTGTATTAACTATGATTGATCTAGACTGAATAATCAGGAAACCAGTGTGTTCAATCTAAAGAATACCACTGACAAGCAGTAATTTTCTGATTTAAATTTTTCAGATTTCTGATTTTTAGATTTAAAGTGATTGTAAAGATTTTGGGCAACGCCTGCAATAAGAAATATATTTTTGGTGAGATGTTCCCTAAGCCTGGGTTCACACTGTAGCGATGCGGGAATGCGACCCCCATCGCATCTCCCCCTCAGGCAGTTCACACTGCCCTCTGCAAACTGCTGCGGGTGTCAATACAATGTTGATGACACCGTCAGATCGGTTCACACATCGCAGTGCAAACTGTGGCTTCGGACAGGAATCAGATTGCATGCATGAGAACACCCATGAGATCCGATTCCAGTGCAGGGAAAAAAGTCCCTGCACCTTTTTTCTGAAAATAAATGCAAACTCAGCCATACAACTGTACAGCTGAACTCATATTGCACAGTAATTGCTTGTGATCAGCACAGCAGTGCGGGTGCGAATCACATGCGATGTCTCTGTTCTTTATAGTGTGAACCCAGGCTAAGGGTTAATTTCTTCTAAAGAGAATGCAAATACTGCAGCTTTCCTCATTGGAACACTCCAAGTACATCAACTGTTTAGAATGTACACAGACACTCCCATTCAGGAATCTGCATTCCAAGGACATAGTAGAACAGTGATGGCGAACCTATGGCACGCGTGCCACAGCTGGCACGTAGAGCCATCTCTGTGGGCACGCGAGAGGGTCCAGGTTCACGGCGAGGAGAACACCGCAGCAAGCAGCGGAGAGGTGCAGGAAATGATCTGCACGAGTGAGTGGCCGGCTCCGCAGCCTCCGTGTGGAATGCTACAGGCCTAACAGCTGGGGGGAGGGATAGAAGCAAGCAGTGGCGAGGTGCAGGAAACATTCTGCACAAGTGAGTGGGCGGCCCCTCATCCTCCGCGTGGTAGGCTACAAGCATGACATGGCGGGAGGAAGTGAAGAGAAGAGCTTCACCGCCTAATTTTATGGCCGAAGAGGGGCATCCCTGGTGCCTTCCGGAGCCTGGACTCCTCAAAGCTCCAACAGTGAGGCCCGGAGAACAGACTGACCGTGGGCCCGGAAGACGAGGACAGGCGGAGAGGCGCAGGCTATGAGGGAGCCGCTGGATGGAACAGAGCAGAGGGCTCCCCAGATCAAGTATGGAGACATGTACCGGCCACAATTATACAATGAATACCTGCATACAAAGACTGGGGCATGGAGGCAGAGCAGGGATTGCAGATAGGGACAGAGCTAGAGGTCTCCCTTTCTCTCAGCTCCCCTCTTTTTCAGTCCCCCTGTCCCTCTCTTTCTGCTCCCCCTCGCTGTCCCCCCTCTCTCTCGCTGTCCCCTCTCTCTGTGTCCCTACTCTCTCTGTGTCCCCCCTCTCTGTGTCCCCCCTCTGTGTGTGTGTGTGTCCCTCTGTGTGTGTGTGTCCCTCTCTTTGTGTCCCCCCCTCTCTTTGTGTGTCCCCCCTCTCTCTCTCTGTGTCCCCCCTCTCTCTGTGTGTGTCCCCCCTCTCTCTCTATGTGTCCCCCCTCTCTCTGTGTGTGTCCCCCCTCTCTGTGTGTGTCCCCCCTCTCTCTGTGTGTGTCCCCTCTCTCTGTGTGTGTCCCCTCTCTCTGTGTGTGTCCCCTCTCTCTGTGTGTGTCTCCCGTCTGTGTGTGTGTGTGTGTGTCCCCTCTCTCTGTGTGTCCCCCCTCTCTCTGTGTGTGTCCCCTCTCTCTGTGTGTGTCCCCCCTCTCTCTGTGTGTGTCCACCCTCTCTATGTGTGTGTGTCCCCTCTGTGTGTGTCCCCTCTCAGTGTGTGTGTCCCCTCTCTCTCTGTGTGTCCCCCCTCTCTCTCTGTGTTTCCCCCCTCTCTCTCTGTTTCCCCCTCTCTCTATCTGTATCCCCTCTGTGTGTGTGTCCCCTCTCTCTGTGTGTGTCCCCCCTATCTCTCTCTCTCTCTGTCCCCCCTCTCTCTGTGTGTCCCCCCTCTCTGTGTGTGTCCCCTCTCTCTGTGTGTGTCCCCTCTCTCTGTGTGTATCCCCTCTCTCTGTGTGTCCCCCCTCTCTCTCTCTGTGTCCCCCTCTCTCTCTCTGTTTCCCCCTCTCTCTCTTTGTGTCCCCTCTCTCTGTGTGTGTCCCCTCTCTCTGTGTATGTGTCCCCTCTCTGTGTGTGTGTGTCCCCTCTCTGTGTGTGTTTCCCCTCTCTCTGTGTGTCCCCCTCTCTCTGTGTGTGTCTCCCCTCTCTCTGTGTGTGTCCCCTCTCTCTGTGTGTGTCCCCCTCTCTCTGTGTGTGTCTCCCCTCTCTGTGTGTGTGTCCCCTCTCTCTGTGTGTGTCCCCTCTCTCTGTGTGTGTCCCCTCTGTGTGTGTGTGTGTCCCCTCTGTGTGTGTGTGTGTCCCCTCTGTGTGTGTGTCCCCTCTGTGTGTGTCCCCTCTCTGTGTGTGTGTCCCCTCTCTCTCTCTCTCTGTCCCCCCTCTCTGTGTGTGTGTGTCCCCTCTCTCTGTGTGTGTCCCCTCTCTCTCTCTGTGTCCCCCCTCTCTGTGTGTGTGTCCCCCCTCTCTCTGTGTGTGTCCCCCTCTCTCTGTGTGTATCCCCTCTCTCTGTGTGTATCCCCTCTCTCTGTGTGTGTCCCCCTGATCTCTGTGTGTGTGTCCCCCCTCTCTGTGTGTGTGTCCCCCCTCTCTCTCTGTGTCCCCCCTCTCTCTCTGTGTCCCCCCTCTCTCTCTGTGTCCCCCCTCTCTCTCTCTCTGTCCCCTCTCTCTGTGTGTGTCCCCCCTCTCTGTGTGTGTCCCCTCACTCTGTGTGTGTCCCCCCTCTCTCTGTGTGTCCCCCCCTCTCTCTGTGTGTGTCCCCCTTCTCTCTCTCTCTGTCCCCCCTCTCTCTCTCTGTGTCCCCTCTCTCTCTCTCTGTGTCCCCTCTCTCTGTGTGTGTCCCCTCTCTCTCTGTGTGTCCCCCCTCTCTCTGTGTGTGTCCCCCCTCTCTATGTGTGTGTGTCCCCTCTCTGTGTGTGTGTCCCCTCTCTCTGTGTGTGTGTCCCCCCTCTGTGTGTGTGTCCCCCCTCTCTCTCTGTGTGTCCCCCCTCTCTCTCTCTCTGTCCCCCCTCTCTCTCTCTGTGTCCCCCCTCTCTCTCTGTTTCCCCCTCTCTCTCTCTCTGTCCCCTATCTCTGTGTGTCCCCCCCCTCTCTCTCTCTCTGTGTCCCCCCTCTCTCTCTCTCTCTCTGTGTCCCCCCTCTCTCTGTGTGTCCCCTCTCTCTCTGTGTGTCCCCTCTCTCTGTGTGTGTCCCCTCTCTCTGTGTGTGTCCCCTCTCTCTGTGTCCCCCCTCTCTCTGTGTGTGTGTCCCCTCTCTCTCTGTGTGTCCCCCCCCTCTCTCTCTGTGTCCCCCCTCTCTCTCTCTGTCCCCCCTCTCTCTCTCTCTGTCCCCCCTCTCTCTCTCTGTGTCCCCCCTCTCTCTCTGTGTGTCCCCTCTCTCTGTGTGTGTCCCCCCTCTCTCTGTGTGTGTCCCCCCTCTCTCTCTGTGTTTCCCCCCTCTCTCTCACACACCCCCTCTCTTTCGCTCAGCACCCCTCTCTTGCGAATTGCCGTGTTGGCACTTTGCAACACAAAACCAACTTATTTATTTCATCTTGGGCACTCTGGCTCAAAAAGGTTCACCATCACTGTAGTAGAACATACAGCTTTTTCTTAACCCCTTAAGGACCAGCCTCGTTTTGGATTTTAGGTGTTTACATGTTTAAAACAGGTTTTTTTGCTAGAAAATTACTTAGAACCCCCAAACATTATATATGTTTTTTTTCTTACACCCTAGGGAATAAAATGGCAGTCATTGCAATACTTTTTTTTGCACCGTATTTGCGCAGCGGTCTTATAAGCGCACTTTTTTTGGAAAAAATTCACTTTTTTTGGAAAAAATTCACTTTTTTTGGAAAAAATTCACTTTTTTGAATAAAAAAATAAGACCACAGTAAAGTTAGCCAAATTTTTTTTATATTGTGAAATATAATTTTACGCCAAGTAAATTGATACCCAACATGTCACGCTTCAAAATTGCGCCCCCTCGTGGAATGGCGTCAAACTTTTACCCTTAAAAATCTCCATAGGCGACATTTAAAAAATTCTACAGGTTGCATGTTTTGCGTTACAGAGGAGGTCTAGGGCTAGAATTATTGCTCTCGCTCTACCGGTCGCGGCGACACCTCACATGTGTGGTTTGACCACCGTTTTCATATGCGGGCGCTACTGCGTGTGAGCTCGTTCAGGACAGGCCGCTTTAAAAAAAAATTTTTGTTTTTCTTATTTATTTTACTTTTATTTTATTTCTTTTTTCACTGTTTTTTAAAAAAAAAAAATTGGATCACTTTTATTCATATTACAAGGAATGTAAACGTCCCTTGTAATAGAAAAAAGCATGACAGGTCCTCTTAAATATGAGATCTGGGGTCAAAAAGTCCTCAGATCTCATATTTGGACTTTAATGCAAAAAAAAAAAAAAAAAAGTGGTTTGAAAAATAACCAAAAAAATGTGCCTTTAAGACAAATGGGCGGAGCTGACGTTATGACGTCGCTTCCGCCCTCCTATGGTATGGAGACGGGTGGGGGACATCTTAGCCTCACTCGTCTCCATACCTAGGAAGTGAGAGGACCCGATCGCCTCCGCCGCTATGGACGGCTCCGGTAAGCGGCGGAGGGCGCAGGAGAGTGGCGGGAGGGGGGTGGCACCTTTCCCGCCGCCGATAACGGTGATCTCGCGGCGAACCTACCGCAGAAACCACCATTATCGTACACAGAACCACCGGCCCTAAAGATGGATACCTCGGTTGTGGCAGCAGCTGCTGCCGTTACCGAGATATCCATCTTCAAAGTAAAGACGTATATATACAGTGGCCGGTCGGTAAGTGGTTGTAAACGTTTTTTTTTTGTTTGTTTTAAATAACAAACATGCCTATCTTTATCTGCTCTGTGCAATGGTTTTGCACAGAGCAGCCCAGATCTTCTTGCTCTGGGGTCCCCCACCAGCGCTCTCCAGGCCCCTCCTCTTCATCGGGCACCCCCACGGAAAGCTGCTTTTTTGTGGGGGCACCTGAGTCCTGCTGCTGCATCCATTGACACAGACAGTGGATCTCAGCCCCACCCCCTGCTCCTGTGTCACAGCTTTTGATTGACAGCAATGGGAGTCAATTTGTCCAGTGAGGAGAGCAACAGCAGCTGGAGCCACTGCGCTTGTGCACATCACTGGATTAGATCGGGCTCAGGTAAGAAAAAGGGGGGGTCTGGGGGGAGCTGCAGCACAGAAGTTTTTTCACCTTAATACATAGAATGCATTAACATGAAAAACCTTACAGCTTTACAATTAATAATGCAAATGTTGCTCGCTACCAGCTACCCTCAATAACTAACTTTCAGCTGCTGCAGCCACTAAATCTGTTCCCACGTGAAAGTGCAAAACACAAAAACTATATGTGGTTGAGCTGCCCAGAGTCTTGTGATGCTTGAATAATATAAAATGTAAACCGTCATCAATCCTCATTCCATGATAGTAACTGCCATGTTATAACATTAATAAAAAGTGCCAAAAAGTTTTTAAAAACTTAAGGTTAATCTGTAAAGATAATAATAGCATCAATAATGAACTATGCCAAATGTAAGAGAAAAGTCCCAAAAGTCCAAGCAAAAGTGCTCTAATGTTGCTTCTTCAAAGAATAGACTTTATAATGGCTGAATCCACTCAGTGCTCCACCAGACATTATGCAGTGCTCCGCCACCTAGTGAAGTGCACGCTCGCCTTATAAATAGACCATTAATAGGTCAATTTTGCATATCCTCGATACAATCTCGCACACCAGGTAATGATCCTGGTGTGATTGTGATTCAACTATCACAAGCATCTGGGCAGTGCAACCACATATTACAACCACTTTAAGAACATAATCAGGACTCTGACTTTGTAGGACTCTACAAAGTTTGTTAAAATCCTTGCAATATATCTAGATCACCCAGAGTGGATTGTTTTTTTCTCACCAAAGTGGAGTTACTCTTTAAGTGGGTACAACAACCAATTTGTTTTTCAGTTTTTAATAGGATGAAGCAAGATTAAACTCTGTCGGGCTTTATTGTTGCGTGTATCCAATAATATTGTGACAAGGACAGAAAGCGAGGGTAAACCTTATTAATAAAAACAGGATTTACGTCATAATGTTTTTTTTCTTCTTATTAAAAAAACAACTTAATTCAAAAGCTAGTAGGAAACACACGGTACAAATATTCCAAAATATATAAAATACAGATAACAAGTATATCTATCAAATGGTATAAAGACTTTTCCGTTTCTATAAACACACAATTGTGCAGGGAAAACAAATAAGTATTGCAGAACAGGATACTAGAACATTGGGACTAATATGGTTGAAATCCATTCGTCATCTTGATGTGGATAAACAGTAATCAAAAAGATTAAGTGACATAAGGGGTACCGATACATTGTTGTACTATGGTGATAACTCAGCAATTAGTGATACAAAGAGCGTAGGTAGTTGGTATTAATCAGTGCAGGTAGCAGTGTGAGAGAGCCATCTGTCCCCTATCTTTAAGTTTTGTGAGGACATCCTCTATGTTCACAAATTAGCTTTTTGTAGGGAAGCACAGTGTTGATCTCTCTTAACCAAGTTTGAAAGGTTGGAGGTGTTGGTTGCATCCAGGTCTTAGCAATTGTTTTTCTAGCCATATATAATGTTTCTCTCACAAATACTGCAATATATTTATTTATATCTACATCAGGTAGTAGACCCAATAGGCAAAGTTTGGGGTCTAGAGTAACTTGAGAGCCCATATCATCATATTCTGTGGGGGTGAGATAGGCTCGATGTATGATATATAACTGCGTTAATTGGTCAGGTGTTCTAGGGGAAACTAGTTTGACGGTATCCAGAATCTCATCCCAATCCTCATCATCTATAGCACCAAGATCCACCTCCCATTTTGTTTTAACACCACATGCTTAAGCTGAGACATTAGGGAGGCATATTGTGGTATAGAGAGAGAAGATCAATTTTGTAGGTTCCGCTCCTAGTATAATATCTAAGTGAAAGAAGGTGGTAGAAATACTACGCCCACCTCAAATATGAGCAGCCAACACAACAATCAGACTAATTGTATTGTGAAATATATAATAAATGTGTAGCGCTAGTGATGTATATAATACACAAAGGCCCAACCAGAATGGAAATCTGGAGGCAGGTTGTGTTATAGATACAATAATATAAAACTCAATAGCTAGAGTGTATAAAAAATTGCAACAAAAAAAAAAGAAAAAAGAAACAATTAGTTTGCAAATTCAAAATGCGACTATATAAGCGATGTAAAATGGCATATAGTCACCTAAACCTGTATATAATATAATATTCAAAACTAGAGTATATGTAAAATTACAGGGAAAAAAGTGAAACAGATGAGTTTGCGAATCCAAGAGCAACTATTTAAAACGATGTGCAATTGCATGTAATCAATTAAACCTATATGTGAATAAAGGAATATGATGTTATATATTGCAGAAGATTACAAACACTATATAAACTACATGTGATGAAGGTGAAAATATAAGCGTGACATGGAAATGGTGTATATATATTCCCAAATGTCGCATACAATGTTATTGAGTGCATATAATTTATTATACACATTTATTATATATATAGTATAAAATCTAGAATGGAAGCAGTGGTCAAGGAAAGATACCCCCCAGGAAGCTGGGTTTGTAGTGCATGTCTAAGTTGAACGTATCTGAACAATAGCTGATTGGGAAGTAAAAACTTTTCTTTCAACATTTGAAATGTTTTAGGTCCGGTTGAGGTTATACCTGATGTAAGTATATACTATTATTTGTCCATACATTAGGGTCAGGAACTGTCAATACAAAGAAAGGCTGCGCTGCTGTTAATGAGTGAGTGTGGTCATGAACCATTTATATGACCATAACATGTACACCTATGTTTGATAAAAAACAATTAATGATATTTAGAAAAGGGATGATAATTCCTGGAAAAAACATTAAACTTAATTACCACAAATTTGGGACATATAAGATTACTCCTTATATATATGTACAATCAAACATCCAGTATATTAAGCAAAGTCCATACACAAACGTTCCTTTGCTGAAAATGTCTTTCACCAGTAGAAAATGAAAAAAAAAATAATAATAATAAATAAAACACCACTCTTCTGATGATGTGAAGCATGCAATGTTGTCACCCTGAAGAGTGTGATGATAGGGAAATTCCTCCACCAAACAAAACGATCTGCCCCTTACCAGATCTTTTGATCTCTTGTTTAAGGAGATCGTATGTGCAGGTGGCTGTGTCCCCCAGCCACTGGGTCTCTGTCAGAAATATGGCTCCAAGGGTCACCTCTCAAGGGGTCCGCTGGATGATATACTGGCACTCAAATCCCAAGGATAAAAAAAGAGCTCCATAGCGTAATACTGATATTATTTATTAAAAAATCACAAGAAATGCACTTACAGTGTTGTAGCTTTAAAATCGCGTGTGTACACAAACAATGCCGGCCAGCTCACAGCTGCTGCCCGTCGCTTCCGGGATCAGCGGTGGATGGTGGTGACGTCAGCACGTCGCTCCTCCCTACGCCGTTTCGACAAACTTGTCGTCCTTCTCCCCAGGATGTGGTCAAAGTAGCATAGAATTTCCTGTGAGTAGTCTATTATTATTATTATTATCATTATTATTATACGAGATTTATATAGCGCCAACAGTTTACGCAGCGCTTTACAATGTATAAGGGGGACAACACAATTACAGTACAGTTCAATGCAAAAGGTACAGGAGGGCCCTGCTCGTAGAGCTTACATTCTAAAGGGAGGGGGTGGTGGTACAAAAGGTAATAGCTGCAAAGAATGATTTGATGGGGGTGGCTCAGGGACAGTTATGTGGGTGTGGGATAGGCTTCTCTGAATAAATGAGTTTTCAGGGATCTCCTAAAGGTGGACAGGGTAGGGGCTGATCGGATATACTGGGGTAGGGAATTCCAGAGGATGGGAGAGGCTCTGGAGAAGTCCTGAAGGCGAGCATGGGAGGAGGTAACAAGGGAGCTAGAGAGCAGGAGGTCCTGGGAGGAGCGGAGGGGGCGATTTGGGCGATATCTGCAGATGAGGTTGGTGATGTAGATGGGGGCGATGTTGTGAATGGCCTTGTATGTTATGGTTAGCATTTTGAATTTTACACGGTGGAGTAGGGGAAGCCAGTGAAGGGATTGGCAGAGAGGAGCAGCAGTCACGGATCGATTAGTGAGGTGTATTAGTCTAACAGCAGCATTCATAATAGACTGAAGGGGGGATAGCCTGCTTAAGAGTAGGCCATTAAGGAGAGAGTTGCAGTAGTCGAGGCGGGAAATAATCAAGGAGTCAATAAGTTGCTTTGTGGTGTCATTAGTCAGGAAGGGTCGAATTCTGGAGATGTTGCTGAGGTTAAGGCGGCAGGATTTAGCCAGTGATTGGATATGGGGGCTGAAGGAGAGGTCAGAGTCAAGGATTACACCCAGGACCCTGGCATGTATAGACCCTAGTCTATACATGGAAGGAAGCATGGAAGTGCTGGAATTCTTCTTGATAGTGGTTCCCAGAGGCATTTTGGTGCCTGTATCATAAACTTAGTGGCCTGTTTGCATTACCTTATTTTTTTTTGTCCTTCCTTTTCTCTAGCAGTTAGAAAGACAGATGGGTAAGACTTCCTAAACATGAAGCTCTCCTAAAATATGTTATCATAAATAACAGGAATTTTGTAATTCAGGAGGCACAATGGGTCAAAATATTTAAATCAGCAGGAGCTGCAAGTAAGAAGGCTGAAATAGAAAAAAAAAATACTAATAATAATTTGACATTGTTTCAGACCAAGAAAGGGATGGGAAGTTAAAAGATAAATACAGTGCAACAGACTCTTCTGATCTGCAATTATCATGTCAGGTCTTCCCGAAGTGATAAGAAAGTACAACAGCTTTGCCATAGATTCCGTCCCCCCCCTGCCTTCTGTGCTCTACTTCAATCTTTAGCACAGGTAAAGTCTAAAACATTGTTTATTTTATTTTTTTAGGTTCTCCAACCCATCGTAAGGAAAAAAGAAGTATTAACGAATGGCTCCCCTTGGCAACAGGTAACAATCATGAAAAAATGTAGATATCATTCAAATTGTGGCTGATTAATAGCAGGTAATGGAAAATATATATTTTGCTAATCCTTTTTGGAGGTCCTACCCTGGAGAATTTTTTTTACTAGCCATTATAAAAACAATAATATTTAATACAATGCCACCAAACTGCCAAACTAACAACCAAACTCCTGTTTTATACAGAATGTAAAAACATTTCATTTCATTGCAATTAAAATTTTGATGTTTTATAAATGTTGTGTAATATAGATGTTTAGCTGCCTCAATTGTTAAAGAAGAGAGGCAAACATTGTTAAAGTATCCTTTGCCTACTGCTTGCTCTTAAGGTGAAGTGACTATATTTTTTGTACATTTTATTGTAAATGACGTATTAGAAAGGATGCGTATAGAGTACACTTGTGGAAAATGGTAAAAAAAAGTGCTGGTGTTGCCTTCAATATCTAGTTATGTTCTATATTTGATTTTTTTTTAGAACAGTGTGGGAAAGTTTAGGCCTCTTTAAAATAAGAGAAGTTTCTCCAGGCCCACCAGACAGAAGGTCTTGTACAACTGTGATATTTCCTCTAAAAACTGTAAAATTCACAGTGCACAACCTTCCTAAATCTAAAGATGAAATCTTGTTTAAAAAAATGCTAGAGTGCTCTACAATGCTATTTGCCATGCCTCTGTTTAAATCATAAGATACTATGCGATTAATGTACTTATTTTCCTCATTTTTGTACAAGTTGGATCAATTTTATTGCTTCCAGTGTTTTTTTTAACAGTTATCCTAGGTTCACACATAGGCGGTGCGGGAAAAGCAGCGATCCCTGCACGTTTCCCACACCGTATTGCAATAACACTGTGTTTGGGATCCACTGTGGGTGTCAATACAAAGTTAATGACACCTCAAAAGGATTGCAGTGCGGTTTACCCACACCCGATCGCATGGTACAAAACGATCATGTGATGCGGTTGCGGTACGGCTCCAAAAAAGGGTGCCTGCACTTCTTTGGTGCGATGCGGTATGATTTGAAAATGAATGGGCGCTAACCACACCGCACTGAATTGCATGTGAATTACACATGATTGTGGTGTGGTTCCTGGGTGATTCCCATGTGGGTTATAATGTCAACTGGGACTTGCATACTGTACATTTCAATTATTATAGGATGTATGTAGTTTGTACCAATATATATTGCAGTGTCGGCTGGTGGGTTTTTTTTTTTTGAGGGGGGGCGGGAAACAACCACCCCGAGCGGCCATCGGCACCTCCCCCTCCTCACCTTCTGCTGGTTGCCAGTAGGTCCGGCACTTACATCATCTAGGCGGGTAGTGGGTGGCGGGCAGGGGGCAGCGTGCAGCAGGTCAATGTCTTTTCCTCCATCGGCGGCTTACAGTGTGCGGCTCCTCCCCTCCTCCTAGGTGTCTAATAGGATCGCCTGTCCTTTCAGCCAATTGGGTGATGGGTGTCAAAACCCACTTCCTGATTGGTCGGGAGGAGGATCAGCGTTGTAATTGCGAATATTCATTCATTGTGGTAACACACCTGTGTGGGCTGTGAGTACATTCTCTGCGCCCCCAGCCCACCCTATTTTGAAGCCTATTAGAGCCTCTGGTTGTAATCACTCACCCCGCATTGGATTCCATGCATCCCGCGTCCTAAAAGGGGCCGGATGCATGGATAGGGGGAGGCAGCGATGGATAGGGGGGCAGCACACGTGCACCCTTAACCTCCCTGGCAGTATTCCCAAGTGTCGCTCGGGGTGAATTAGCAGTACTAAAAGTGGTAACCCCAAGCCACACTCGGATTCGCATGGCAGGATCCAGGCAAAGTTACTTACCTTGTCCCCAGGATCCTGCGATGTCTCCCCACTGTATGTGCAAGCTGTCCTCCGCTCGATCTATCACAGTGCCGGGCTCCATTCCCTTCGAGCATCACGACGCACGGGGACAGAGCACGGTGCCAAATTCAAAGTGAAAAACACACAATACATACAGTACACTGTAATCTTACAGATTCCATTACTATATCAACTTAATTCACCTCCCTTTTGTCCCCAGTGCTTTGTCCAGTGCCCTGCATGCAGTTTTATATTATATAAACTGTTCTTTCTGCCTGGAAACTTGAGATTGTCCAGAGCAACCAAAAAGTGTCCCTTTACGTCAAAAGCGGTTTTAGACCAGCTAAAAAACAGCGATAATAAATTAGAATCGCTTGCAGAATTGAGCGATAGTGATTTGTGGGGAGATCCGTCATCAAACACTGTAAGTAATGACAGCAACAATTCTGCAACTGAGCAAATTTCAATGTTTTTGATTTGATTCAATTATTGACTACATTTTATTATTTATATTATTATTTGTTATAATTATTTATAGTTATTTATTATATTATAATTTATGAATTTGTGTTTCAAACTTTATCATACCAGGGATGTCTACTAGACTCCTGTTTGGACAGATTTAAGTGTGTTATTCCTAATAATTACAGGCCTACAATATAAAACGCCAAATTTCCATGCAAAACATTGTACCGCTTTGAGCATCAAAAATCTGACATAATCATACCGCCAGAGAGGTTAATGGACGGGCCGCCCTTGATATATTGCTTAACCTCCCTGGCGGTATGATTATTTCGGATTTTAGGTGCTAAAAGCGGTACAATTATTTTGCATGGAAATTTGGCGTTTTATATTGTAGGCCTGTAATTCTTAACAATAACACACTTAAATCTGTCCAAACAAGAGTCTAGTAGATATCCCGGGTATGATAAAGTTTGAAACACAAAAACATAAATTTTAATATAATAAATAAAAATAAATAATTAAAAAAAATAAAATAAAATAAATTTCCCCACGATTCACTATCGCTCAATTCTGCAAGTGTTCTAATTTACTATCGCTGTTTTCTAGCTGGTCTAAAGCCACTTTTGACGTAAAGGGAAACTTTTTGGTTGCTATGGACAATCTCCAGTTTCCAGGCAGAAAGAACAGTATATGCAATAAAAAACTGCATGCAGGACATGGGCCAAAGCACTGGGGACAAAAGGGATGTGAAATAATTTCATATAGTACTGTAATCTGTATGTGTTATGATTTTTACATTTTTTTGAATTTGCCGCCAGGCTCCACCCCCGTGCGTCGCGACGCTCGCAGGGAACGGAGCCTGGCACAGAGAGGCTTCGGGAGGAGGACGGAGCCCACGGACACTGCGGGGGACATCGCAGGATCCCGGGGACAAGGTAAGTGTACCGCTCCAGGATCCTGCAATGTAATCCCGAGTGTGGCTCGGGGTTAAAGCTAATGGTGCTGAATTTTAACCCCGAGCCACACTCGGGAAAACCGCCAGGGAGGCTACGATGCAACTTCAGCAAGCCCCAGCCGAGCTCTTTCATTTGGCCTGCAGATCAGCTGCTGCATCTTACTGCTAACATACATCTGCCTCTATTTTCCTGGATATTGAAGCTTCCTTATACACTTTTATAGAACTTGAGAGGGAGACAAGCACAGGCCAAAGGGTTGCAGAAGTGCTTTGACCCCAAAAATATAATGTGGTCGACAGTGGCTGGAAGGTGAATTTATATATCACAATGACCACCCTACATTTTATTGGTGCATGTTGGAGTAGCTTCTTTAGAAATGACACTGTACCATTTTATCACATTGCATATTTTAACCAGAAATCTAGCATTGAAAAGCCCTTTTAGTGTGGTATAAATTGTTTGTGTGCTTTATTCCTGTTATTTTGCTGAATGCTTTTCATTTTTAATGCCCTTCTGAATTAAAAATCAAAAAGTCAGTGTATTAAACATTTATGTCACTATGCAGCTAATGTGTCTTAGGTCCAGATCTTTGGGCCTACTGATTGGGGTGTCCTAAAGCCACAATGCCCCAAGTCTAAGCCGGTGTAACCAGGCCATAGATCTGTGCCTGATCATTCCTACTTCATAAAAAGCTGGCCATAAATGTTACAGTCTGACATACAAGTTTCTTTTTTGATCTGTAAACAAATATGGAATTCAATTACCTCCCTAACGAAATAAAAATTGAACGCATTGATCAGGTAGTCTCTCAAATTACATAGCTTTGGTAAATTGCACAATAACATTATAACATGTATGACAGCTACACCGCACAAAGGTTTTTTATGATATAATAACTTGGATAAAACAGTTTCATAGATATCGGAAGTAAATTATATCCTGCTTTATAGCCTATGCGGCAATTGATAAATCATCTTCAATACTGATCAAAGAAAAAAAAAATGATTTTGGATAAAAGCCTGTTATTATAAAATAACCAGTATTTTCGATTAGCACATATTGCCTGTACTTGGCATCTGTAGTAACAGACACCTGCCATCACCTGATAAAGGGAAAGGTTTTCCCGGATGCTTTTAGTATCAAGACGTTGAATTTGGATTGTTTATGAATTCCCAGCATGCCATCCTTCTCCAAAAGAGACCCCAGCATCTGTCCATACATTTGAAAACATCTTGTGTAAAGTAATGGCTGGTGTGCCATCTGTACATAGTTTTTTTTTTTTTTTCTTGCCAAGCAGTTTGAGAATACATCCAACTTTAGAAGCCGTTAACTGTACAAAAGCAAATTATTAACAGTGTATTTGTCCTATATGTAATTATAGTAACATACTGGGGGTATTTCTAATTTTAATTTTGTTTATTTTGTTAAAGTGAGTGTAAACGATCACCTTATAAAACAACCCATTCAGTTTAAAATTGAAATGAAAGGCAAAATCTTTGAGTATAGATATAAAAAAAACATTATAAATACCCTGTTTTCCCCTTTTTTTTATAAGTGATTACAGTCCCTCTGTTCCCAGCTGCAGAGCTGGGGGAAACAAAGCAACAGTACACTGAGATATCCAGTGAATGGCTGTGCAGGGGGGGGGGGGGGGTTTTCAGGACAAGTCATTATCATTGGAGAAGAGCAGCCTGAGTTCCCATCATAGCTGGAGAACTGACCACGGTATGTGCTCCTGCTTAGTGTGGTCAGTTTTTAATAGGAAAGCAGAGTGACTGGCAGGAACCCCAGGGAATTCACACAAAGGAAGCAATACAAAGAGAACAGCATACAGCAGACACATACCAGGAATTTTAAATCCTGGGGTTAAACAAAAGAACTCATGTGGTTATGGGTGTAATTGCCATCATTCCTTTTAGATCATCACAAACATATCCTCATTCTTGGGATTTGTAGCCTCCCTGGTGGTTTTCCCAAGTGTGGCTCGGGGTTAAAAATCAGGACCATTAGCGGTAACCCCGAGCCACACTCGGGATTACATCGCAGGATCCCGGTGTGGCTTTACTTACCTTGTCCCCGGGATTCTGCGATGTCCCCCGCAGTGCCCGTGGGCTCTTTCCTCCTCCGAAGCCTCTCCTTGCCAGGCTCCGTTCCCTGCGAGCGTCGCGACGCACGGGGGCGGAGCCTGGCGGCAAATTAAAAAAATTGTCAAAATCATAACACATACAGTACTGTAATCTTACAGATTACAGTACTGTATGAAATGATTTCACATCCCTTTTGTCCCCAGTGCTTTGGCCCATGCCCTGCATGCAGTTTTATATGATATACACTGTTCTTTCTGCCTGGAAACTGGAGATTGTCCATAGCAACCAAAAAGTGTCCCTTTATGTCAAAAGTGGCTTTAGACCATCTAGAAAACAGCGATAGTAAATTAGAACACTTGCAGAATTGAGCGATAGTGAATCGTGGGGAAATTTATTTTATTACTATTTATTTTTATTTTTTTTAATTATTTATTTTTAATCTATTATATTATAATTTATGTTTTTGTGTTTCAAACTTTATCATACCCGGGATATCTACTAGACTCTTGATGGACAGATTTAAGTGTGTTATTGTTAAGAATTACAGACCTACAATATAAAACGCCAAATTTCCATGCAAAATAATTGTACCGCTTTCAGCACCTAAAATCCGAAATAATCATACCGCCAGGGAGGTTAAGGCAATTCAAACATATTTTATATAGAAAAAAAAAATTTTTATTGAGTGGCTTAAGTACATAATTTTACAAAAATCGCAAAATTCATCATGACATATAACAAAGTGCTTTCAACAATAAAGTATATTTGAAAAGCATGGAAGTGGTATTCCCCAACTACTTGCTTATACGTTTCACCATGATGGTAAGCTGATGGATAATGTCCAGTAGATGGGGGTTCCAACACAATTGATATGTGGATATGGATATAAATAATTTCTTCTTCAGGAATTTTTTTTTACCACTTCTGCCATATAAGGTAATATCACTTTAAGAATTGATACATTGTAGACTTGTACATAATGTCCATTGTAATACATTCAGAAATACTCACAACATGTTCTATCTTTGGCTAGAGCACTCCCATAGCCCAAAAAATGAAATCCAGGGATAACAAACACTTTAACTTGAGAATTTTTTTATATCTTACCAAATTTTGGTACCCTCTTTAATCCAGCTTTTTACTCACTCTTACTTTTTACTTTTACTCTTTCTGTCTGTTCTCATGAATTATCAGTAGTACTGTACATAAAGGAAGTCTTTCATAAGGTAAAATATGCACCTTTGATATGGTTGTGATAGAAGCAGCCATTCCTGTACTCCAGTGCGTCATACTAGTTCCAGGGTGACTCGAGGGAGTTGATTTACTGAAGGAGAAGAGAAACTAAATGTTCAAATTTTAGTGCATAAGGTAAAAATGTGTTCACTTCAATCATCCAAGAATGTGCAAGCAATACTGATGATTTTCAAAAAAAAAAATCACTTATATATCACTGGATATTACACGTAAACTCTTTATTGACTAAGTTGAGTAAACATTTACTGGGTTGAAAGAACATTTTGTACTCCTTTAGGAAATGAACCCCAATGAACAGATTTAGCTTCACTGCCGGACTAATGAGCAGAACAAGTCGGAGAACTGCTGCTTCCATCAAAGCCTAACTGCAGAGGTGTTTTTTTTTGACAAATTCCTTTTTATCTAATAAATTTGGCATAAAATATGTATATAACCCCAGCCATTTTTTGATAGGATGGGATAGAGCTAAAGCCATTGTCGGGTTTTTATTGCTGTATCTTTTCCAACTGAGGAGAGGAAGTAATGAAAAATCTCTCCGACAGAGACGAAATCCAAACACATAGTACAACGAGACCTTTTTCTGTCATGATACAGTGGCCACTAAAGCCCTCATTCCTTATGTCATACATACATCATAGGGATTAGGACAGGAGATTGGTCAGTGTAATGAATAGGACAGGAGATTGGTCGGTGTAATGATTAGGACAGGAGATTGGTCGGTGTATGGAATAGAGAAAACATCTCCCCAATAGGGTTACATACAGAAATAAAGACTATCCACCACTGTATCCAAATTCAAAAAAATGTGGCTGGTGTTAGGCCTTCTAGAATATATGACATTTTAATATCAGCACGCTCTTTTACATTTTTTGTGTCATGTTATATAATAAAATAAAAGCAAATGTAAATTCTTAGACCCATGGTAACTTAGCTTAGTACCCTTTGTCTATTGCCGTGGCTTTCTAGAAACGTGTTGTTTATTTCAAACCTTACATATAAATTCCTTGTTCAAACTGTACCCTCTTAATGTGGTTTACCATACCTTTCCACTGCATATTAACTGAGAATACTCTTCTTACCACGCTAAACTATGGGATGATCTAGCTACGTGTGGTATGCTGTAGCAGTGGGGGTTATTTACTAAAACTGGAAAGTGCAAACCAATCAGCTTCTAGGTTTTATTGCCAAAGCTTAATTGAACAAGCTGAAGTTAGAAGCTGATTGGCTACCATGCACAGCTGCACCTGATTCTGAGTGCTCCAGTTTTAGTAAATCTCCCCACTGTGCTTCCAACCTCAGCAAACAGCCGCTTGAGTGCACATTGCAGGAAGAACGGTCCCCCCCAAAATACTTTATAATTATACAAAAATTGCACACTAGTCTCTTCAGCACACATCGGTCTGAATGCAATGCAGGCCAAGTAATTTTTTTAAATAAAAATATATATATATATATATATATATATATATATATATATATATATATATATATATATAACAGATGGTAAATAAGGAGTTAAAGTAGATATTCTCATCACATGCTGCAGCAGATTTTCAGGGCATGACATCATGAGCTCCAGACTTTAAACTTTCCGAGGATGGTTGAATCTGCCACTGAGATCTTAATGTGCAGACGTTTTCCTCTAAATTTTCAGGACCCATCATCCGAGCGGCCAATTAGTGTCAGTTTTATTGGTAGTTTTGTAATGCGGATGCTTGCCCACCAGGGAGGATATAGAAAGCACATTATTTTACTTAGCCTAGCTGGTGCCTGTCACAAAGTAATGACTTTCAGTCTCCACCAAACAGAGGCAAATGCAAAGATAAATCCCAAGGCCAATTTCTGTGCAGCATCCTGACCCCAGTGCACCTGCCTCCTTAATCCCAGAGACCCAGAGAGTCTGGATCCCTGCCTGCAGGCCATGTCGGTATTACCTGCTTACTCACTCCTAGGGCCATCTTCAGTGTACTTCTCTGGAAAACCACTGTAGTTTAATTCATATGAGTGTCAATCTTTTGTTCAGGGAAAATTGAGTCTTTAAAAAAATACTGAATGCAAGTTTTGCTGCTTAAGAAATATCTTTCATTATTGAACGATGTACATGTTAACAGTTATGGATTACAAGTGATATGCTTATGCTTATAGTGATAAAAATATACAAAATCACCATGAATAAGTCGGTGTTTTTTTAATTTAGTGTTCGACAGACCATTATATTTTTTTAAACCATTTATTTTTAATTTTACATTATAAGGCACAATATCTGCACCATGTTTTAGTGGTCATTCATAAACAAATGGCAAAGAGTTTGCAAACATTTTCTTATCGTATTTAAAGTTTTATTAAAGATTTTCCAGTAAAGCATTACAGAGGTAACAAACAATATAGGGGCATTGTTCATTGAGTTCCATGTATCTAAGGTTGTTAAGGATAACCAGCCAAGCCATTCAATCAAATGCCTTTTCAGTGTTGGTGGAATGGAGCATTTTGTGGGCTTGGAATGATGAACCCAGTGAGGGTGTGCATTGTATTATCTGTAGCTTCATGGACAAGATGAAGCCAGTTTGGGCTTTATGGATCAGGGATGGCAGATATTGGCTCGGTCTACTAGCTAGTCAGTAAACAAGCCAGAGGTCCGTAACAAGTGGTAGCAAAGATATGGACAGCAGCAGGAGTAACAAGAGTGAGATATTGGCTGGAGAGAGCACAATAATCTGGCAAACAGGAAGTGCAAAGGCATAACTTAAATAGTAAGTTCAAGGGTTCAAGTTTCAAGAGAAACAAGACACACAGCAAGGTTGTCTAGCTGCCCAGAATCCAAGGTGACTCAGCAAGAAGAGATACTACCAGACACAAGAGGTTGCGGGTTCCAATCTCGGTCCTGACAACATGACTCTCCTGCATGTGCTAAATGCAAATCTCCAGAAGATGACCTGATTCACCTCCTATGGAAATGCCCTAAACTTATAAGATATTGAGGTGAAGTCCTTCACAAAATGAACCGTGTCTTTGGGGTACAGTCCAGTAACACCCTCCTTACTTTCCTATTAAAATATTTTACTCTTCCACTTTGGAGTTGTATACTTCCCTTGCAATTTCCAGATCCTTATTCACAGGACGTAGGGTGATAATTTTCAGATTGGTCTACAAAATTAATGAGCAAATCTCTTATGAGAAAATAACTTATTAAAGATGTGGTGCTTTTAAGAAGCATGCTCTTTTATGGTCCAGGTGGTTGGAAGTATCTGAGGAAGATGAGAATGCAGGTGATTCTACTTAAAAAAAAGCACACTAAGGTCTAGGATAGTAATAGCACGATTGGTGTAATACATGGAGATATATTTCCCTGATATGTTTTTATGTGCTTCTTCTTTGAGTATGATATTGAATTTGATCTATGTGAAAGCTAGATACATTACTTTTATTTAATTTTCTGTAAGCAAGCTGTTAGTTCTGAATTGTACATTATGGGTGTAAAAGATTTTTAATATAGATGATCTGATTTAAACAAAAAATTATTAGCAGAGTGCCAATGCAAAGTATAATTTGGTAAAGTAAATATCAAATACTTCTACATTTTAACTATATCTGTTATACCTGGAAAAGTTCAGTTAGCACTGGAAAACGAAACAACTTCAGTTCGCTTTAAGTGTTACTAAACCCAGCACCCTGCATTCACTATATCTGGTCTCCCACAGTATAGAGGACATGGAAATGCAATTATTTTAGTAAATATAAACTGCTAAATACCTTTTCTCATCAGCAGTATATAGCAGTCTTGTGACTTCTATCAGTGTCCAGCCAAGCACTGGTTAAAGGTTGTAGGAGGAGTTTTCTGATTGTCCTGTGAGACTTCAGGACCCCTGACCCTCTGTCTGGACAGTGTTGATTGGCCCTGTGCTGATCACATATACTCTCCCAAGTAAAAAAAATCCTCTCTAGCAATACATACCAAATTGAGCATGTGCAGCCTGACTCTATAGACTCTGTATTATCAGGAAATTATTAGGGGACAGTGGAAGAAAGGGAGGATCAGAGAAGCCAGGATCAAACAGCTGTTTTACACAAACACAGTGGGTATAACAAGCATGCTTTACTGCATATACAGACCGATTTTACCGTAGTGAGTTTAGTTACACTTTAAAAAAAAAAATCAGAATATATACTAACAAATTATATCTTTTCTAAAAAAAAAAAAGTGGCTCCTATCAACATGGGTAGGAAGACTAAATCCAAAGAATTGAAGAGATTTAAAACAATCATAATCGGTAATTTCTCATGCTTTAACACTGAAGGTAAGCATATCTGAGGCCATATTATCTACGTTTCAGTCTTCTTGCTTTCTAATTCATGGCAGACTGTTCTGCCTGAAAAGTCTCCCTTTGAAAATTAGCAATTGGAGCGTATCTGGGTACTGCCAATTTCTGCTAACAAGGAGAATAAAATGGAAAAAGTTTAAAGACATTATGATTCGTACTGAAGCAATCACATAGTGTGCTATTCATTATGTCATTTAGTGATCCATCTGTTTTTTGTCTGAGAAGCAGACGGGTTGAAAATGGACAAGTCCAAAGTGCAATGGCTTGCTGCTGATTTATTGCAGGGATTTGTTCAGGAGGCATCTTCAATGATATTATATTGATATTTCCCATATTTCCCAACTATTTATTGCAGGATCACAAAGCATCAAAATCTTTCTCCCTTTATAAATTGATAGCTAGGTAAAGGCAAAATAAATAATGACATTTACTGATACCTCTCACCAGATAACTCACTTAAGGCCATTTTTTTTAAGCAGTGAGTGTGACATTCACTAAAGCTTCATTGCAGAATAATCAATCACTCTAATTTAAACCGCATCCACCAGGAAGATTCTTCTGCAGTGAACGTTTGCTGAATACCACATTCACTGTTTTATATACCGTATATATATCCCTAAGTATTGTAATGGGTAGGATTATGAAGAAAAAAGGGTCAGTACTTATTATCTACAGAGTTAATAGATTTTAAATACAGTATATAAATATACCACATGGAAATTTTTGACTTTTTCAACATATTTGTTGATAATAACGGGCAAACATTTAGGCTGGTTTCACATATACTGCAGCCACGGTTCACAGCATGAGATCCGGTGCGTCCCTGTTCATCGATTCAGGTGCGAATCAGGTCCAATTTTTTTGCCTGAATTTGCACCTGAATGAGAACCAATTTAACTACTTGCGGCAAGGTGGCTCTGCTGCGCTAATCGCCGTATATGTATGGTGGCTCGTGCACTAGCCTTTGTGGGTGGCATGCGCGCGATTCCATTGGCGAGCGGGGGAGCTTTGTAAACAAGGCAGAGCTCCGTTCTGATAGGGGAGATCACACAGATTCTATCTTTCTGCTGTGCAGTTAGAACACACAGTGAGGGAACACAGTTAAGCCCTTGATCGCCCCTGATGTTAACCCCTATCCAGAGGTTGTCTTTGGGAAATAGACGTATGAGTGCTGCCAGCATTGCTGCAGAGGTTGAAGGGGTGGGGGGACAGCCTGTCAGTGGTCAGACCATACGCCGCGCACTTCATCAAATTGGTCTGCATGGCTGTCGTCCCAGAAGGAAGCCTCTTCTAAAGATGATGCACAAGTAAGCCCACAAACAGTTTTCTGAAGACAAGCAGACTAAGGACATGGATTACTGGAACCATGTCCTGTGGTCTGATGAGACCAAGATAAACTTATTTGGTTCAGATGGTGTCAAGCATGTGTGGCGACAACCAGGTGAGGAGTACAAAGACAAGTGTGTCTTGCCTACAGTCAAGTATGGTGGTGGGACTGCATGAGTGCTGCTGGCACTGGGGAGCTACAGTTCATTGAGGGAACCATGAATGCCAGCATATACTGTGACCTACTGAATCAGAGCATGATCTCCTCCTTTCGGAGACTGGGCCACAGGATAGTATTCCAACCTGATAAGACCCCAAATACCCCTCCAAGACGACCAAAGAAGGTGAGGGTAAAGGTGATGGACTGGCCAAGCATGTCTCCAGACCTAAACCCTATTTAGCATCTGTGGGGCATCCTCAAACAGAAGGTGGAGGAGCGCAAGGTCTCTAACAACCACCAACTCCGTGATGTCGTCATGGAGGAGTGGAAGAGGACTCCAGTGGCAACCTGTGAAGCTCTGGTGAACACCATGCCCAAGAGGGTTAAGGCAGTCCTGGAAAATAATGCTGGCCACACAAAATATTGACACTTTGGGACCAATTTGGAAGTTTTCACTTAGGGGTGTACTCACTTTTGTTGCCAGCAGTTTAGACATTAATGGCTGTGTGTTGAGTTATTTTGAGGGGACAGCAAATTTACACTGTTATACAAGCTGTACACTCACTACTTTACATTGTAGCAAAGTGTCATTTCTTCAGTGTTGTCACATGAAAAGATATAATAAAATATTTACAAAAATGTGAGGGGTATACTCACTTTTGTGAGATACTGTGTGTGTGTGTGTGTGTGTGTGTTTGCGTATTTAACTAATGTAGGTATTCAGATAGTTAATAGAGAACATTTCACTTTTATGAACTTTCTACTGCAAGCTCACAAAGCTAACTATTTCTGGCTCAAGGGTACTTGGCGGATGAATAAGAAGAGCAGCTGGTGATGTATAGACCATTAACTTAGCACTTAATGCTGGCGAGTCATAGAACAACAGAAATCATCAGGGAGTAGTTATAGATGAGCTGTGTGTTTAAATCTGAAGTTTAAAGCTGGATAGTTTACACTGCTGAGGATACTGTACATCTCCTAGCAGACTACACACGTATTTATTGTTGTAGCACAGTTTAAATCCCAGACAGACAACTGTGAACAGCGGTACAGGATGTCGGTGGGTAAAATAACTTATCTTAACAACTTGTTCGCTGGGTGAAACGTGGCTTAATAATAACGAAACCGGGATGTCTAGTGAACATCATCATATCAACAGCTCTAAAAATTCTAATTTTCTTTAAGGCTGCTTATCAGCTGGAAAAAGTGTGATAGCAGTTTTGGAAAAGGATTTTTTGAGGCATAAACATACATTAATGTGTTCCTTTGTTTTGCATTTTCTTTATAACAAACATTGAATATACATTTAAATCACTATTTAGTAGCTGTGTAAAGATAATTCTGGTATAAGGAATGCATGGCATGGGCTAACACCTCTTCTGCATCTCACTTTTACATAGACCTTCTGCCTGAGCCTGGTCAGGCAGTGCCTGTAATGGGTAATATATTAGTAGTACTTCCTGCTGTGAGGCTATATGCAGCTTAAATTTACATGGATCATGGATGTCTGTTGTCTAAATTCTACCATGTCAGTAGGATCCAATGATCATTTTAAAATATATGCTACATCAAAAATAAGAATGAGAAGACAAGGTGTGAAAAATGAGGAACTGATCAAGTTAAACATTTTTAACTAATATAGCTTAATTCTCTGTTGAATTAAAGAAAAGAAAAAAAAGCATAGAACCACAGACCCTTGACAGTCTTCACACGTGTGAGAATACGAATCTGCATGTGCAAGGGGAAAGAAAAATTCAGTAATAGTATTTTAAAATAATTACCGTGACACTTTAATATATATAATGTATATATTTTAACATGCATTAGTTTTGCTAACCTTAGGATCTCTAAACTGTGAACTGTTTTCAATAATTCTTTTAATGATTCACACATTATAAAAATGTTATATTTGTATAAATAAAGAAAAATAAGAATTTGTATTGGCCAATAGTCTAGCAATAAAATATGGCAATGAAAGGTCTTACTAACTTCCACTTTCCTTATCGTGAGACAATAGTATTTCTTTATGGATTTGTTGCAACAATAACAGCATAGAATAAAAGTGTCACAAATAGGAATTACTTGAAATTTTTGCACGCGACAGTACTAAGGATAAAAATGATGCAGGGGTTTTCATGAATTTGGCGCAAGGTTTCCAACTACATATACGCTGCCAAAAATTTGTTGCAAATGCTGTATTCAATTTCCCCCATGATCTCCCCTATGATCTCTGAAGAAAGATCTGACTCATTATAATGAACAAACCCCCTCCCTTCCAGGAACACAAGCATGTGGTTTCTGTGTAATGGGATTGTTATGTTAATGTCAGGGGTATAACCCAGATTTCCCAGGTTTTTGTTTTAATTTAGTAATATAGTTGGCTATGTTGTGGTAGGGGATCAATAGACATTTTGTTTTTATATTGATACACATGTTTTTGGATGGCAATGAATTTAAATCTGAACTCCAGGAAAAACAAAAAAATACCCTTGCAGTGGGGTTCCCATCTCACTGCAAGGGTAAATAATTTTAAATATTAAGGGTAGCAGGTAAAATAACTTACCCAATCCTTTGCCCCTGCAGCCTATTCTCCAAGTCATGGCAAGGTTGGGTACCCACTACAGATACTGCAATGACCTTAACCTGTAAGGGATATATTTACTCCCTAGCAATAGGAGGATTCAAATGCCTAGAGAAAATCAATTTACATCACAGTAATCAATCCGAAATATATTGTGCAAATGATCACATAATAAAACCATAAAAAAGCACATGAAGAAGTTGTTGTTCACAAAAATTGTCTGAAATGGTATTGTTGCTGATCACTGAATGGTCACATTATAGGAATGTCTCTCCTTCATAGATAATAGTGACTTCAAACTGGAAAACACCATAGGAAAAAGTGATGTGGGATAGGAAAGTCCTTCCACCTGGAAAATAACTGCCTCTTACCAGCTGCCCAGATCTCTTTTATAAGGAGATCAGTTATGCTTTTAGACTTATAACCCAGCCACAGTCTCTCAGTGTAACCATTAGATGGCAAATGTCCTCCTCTCTGGTCTATCCTGAATGTCTTACAGCGGCCCTGCGCATGTGCACAAAAACGCCGGAGCCTGGAGCCAGTCACAGAATGCCCCTGACGCGGAAGATGACGACCCCGGCAGTTGCCGGGGAATGAAAGGGGAGGAGTGGAACCAGGGATTCCCAGCTCATACCACTTCCCCCTTCCACGCCAGGAGACAGAGGGGAACCACCCACTTACACCATCCAGGTGGAGATCCCAATAGAAAAGCTTGTGCTGTGATGGAACACCATCTGCAAAATCAAATCAAAAACAAAACAAAACCACCAAAAAACAAAACAAAAACAAAAATAAATAATGAAATAAAATGAAATTTGATTAAATTAAATATTAACTAAAACCAAACAGGAAAAAAATGAATATCAATCTCTATATTTACACAAGAGCCTCACTATATAGGAGGACAGTTGTATATGTTTTTTATATTTCAACTTGTAATATATATTATACATATGTTAATATAAATGTCAGCATTGTCAACATTGTTTTTAGTGTCTGTTTAGATTCGGTCCGCCGACCAGTACTATTTCATTCCATTTAGTTGCATGGTGTGCAATTTCTAGTTGTTAATTGGTCTTCCCAGAGGAAAAACCTTTTAGAAAGGGACAGTATGAAATGGACTCATTTAACCCTGGAGGAAAGGTTGCCCGTAGGCGAAGGATCCATTTCTGTTCTAATTGTAACAATTTTTTGTTACAGTCACCTCCCCAAATTGGGATGTGTATCCGATCGAGGGTGGTGATTGTGATTTTGGGAACTATGTAATCATGATCTTTTACTATATGTCTTCCTACAGGGACATACAAATTACCAATTTGCATACTGTATACATTCTCCAAGTCATTTTTTCTTGTACCCCAGGCATAAATAATCATTTAACTGTTACCGAGCTGCAAAAGTATTTTTTCATTTTCCACAGTTCATGGATGGATGGATCCAAGGCCCACCTGGAAAGCTGGCTATTACCAGATTCAGATCATAAGGCACTCCTCAATACGTTAACAACATTACACCATTTGGCTGAAGAGATAGAGGACTTGTGTGTTAACAACTTCAAAATTGTACAAGGTTTTTGAGGCCATTAAACTGCTCCCTTAGCTATCGGGGGAGCCTTTGCTAACTTTTGTTTAGGAGTGCTTCATGCTGCAAGCCTGGCAGCAGTCAAATTCTGTTGGCCCTGGTATGTTCACATACATGCATTTTAGCAATTGGAAAAGCATTAATGGGGGAAAAAAGAAGGAGTGAGAAATAGAGTAAATGCTGTTGTAACCCTGGATCTAGTTACTTCTATGTTTTGGAATGCACCCTATGTCTGGGTTTGCTTTAAGCGTCTGTCATTCTGAACTCTATTACTTATTTATGTTGGTATTACCCTCTTTTCTACATGACCTTTATGGCAGCATTGTACTGGTATACCTGCTTCACTTTTAGATGATGTGTACAAATCATATGTTTTTGTTCTCCCTATGAATGTACACCATGTGATGTCACATTGCAACTTGGCTTATCTTGTGGCCGCTGCTAAATATTCTGTATATCTTTTGACTGCCTAATAAAGGAATTACAAAAGAAATAAAGTGAAGCAGGTGATAAAAGCTAATGGGGAGAGAGAGGGCTATGATCAAATTAGGATTTTAGGAGAGTGAAACTGTTATGGAGTGAAAGCCGGAGAAACAATGAAATAAAAACAGCATTGTCCAAAAGTATTTAAACTAATGTTGGGATAGAAGGAATTATTAGGTTCCTGCAGATTGCACTCCATAACTTCAAATGCCTCTTCTGTGTCCTAGTAGCCCAGAAACAAAATCAAGCCATTAAACTTAGTGAACAAACCACGTGGTTACATAGTGAAGGGGTTGTAAAGACAGAAGTTTTTTTTTATCTTAATGTATTCTATGCATTAAGATAAAAAACCTTCTGTGTGCAGCAGCCCCCCTAAGCCCCCTCTCTATCCAGTGATGTCCACGAATGCCTCGGCCATTCGGGACCCTCCCTCCTGATTGGCTGAGACACAGCAGTGGCCCTATTGGCACCCGCTGCTGTCAATCAAACTCAGTTAGCCAATCAGGAGATAGAGAGGACAGGGCTTAACCACAGCTCCATGTCTGAATAGACACAGAGACCTGCAGCTTGACTCGGGTGCCTCCATAGCAAGATGCTTGCTGTGGGGGAACTCCACAGGAGGGAGAGGCCAGGAGCTCAAGCCAGGGACCTGAGAAGAGAAGGATCCGGGCTGCTCTGTGCAAAACCATTACACAAGGCAAGTAAGTATGAAATGTTTGTTATTTTACAAAGCAATAACATAAGAAAGTTCAGTTGGATCGCTGCATCTGTCCTATGTTATAACAGCGCTTATGTTAGTCCACCAGATTTCAGGCTGACATAAATATGTTCCTAAACATGTAACTTGATGTGATGAGAGTTAGCGAGTTCTACTCTGGAAATAGCAGGTGATCCTAAATGGTTTTCAAAGCGTGCACCAAACACCAAGATCTTCACCACGTGAGGCACACTCCCCCAAGGGGTCACACTCACCAGAGCTCAGAATATCCCAGGCCTTAAGGTAAATCCTTATAAAAAAAAGTCATTAGCATTGCAGGCAGGTTTAGACAGTGTGAATCGCTCCAGTTAGATATAGTCATAAAAAACAAAAAGATTCCAACATAGCGTAATCATGTTTCACACATTTATTTAGAACCCAAAAAACCTGTCTCTCATACAAAATACATACAAATCAAATTAAAATCAATGAAGCATATATAAAAGCGTAATCACCAGTCTGTTGCTCAGAATAGCATCTATGTAAATTCCACAGCCTCATTGTGTCCTTCCTGATAGTATCTAGCTGACTGTGAGACGCAAACGTCACTACATATCGCCATGGAGGTCACGCCTTGACGCGTTTAGTCATGTCTGACTTCAGCTGAGGGTGTGATCTCACGGTGTGACAACCAGGCTTATATTGGTCCGCCTCTTGGTCTGTTTACCCTTCAAGTACAGTTCGCTCCTTAACAACGCCTATTTATTAATGTTAGTAAATACGCTGGCTAGTGCAAGGCATTAAATTACCGCATGTTTTCACTGCTAAAATGCCGCAAGACTTTATAAAATAACTAATGCAGTATTTTAGTAGTGTTTGTTAGTGAATGGCAAAAAACTTTTTGAAAAACGCTGAGAGATATTTTGCAGCATTTTTTAAGGGGAACAACACCGCTTTGTGAATTAAGTCTTGTATGTCCTATTTAGGTGCATTTGAACTGCAGGCAAAGCCAGTCAGTTGCAGCTTTTTCTCGTCATTTGCATGCATTTCTGTTTGAATAGCAGCACAGTGTTTGAAAAGAATGCCTGTCACCAAGAGCCCTAAAACTGGTTTAAGAAATAATGAGATATACTCTGCATATATATCAATCCCAAGATTTCTCAGAACAGGATTTCCTATTTCTACCTTTCTCTCCTTGAAGATTCTCTGTCATGAATGATAACTCAATGGAAATACTGTATCAATGAGCAGTGCATCAAATAAGCAATCATTTGTATTTCTTTGTATTATTAAAGGGCGTGGAGCTAAGTAGGCCACTAATTTATAATTCTGGAGCTTGCATCACACAGTAATATTATGTGCTTCCAGTTAACTGAAAGAATCAGATAATTGAGCACTGGGTAAGTGAGCGCTGACTGTATTAGCATAATGATCACTTCTATCTTCAGATCTTGGAGACGATATTAACCTAACATAAAAAAAAATTAGAAAAAAAACAGATGCATATTGGATGGCAGTGAATACACACCACATGCCACTGAGTGTATTATTAGAATGTGTGTTTGTTGAGTGGGACAGCATTGAAAATACAGAAACAATCACATTTGTACTGGATTTGCTGTATTAAACACACACTGTATTATCTATATTAAAGTGATTGTAAAGGTTTTTTGTTTTTTTTTTATAACTGACATGTTATACTTACCTGCTCTTTGCAATAGTTTTGTACAGAGTGTCCCTGATCCTCCTCTTCTGGGGTCCCCTGATGGCGTTCTCAGCTTTTTCTCCCTTCTGAGTGCCCCCATAGCAAGCCGATTACTTTGGGGGTACCCATGTAGGCTGGATCCAAGGTCCAGTTGTGTGTGTCTATTGACACACACAGTGCAGCTCCACTCCCTCCTCACAAGATTTGAATAATAGCAGCAAGAGCCAATGGCTTACGCTGCTGCATCAGCCCCTGTGAAGAGAGAGAGAGAGCAACGCTGTTGCTCTTGGGCACAGCGCTGGTTTGAGATTGGGCTCAGGTTAGTATTTAGAGCGGATTGGGGGGAGATGAATGTGACTGAAAGGTTTTTACCTTAATGCAGAGAAATGAGGTTAAAAAAAAAAAAACTTTATTCTTTACAACCCCTTTAAGCAATGCTTTTGCATTTTAGCATATGTTATCTACCTCTTTATAAGCACATACTTGTTATGGTCTATATCACATGTGTCAAACACAAGGCCCTGGGGCCGAATCTGGTCCTTCAGGCCATTTCATGTGGCCCTTGCATCTCTCCTGCAATTGCAGCACCCCCTTCGTCTCCACTCCCACTTTGTCTCAGCAGTCAGCAGTAGAGAGGAGGACAGAACTCCTCTGTCAGATCCTGTGCTTCTCCCTGAAGCCACGGAGAGGCTACTCTTGGCCCCCTTCCCTTCTCGGCAGTCAGCAGCAGTGAGAAGGCAGAACTCATCCTACAGATCTGGCACCGATCTGTGCAGCCGAAGTACCCCCTTGTTTCCACCTCCACTAATCTCTGCATTCAGCAAGCTCTGGCAGCTGACTCCAGCCCTCCCCTGATCCTCCTCCAGACCGTGCACTTTCTGCTTTCAAGCTTTGAGGGCAATCATATTGCTGATATGGCCCGTGTTGAAATTGAGTTTGACACCCCTGGTCTGTATTATGTGTTAATGATGTTCAGCTTCTTGTTTTTGAAAGTTATAGGAGGAAAGCATGAATAGTTTTGTCAAATACTTTGGAGGCAACATGCTAAAAGTTATGTTATATTTCATACAACAAGACATCTTTGCACTGAGGTGTGTGACCCATTTATTAGCAAATTTAATTTACACAAAACATTTTATTGTCTTTGGGATGTAACTACTTTTGACTACTTTTGATTGTTAGGCCCCTTTCACACTGCGGCGGGGGCGGAGTCAGCGGTAAAGTGCCGCTATTGTTAGCGGCACTTTACCGTCAGTATTCGGCTGCTAGCGGGGGGTTTTACCCCCCGGTAGCGGCCGAGAAAGAGTTAAAAACCACCACAAAGCGCCTCTGCAGAGGCGCATTGCCGGCGGTATAACTGTGCTGTCCCATTGATTTCAATGGGCAGGAGCGGGGAAGGAGCAGTGTATACTCCACTCCTTACCCACTCCAAAGATGCTGCTAGCAGGACTTTTTTTCCCGTCCTGCCAGCGCACCGCTCCAGTGTGAAAGCCCTCGGAGCTTTCACACTGGAGACAAAGCAGCGGCACTTTCCTGTTGGTTTGCAGGCGCTATTATAAGCGCAATAGCACCTGCAAACCGCCCCGGTGTGAAAGGGCCCTTACAGCTGTATCTGCCATGTCAACAGAGGTTGCCTTTCCTGAGTATTTATAACCGCTTTGCCAACTAGCGCACAACGATGTACGGCAACATTGTGTGTGTCACAATGACACAGCTGTGCAAATGGGCGTACCTGTACGTCCCCTTTAAGTCGCGTGCTAGTGGGCATGCATGCACCACCGTCAGGGCGCGTGCGTGCCCGCCGCGTGAGCATGCCCCCGGGTCCCGTGGACTCGATGTCCGCTGGTGGCCCACGAGAGGCAGAACGGGGAGATGCCTATGTAAACAAGGCATTTCCCTGCTCTGCTTAGCAACATCACAGCGATCTACTGCTCCCAGTGATCGGGAGCAGTGATCTCTATCATGTTCTAGTGAGCCCATCCCCCCTACAGTTAGAACACACTGAGGGAACACAGTTAACCCCTTGATCGCCTCCTAGTGTTTAACCCCTTCCTTGCCAGTGACATTTATATAGCACTGATCACTGTATAAATGTCAATGGTCCCAAAACAGTGTCAAAATGTCCGATGTGTCCGCAGTCACGATAAAAATTGCAGATTGCCGCCATTACTAATAAAATAAATAAATAAATAAAAATGCCATAAATCTAGCCCCTATTTTGTAGACGCTATAACTTTTGCACAAACCAATCAATATACTGTGATTTTTATTACCAAAAATATGTAGAAGAATATGTATCAGCCTAAACTGAGGAAGAAATATGTTTTTTTATATTTTTTTAGGATATATATTATAGCAAAAAATATTGTTTTTTTTTTCAAAATTGTCGCTCTTTTTTTGTTTATAGCGCAAAAAATAAAAACCACACAGGTGATCAAATACCACCAAAAGAAAGCTCTATTTGTGGGGAAAAAAGGACATCAATTTTGTTAGGGTGCAACGTTGCACGACCACGTAATTGTCAGTTAAAGCGACGCAGTGCCGAATCGCAAAAAGTGCTCTGGTCAGGAAGGGGGTAAATCCTTCCAGGGCTGAAGTGGATAACGTATCTTTTTTGGGAATGACATTTGGCTTTATACCTTTCTATGATTAGGAAACCCTGTGACCTTATTTCACAACGTGGTTTAAAGTGTATTTCCACTTTTGCAGCCAAAATGGGATAATTTATTCTTTATATTTGTTACATTTCCCCATTCACATAGCATAACTAAAAATTGCAGCTTACCATTTTTAGATTTTTTTTGCTGGAACTTCCAGCAAGGAAAAATTCTATTTAGTTATCTTTGTTATGAGGGAGCTGTGCTTGCCATAGCTGACCCTGTCTGTACAGTGCAGGCAGATATTATCTCATCAGTTGTACTACATTTAAACACTGTCTGTACTAACAAGGGGGTTAAAGGTTTAGAAATCGGTCCTCTCCATTAAAGAGGAGCTGCAGTCTGCTCACATAATTTGTAATAAAAATACCTTTGCTATTCTGAAGCTTCCCTCCTGCATACTATTTTATATATTTTACATATACTGTGATTCTGTACTTGCCAAATACAGGCATACCCCACTTTTAAGTACACAATGGGGTTTATTTACTAAAGCTGAAAAGTACAAAATCAGGCTCGCTTCTGCATAGAAACCAATGAGCTTCCGGTTTTTTTTACCAAAGCTTAATTGAACAAGCTGAGGTTAGAAACTCATTGGTTGCTATGCAGAAGTGAGCCTAATTTTGCACTTTTCAGCTTTAGTAAATAAACTCCATTTTGTACTTAAAAGTGGGGTATGCCTGTATGCTGCAGAAATCTTCCCCCAACAATGAATGTCAAGTCCAACTTATCTATCCGTTTCGCTCATGCTTCTGTTCCTGAAGTAAGAGATATCTGGTAGACATGTGCAATTCGTTTTGTTCCGAATTCGGAAATATCCCGTTTAACAAATTTTTCCAAATATTCATAAATTTGAAGATTAAACACGTCATAAATTCGTACATTCGCACATTCGTAAATTCATACATTCGTAAATGTATCCATTCGTAAATTCGTACATTCGTAAATTCATACATTCGTAAATTAAGGGCCCTTTCACACTGGAGCGGTTTGCAGGCGCTATTGCGCTAATAATAGCGCCTGCAAACTGACCCGAAAGTGCCGCTGCTGTCTCTCCAGTGTGAAAGCCCCGAGGGCTTTCACACTGGAGCGGTTCGCTAGCAGGACGGGAAAAAAACTCCTGCTAGCAGCATCTTCGGAGCGGTGAAGGAGCAGAGTGTATACCATATACCACTCCTTCACCGCTCCTGCCCATTGAAATCAATGGGACAATGGAACGCGGCTATAACAATGATAATAATAAAAACATTTTATTATTATTATTTATTATTAATTTGTTCCGTTCCATTTGTTTAGATGCGGCATTCGATATTTCAGATAATTCGTAACTTTGGATAAATAAGTTTTCGTTAAGTTCACTAACAGCCAAGTTTGAAAAGAAATTCCAATACGTATAATTTAATAGTTAGTTATTTCAGATTTCCGAATTTTGAATGTACGAATGTGCGAAATGTACGAATTTACAAATGTACGAATCTACGAATGTGCGAATGTGCGAATTTACGAATTGTATGAATTTACGAATTGCGATCATAACGAATGACCCGAAAAACGTTAGAAAAAAACTAAAAAAAAAACAACAAATTTTTTGGCAGTGCACATGTCTAATATCTGGTCCATGTGTGCTCTTGATTTTTTATCTAGTGAGACCATTACAACTGTTGTTCTGTTTAACATGTATTCTTGTTCATTATAAACTCAATAAAAATATTGAAAAGAGATCTCCCTCCACCAAGCCTGGTTGCAACCATTTTAACTGTGGGCAGCTGAATCTGCTGCCTGTTCACTTCCTGGATTTACACAGACACACCTCCAGCTCTGCAGCCCTGCAGCTCCCATTGGCACTCTTATGACTCATCTCCCCTCCTGGCAAACTCTCATGAGAGGGAGAGAGAGAGAGAGAGCTGTGCATGATGTCATAAGCCTAGGTTAATGACCAGACATGAAACAGGAAGTGGGCTGTATAAGGTATTTACTGGCAGAAAAAAATGTTTTACTATCCAAAGTTAAAAAAAGGGCAGAAGATTTAATAGATGGAAAGATTAAAAAATGACTGCAGGTCCGCTGTAATGAGAACTGGATTAAGCCTTTCTATGGGGACAGATCAAAATTACCTAGTTTGGAAATTCCTGCGGTCAGCCATGACACCTTCTCCTCAGGAACATCTAAAAGTTAAAAATGGAACTTCCGCTTTAAATGCTGGTGACCCCCTAACATGCCACATTTGGCATGTCATTTTTTTTGGGGGGGGGGACGGGTACCTAGTTTTTACAGGCACCTAGCTTCCACTTCCTCCCCTGGGGCTGCGGCGCCGGAAGAAAGTTCACCTCTCCCCCCTCCCTCCCTGCAATCTTCTGGAACACATCACAGGTCCGAGGAGATTGGCTCGCGCATGTGCAGTGCGCGCCCAGCTGTGACATTGGACCGTGGGATAGGTGTCTGATTTTTAAAAGTCAGCAGCTACACTGTTTGTAGCTGCTGACTTTTAAATGGGTGGAACTCCACTTTAAGAGATACTGTATATATATAGATATATGTATATATATCTATATATATATATACATATATATATATATATAGCTATAGATTTATATAGATCTATATCTAGATCTATATATAGATCTAGCTATATCCATATATATAAAGTGAAATAATGAACTTGTTATGTCTACCTGCTCTGTGCAATGATTTTGCACAGAGCAGCCCTTCCTCCTGTTCTGGAGTCCTGGCTTTTTTCCCCCCCTGCCGCTTGCAATGAGAGCACTCATGCGGGCTCAATCACACATTCAATCTCAAACCCCCTTGCCAGGACATTGTATTCTGACAGCAGCACCCGCAGCTGTCAGAATACACTGATCAGCAGCTGCAGTATAGTACTATGGCAAAAGAAATTACACTAAACTTCTTCATAATCATATTATAAGTCATTTTTGCATGCTAATACATCTCTATGAGTTATTAAATGCACAGTTGGCATGTGTGCTAGTACACTAACACTCCATCCTACTAATACCCCTGCATATTTGTATCTGCTTGGAATAACACGTAACTCATATGTAAAAGCAGCCTTTTTCAACCAGGGTGCCCAGGCACCCTGGGGCGCCTTGAGGTTTCTTCAGGGGTGCCTTGGCAAAATGCCTAAAAATTGTTCAGAAATTGTATATAAGCCAGCAGGTGGAGGAAGCCTGTCTTTTAGTTACACAAAGCCAAGAGTTTTCATTATGCACCATTATGACTTTCTAGACACTGGCATCCTAACAACCAATGACGTCATCAGTTAATAAGGTTGCCTGTTGCCTCCACAACATCTTTGTTTGTCCCTCCTGTGCCCCTCTCCCTCAGCACTGGGGTCACATCAGCTGACTTGATGGATAGAAATTGAGGGAGAAGAGAAACATCGGAATACTAGTCAGTATCAGTGTGCAAAAGTGTATTTGCTTTGGAATAATAAATAACCTCTAACACTGAGTGTCCTGCATGTGGATGTTGATGAATTATGTAAAACTAACAGAATAGTTTTTTTACATTTTATAATGGGGTGCCTCAAGACTGTCCATAATTTTAAAGGGTGCCTTGATTGAAAAAAGGTTGAAAAACACTGTGTTAAAGAGAATAACAAATATTCTATACTCTTGCAGTTCTATGTAAGTTGTAGCACATAGCTATGTGTAATTTATAGGTATAAATCTTGTTTACCAGGACATATGCTATCGGGATCAGAAAAGAAAAGGCATTTTAGGCATTATCTGAGAAATAGCATTCATTGTTACTTTATTCATAATTATGTAAAAGCACATTTCATATACAAAAGGGCTCTTGTTTATTGCCACTATCCCTTTTTACTTTCTCAGCAGCACAGAACCAGGACAGAATATACAGGTGGGGTTGTTGTAATGGAATTTACCTTAATTAGAAAATCCTATAGCAGCCAAACAATAGCAACACCAGAGCATTCAAAGAACACAGAAAAGTCCTCGGCAGCTTAGGCAAACAATTTCAATGACTATGCTGAAATCCCAGCTTTCCATGCTGACTTTAACATTGAATTTTCTTCTTCAAATAGTGGTGGGAGTGCGTGCTGAATGATAAACTGCACAAACATTCTATAAAGAGACATTTGTTTATACTGTAACAGCACCAAAGGTTCCATGTGGCTGACTGGGATTTCAGCATCTAGACTAATTTGTCCCACAGCTAAAATAATTCTGCAGATTCAGAATGGAAGCAAATCGCACAACCTGCAAACAGTTATGAATGGTGAAGAGTGCTTTATTCAGGAGTGATCCTAAACAAACAACTTGCATTGCATATTTTGGCACTTGGAAAATGTTTTCACTTACTACAGTGCAATACAAAGTGCTAAATGTGAGTGACTATATACTGTAGTGATCGAGAAAGGTTGGCTCCATATTACCCCTGGACAGAGTCATGCAGTAGTTAGTTGTTGAACAAAGAGTGAAAAATCTGCATTTGGGAGAAAATTAATAGATAAATAGCAACTGCTAGCACTATGGCATGATACCTGGCACAATAAGAGTTAAAGCGTTTGTAACCCTAAAAAAAAAAAAAAAAAAAAAAAAAATGGATCCTATTCCTTTAAAGCATGGTATACAGCAAAGTGCTTGTGTTGTGTAATTTGGCCCCCTGTATCACTTGAAATACCTGGCTGGTCCTGCCTGGTTCTGCCCTCCCTACTGTAAACTGACCACGGTATATCATAGCTACTGATCCCTGACACCGTGGTCAGTTTACGTGCCTCCATCATCCGCAGCTATCTGAAGCTCTCCTCTGTCCTCTCTCCCCCTCCCTGCTTGTCAGATCTGTGTCAGGGCCCGCCCCCCCCCTTTCCATCCTGCTGCTGAAATAACAGTAAAAAGTACATGCAATCCCGTCTATTAGAAAAGGTTCTATGCTGCAGTGCTTGTGCTTTGCAAAAAAATGAGCCCATTACTACCTTATTTCACAGCGCAGTTCGGCGCTCATGTGACTCCTCATTCCCTCCTCCCCCGGCTGACGTCTCGGCTCTCTCCTCCTCTTCCCTCCTCCCAACTGACATCAGTGTGGATTCTCGGCCCCTCCCACTGTAGCTGTCAGATCAGGAGAGGGAGCAGCGAGGAGTCACATAAGCGCTGAGCGGCGCTGTGAAATAAGGAAGTAATGGGCATATTTTTTACAAAGCACAGACACTGCAGCATAGAGGGGATTGCATGTACCGTACTTTATACAGTGGCTTAACAACCACTTTATTATACTAGCAGGTACAGCACTCTGTCAATTAAGAAGTGAGAAGAAATATATGCTTGGTTCCTAATATAATCAGGATCTTTGTTGGGACACATAATAGATGGCTTTGTCTTAGGAACAGATGGAATGTGCAGGAAAATGGAGGGACTGGCCAGCAGAGTTTTCGGTGGGATCTAGCAGGAGTGTGGAAAGGTGAGTATATGACTTTAGAGGGATGTTGGCAGCGAAAGAGGTAAACTAAATGATTGAAAACTACGTGAAAATCTGAAAAAAAAAATCAGAACTGATGTGACATAGCAAAAGACATCTTTATTTCATAATTTATTTTTGTGCATTCAAATTTTACCCCATTTTTTTATTTCCATTAAATCAAGCCAGGCAGTTCAAGAGAAAGCTTGATAGCTTTATTTTTAATGTTTGTCCAGCCTTCCCGAGCAGAGCCTGCTGTTGTACACAAAGATAATTAAAGCTGTGATTTTCAGTCCTTTAGCGAGATTGCGTCTAATCATAACACTGACCTTTGTTTTACGCACAAACCAACATAATCCCATTTTATATTTGTGTTTGCTATATGCACAGCTCCATGCCAGCTGTGAATTCTAGTTTTGCACTTACTGTATCTGATAAATACTTCCCAGGCTCATCTGATGGTTGTGCTAAAGGAGAGGCAAAGCAAATTGAAGTGAATAGGCATTAGGAAATACTGACAGGGTTCAAGGTAAGAACGGGATTACAGTGACTATAGCTCAGTTGTTAATTAATAGACCAACATGATAACTATGTGTTCGGGCAGCAAGAACTGACATATTGGTATTGGCTCTACTGGCAATCAAAGTGTTTTTGCCCGCAACAGTGGCATAATGGCTTTTGAAGTACCTAAGTGAGCTTGTAGTCTTGAAAGAATATAAATAGGTTTTGCCTATTTGCCTACCTGCCATGACTTTAGTTCTGATAATATGGCATCACTGATAACATGGCCCCACTCAGGCCCTGGTAATGTGGCACAACTGGTAACTTAGCCTCACACACTGGTTTTTGTACCATGGTACCCCTGGAAACTTTGGAAAAAGAGCATAACTGATATTGTGACATTGCTGTTAAAGTACAAGTAAAGGCAGCATGCTCATTTTAATAAACCTTTATATAAATACCTCAAAGTTACACATGATAATAAATATAACAAGTGAGATTATGATTTTCCTACCATTTAGATGCAATTGTGGTCTCTAATCCCCCCATCCATTACTCATCTGCTTGATAATGCTAGTGATAGTGGAGGAGTTCAGCAGAGCTAGCTCGTCATTTCCTTTCACTGTGTTAGATTCTGCATCCTTCACAGGGAACTACAGTTCCCATGACTTCTTATGCCTGTATCATGCCCCCTCTATTTTACATAACACATGCCCACCTGTCAATCAACAGCTGGGTGTGTGTTATGTAAAACAGAGTCAGCAAGATCTGAGGTGATTGTCAGAAGCCAAACAGATGGAAACAGGCTTTATAAAGATAGGCGGGAGTGGGCAGGGCCTAGGCGGAACATAGGCAGTAGTAGTCAGAGAATAGGCAGGAATGGGCAGGGCATTGCGGGTCGATCGTAAGGGGGAGTCGGCGGAGCCTTGGTGTGACTTCTCTAAAGATTGAGATGCAACTTGGATGAAAGAGCAACTCCCCCAATGTTGTTATCAAGGCACGTTGTAGTCTGTACAGAGCAGCATAATGCAAAAGGGGACAACTGAGGCATTTAGAGAAAGAGGAAGCAGCGTTGTCTCCTGATTACAGGAAATGAACATGAGAGCTTTCAGCTGCAGGGGGAAAAGGGAAATATGTGAATATCCTTACTGTTATTTGAAAAACAACCAGCGAGATATTTAACAGATTACAAATTTACATCACATATTGATTTTTTAATTTTGACCATAGTTCTACTTTAATATAACTTAAATCAGGCTTGTGTCATGTCATTACTCTAGGTCTAGTAACATGGCATTTGTAACACAGTGACATTCAGACTTTATAATCAGGCAGGGCTGGTAATATGGCCTCCCTCTCTATCTCCATCCCTCTCCCCTGCTGTATTTAACAAAAGAACAATTTTATCTTCCTTGGTATGGTCCTGATTGTGTTTTTTGAAAAGTAAACCTTAGTTTACTTTTGGGAACTACTGCATTTAGTACAGCGCTGCACACTATATGATTGTGTGTGCTGTACAAAATGATGCCCTGAGCAAAATATGACACTATTCTGTTCAGAAATTCTAGATCAGTAGCAAAGCTCAATTCCAGGAGTGAATTATTATGTTACCGCAAGTAATGCCTTATATCCAGAGTGATGCCAAGATATTTAATACAATGCTACAAAAGCAAGAGTGATACCTTGTCTTCCTAGCAACATCTTGTCACAGTCCAGAGTGATGGCAAGTTGTGCGAGTGAAGCTCTGTACATTGAATGTGAATCTAGGGTTCCCATAGTGAAGCTCTGTACATTTAATGTGAATCTAGGGTTCCCATAGTGAAGCTCTGTACATTGAATGTGAATCTAGGGTTCCCATAGTGAAGCTCTGTACATTGAATGTGAATCTAGGGTTCCCATAGTGAAGCTCTGTACAGCCAATATAATGTCAAGTTGCTGGAGTAGAGCTGGAAGATTCTCCCAGCAAAAGTGATGCTGGGTTAAGATGTCAACGCAGAGTGAAGATGTGTTATCCTCACAGTGATGCTATATTTGTAAGGAAAGCCATAGGGTAATGTCAGTTTGTTCAGAAAGATACACTGTTCAGAGTTTCAAATGTTACTGAGAGATAAAGTGAATAATCAGAGGATATTTGTTTTATTCATTGTCAATGTATTTTTAGCATAAAGGACCACTCATACAACAGCACTAAAGTTGGTCATTATACAATTAGTGTGGGGGAGAATGGTAGAGTTGAGCAGTAAATTGAGGGACAGAGGTAAAAATAATAGTAGAGAAATAATGCTTAGCATCTTCAAGCTATTCTCTTCCGGCAGAACTCATAGCTTCTACGTAGATCTTTAGCCATTATATTACATGTGCATATCTCATCTTAACAATGGGTAAGCACAGAGTAAAAATTGAATTATAATATATATTTATTGTGATGTTTAATTTGTTTCTTTAAAAACGAAGGCAGGCTATACATGGTGCAAGTTTCTTTTCTGCAACCACGGGTTGCAGGAAAGAAATTTGCACGATTCCCCCATCAACGTAGACAGTGCTGACAGGGCAGGGGAATCCCTCCTGTCAAGCAATTGTCTGCTCCCAGTGGGGGGGGGGGGGGGGGAGCTGCCCCCGTCGGAAAAAGACAGTGTTTATTGCTAGAGGCTATAGCAGCTGCTAGCAATAATTGTAAGAGAATTCAGTAGGATGGTTGTACCTGAGTTGATCCATCGATCAACTAGGTAATTCAGCCTGCCCAGTAACGGTTTGAATCTCAGCCGGTTCCTGCTAAGGGTGGCTTCACACTGCCCCGCAGTGCTTATGCTACAGCGCAGTGGGTTAGTTGTGCTTTCCCATTCATTTCTTTGAGGTCCTGCAATTTTTATGCATTTTCAGAAAGTGCACCAAAACTCATGCATTCTGTATCTTTGGTACGCTTTCTGAAATCACACCAACATTGTGGGTCATCATAGAAAGCGCAGCTAATCCCCGTGAGTTATCTGTACTTAGCATAAGGTGCAGTGGGATCACGCTGGAGTAGTGTAAAGCTGCCCTAAACCTCTACCTCAGCTTTTAGATCGCTCAGTTAATTCAAGCTTGCTGATAGTGGTTGCTCCAGACTGTAGTCACAATATAAAACCAATAAAAGTGGTTCTAAAGGCAAAAGTTTTTTTTTTCATCCTAATGCACTCTATGCATTAAAGTGATTGTAAGGTTTTTTTTTTAAATAACAAACATATCATACTTACCTCCATTGTGCAGCTCATTTTGCATAGAGTGGCCCCGAACCTGCTCTTCTGCAGTCCCCCGGAGGCTCTCGCAGCTCCTCCCCGCATCAGAGAACCCCCTCGAGGGGGTTACCTTGCGGGCGCACCACGGTCCAGCATTTGGTGTCCATAGCCCCTGAATGTATGACTTAGCCCCGCCCCCCCGGCGCCCGCGTCATTGGATTTGATTGACAGCAGCGGGAGCCAAGGGCTGTGCTGCTATCAATCTTTCCAAACAAGAGCAGAGAACCCCAGGCAGAGAGACAGCGCGTTCCCGGCCCCTCTTTAAGATGAAAAAAACTTCTGTGTGCAACAGCCCCCCTAAAACTTACCTGAGCCCCATCTCAATTCAGCAATGTTGCACAAGAGACTCGGCTGTCTGGGACTCTCTCTCCTGATTGACTGAGACACAGCCATTGACTCCTGCTGCTGTCAATCAAAGTCAGTGAGCCAATAAGGAGAGAGAGGAGACAAGACACGGCTCCCTGTCAGAATTCTGAATTGACACAAAGAGCAGCAGCTCGGCTTGGGTGCCCCCAGAGCAACCTGCTTACTGTGGGGGCACTCGGCAGGAGGGAGGGGCTAGGAGTGCCAGCGAGTGACCCGAGAAGAGAAGGATCTGGGCTGCTCTGTGTAAAACCACTGCACAGAGCAGGTAAGTATGATATGTTTGTTATTTTTAAACAAAAAAAAAGAGACTTTAATATAACTTCAAGAAGTCCATGAATGTCTTTCCATTTTAGCATATTACCTCAAGCACTATGAATCAGCTATTTCTTCCTGCAAATGTGTTATGCTAGAACAATCTTAAGAGTAATTCCATACAACCAAAAACCCAACCTGAGTCTGACCCCACAGCTTGGTAAGTGCTAATTTGTTCCTTTTAGAAGTAGGAGGTGAATAAAATAAAGGATGCACAAACTATATCACAATCACAAATACAGCAGCAACATGAGTCATAACACATTGATTGTCAACTAGCATTATGTTTCAGCTATGGAAGAATTATTACACTGAAGTCAGACAGTTGGTGTCCAAATTAAAGTGTATCAGCAAAATGTAAAGTCATTTAAATGTGTCAAAAGTCTCAAAAATAATGACATCCTAATCATATACAAACACAGACATGTCACATGTTGCAGCTCACTAGCAGGGATTGGCATTTAATAGCATATTTGCTAAATGCCACAAAAGTTAATCTTTCAGAATTGCAACATAATTAAATCAGTAGTTCCTATTGCTTGGGAAGGCACATAGATGTGGGAAATGGCCTTTAGATATGTGGTTTTCATTTGGTGTTTGTGCAACCTGAAGATTCAATAAATCATTTAATGGTTCATTGTGAGTGCAGGACTCTTATTACCTTTGTATGCACTGTGTAGCATATTCTATTCCGTCCTGTTTTATATATTAGAAGCTGAGAAAGGTATTGAAACTTTGTCTTTTCATAGGGGATTCTGCCATTGTTTCCTGTGACTACACAGTGCACGATATAGAGCCTCCATCTAAGTTATCAGGACTGACCTGTGCTTATAACACATGAGTCATAGCCCTGATTGGCTGCTCACGGGTCAGGTGCATTTTATTCCTTTCTCCTGTGTGTTTAAGAGAGATGCTATACACAGGGCTGAAACTAGGGGGGACAGAGGGGCGCCTGCCCCGGATGACGCATCTAGGGGGGTGCCGCCCCCACCCACACTGGGAATCACTACTCTATAGGGTGTCACTGCTGCCCGATCAAGTGTAATGGACAGGCAGCGCCCACTGCATAGTTTGCCAAATACCAAAGTATCAAATAGGAGGGAGACTGCACAGGTGAACTAGCGCAAAATTATTCTGCTCTTCCCACCCGCCAGCGCTATAGAAAGGCATTCCAGAGTGATGCTTTAGCTATTTTTGCTCTGGAATGCTTTTCTAGATGGGCAGAAGGAGCGGAATGATTCAGCGCTAGTGCGCCAGTGTGGTCTCCCTCCTATTTGATTCTCCGGTATTTGGCAAACTATGCAGCGGGTGCTGCCTGTCCATTACACTTGAACTGGCGGCAGTGATAGCCTATGTCTTTTCTGCGTGAGACATCCGAGAGAAGGGGAGGTTTCAAAGAAGGCCATGGACTGGGGGGTACAGAGGAGGCCCTGGGCTGGGGGGGTGCAGAGGTGCAGAGGAAGCCCTGGACTGGGGGGGTGCAGTGTAGGTACTGGAGTAGGGGGTGCAGAGGAGGCCTTGGACTGGGGGGTGCAGAGGAGGCCCTGGACTAGGAAGGGACTAGGAGTGGATACACCGGAGGCCCTGGACTGGGGGGTGTAGAGGAGGCCCTGGACTGGGGGATGCAGCGGAGGCCCTGGACTAGGAGGGAAGTACACTGGGGGTCCTGGACTGGGAGGTGTAGAGGAGGCCCTGGACTTGTGGGGTTGATAAAGGACCTGGATTCAGAAAGCAGGGTGCAGAGGAGGCTCTAAACTTGGGGTGGTCTGTAAAGGAGGTCTTGGACTGGGAGAGGAGTGCAGAGGAAGCCCTGGACTGGGAGAGGAGTGCAGAGGAGGCCCTGGACTGGGGGGCTGGGTGCAGAGGAGGCCATTGACTAGGAAATGGTGGTTGGTGTGGCAAAGGCCCCTGTATAGGGGGGGTACGAGGGAGATACTAGACTAGGTGAGGAGGTGCATGGAGGTCCCAGATTAGGAGAGCATGTGTCTGGAGGCCCTGGACTATGAGAGGGTGCCTGAAGGACCTTCCAGTTTCAGGGAGAAAGAGCCTGGATTTAAAGCCTGGGCTGAGGAAGAACCTGCCTGGGCCCTGGAGGGTGAGTTCACAACATAAATGGGGACATTTATCAGTTGTCACAAGTAATGCCAAACAGGAGCAGAGAGACAGGTCATGTGATAGATTTAATAAAGGAGAAGTACAGCCAAAGTCTGTTTGGTTGTACTTCTCCTGTTAATCACAGCAGTGCAGATTGTTTTACACTTCTGTGACTCATTTTCAGCTGAGAGCGGGCTGAAGCTTGCTCTCGGCTGATGTCACAGAATCGGTCCAGGCTGGGGAAAGATCGCAACCATATGGTTGGGATGAGTTCACATGCCTGGACCGGCACCCAGCTCAGCCTCTCAGCGAGCCACTGAGAACCTGAGCCGGCCACTGCCGCCCCTTACACAGCCCAGTATTTTAGTGAGCACTGGGGGGGGCAGAGCCAGAGACTGACAGTCACCAGCTCTATGCTCAGGGAGCACTGAGAACTGAGTGATTGGCTGTTTGATTGCTTGGCTCTCAGTCTTAGAGATGGCAGGGGACAGATGCAGCATCTACCTAGGAAAGTATGATTCATAAATAAAATTCCCATACTTCTGTTTTAATTACCCAACATTTGCTCTTTACTGCTATCTGGCCCACATGACAATTAGGACTCTTTCACATGGAGCATATGCGTCCATGCCCAGTGTGATGGCCGTGTACTGCGTGGGGATGCATGGTGTTCTGTGCATGGACATAGTCGAATGTCAAAATTAGACATGCAGACAGGAAGGGATGCATGTATCCAAACGCATAGTGTCTGCATTCGCATCTGTGCACCCACTTCTAAAGGTGAAGCTCTCTGGTGGATGCAGATGCAACAAAAAGTGATACAGGACCTGTCTCAGCGAATGATGCCTTAGGGGAATTTACCAAAACTAGAGCAGATAGAGACTGGAGTAGCTGTGCATTTCAACCAATCAAAGAGGGAGGGGCCAGGGATGCCGGCGAGGGACCCAAGAAGAGGAGGATCCAGGCTGCTCTGTGCAAAACCATTACACAGAGCAGGTAAGTATAACATGTTTATTATTCAGAAAAAAAATAAAAAAACACGACTTTAATATCACTTTAAGGTTAGCTGTGTGTAGTAAACCATATGCAATGGAACAGTTTTATTTTATCAAAATTAGTATACTGAGGTTTGTACTGTCTGCTACATACTTGCTTGTGGCACAGTCATTATAGCATATTGCCCTTTAAGCCCCTCCCACTCTTGATGCAATCTGACCACACCCACAGTTTTGGCGTGGCACCACTATATTGCCACATACCATTTTTCTTGGGGGGGTGGGGTGTTCAAATAAATGACCAGCCCCCGGGTGCCAGATGTGCTAGCTACACCACTGGCTATACATATAAACTTTCTCTGCTGGAGGATTCTGTCTCTAGCAATGAATGTAGCAGGAAAACAAATACGCATCCTTAGATCTGATTCCTACCAAAGTTTTGACTACATTGCTGACAGGTTCCCAACACAAAAATTGTGTACTCAATAGGGAGCACATCCTGGTGCAGACATTCTTTTATCATTGATGTCCATGTACACACAACACTGTGTTCCCACAGATTCCACACTACAGCACACTCTTTGCACTCTGTATGCTACATTCTCTGCATTGACCCCTTCCCTTTCACACAGTCATCTCTGAGGGCTCCTTCAGACCGGCTCCATTGGGTTGCATTGAGCAGTATTGCCCAATGCAGTCCCAACACATAACCAAGGAAATTTGCCTTATGTCAAATTGCTTTAGTTCACTTCAGCATCCTGTGTTAGTGTGCACTGAAAAAAGATTAGGATATGTATGTATGCATACTTTCACAGAGACATGATAAACACATTAGCTGGTTGTTGTGCATAGAAATACCATACATGGATTTTAAAGTTAAATAGTTTAAGTAAAAAAAGTAAAAAACCCAGCTTGGTAATGCGTTTATCAAAGCATCGCAGTGTGAGAGCATAACACACAAGTGCATTATGGGCACCTTAATGCATGCTCACTGGTGTCAATGAGCCCTGAGAATCCTTTCAGTGTTTAGCTACATCGTCCCCGTGTTTACTAGCCATCTTGGTCCCTTAAAAAGTGGGAGGCACATATACAAACTGTTGTAAATACCCTCAAATTAAAGCTGAAAGTCTGCAGTTAAAGCACATCTTGTTCGTTTCATTTCAAATCCATTGTGGTGGTGTATAGAGTCAAAAAGTTTAGAATTGTGTAGATGTCCCAATATTTATGGACCTGACTGTATGTACTGTGATGGGTCAGCAAGTGGTTGATTATTTGGTATTTGTAATATGCATCAAATAAAGCAAAAAACTATGCTAACTTTTCTAAAATAAACACAAACATCTAAAGCAGCTGGAAACTACTGTGTGATATAACACAGTCCCAAATCATAAATTCATAAACAGAGTTGCGCTAATTAATATTGAGTCAAGCACCAGTGATAAAAACAAAGTCCCAATGGTTTAAAAAAAGTTCTTTTGTAACAACATTAACCACCTTCAATTGAGTGATTCTGTGACAGTTACCTCCGCCATAGATAAAGTGCTTGCTTACCAGATTGCATGGACCTCCTGTCAGGGAAGGTCAGTTACACTAGTGGCCAGGGCCTTTAACCGTCCCAGGAACCCCTTATGGCAAGTGGACCCACCATCCAGGAAACAATATCACAGATGGTCCCCAAAATACAAAAGGCTTGCTAGCCATACTGTAAAAATCTTTAAAAACTTTATTTAAGGTATAAAATATTGCACTTACAGCAAAAACGTAATCGCATTTGGATCAAAACAAGCCAGCTGGCTAATCGCAGCTACCTGTCCTTCCGGGATTTGAAAAGTGCAGTGACGTCAGCACATCACTCCATCACCTGACGTCACTCAAATCCCGGAAGGACAGGTATCTGCGATTAGCCAGCTGGCTTGTTTTGATCCTAATGCGATTACATGTGATAGGAGGTCCATGAAATCTGGTAAGCAAGCACTTTATCTATGGTGGAGGTGGCTGTCACAGAATCACTCAATTGAAGGTGGCGGATGGTGCGGATCTTACCAAAGAACCTTTTTTATCACATTGGGACTTTGTTTTTATCAATGGTGTTCAACCCAATTTGTAATATACAGCATGGAGGGGGGGGTTAATGTATTGCCATTGGTCACTGATGCATTAGTGACCAGTGGCAGTAAATTAACCCCTTTGTGCTGCATTACTGGCACCAGTGTCAGTGTTAATTAACACTAACACTGGTGCCACTAATGTAGCACATAGGGGTTAATTAACTGCCACTGGTCACTAATGCATCAGTGACCAATGGCAATACATTAACCCCCCTCCATGCTGTATATTACAGAAATTAAATGCAATTGATAATTAACCTCCCCTCAGACACCTCCACCCCCCCCCCCCCAAGTCTACAGAGTTAATTAAGCTGCATTCATCTGCTTACTTGTGTGATACACACTGAAGACATGCAGTTCTTAGTTCCTCCTCCTTGGCTCCTCTTGGTCACAGCTCTTGCAGCAGCACTCTACTCTGAGTCCTCCCATCCCGCCTCCCATCATCTCCGGTCTCTCTGTGAGTGAGGTCATGCCAGGCCGGCACTACGAAGCTTCTGTCAGAGGGGGGTCCAAGTATCTCCACTGACAAGGAAGGCAAGTAAAGGGCTGGAATGTTGGCTTGTGCCGGGTGCAGGAGCACACTCGGCACATCGTTGCAACTGCAGCTATTAGCAGGTGGTGTGTACAGTCACACAGTTTTTAGAAAACCACTTCACCTGCACCCCCCTCCCTGCAGTAAACTGTACCACCCAGGGCATCCGCCCTTTGGCCCCTGCCTTGTACTGCATTTGTGTTCCAGTATCTTTGGCATTTTACCTATTCTACACAATGCTATTCTTTCCACAGTATTTTACATAGAACTGTCCACTTTTGCCATAATAAAAAACAAATCCCCAGGCAGATATTTTAGGCCCCTGGTCCACATTTTAGGCCCCTTAACTCTGTCTCAGCTGTCATTATTCAGTCCCATCTGCCTCCGCTTTCTTGACTTGTTTGATTTCTGAGTTGCCTTGTATACAACCCCCCATCTTCATGGTCTGCTTGGACTCTTTCTCACAATTATCAATTTAGTGTGAAAGGACAATTAAACAAATATTATGTGGCTTATTTACCAAAAGAGTTAAAAATGTTCACACTAAAAAGATTCACTTTAATTATCCAATCATGTGAAAAAGTAGTCACATTTATTTATTTCATCTGCATGTGATTGGATATTTAAAATGAATTTCCAGTCTTTTCTTTTTGTATGAACATTGTGATTGTGCAGTAATATATACCATTTCATTTATTTAATCACCCAAAACCATTCAGCCTAAATTGACCTGTTCATTGTATCACACATTTGTTAGTCTTTGTAACTTTAAGTCTGTGCACTGTAGATCAGCTTTAAGGCTGATAATGAGTTTGAAATTATTTTATACTTACCTCTAGGTGTGAGGAGGGCAGAGAGGGTACATAATTTTATCTTCTTTGATGTAATCTCCACAGTTGGAAATAATGTAGCAGAGCTAATGAACACAGAATGAACAGTGCGTTTGTAACCTGTTGCCAGTCAGCACACACGCTATTGACCATCAGTGTGATGCCCTGTGATTGTGTTAAAATGTATCAGTGCTGACAGCATGGACAGCAGTTAGAGAAGCGCTAATCAAATCACAAACCGGGTGAATCTGGTGAACTCAGTGAATTTCATCTATGTCAGATAACTGTAATTTACCAGAAGCTCTATATACAGATTTGTTTTGCGCTCTGAAGTCCATAAATCTAGGAAATCAGGTTTCAAATGTTCGACAATTATAAAAAAAACAGAAAAATCTGCAAGGCTTGTCAAATTAGCAAATTCACCTGAAGAGTTTGCCTCAAATTTGCTTATTTCTTAACAGGATGTGATTGCTGTGATAGATAGCCGTGGACACCCGTGTAAACCTTCCAACAAGGGCTATAAGAAGTAAAACATTAATATCCAACAATAATCTTAATCTCAAGCCATATTTTTGAATTTATTATTGTAATTTTTCCTACACAATCTCTTTATCTACTTTTCAAATAAAACAGTTCTCCTACCAAGCGAATTGTTGACTTGGGGCAGCAGCCTGAAAAGAAAACAATTTGTTTCCAGTTTCCAGAAATATGCATCCAGAATCCTCGAATAGTTAAATAGACTGCACTAGAAAGGCAGTACAAGCCGTTTCTATATTGATTGACTGATCTGCAGGTTTTTTTAGCCAGTGATTTTAAAGACAGAGACAGAAAGCAGTAGCTGTGCAGTCATTTCTCTGTTCATACCTCTCAAACCATTATTGCCAGTGTTAGCAAACTAAAGGCACCATATAAACCACAAATAACCATTCTTGTACATATAAGCATTTATAAAGTGCCTTCATATTGTTCAGTAAAGGACAGTTAGGCAAGCACAGAGAGTTTTGGGGAAAACACAAAAAGCAAACATTTAAAGGCAGGTTTGTATGACTAAACATGTTTTATATTGCCATTGTATATACAGTATTAGTACAGGTTGTTGTGTGCTTGTCTGTCATTTAAAACCTTTGATTAAGGTTAGAATGAGAACTGAAAAGGCCAAAACTAATTACATCACTGTCAAGGAGCTCTTCCTATCTTTCGCATGAGTAATTCGGGAGGCAGAATTCTCCCTAGTAATTGATAAACCATGATTGTGATGGAGAGAGTCTGTTAAAAGCCTTTAGATTAAATGCAACAAAAAGTAAAAGAAGCATATCAAACCACTAGTAATGTCCATCATGGAAATGTAGTGCTTTATAGTTAAAGCTGAACTTCAGGCAGATACAAAACCCGATTTACAGTGTCATTAAACCCACTTTTTTATGATACTAATCACCTTTTAAATAACTTTTTTCTCTGCTGTTTACCATGGTCATGTGACATCTTTTGCTTGCTCTGCACCATGAGATGGGTGCCAGAGCAAGCTAGAAAATTCTTACACATTCTGCAGATGTCACATCCACCCGACAAGCCTATGCATGGTGTGTCACATCGGCTGGCTAGCAGGGGAGACGAAACCTCCATCAATCACTCTGCAATCTGACACAGTTTATTACATGGGGTGGAGAAAAGGGGAAAGGGAACGTATGTCATTTAAACAGCTGGAGTCGCCCTACATACCAATGAAAAGAGTCACATGGGGTGGCTTCCAGAGGCTAAATGAGTAAATGAATGGCTTTCTAACAGTGAATTCAAGGAATGCTCACTGAGAGTGGCATCACAAGAGCCAGAGAATCGGCTGTTACAACGTTGCCACTCACAATAGGAAAGTACAAGGAAATGGCAGAATCAACTAGGTATTTACAATTCATAAAAAGTTGAAAGATGGCATACTTTAGCACACAGGAAAAGATTGTGAAGAAATATACGACTTCCTGTAAATGGACAGGTATCCAGGATGTGAGTTTAATCACATTATAATGTAGAGCAGGGACAACACTAACTGTATATCAAACCAAAAAGCATTTGGTATCTCAGCACTAAAGTTGGTACAGTAGTTCACTAGCCCAAGAAAACAATGCAATTGTGTAGGATTTTCTGAATTTTTGGAATCAAAAATAGTATTTTACTATGCTTTGTGCCAATACAGTCTTCTGACAAGTCATAGGCTATCAGAGTAATTTAATTCATGTGAAATTTGCACTTTTGCCCATTTACTGTGAAGCCTTTCTATTTCAAGCACGCTGATACTCTGGCATACGTGTACATTTTAAAGAACCTTTAAAGAGGAGTAAGGTATGAAGCCTTTTTTCAAATCATGGCTAGGTTCCCCTTTAACAGTTTACTTATCAAGTGGGTTGTGGGAAAAAAAATTTGAATCAGGCGTAGATTTAATATTCACTATCATGTGGTTCAAGTTAACATTATCAAATGGTAGTGGTATGGCTGTCAGAGATTTTACTGTGCCAAACAACTGCACAATGACCCATCTTTTTCACGCACATTTTGCTCTGTGCTACAGTGCAGCTTAGAGTCATTTGTCCCCTTCTGTCACACTTGTAGTTTCCATAAATACGATACCGTTCAATCTTTGCCTTTGGCTTCCCTCTCATTGTATGCAGGTTTAAAGATTGCATTAACTGATGCAGACTATTTATTCTTTAATATGATTTTTTCTAGTTTTTTTTATAAAGAACATACAATCAATAAACCCATTACAAAAAAGAACCAAACTCTTCTTGCCGCACATTGTATTTGTACAGGTTTCAAATCCAAGGATTCATACGATAAATAGATATTTGCCATAGAACAGTACACCTTGTGTATATATATATATATATATATATATATATATAAAGGAACTTAGCTACTTTAGGGAAGGTCTGGAATAGTGGAGATAGATGCAAGTCATGGGCCCCAAATATGGTCAATATATACAGAGGTTAAATGTAATCAATGCTTCTTCCAGCCCCCCAGGGTTGGAGAAGAGGGATTTTCCATTATAACAGGATTGTCTTTTTGCTATGGAAAAAAAGAATGACTAGGAGGTATTTAGTACGTTGATCTATCTGGAGATCCTCCAATATCTCTAGCTGGTAAACTGTGGGATTCCAAATTTTCAGAAAGCCCAGAGACATTTTCAGAAAATCAAAATTTCTGCCCAATATCTTCATATTTACTTGATACATTGAGGTTGATTTACTAAAGGCAAATATACTGTGCACTGCAAGTGCAGTTGCTCTAGAACTGAGGGGAAGCTCTGAAATTAGGGGAAATGAGGGGAAGCTCTGCTGATTTCCATCATCTAATCACGTGCAATCAAAAATGCTGTTTTTTTTTTTCATTTAACTTGCATGTGATTGAGTTTTCTTTGCAAAGTGAAGCTTTACCTCATTTACTAAGCTCTGGAGCAAGCGTACTTGCAGTGCACAGTATATTTGCCTTTAGTAGATCAACCCCTTAGTCCCAAAACTAGTGAAGGTCAGCTTGTTCACCACAACTCTTAAAATGCAGTTTAACTTCTGCAGCCAAATCAAAATAATACCTACTTTTATATTTGCAACATATTCCCATTTACATAGCATAATATTTAAAAATGCTGCTTACCACTTCAGGTGATCTTTTCTGATAACCCCAACACTGGAACATCATACTTTGGTTTCTTTTTTTTTCTCTAGTTCTCTTTGTTTATCAGTGGAATGGGAAGCTATAATGTACCGTGTATTACTTTGCTGGCAGATCTATTTATCAGTTTTAAACTAGATTTGAACTTGGACTAGAACTTTATCTGTCCAAACAAAGGGTTGAAGATTTAGAAGCCTCCCCCTGCACTGTTTGTGAAAAGGTGGAAGCTCAGCCAGTCCTTGGGCAGACTCAATCTGAGATGTTCAGGAATGCTTGAAGTCAACTACAAGGCCTTCTGAGAAACATGTAAGAGGTAAAAAAAATATATATGAAAAAAACATTTTTAGGTATGCTGTGTGAATGGGTGTACATGAAAAACATATAACAGGGTTTTTTCAAATGTGACTGCAGAAGTTTAAAACAAAGTGGCGCGGGCCTAAAGCACAGACTCTTTATTCTTAAAGTGTTACTATTAAATATAAACTGTGAAATACCTTTTTCTCAGCAGCAGTATATAGCAGACTTGTGACTTCTATCAGTGCCTGGTTAAAGCTTGTAGGAGGAGTTTTTACACTGCACTGGCTGTTCTTTTAGGATCCAGGACCCATGACTCTCTGTCTGAACAGTTCTGATTTGCCCTGTGCAGATCACATGCACTCTCCCAAGGAAAAAATAAACTCTCTAGCAATACACACCAAACTGAGCATGTGCAGCCTGGCTCCATTTATGCTGTCTTATCCGGACCTGTTTTGGAGTCAGTGGAAGATGGAGGATCTGTGCATACAGGATCAAACAGCCTTTTTACACAATGCAGAGTGATAACCCCTTAGGTTCCACAGTGAGTTTAACAAGCATGCTTTACTGTATATGCAGACTGATTTTACTGTTGTGGGTTTAGTAGCACTTTATTATGAAAAGCCTTGAGCTCTGACAATTCAATACTCATTGCAAACTACAAAGTGTTAGTTTAGGTTCCCTAAGCAGTCTCTACACTAATTGCTGAGATCTATAACATGAGCTCTGATTATTTCCTCCGTTATTGTACCATACTAACAAGCATATGCTAGATATATTTTGACTGACTTTTATTAATTTTTTGATTAGAAAACAGAACAATAGAAGTGTCAAGCATAAAGGCTGTTATTGTGGATGCTAGATATTTTAACCTGATCACATAACTGCCAATTGTTTCCCTAACATGTTGTGCAGCTTGTATAAACATGCAACTAGATCTATAACTGTTTGAACAATAAAGCATTTTCATTTATCTTTTGCCAAAAAATATTGAAATTTAAAGGCATTTACATTCTAATTGGGTGAAAGGTTTTGAAATTACAGCATTTTTAAAATGTCCCCCTCAATTAGGTGGACTATAAGTAATTGACCAATTGACTGACAAGCTGTTCCTTGGCCAAATGTAGGGAGTTCCCTCATTATTTGATTAATAATTAGGCAGGTAAAAGGTCTACAGTTGATTCCATGTTGGACTTTGCACTTTGAATCTGATGCTGTGAATTCTGAATATGCAATCCAAACAGCTGTCAATGCAAGTAAAGCAGTCTATTATTAGGCTGATAAAACAAAAGAAATCCAGCAGAAAGAGAGCAAAATCAATGTGGCACATTTTAAACTTGAAGAAATGCATTAGTAAACCTACTAAAAGGCCTAAATAGCTACAGAGGACAGTTCTGCTGGAGGTTCAAGGTATTCTTTACATAGTGAAGAACAACCCCTTCACAACATCTAGCCAAGTTAAAAACACTTTCCAGAAGGTAGGCGTATCACTGTCACAAGTCTACAACCAAGATATTCTTTATGTTACCACAAGCCTCAACAATAGGAGGGCAAGATTTGATTTTGCCAAAAAAATCCAAAAACACAACCTACATCCTTGGAGGCCTTCCTTCGACAAACTGACATCAGAGACTCTCTCCTCCATAAGATCATGGCTTTTCACCACAATCCCTCAGCCATCATTCGAGCCAATGGCACTCTTTACGAATCATTTTATATTCACAATGGTACTCAACGGGGTTGTCATTGATTCACTGGGGATGGAACACCTGGCTGTAGCCTTGAGAGCCAACTAATTAAAGATCCCCAACTTGATAGAGAGCCTCATAAGTTAGCATTATTCACCAGTGAGCTGTTGATGAGTTACCCAACCACTCATCATTCTTCACAGTGTCTTATGAGGATTTGATCTTTTTGGCAACATTAAAATTAATATAGTCAATTCGAAACACTTGAATATCACACTTCCCAAATCCATACAACTTTACTTACAAAAAAAGTATACATTTAAATTGAAGGCTAACTTCATTACCTACTTGGACACTCACATATCTTCTGATCCCGACTCTCTCTACAGTTTTAATTATATTAAATTACTGACTAAAAAATCTCAAAAACTTTCTAAGTGGAAAGTCAAATAATTCTACTGGTTTGGCTGTCTTTAAACTGAACATTCTAGCCCATCTCCTTTATATTTGTATATAATTGTCTTTTTATTAAGAATTTAGACAATACAAAAGCATAGAAAAAAACAACAAGAAAAATGCAAGTCTCTTACATTATACAATAGATATCGCAATATATCAAGAGACACAAAGAATACTCCTCCAATATTCCCCCAAGGGGGAACATGTTGTCCATGGACACAGAGGACAATTCACAAAATTATTAACAGACGGTTCAAATGAAACTCTTGGAAGGTGTAGGCATACATAGAGTAAGAAAAGACAAAACCTGAAACTGAAAACACAAACCTCTTTATATTTTGAATGCCATTCCGCAGAATCCTCCTAAGTCACTCTTTACCCATCTTCATTTTAAAGCAATAGAACTCTTGCGGGGGAAACAAACCCAGAGTGAAATACTCGGGCATTACAAAATCAAAAGGTGGGGGTGAAAGAGACCCAGATTTTAAGTTATACTGTAAGGCCGCAATCATTAATTGGATCCCTGAAAGATTTTATTGATGTTCTGACAAGAGAGTGACCCAGCTAGAGCAAGACCTTAGTCCCACTGAGAGAAGCATAGAAAAGGAAGAAACAGATCATGATATGAAGCATATACCATCATTTGTGAAACATGGTGGAGGTAGTGTTTTGATGTGGACATGTATGGCTGCCCCAGTGGAACAGATCCATTAATGTTTTTTAAATTGATTTTGAATTTTTTTAGAGCTATACTATCTGCTCAGTTTCAGCCAAATCCTGCAAAACTAAGTGGATGACGCTTCATGGTACAGATGGATAATGAACCAAAGCATACTATGTAAGCAACCCAAGAGCTTTTGAAGGCCAATAAATAGAATATTCTTAAAAGTCAGTTAACCACCCTCAATTCAAAATGCATTTTTCTTGCTGAAGACAAAGATGAATGTAGAAAAACCAACATTAAGCAGCAACTGAAGACAGCTGCATGGAAGACCTGACAAAGCGTCATTATATAAGAAGCTCAGCATTTGGTAATATCACTGGTTTCTTGGCTTCTGGAAAATAGATTTACAATATTGAAAGTAATAATTATAATTATGATTATGTTACTCTGTACAAGTACTTTAAGCCCCTAAAATGCATTATGTATAAAAATGGCTACAATTTCTATACGTAATCACATCTTAATTGCTTAATTTTCAATCCTTTGCGGTGGCATATACAGCCAAAGTTATAAAAATTGATCCACGGTCCAAATATTTATGAACTCTGGGTTTAGTTCTGCTTTAAGGTTCTTCCATATTCAACAGATGAGCTCTCTTTTTTTGCAATAACTTCAGTTTCTGCAACATAGAAAGTAAAGCCTTTTGTCCTCATGTCCAGAAACATCAAGTGGAAATACTGTAGGCAGATCTAGAAACTTTGCCAACCTTGGTGCCAAATTAAAGTGCACAACAAATGTACCTAAGCCATATACATGAAATGGCTTGCTTTATTCCCCAGCCAGGCAATATTTTAACTTGTGAACCACCAGCAATTAGTCATTTAAATTTAACAATTTGTGCTGCTCACAGCCTAACCTATTGCTAGATATGAAATATGTTCTGGTATTTGGCTAAAGATGTTGTTAGCAAAAAAGCTTTAGAGATGTTTTTAATCAGAAAAACTGGTGTTCTACAGCAGCAGTAAAAAAATACATGTACATTTATTTGAGCATGAAAGCTACACGAGGAAAGCCTGCATCCTCTTATCCCATGGTGTACACTGCAGATAGTCAGCTGACATAAGATTGCAGTCATGTAAAACTTGTGTATCTTGTGACCATCACTCACCAGCAGCTGGCCACATTGACCCAGAAAGATGCTCTAATTATTGTGCTCTAGTAGCCCTGGCTCCTAGAGGACTGTTTAACCACGCACTGCTGGAAGGCAGTGGTGACATGTGAAAGCAAAGGCAGAATAATAATAAAAAAAAAAATCAGGATGCACAAAGAATATTTTAACAACAGAGCACACTGGATAAGGTGGAAATTGCATACAGATCAACTTGAGTTTGACAGCAGAGTCAGAGAACCAATTGTCTGTTACTTTACATCTTTCTTCACAGGAAATTTTGAATGCTAATGTTGCACTGGCAGCACTAAGCCATTTTCCACCACAAGCTAACTGTACTTTTGCTGCTTCAATCTATGAATAGAAGTGTTTGATTCTGGGCTTCTCATCCATATTTTTAAAGCTGAAGATGACATCCCCTTTATCTTATGATTTGCAACAGTGTTGTTTCTATGAGAAAATGGCTAGAATGGACCTATATGTAAGAGCCTGTCAGTGAGTATGTGTTTATTTTTACAAGCCAAGCATTTTTCAGACATGCTGTGCAGAATTGGTGAAGGTAGTTCTTGTGTGGTGCAGGCCCTTTCATGCATTCATATATATGCATTAGTTTTGCTGCCTGCTCATTACATTGTTATGAGGGAAGACATAAGCACCAATATGCCTTAAAATTTTAATTGAATCCAGGCTAACTAAGCGAGGCTGACATCAACCAGTGTTTGCAGTACATTTTTTTTTCTTACAAATGGCAGAGTAGTCAGATTGCTTATCTAGGTAATTTCTCAGGCTTCTAAGTTTACAGCACTTCCACTATATGTCATATTGCAAGACATGGATATAGAATTCAGTTTGCATATGTGGGCAGGTTTTCAAATGTACCGGCAGCCCCTTTAAAATACTAGTAGGAAGTCACACCCTGGCCTCAGATTGTTGCTTGCTCTCCGTTGGTGACGGAAAGTGCAGGGAGGCCAGAAGGAGTGCTTTAGATGACTGCAGCCCTAGCTTGGGACTATGATTACTCCCAGCAATAGGTCTGGAGGTTCCTGAGTTGCCACCTCCACAACCAGGACTGTAGCCGTATCCAGTAGACCCAATGGACCGTAGCAGAGGAGTGAGCCCAAGGGGAAAGTGACAAAGCTGCTTGTGAGCCCTGTTAGCTGGGGGGTGGTGATCCCGGGACTGTGCAGAGCCTGGGGGGGAATGCTCTTGTGCTGTGCTAGACAGAGAGAATAGCTGTCAGCAAAGAGCTAAGTGTGAACCCAAATGCTGCTTTGTGCTTTGCCTTGGCATGGTGTGCCAGGAGCTCAGGCCAGTGCGCTGAGCTGCTGGAGAACCCACTGGATTATAAGTTGCACTGTAAGCTGGTCTATGTGTGCTAGGGGCCGTAAGCTGCAGAGGGGTGCTTCTGTGGTGAGAACCAAGCTGCAAGGGTGAGGTGTTGTATAGTCCTCAGAGACAGTGGTGCCTGCTCTTCTGCATTCATCCTGCTTATAGGAGCAGCCGTTGAGGAGCAGACTTTACCCAAGAGGACATTATCAGAGCATCACTGTGGTAAGAGGCCTATTGACCACTACTGGGAGTTTGTTGGCTGTTGTTTGCTGATCCTGTGCTGCTGAGAGCAGAGTTCTGCTCAAAGGGACTGCAACATTCACATTTTTCTCAGTGGATTACAAATATTCTCAGTAAGCGTGAGCACTGCACTGAGAGTTAAAGCGCTTGAATGCTATTGTTGGTTCCCCACTGATCAGTGGCTTGGTCAGGGACTGGGACCAGTAGGTAGGATGTTCTCCTGCAAAGTCATATATCTATTGTGTAGGTACCTTGAAACTGCTTGTGTGAGTATAGGATATTGTTTTAACACTTTATTGCTTTGTCTAACTCCAACATCCCTGTCAGAGATATTATCCGTTTCAAGAAAGCTCATTTAACTCTTACTAATATTTTGGTAATTGTCAGGCCCAGACACTCAACATGTGCTATACTTTCAAACACCTTTTGATTTAAAAAACAACAAAATGCCTCAAGCAAACCTTCCACCAAAAGTGTAAATCCTTAATTGTTCCAATAAAAACTACTGGTAGCCTGTTGTAATCCATTTGATTGCTTTTCCATTCAAAAACTGGTAGAAATTAGAGAATTAGGTTTATGACCGGTATTACCTTCAGAAAAGCAGTGATTAGTAGGCAGAAGAATGATTGACAGCATTTACTTTTAGCTTTTAAACCTGAAGATGCTTTTAGTCTGTGTGCTTTTGTACTCCATGAAAGACTTACATACACAAATAGGGTGCACTACTACCTAAGGAAACTCAGTAGAAAGGTTATGACATGGAGTTCTGCATGGCAAACACAATGACTCTGCTCAGGCAAATGTTCCTGCTGAGGTTTGAGTAGCAAATCTGTATTCGTATATACCTGCACTAACTGCTGAAAACAGGTGGCTGAGCGAAAACTGGCAAAAAGCCATTGAACTGAATTGTTATCCACTGCTTGTCTTAAACTGCTACCTGAGGCTCTCACCATAGCTCATACTACAGCATGTATATACATTATGTTGCTGTTCAGAGTAATCACTTCAGATATTTCTTTTTCCCATTACATCTGCCAGGAGTGTGTTTCCGTACGTACGTGTTGCATGTGCACAGTTGCTAAATTACCGCAGTCAGTATTCTGAATGCAGAATGAAGGAGCTCTACAGATGTGAAAGAACACCAGAATCTATTAGAAAAAAAGAGAGAAAAAAAATTATCTTGTTTTGGTAAAGCTGTTTAATAATGACAGTTTACAATGTTCTAGGAACCTGAAATAGGAAAGCGTTTTACTCTTATTGTAAGTGCACCAAATAATGAAAAGAGCATTAGTGGAATGATGTGCACTAATCTGACCCTCGCTGATGCATTCCTGTAACAGAATTATGACTGCCTTTTCCATTTCACTCTCATTACAGAGGAAACAAAATTTATACACAGACAGAACAGCTACAGTTCCTTGCTTTATAATTATGGGCACCCTGTTTGCAGTACTCGGCTTGTTATTCAGCTGTGTGCGTTGTTGCTAATTATTGGCTTTTTTAAGATACCAAGATTTAGTCCATGGTAAATTATGCAAGGAATATCTGTTTAGCTGTGTGAGCTGTATGCACCGGAAATGGAATCTTTTTTTTCATGATTTGATTATTTTACTATTAGCTTTTCTGGACATTTCCAAATAAATCTCTTAAAAAGGTTGTAACCCTAAAAAAAAGAAAAAAAAAGAGATCCTGTTCCCTTATAGTAGGTTAAACAACATAGTGCTTATGCTGTAAAAAACCTTGTTGATCCTGCCTGTTCCTGTGTCCCCCTATGTAAACTGACCACGGTAATATCGTGGGAAGTTTACGTGCCTCCGTCATCTTACTGCTCTCCTCTTTTCCCCCTCTCCCCCTCCCTCCCTGCCTGTCAGATCCTGTGTGTGAGTGATCTTATTCCCGCCCCTCCCCTCCTGCCACTATTAGTTGCTGGCAGTAGAGTCAAAGAAGGATTACTGTCAGCCCCTCTGTTCTACCAAGCTTTACTACACAGTGTAAATGTTTGTACATTGACTAAAATAATTACTTGATCCCCTGCAGATTTTGTAAGTTTGCCGACTTACAAAGAAATGAAGGTTCTATAATTTTTATCATAGGTGTATTTTAAATGATAGAGACAGAATATGAACCAAAAATCCAGAAAAAAATACATGGTACAAATGTTATAAATTGAGTTGCAGTTCAGTGAGTAAAATAAGTATTACATTCTGGCTCCCACAGACTGGCTACAGTATGTGCTCATGTGGTACACAGATTAGCCCTGTCAATTTTAGAAGGTGCTCCTAATAACAACTCATTATGTGTATAAAAGACACATGTCCACAGAATCTCTTTCTTCCACTCAAACCTCACCATCATGAGCAAGACCAAAGAGCTATCAAAGGACATCAGGGACAAGATTGTAGACTTGCACAAGGCTGGAATGGGCCACAAGACCATCAGCAAGAAGCCTTGCGAAAAGAAGACAACTGTTGGAGTGATTATTTGCAAATGGAAGAAATACAAAATAACAATCAATCAACATCAGTCTGGAACTCCATGCAAGAAGTTTGTAAATGATCTCAAGGCAATTGGGACTACAATCACAAAACATTGGTAACACATTACGCCGCCATGGATTGAAATCCTGCAGAGCCTGCAAAGTTCCCCTCCTCAAGAAGGCACATGTGCAGGCCCATCTGAAGATTGCCAATAAACATCTAAATGATTCAGGGAAGGATTGGGAGAAAGTGCTGTGGTTAGATGAGACAAAAATTGAGCTCTTTGGCATTAGCTCAACTCGCCATGTTTGGAGGAAGAAAAATGCTGACTATGACCCTAAGAACACCATCCCTACAGTCAAGTAAGGAGGTGGAAACAATATGTTTTGGTGCTGTTTCTCTGCTAAAGGTACAGGTAGACTTTGCCACATTGAGGGGCCAATGGATGGGGCCATGTATTGTAAAATTTTGGATGAGAACCTTCTTCCCTCAGCCAGAACACTGAAGATGGGTCGTGGATGAGTCTTCCATCATGACTGTCAGGAATCAGCGGCTAATGATACCAGACACATGAGCTACACGAGCTACACAAGGAAACTGAGACCGAACAATGAACAAGTGAATACAACCAATAAACATACACAGCAACCAGTGAACACATAAACCACTCTAGCAAAGAAGAACAAAAATAACTGATGAACCACTATCTATATACATATACAGTGGCTTGCGAAAGTATTCGGCCCCCTTGAACTTTTCAACCTTTTGCCACATTTCAGGCTTCAAACATAAAGATATAAATTTTTTTTTTTTGTGAAGAATCACCAACAAGTGGGACACAATTGTGAAGTGGAACGAAATCTTTTGGATTTTTGAAACTTTTTTAACTAATAAAAAAAATGAAAAGTGGGGCGTGCAAAATTATTCGGCCCCCTTGCGTTAATACTTTGCAGAGCCACCTTTTGCTGCGATTACAGCTGCAAGTCGCTTGGGGTATGTCTCTATCAGTTTTGCACATCGAGAGACTGAAATTCTTGCCCATTCTTCCTTGCAAAACAGCTCGAGCTCAGTGAGGTTGGATGGAGAGCGTTTGTGAACAGCAGTTTTCAGGTCTTTCCACAGATTCTCGATTGGATTCAGGTCTGGACTTTGACTTGGCCATTCTAACACCTGGATTCGTTTATTTGTGAACCATTCCTTTGTAGATTTTGCTGTATGTTTGGGATCATTGTCTTGTTGGAAGATAAATCTCCGTCCCAGTTTCAGGTCTTTTGCAGACTCCAATGGGTTTTCATCCAGAATGGTCCTGTATTTGGCTGCATCCATCTTCCCCTCAATTTTAACCATCTTCCCTGTCCCTGCTGAAGAAAAGCAGGCCCAAACCATGATGCTGCCACCACCATGTTTGACAGTGGGGATGGTGTGTTGAGTGTGATGAGCTGTGTTGCTTTTACGCCAAACATATCGTTTTGCATTGTGGCCAAAAAGTTCGATTTTGGTTTCATTGGACCAGAGCACCTTCTTCCACATGTTTGGTGTGTCTCCCAGGTGGCTTGTGGCAAACTTTAGACAAGACTTTTTATGGATATCTTTGAGAGATGGCTTTCTTCTTGCCACTCTTCCATAAAGGCCAGATTTGTGCCGTGTACGACTGATTGTTGTCCTATGGACAGACTCTCCCACCTCAGCTGTAGTTCTCTGCAGTTCATCCAGAGTGATCATGGGCCTCTTGGCTGCATCTCTGATCAGTCTTCTCCTTGTCTGAGCTGAAAGTTTAGAGGGACAGCCAGGTCTTGGTAGATTTGCAGTGGTCTGATACTCCTTCCATTTCAAAATGATTGCTTGCACAGTGCTCCTTGGGATGTTTAAAGCTTGGGAAATCTTTTTGTATCCAAATCCGGCTTTAAACTTCTCCACAACAGTATTACGGACCTGCCTGGTGTGTTCCTTGATCTTCATGATGCTCTCTGCGCTTTCAACAGAACCCTGAGACTATCACAGAGCAGGTGCATTTATACAGAGACTTGATTACACACAGGTGGATTCTATTTATCACCATCAGTCATTTAGGACAACATTGGATCATTCAGAGATCCTCGCTGAACTTCTGGAGTGAGTTTTCTGCACTGAAAGTAAAGGGGCCGAATAATTTTGCACGCACCACTTTTCAGTTTTTTTAATTGCTAAAAAAGTTTAAAATATCCAATAGATTTCGTTCCACTTCACAATTGTGTCCCACTTGTTGGTGATTCTTCACAAAAAATTAAAATTTTATATCTTTATGTTTGAAGCCTGAAATGTGGCAAAAGGTTGAAAAGTTCAAGGGGCCGAATACTTTCGCAAGCCACTGTATACAATATCTACAACATAGGGGACAAAGGTAACAGGGATGCAAGGAAGGCAAACACAACTGGGTACAACAGCAGGGAACAAGGCAGAGGGGTGCAGGACGGATCAGGATACAGGATACAGGAAGGTTCAGGATAGGTATCAGGCACAATCTGGTAGCAAGGAGGCGATCAGACAGGATAGTGACGCCCTGGGGGAAGGAAGGAGCAGCCTTAAATATCCACCTGGCAGCTGGAGCCAGATGTGGCTGATCAGAAACTGCTTCTGGAGACACCTGCTGGTGGACACTGGAACTGCAGCCATCAGCCCAGTGAACCTCAGTGTCATTAGCAGGTGAACTCAATCCTGACAGATTCCCCCCTTAAGGTGTGGCCTCTGGACACTCCACAAGGCCCTACCACCAGGGTCTGCAAGCCGACTGAGTACCCCACTGCCAATGTCCGAAGGCTTGGTGAGAACCCCGCCACCGGGGTCCCAAAACTGGCTGGGTTTTCTGCCGGTCAGATCCTCTGAGATTTACAGTATTCGGTAGTCCCTCAAGACAGAAGGTACCCCAATGCTGTGGTTTCACAGGTTATCTGCAGACTTGGCCCTGGGGTCATGTGACAGTACCGGAACCCAGACACCGAATTGTCTCATCATAACTCTGTAGCTTGCCTGGTTTCCAGGACTTGCTCTGCACATCAAAAACCACCTAGGTATCTCTGAGGCACTGGTTGTCCCCTAGTACACCCGGAGCTGTGGCTATTGCATCTGGATCATGACAAGGCACAGTCCGTTCTCTGCCATTCCCCGGGAACTTACCACAACCAGGGCCATGAAGGCAGATGCAGTTACCAGTTACCAAGGGTATGTCTGGACCACCAGGCTTTGGCACCATAGGAGCAACACACTGCCAGAGGGACTCAATCGAGGCAACCGTCAAATGAATCTCAGGCCCAGCAGATGACCCATTATCTGGTTGACACTCAGCCTTTGCATAACAATCCAACTGAGCAGCTGGCATAGAGTCAATAGAACCCGGTGGGGTGGTAGGGAGAAGATATCTAAGATCAATGGTAGACCTGTCATTGGACAGCAGGCCCTCAGAGGCAGGCAGGTTGTTGGGCACATGACGTCCAGAGGCAGGCTGGGAAGCAGGCACCAGATCAGCAGGCTGGTCAACAGGCAGAGGCAAATCAGTCTGGGCAGTGGCACAGGTATCGGCATAGTCCAGCTGGGCAGCAGCCCTGGAATCAGTATAGCCCAGCCAGGCAGCAGCCCTGGGCCCAGTACAGTCCGGCCGGGCGGCAGCCCCGGAATCAGCAAAGTCCAGCCGGGTGGCAGGCTTGGCAGCAGATGGTAAGTCACCCACAGCAGGCAGCACCATGATTGAGGAATGGACCCCATCAGCAAGTGGCAGCATGGAGGAGGAATAGACCCCATCAGCAAGCAGCAGCATGGAGGAGGAATGGACCCCATCGGCAAGTGGCAGCATGGAGGAAGAATGGCCCCCATCGGCAAGTGGCAGCAACAAGGAGGAGGAATGGACCCCACTCGCAAGCAGCAGCAGCATGGAAGAGGCATGGACCCCATCGGCAAGCGGCATCAGTATGGTAGAGGCATGGACTCCTTTAGCAGGCAGGATCAACAAGGAGGAGGCATGGACCTATCAGCAGGCGGCATCAGCATAGAGAAGGCATGGACCCCATTAGCAGGCGGCATCAGCATAGAGGAGGCATGGACCCCCTCAGCAGGGGGCATCAGCATGGAGAAGGCATGGACCCCATCAGCAGGTGGCATCAGCATGAAGAAGGCATGGATACCATCAGCAGGTGGCAACATGGAGGAGGCATGGACACTATCAGCAGGCGGCAACATGGAGGAGGCATTGACACCATCAGCAGTCATCAGCATGGAGGAGGACTGGATCGCACCGACAGCAGTCATCAGCATGGAGGAGAACTGGATGGCACCAGCAGCAGTCATCAGCATGGAGGAGGACTGGATCGCATCCGCCATCAGCATGGAGTAGGACTGGATCGCATCGGCAGCAGTCATCAGCATGGAGTTGGACTGGATTGCATCAGCAGCAGTCATCAGCATGGAGGAGGACTGGGCACCATCAGCAGCAGTCATCAGCATGGAGGAGGACTGGATCACATTGGCAGCAGTCATCAGCATAGAGAGGGACTGGATTGCATCGGCAGCAGTCATCAGCATGAAGGAGGACTGGGCACCATCAGCAGCAGTCATCAGCATGGAGGAGGACTGGGCACCATCAGCAGCAGTCATCAGCATGGAGGAGGACTGGGCACCATCAGCAGCAGTCATCAGCATGAAGGAGGACTGGGCACCATCAACAGCAGTCATCAGCATGGAGGAGGGCTGGATCACATCGGCAGCAGTCATCAGCATGGGGGAGGGCTGGATCACATCGGCAGCAGTCATCAGCATGGAGGAGGACTGGGCAATATCTGCAGGTATCATAAATATGGGCAGAGTTGTAAGAGCAGAAAAGTTTTGTTTCTTTTTGGGCTTGGATACTGGAGTCCTGCTTGTAGTTGCATTGTGCTGACCAGAGTGTACTGCTGAGGGAATGGTAGTAACAGTACTGGGGGAAATAGAGGGAAGAGTAGCATAAGTACATAAAGAGGCCTGAGACCTTGTTATGGGCAAGGGTACTGCAGGGGGAGCTTCCAATGGATTACATACAGAGGAAGTGTGGTTACTGGTGGCAGGGTACTGTTCTACAGGAGGTAAGGAACGCTCAGTAGCAGCAGAGGTTGCTAAGGGTAACAGGGAAACAGATTCTTGATCTTTAGCAGCAGATCTGATTTTGTGACTGCACTGGGGATATGATCTCTGACCAAGCTTGTAGCAGAAGGAGAACTAAAGTCAGTTTGTCTCTCTCTTGCTCACATTGCTCAAGTAAACAGTGCACAGCAGCAATACAATCCAACAGCACCTGGTGTGAATAGGCTGAATACTGTTGGAAAAATGAACCTGCACAATGTTTCAGCAACCATCCCAAAAATCCAGCCTGGTACATAGTAAATGGAGGAGTGAAAACATCATGGCCCTGAGAGGTAAACTGAAATAGCATCTCAGAACAGACCTGAATCAAGGGTTGCACGTTACTAAGATAGAATCTGCCCTCAACAGCTAAGGCATGTGCTGTCAGAATTCCTCCCAACAGCTCTTCCTCAGTGAAATCCTGCCAAAGTGAACGACACAAATCGTTATCCTCTACCTCAAGCTGCACACGGCAAATAAGCTTCACTCTAAGCATTCTGACAAAGGCAAAAAAAACTCCAGTAACTGGCCTTCAGTTCCTAAGTGTAGCAGATCTGGTCGTTAGTGGACGTCACTATTATGTCAGGAATCAGCGGCTAAAGAGACCAGACACGTAGCTACACCTAGAAACTGAGACCAAACAAAGTATTTATCATTAAAGTGATATTTATTTACAGTGAACATACACCAATAAACATACACAGAAACCAGTGAAAACATAAACCACTCCAGCAAACAAGAATAAAAATAACTAATGAACTACTATCTATATACAATATCCACAACATAAGGGACAAAGCTAACAGGGATGCAAGGAAGGGAAACACGACTGAGTACAAGAGCAGGGAGCAAGGCAAAGGGGTGCAGGACGGATCAGGATACAGGAAAGCTCAGGATAGGTATCAGGCACAATCTGGTAACAAGGAGGCGATCAGACAGGATAGTGACGTCCTGGGGGAAGGGAGGAGCAGCCTTAAATATCCACCTGGCAGCTGGAGCCAGGTGTGGCTGATCAGAACCTGCTGGCTTCTGGGAGACACCTGCTGCTGGACACTGGAATTGCATCCATCGACCCAGTGAACCTCAGTGCCACTAGCAGGTGAACTCAACCGTGACAATGACACAAAACATACCGCCAAGGCAACAAAGGAGTGACTCAAGAAGAAGCACATCAAGGTCATGGATTGGCCTAGCCAGTCTCCAGACCATAAGGATTTAGAGAAGATCTTTAAAGAAAAGTGAGTCAAAATCCCTCCTGAGATGTGTGCAAATCTTTTAACCAGCTACAGGAAACGTCTTACCTATGCGCTTGCCAACAAGAGTTATTCCATCTAGTACAAAGTCATGTTTTGCCTGAGGATCAAATACTTATTTTACACGCTGCAACTAAATTTATAACCTTTTTTATCATGTTGTTTTTTTTCTGGATTTTTGGTTGATTTTCTGTCTCTATCATTTAAAATACACCTAATTTCTCTGTAAGTGGGCAAACTTACAAAATCTGCAGGGGATCAAAATTTTTTTTGCCCCACTGTATAAAATTATGCCTCTAAATACCTTATTTTAGATTGTTTTGTTTATGTTCGGTCACGTGACCTCTAAACGCACTCCTCCCCCGATCTAAGGGCTACAGTGGGAGGGGCTGAGTGGACAGTACATCAGTCACGCGACCTCCCGGGTGATGTCAGAGGGGGATCTCAGCCCCTACCCCTGTAACCCTTAGATCGGGGGAGGAGAGTGGCCAGAGGTCATGTGACCGAACAGAAACGATCTGAAAAAAGGTGTTTAAAGGCATAATTTTATACAAACATTTACACTGTGTATCATAGCTTGGTAAAACAGAGGGGTTGGCAGTAATCTTTCTTTGACTTTACAACCACTTTAAATTACTATTATGTCTGCAGCCACCTGAATTCTGTCTTAAATCGGAAATAAAGTCATAAATACTCACCTCCACTTCAGTGGTGTGATATCTGCTAGCTCCCTTGCAGCATAACATCTTCTTGCTGCCTTTTTCTGAATGCGGGGTCCTTAGGGCTCTTGATTGGCTGGCACATTGTGGCGGATTTCTCACGCGTGTGCAGGGAATTTTATTTATCCCAGCAGCTACCGGAACTGTATATGGAGTTTTGCATGCGCAGCTCAGTATACAGGGTAAAGAAGATTGGGAGGAGAAATGTTAACCCCCCTGGCGGTTTTCCCGAGTGTGGCTCGGGGTTAAAATTCAGTCCCATTAGCGGTAACCCCGAGCCACACTCGGGATCGCATTGCAGGATCCTGGGGTGGCGTTACTTACCTTGTCCCCGGGATCCTGCGATGTCCCCCGCAGTGTCCGTGGGCTCCGTTCTCTGCCCAAAGCCTCTCCGTGCCAGGCTCCGTTCCCTGTGAGCGTCGCGACGCACGGGGGCGGAGCCTGGCGGCAAATTCAAAAAACTGTAAAAAGCATAACACATACAGTACTGTTATCTTACAGATTACAGTACTGTATGAAATTATTTCACATCCCTTTTGTCCCCAGTGCTTTGTCCTATGCCCTGCATGCAGTTCGCAACCAAAAAGTGTCCCTTTACGTCAAAAATGGTTTTAGACCAGCTAGAAAACAGCGATAGTAAATTAGAACACTTGCAGAATTGAGCGATAGTGAATCGTGGGGAAATTTATTTTATTATTATTTTATTTTTATTTTTTTAATTATTTATTTTTATTTATTATATTATAATTTATGTTTTTGTGTTTCAAACTTTATCATACCCGGGATATCTACTAGACTCTTGTTTGGACAGATTTAAGTGTGTTATTGTTAAGAATTACAGACCTACAATATAAAACGCCAAATTTCCATGCAAAATAATTGTACCGCTTTCAGCACCTAAAATCCGAAATAATCATACCGCCAGGGAGCTTAAAAGCCTTTATTGCAGAAGAGACCAAGTATGAAAAATCAGGATGGAAATTTTTTTCTCAAAGTCTCCATTGGCATTAATGAATATACTGATAAGATTTTTGTATGAACATTTGTTTGAAAATCTACCAATGCTTCAACCCTTTTTCTTCTTTCTCTTTCCTTTTCTCCACCTTACGATTAAAGCTCATTATCAGAATTTATTTGACCTATATACACTCTACTTGTAAACAATATGTATAGTAGGTATAAATCATTTAAATACCTACAAAAGTAACTAAGGAAATGATATATATCTTTAATTTAGGTTTACGTGAACCCAATGTTTAATATTTGAAATGTCATGATATTTACCTATATAAACCCTACTGTAAAACAATGAGCTTACTTTATAGATCCTTGTAAACTTACTTTATATTGTTTCCAAGAGCCCATAAACGACCCCTGCGAATCAATATAAGTGGCGCTAAAAGACGGTAATTATACCATCTAATATTCAAAAGTGATCTAGTACATCTAGCCAAAAAAAAGGGAAAATTAAAAAATTATATATAGTGTACCATGCGTGAAACAATCTATGTCATAAAGATCTAATCAATATACAGTGTAACAGTAAAAATCGTAACAGTGCATGTGAAGGTGTACCATACACAGAGCAATTTCAATCACAGATAATATCAAAGGTGAGACTAGGTAGTTTAGTCCATAAAAAATCCATAGACAGATCACCGTGAAGAAAATGTGAAGTATCTGGAAACAGTCCACCAATTCACTCAGTGTCAGTGATTCCTCTCCCCTTGAATTCAACACTCACCGGCTCAATATGCCTCACACTCTCGTGTTTTGGCAAAAAGGCATGGGTATATAGTTGAATTCAAGGGGAGAGGAATCACTGACACTGAGTGAATTGGTGGACTGTTTCCAGATACTTCACATTTTCTTCACGGTGATCTGTCTATGGATTTTTTATGGACTAAACTAACTAGTCTCACCTTTGATATTATCTGTGATTGAAATTGCTCTGTGTATGGTACACCTTCACATGCACTGTTACGATTTTTACTGTTACATTGTATATTGATTAGATCTTTATGACATAGATTGTTTCACGCATGGTACACTATATATAATTTTTTAATTTTCCCTTTTTTTTTGGCTAGATGTACTAGATCACTTTTGAATATTAGATGGTATAATCACCGTCTTTTAGCGCCACTTATATTGATTCGCAGGGGTCGTTTATGGGCTCTTGGAAACAATAGGAAGTTCTGTATAGTTTACATATAAAGTGGCAGCTTTGGATTCACTTCACTAGGTTTTTTCACATTCTTTTTTCATTTTTTTACATCCTTTGTAGGGGGCTAGCACCCCTGTGTCTGGCATTGAGCGCAGTGGTGAGAACTCAAGAGGGGCGTATCGATTTGAGTTTTCACATTTGACACATTAAACTTACTTTATGTATCTTTATAATATTGTATACTCAATAAACTTCTTTTGACAAGGAAAATCTACTAATGCATGACTAGCTTTAGTATCATCAACTTGCAGTTCCATGCACAACAGAACTCGGACTGGAAAAGGACAAAGCAACACATGAGCCAATCAGCTGTGACACTAAACTAGTATAGTGTGGTTCTTTTTTTTTTTTAGTCTCTTACCATGGTTTCCGGGCTTCTTTTTTGCACTGTGCACGCTCCCTATCCTCCACTGGTGCACCTAACAGCTACTAGTGTAGAGCAAACAGTGCTGTCATTTTTGGTCACATGATCCACTCTACTCGTACTACAATTTCTATAGAGCTGAATGTGTCTGCACAAAGATCTGAAGTCCATCCCAGTGGCGAGCAGGAAAGGATGGCTACCTTCACATCCACAAAGAGGGCATAAAGGACAAGTGTAGCCACCCTAGAACAGGTCTGAGAACACCAGAAAAAAGCTTGCATTTCACAGATTAAGCAAAGACAGAGGGAGATGAAGAGTACATTCTACTTACATTTAAACATATTGCATTCATTTTAATTTAAGTAAATGAGAGTTTAGTGTTACTTTAAGGAGAAAATAAGAGCTTTTGCTGTGTTAGGCCCTGGTGCTGTCAAGCCAGTAGTCTTCCCCATGATTGTGTAACCTACTGAACCAGACTGCGAGACCATTTAAAGGCTCAGGAAACCTTTACAGATGTTTTGAGTTATTTGTCTGATTCGAGTGATGCTATGAGTCAACAATATTAAACTTTTTCACAATATCTTAATTTTCTGATATACAGAATTTTGGGTTTTCACTAGCTGTAAGCCATAATCATCAGAATTAAAAGACACAAATGCTTGACATATATCACTCTGTGTGTAGTGAATCTATATAATATATGAGTTTCACTTTTTGATTTGAATTACTGAAATAAATTAACTTTTTGATGATACTCAAATCTTTGGGGAAGCAACTGTATATATATGTATTGGGCCTTGTCCACCCACTGAACTTTGTTATCATTTTGCTGTATTTTCTTCTTTTTTATGTTTTATCTGTACAATGTGGAATACAAAAAATAACTTATAAAAAAAGGAAAAACAAGCATTTTAATGTTACATATTTTAATGAGACAAAAACCCAAGAGGTTGATGTGTTTTTCTTTTTTCCAGAAAAGATTGTAACCCCACACGCCATGTGTTCTCTACCTTTTAGTCCCTGAAGGAGGTTGTAGATATATTTCCTTTACCAAAGCTATTTACACACTGTAACTGTAATGTTCAATTACTTTCGAACAGGTTGTATAACCTGTGCTATTTGCTCTTACTGTGTTTGTAGTTTTAGTCAGAAGTTCAAAGAAATGGCCTTGGAGGAAAGCTATTTTGCTGTAGATGGTCATACCTTTTATGAAACCCACATAATGGAATTTCATAGGTGAAGTACAGAGGCTTTGAAATGTGCCTGTTTTGAGCACACTTGAGAAAGAAACCTCTGTTTTTTTTTTTTTTTTTTTATGGTTTTGTCATCTATGAGGAATCCTGAACATTATAGGGGGCTGATATTGCATGTACATAGACAATGACATCAATACTGATTTCTGAGTTAAATCATGCATTACCTGTATGCTTCCTGCCTAACGGTTGAGTAATGTCATATTGCTCTTTTAATTTAAAAACATTTATTACATAGTTCTGATATACGGTATATTTCAGAGTAAAAAACAGTGATAGTTCAAGTTTTAAAATGCCCCTTATATGGACAATATTGAATTCAGTTGATGGTGCCATAGTGTACTTTGAATGTACATCACTTAACATTAACTTTACAGATTTGTAAAAGCCTCTGGAATCTGGCAGAGCTACATTTTGTCACATATTTTAGTAAACATACTACTGTTAGTAATGATAATATATTATGTTGGAAATACACAACGGATGCAGTGAAGCCTATTGTAAGACGAAAACAGTCAGTAGAGATGAATGTGAATGAGAAAAAATAAAAATAATTAAAAAAGGGAGTAATAATTTATAAAATAGCTTGACAATGTAATATTCAAGCCTGAGGTCAGATAGAACAGAATACTGGCTTGTAGTCCCTAAAATAATCAACATGCAGTAATTTGAGGCAATACAAAAATGGCAGCTGCAATTTTTTTTAAACACACAATATGTTAGCAAATGTTTATTAAATCTATTTTTCTTTGTAAAATCCAATGTGAGACTGTATCAAGTAAATATATACAGTGGCTTGCGAAAGTATTCGGCCCCCTTGAACTTTTCAACCTTTTGCCACATTTCAGGCTTCAAACATAAAGATATAACATTTTTATTTTTTGTGAAGAATCACCAACAAGTGGGACACAATTGTGAAGTGGAACGAAATCTTTTTGATTTTTGAAACTTTTTTATCTAATAAAAAAATGAAAAGTGGGGCGTGCAAAATTATTCGGCCCCCTTGCGTTAATACTTTGTAGAGCCACCTTTTGCTGTGATTACAGCTGCAAGTCGCTTGGGGTATGTCTCTATCAGTTTTTCACATCGAGAGACTGAAATTCTTGCCCATTCTTCCTTGCAAAACAGCTCGAGCTCAGTGAGGTTGGATGGAGAGCGTTTGTGAACAGCAGTTTTCAGCTCTTTCCACAGATTCTCGATTGGATTCAGGTCTGGACTTTGACTTGGCCATTCTAACACCTGGATACGTTTATTTGTGAACCATTCCTTTGTAGATTTTGCTGTATGTTTGGGATCATTGTCTTGTTGGAAGATAAATCTCCGTCCCAGTTTCAGGTCTTTTGCAGACTCCAACAGGTTTTCATCCAGAATGGTCCTGTATTTTGCTGCATCCATCTTCCCCTCAATTTTAACCATCTTCCCTGTCCCTGCTGGAGAAAAGCAGGCCCAAACCATGATGCTGCCACCACCATGTTTGACAGTGGTGATGGTGTGTTGAGTGTGATGAGCTGTGTTGCTTTTACGCCAAACATGTCGTTTTGCATTGTGGCCAAAAAGTTTGATTTTGGTTTCATCGGACCAGAGCACCTTCTTCCACATGTTTGGTGTGTCTCCCAGGTGGCTTGTGGCAAACTTTAGACGAGACTTTTTATGGATATCTTTGAGAAATGGCTTTCTTCTTGCCACTCTTCCATAAAGCCCAGATTTGTGCAGTGTACAACTGATTGTTGTCCTATGGACAGACTCTCCCACCTCAGCTGTAGTTCTCTGCAGTTCATCCAGAGTGATCATGGGCCTTTTGGCTGCATCTCTGATCAGTCTTCTCCTTATCTGAGCTGAAAGTTTAGAGGGACAGCCAGGTCTTGGTAGATTTGCAGTGGTCTGATACTCCTTCCATTTCAAAATGATCGCTTGCACAGTGCTCCTTGGGATGTTTAAAGCTTGGGAAATCTTTTTGTATCCAAATCCGGCTTTAAACTTCTCCACAACAGTATTACGGCCCTGCCTGGTGTGTTTCTTGGTCTTCATGATGCTCTCTGCGCTTTCAACAGAACCCTGAGACTATCACAGAGCAGGTTCATTTATACAGAGACTTGATTACACACAGGTGGATTCTATTTATCACCATCAGTTATTTAGGACAACATTGGATCATTCAGAGATCCTCGCTGAACTTCTGGAGTGAGTTTGCTGCACTGAAAGTAAAGGGGCCGAATAATTTTGCACGCACCACTTTTCAGTTTTTTAATTGCTAAAAAAGTTTAAAATATCCAATAGATTTCGTTCCACTTCACAATTGTGTCCCACTTGTTGGTGATTCTTCACAAAAAATTATAATTTTATATCTTTATGTTTGAAGCCTGAAATGTGGCAAAAGGTTGAAAAGTTCAAGGGGGCCGAATACTTTAGCAAGCCACTGTACCAAATATGCAAGGATTCCAAACTGCAAAGTACAAAACATACACATACAGCAATGAACTATGATACCCAAAATTGTACATAGAACACCTAAAAAAACCTTTCCAGCTTTCAAGCTTATTGGCTCACTTACACAGCCTATATACTGTAAGTAATAAATCAGTTTTACAACAGAAAGAAGAAAGCTGCGCTACCCACTAGACATGTGCAGTTCGTTTCGTTCCGAATCAAAATTCTGAAAATTTTTTTCGTTATTCAGAAATTTATAGGTAATTTTTGAATTACAACAGTAACAAATTTAAATGAATCTGAAATTCAAATTTCATACCGAATTTTAAATTTAATTCAGAAACAAGAATAGAATAAAATAGTATAGAAAGTAAAGGAATAGAATATAAAAAAATAGACTAAAAAACAATAGAATAGAATTTCCAAAAGAATAAATGTGAATTTGAATAGAATAAATTATAGAATAGAAATAAATAGAAAAGAATAGAATAGAAATAAAAAACTATAGAATAAAGTGAAATAGAAAGAATATAACCATCTTCTGTAATTCGAATTCTGAATAGAATAAATTTGAAGAGAATAGATTAGGATAGAAAAGAATAGAATAGAAAAGAATAGAATAGACAAAAACAATAGAAAAGAATAAAATATAAAGAATATAACCATCTTCCGAAATGTTTAATTCCGAATAGAATACATTCAAATTTGAATAGAAAAGATTTGAATAGCATAGAGAAGAATAGAATAGAAAATAAGAGAATAGAAAAGAAAAAAACAATGGAATAGAATAAAATAGAAAGAGTATAACTGTCTTTGAATTTCAAATAGAATACATTTGCATAAAATAGATTAGAATAGAATATAAAAGAATAGAATAGAAAATAGCAGAATAGATAAAAAAAGAAAAAACTGAGATAAATATGGACTTTAAATTGGTAGCCACCAGTAGACCCAAATGAAAGAGAGAGCATTCACTTGAATAAAAATGGTAATTTATTATAACATCATATTAAAACCATTTTGTAAAATCAAAATAGAAATCAAGTATTTCAATGTATATACATGATATTGTCCCAAATAGGTGTATCCTATGTGAACACCGCAGGAATTCGGGGTACAGAGGGATTGCTACGTGTTTCGCTTTACAGCTTCCTCAGGAGATCCTATTTGTACTAAGAGATACAATATACAATACAGTATGCCAATACATATATACATGTTCAAATCAAGTTATACACCAACATAAAAAACAGAGTATATTGTATGTGTTGCTCATGGGACAATGAAGTTGGAGAGAGAAAAAAAATCAATATTTATACTTCTAATATATATTGAGTGCTCATGAAAAACTTACCCAGATTGCAGTTGAGAAACATGGAATGCCCAGCCCGAAGCCACAGGGAGAGACGGAGGAACAATGCACGGGCAGCCCCAGTGCAAGAGTGCAAAAAAAGGGAGCCTGCCATAAGGTAAAAGCATACACCTGGCAAATAAATTATGTATGTATAAAAATCTGTAGTCTATGTTTGGATTGGGGTAAAGGGATACAGCCACTATTGCTTGATAAGCATGTACAAGGTAGGGGATAGGTACATATTCATATTTGCCTTCTATGTCTACATAAAGAAACATATTAGTGTACCTATCACACAGAAAGTTTGTCCAAGAGAGCATGTCCAATAAAGCAGAACTTGGAGAAATGTAAGATGTTTATTTAGAGTATTATGATGCCATCCTGTATGGATAAGAAATCGTTAAAAAAAAATGTCCGCTGTGAGTATAAATATAGGGTGAATATAGTAATGCAAACTCCCCCATATAAAATAGGAGACAAAGGAGGATATCTCAATCTGGAAAATCCTCTCACATATAATTCTCATGGAGGCTGAACTAGAAGTGAATAAGAGAAGGGACATTGAAGTACACCTTGTGTGTAATGCACTCTCCTAGTGCTTGTGCCGATCCTGGCTGTAATCAGACTCCCCGGCTTAGGTAGAGACAGGACATCCACTCGGATCATCCTTTTTCCTCTCCCATATATATGGCACTGAGGAAATGGCTGCCAGGGCAAGTTTCCTCCCCATGCTCACCGCGCTACATGCTGGGCGGTGAAAGTGTGACGGATACGTCTCTGGGCATGCGTGGCTAGGGGAAGGGGCTGCGCATGCCCAGAAATAGTGGGGCAGGCTAAGGAAAAAATCGTCCTTTCTCTCACTCTCGGTGTGGATCGGCTAGAGTGGAAAATAAGAGAGAAGAATAGAAAAGGATTGACTAGAAAAACCTATAGAATAGAATAAAATAGAAAGAATATAACCAAATAAAATAATTTTGAATTGGAATGCTGATTCGAATTCAAACGTCAAATTCTAATCAAATTCGAAAAAAGATAAACAAAACTAAACTAAATGAATTCTGAAAATGAATTAAACTAATTTAACTAAATTAAATTATTTAAATAATGAATCAAAATGAAACAAAAGTATTTTTTTCGTTCTGCACATGTCTACTACCCACTATTAAAATTATACCATAGTGCAGTGCAAAGAAAAACAAATAATTTGTGTTTGTAAAAATATAAATATCTCCAACCAAAATACTAATATCAACTAAACTGTGAATAAATTTGTGATACATCCACTTTAGTGTATTCAATAAACATAATAATAAAGTGCTAGTGCAATGTAAACTTTCATAAGTTCAACATAAATGCTTATTCAAAATCAGAAAAATTTTGTTTTCTGGTGCAAAGTGCTTGTACTACTTATTCAACACTGTGTCCACCGTGACCATGCCACACCATTGGTGCCCCCACTGAGAAAAGAACTCTTCGGATACAATTGACCCCCTGGGCCTACACCCAGAGTAGTCAAACTGCACTAATAATCACTGGCCCTCTTTTCAGTCTCCACAGTTCACAGTTTTCCAGGCCCATAGTAAAAATAAAGGGAGGACCCAAAGACCATAATATAGTTTAGTACCCTTTAATAAAATAATTTCAATCTACATAAAGTAGTTACACTCACAAGTTCTGATGATGGTTTGCCCACTGTATTGACTAGGAACGCTGCTACTCCAATCTGACCCAGAGCTAGCGTGCGTTCCAACTGGCAGGAGTTGTGTCACCATAAGTCCCCTTCCCTATGCGTTTTGGCACTTCCCACATCATTAGGAGGCCTTCCAGTTCCGTTAGCTGGAATGCCCGCCAGCTCTCGGTCGGATTGGATCAGCGACACTCCAAGTTTATTATGCCTCTAACCATCAGCACACTTTTAAAGACGTTAAAGGATAGTGATTACAACTAAAGTGACAATAAAGTCTCTCTTTTTTTTACCTACAATGAAAAAAAAAGGTTTATACTTACCTGCTTTGTACAAGGATATTGCACAGAGTGACCTTTTACCTCCTTTTCTGGGGTCCACTGACACTGTCCGCTCCTCCTCTCCTGAGTGTGCTCCCATAGCAAGCAGTGTGCTATGGGGGAACATGCGTGGGTGCACTCTTGAGAGGGACTGTGTGCATCTACAGACACACACAGCACGGCTTGGCCACAGCTCCTGTTCCCTCTTCACTGGATTTGATTGACAGCAGCAGTCAGTCTGTCCTGTGAAAGCAGGGAGAGAGAGACCAGTGCTGCTGCAGACAGGCACAGTGCTGGAACAAGGAAGAACCCATGTAAGTATTGGGGGGTGGGGGGGGGAAACAGACAAGTGGAAGTTTTTCTTTATCTTGATGCAAATAATGCATTAAGGTAAAATACCTTTTTATTTTTAGAACCACTTTAAGAAAATGTATATATTTATTTGTAAATCTACATTAAGCTGCGCTATTATTTCTAAAATTATATAGAATTGCTGATTATATAGAATTGTGAGCCTCCACTAACAATAATAAACCAATAAATCCTCTTTGAATCAGCTGCAAGCGGTAAACATGTTGTATAAACCATGTAAAATTACTAATGCGATTTCGCTATTATTTCTAGCAAGCAATTTCTAGCAAGGCTTGCTCTCATAGGTCATTTTTTAAATGGACAGAAAACAATTCTAAAATAATTACTCTGGCCCATGAAATGCTCACCTTCACTCTTGTATTGACACACAAGGAGGGGCTTTGTTTCATATGGCAGACATAGTTTCTAAGCAGCCAAACACCTGCTCTTTCTGAAATTAGTAAGTTGCAGAACATCAGAGTGAAGACAAATTCCCCTCTGCAATGCAGTCTGGTGCAGACCTTCTTGGTTACAAACAAGTTAACTTTTTAATGAAAATACATTTTTATGGCTCAAAGTCTTAAGAACTGTCAGAAAGCTGGCTTTTCAATGAGAGCTCTAACAAGGTAATAGGAATGTGACTGAGTCTTCAGTGTCTTGGTTAAATAGTAATTTATAACTTTGTTTTTCCTACCACCTCTGCTGGACCTACTGTGGGTGAAGCATGAAATCTAGTGCCTATGAAATTAAGAAGAAAGTTTGCCTTGTGTTATTTTCATTTAGCGATGGTTACTATGTCTAACTTTCATTTAAAACAAGAAAAATCAACCTAGTTTGCATATTATATTTATTTGTTGGTCTTACTATTTTGAACTTCTTTTATATTTTTACTTATGGCTTTTCATAGTTTTATAAATGTTATCAATTATTTTTTACATTTGTGATTTAGCATAGCTAATGTATCAGTCAAATTTTTGGAGGCTCCTCAATAATTGCTCACAATTTCTTGTAGGACTAGCCACTATTTCGGTCCATACTTTGGGGTCCGAGATGTCTCTCATTTCTTGATGGACCTCCAGAGCAGCAGTAAGGTCGGTCTGTGAGACATCTCGTGCCATGCTGCAGTCAGACAAGGTGACCACACATCCACACACAGAAAAAAATTTATAGGACACTAGGAACTTCCTGTACAGACAGGATTTTTTAAAATTCTCATTAATATTCATATGGTATTGTTGCAGTGTCCAATAAAATCCATTAATGCGCTTAGACAGCGATATTCGCATTTACACGCGTTTAGGTGCCTTAAATCGTTTTTGCCACTAAACTGTCATCTCTTGAATGTGCTGGCCCTGGGTTTTTTTCTGCCTCTAAATACCTCCAAACTCCTGCATACGCCTATGTGTGCATGGACACATGCACTAACATGGAGGGGCGTTTAGGCAGAAAAAAAACCTGCTAAATGCCCCTAGCAGCATTTAAAACACACAGTGTGTATGAGCCTTTATGTGGCTGTACTAGGGCCTGCTGTGTGTTGCTGATTAGAACTATAGCTCAAATATAGCTTCTTCCTTTTGTGATCATATCTCCTGCAAATTTCCCCATAATGTACTTTAGCTCTATGAAACCACATGAAAATTATGGGAAGGGCTTTATTTTTCAGCAGCTGTGTTTGGTTGAATAACAGATTTGGAAAGAACAGACTTTAATTAATCTGTGTATTCTACCGGGATTTTAGCACCATCTGATTTACTTCTCATGGCTGAAAAGTGTAATTGTAGTTTTTTATGTTTTTCCCCCCTTTCCCTCTGCTGTTTGGCCTCTTTAGAATCGTAGTCACTTCCTTTTTCTCTACAGGGAGAATTCTAATGCACAGTATGCAATTTTAGAAGATAATGTATAACAGTTAAATAATAGCTGTTACATTTCAGGAAATTAATTTTAAAAATATAATGCCTCCATTACAAACCTTTTTTATTTTTTTGTAAATGATATGCCTTCTTCAAATACCTGGACATAACAAAAACGCGCTCATAGTTTTGTTTGCAGATATTCTCTAAATTCATAAAGACTGGCACAGACAGATTTTTTGAAAGTGTTTAACATGTATTCTCAGAGAAGGCTCTTTAATTGGGCAAATTAGGCCTTAGGCCTCAAACTCCCAGAAGCCTCGCGGCTGCCAATTTTGCCTGACGTGTGTGTGGGAGTGTGAGGAAATGTCCCCTGGTCAGTGTCCCCACTGAGCGAGCCAGATAGATGAGCAAGCCGGGCGGGTAGAGGGTCTCTAGTATACAGCCGTAGCGCCAACCTGAAGTCTCTTCCCTCTGCCACTCTCCAGCGCCCCCTCTCAGTGTCCTCCAGCGCCGCCTGCTGCTGAACCCAGGAGGGATGCATGCACATGCAGAACCCCCATCATACACTCCGCACCCCTCTCATGTACATACTACCCACCATCATACACTCCAGACACCTCTCATGTACATACTACCCCTCACCATACACTCCGCACCACTCTCATGTACATACTACCCCCCATCATACACTCCCCACGCTTCTCATGTACATACTACCCCCATCATACACCCCGCACCCCTATCATGTACATACTACCCCCCACCATACTCTCCGCACACCTCTCATCTACATACTACCCCCATCATACACTCTGCACCCCTCTCTTGTATATACTACCCACCATCATACACTCCACACACCTCTCATGTACATACTTCCCCTCACCATACACTCCGCACCCCTCTCATGTACATACTACCCCCCATCATAGACTCCACACACCTCTCATGTACATACTACCCCCATCATACACTCCGCACCCCTATCATGTACATACTACCCCCCACCGTACACTCCACACCCCTCTCATGTACATACTACCCACCATCATACACTCCACAACCCTCTGATGTACATATTACCCCTCACCATACACTCTGCACTCCTCTCATGTACATACTACCCCCCATCATTCACTCCGCACCCTCTCATGTACATACTACCCCTCACCATACACTCCGCACCCCTTTTATGTACATACTACCCCCCACCATACACTCCGCACCCCTCTCATGTACATACTACCCCTCACCATACACTCCACACCCCTTTTATGTACATACTACCCCCCACCATACACTCCGCACCCCTCTCATGTACATACTACCCACCACCATACACTCCGCACCCCTCTCATGTACATACTACCCCCCACCATCATACCCTCTACTTTCCTCTCCTACACACCATTGTACAGCGCCGGCATAATAGCATCATGGGCAAAGAAATGCACTGGGGTCCCTACTAGGGGGATGGTGACCTGTGGCATATAGTGAGTGTGGCTAAACTATGCTACATATTGGGCATGGCTTTTTAGTTTGATTAGAAATGTTAGTCTGATTTTTTTTTTTTTACAATTGTTTTATTATTTTTTTACAATATTTTAAAAAATGTTTACGTTTTTGGTGAGATATCAGGTCAAGTCTCACTATTGAGACAGAGAAAAGGACTGAGGAAACACATTCCCCAGTCCATTTCTCAGCAACCTCAGCTGTACTGCAGATGAATGAACAGGAGACAGAGGCTTCTGTTAATTCAAAAACTGAAACAGAGTAAACACAGTTATGAATGAACACAGAAGTGATCAGTACCGATCAGTCACTGTGTTCATTTAGAAAAGGAGGGGGCTGGTAAATTACATATTTACCAGCCGCATTTCCTGAAGATCCCCCGCAGCAGTCAGCGGGAGAGAAGAGGAGGGAAGCCGGCAGCGCTGTGGGGGGACATACAGTTATTTTTTATCGCTTGAATTATTTTTCCCATTATGGGCATGAGTGGGGCCTCATGTCTAAGTTTTGCTTCACAAAGCCTAGAGCCGTCTCTATGTGTTCTAAAAGTGGTACAGCATGCGCCAAATTCATGTACTTGTCTAGAACTTGTACTTGAATTTGGTGCATGCTGTGCCACTTTTAGAACTCGTGCGAAACACTTTTGCAAAATCTGTCTTTGTATGCTTAAATAGAGTTGGTCTTAATTAGCTTCTTTTTTTAAGGTACAAACTGTTGTTATTTTATTTTGAATTTGGCGCAGGTGTTACGCCACAAGTAGAAGTTGAACTACCTGAATTGGGCACAGGAGTTGCTGTCAGAACCAAAACTGTCGCAGATGTTTTTTGAATTAGAACCAAGACATTAACAAGAGCAATTAATACCTGAAAGGTTGCGGAAAAAGTGGAGCAGCAGGTTTATTGAATGCCTCCCATTGTGTGTACTTCATCGTTCACTTATTTCTAACAAATATTAACAGCACTGGTTTCCCTGATCTTGCTTATACCATGTAAATTCCAAAAAGATGCCTTTTACAGGTCATTGTGTATTGCAGAATACACATTGGGGGTTACTTACTAAAGTTGGAGAGTGCAAAATCTGGTGCAACTCTGCACAGAAACCAATCAGCTTCCAGGTTTAATTGCCAAAGCTCCATTAAACAAGCTGAGGTTAGAAGCTGATTGGCTACCATGCACAACTGCACCAGATTTTGCGCTCTCCAGTTTTAGTAAGTCAACCCCATTGTGTACCTAGGTTTTCCTAAGAGCCAGTATAAAATGATTTTAAGAATATTTTAGAATATACATTTAGCAAATCTTTTTGGTCTGTTACCTATCCCCAATGCCTGACAAAATATTTGTTATAGTTTTTACAGAGTGGTGTAGAGATAGAAACTTTGTAAGGTTTTTATTTGCATCTTTGTTATCAACTGGGAGATTTCCTATCACTTTTTGTCAGGGCAGGAAGAGATGGGAAATCTCTCCTGTGAGAACACAGACTACAACAAAACGCTTTTATTGGCTAAAATAGGAAAGGGTTAGAACCTTTGTCAGTTTGTTATTTTTATCTGTCTTCCTGAGCCAGTGTCAGGAAGCGAGGTGAACTCACCCTAGAGGTCAGAGAAATCTGTAAAAACATGACAAAAGTATTTATTCTTTTTAAGTCTTTCCACACTGAAAGTTTGGACTCTAAAAAAGACTACAGTAATGGTAAATAAACACAAAGCAGAATACTGTGGCCTTGACAAGGCTTAATGAACAGAGCTCATCATCCAATAAATACTGATGTCTTTGAATGCTAAAAGAGAGGTGCTTTTGTTTAAAAATAAAGTGTCTGTTACTTTTCTATTAATATAACAAACCGCCTAGTTGCCATCTCTGTGACAATGGCACTCTCAGTCTCACACTGCATTGAGTATTTCCAGCTCATGGGACAACATCCTAAGTGCCAGAAAATTGAGAGTGATGGTCACTAAGATCAATTAACACACACAAATGATAGCTGCCCCCATGTGTTTTAACAAAAACATGCACCATTCACATCATCTACTGTAACAGTTCTGACCTTTAGGAAAGGTCTTTGACACCCACCGCCATGCAGTTAGAAGGGTAAACGGGTTTAATATATGGTAACATTGTTCAAAGAGGTGGGGATTCTTTAAGTTCTTATTTAGAACATTTAGAGAATCAGCTTAAGGGTATTTAAATATTGTTTTAATGAAAGGAAACAAAAATATTTACAGAAAAAGATGTTCCGAAACAATAAGCAACAGCAAAATAAATGGAATTAAAAATGGAGAATACTGAGCAAGTTCCCCAGTGCAGAATTAAATTCACTCTGGGAAAGTCGAATTTTGACAGAGTCTCTGGCCTGCAGAGATCACTAGTAGCATTCTGGTATGTTTCAAACACTTGGGGACTGACAAATTGCAGGTGCAGCCATCTTTTTTGGTCCCCGAAGAGGGTTCTTACAGAAATGACATAACCAATCAAGGGGTTCTGAGGAGTGTGCTGGGGGGGGGGGGGCGGGGGGTCAAGGGTTGGGTTGGGGTCTTAAAGTGTTTAATGATAGTTTTAACTGTATCAAAATTTCCAGATCATCATATTTTACAGTCTGATAATGTACATATTATTGAATAGAATGAAATCAATAATTCGATAGACATCAGATTTTTTACTGTCTATGGCTTACTCAGAATGTGTATGTGTCTCATCAGCATGGAGGCTTTGTGGTTAGCACTTATGCCTTACAGCACTAGGACCCTTGGTTTGAGTACCAACAAGGCCACTACCAGCATGGAGTAAGCATGTTCTCCCTGTGCTTATGGGAGTTTCCTCTGCATACTCCAGTTTCCTTTCACACTCCAAAGAAATTCTGGTAGGTACATTTGGTCCTAATATGTGTATGTATGCATGTGACCATAGGGATCTTATAGTGTAAGCTCCTTGGAGGCAGGGACTGATGTGAATGTACAGTATGTAAAGTGCTGTGTAAATTGTTGGTGCTATATAAATACCCTTAAAAACTTGGGGCCCGCGCTATAGCCAAAAGACGGGCGGCACGCTCTGTGATCACCGAGTCCTTGGGACTTGGCTGATCACAGATCGGAGTAAAGGGCTGATCCCGGCCCTTTACCACGTTATCAGCTGTCAGCCAATGACAGCTGATCACATGATGTAAACAGAAACCAGTGCCACCTTATCAGTGCCCCCTATCAGTGCCCATCAGTGCCACCTGTCAGTGCCTATTAGTGCAGCCCATCAGTGCCCATCAGTGCAGCCTATCAGTGCCCATCAGTGCAGCCTCATCAGTGCACATCAATGAAGGACAAAAATTACCTGTTTGCAAAATTTTATCAACAAACTATGAAAACTGTTTTTTTTTCTTCAAAATTTTCAGTCCTTTTTGTTTTTTCTTTTGCAAAAAATAAAAAATCCAGTGGTAAATAAATACCACCAAAAGAAAGCTCTATTTGTGTGGAGAAAATGCTAAAATTGTCATTCAAAGAGTGACAGCACTGAAAGCTTAAAATTGGCCTGGGCAGGAAGGGGGTATATGGGCCTAGTAAGCAAGTGGTTAATAAATAAATATATCAGCTTTCTGCACCTTAGAATATAGGCGTGTTTGGCCTTGAACAGATTGTTATTCTCATATACATTTGTGTAAACACTTATTTGTGTATTATTGTTGTGCCATCATAACATTAATTATGGAAATGATGTGAAACCTTGGACAGCTAATATGTAAGTCAGTCATTAACCCCTGCTTACAGACGTGTATTCCGTCAGAGTATTTATGATAGACTGTATTAAGATATCCTTGCTTTCCATACTCTACTAAATGCTGTTTATAATAACCATTTAGCCATTTACGATGATTAAAAGTCTATTAAGGCTTTGCAGATCCTAGCTTACAGAATTTCTTGTAGCTTGCTTTGTGTCTTAAACTTTAGTGGGGGATGTATTGAGATGTATCTCACAACTCTGCCTGTCCCCACACACAAGATCCAAATCTACTTGCTTTGTTGCAAAACACTGAGCGCTGTAGTTTTTTTACTTTTCAATTCTTTCCACTTCATTTTATCACTTTTTTTTCTTTCACATATGGAACAATTATGTCATATATGGATGAACTGAAATGCATATTTGATGTACCATGGTATTTAAAGAGACACTTTGTATTGCTACACTTTCTTATTTGGTTGGTTTTTACAGTATCTCAAAAAAGTAAGTACAGCCCTCACATTTTTGTAAATATTTTACACTGTTCATGTGACAACACTGAAGAAATTATACTTTGCTACAATGGAAAGTAGTGAGTGTACAGCTTCTATAACAGTGCAAATTTTCTGACCCCTGAAAAAACTAAACACACAGCCATTACTGTTTAAACCACTGGCAACAAAAGTGAGTACACCCCAACATGAAAATGTGCAAATTGAGCCCAATTAGCCATTGTCATGTGACTCGTTAGTGTTACAAGGTCTCAGGTGTGAATGGGGAGCACTTGGGTTAAATTTGGTGTTATCGCTCTCACTCTCTCATACTGGTCACTGGGGAATCACCATGGCACCTCATGGCAAAGAACTCTCTGAGGATCTGAAAAAAAGAATTGTTGCTCTACATAAATATGGCCTAGGCTATAAGGAGATTACCAAGACCTTAAACCTGAGCTGCAGCATGGTGGCCAAGATCATACAGCTGTTTAACCTTCCTGGCGGTATTCCCGAGTCTGGCTCGGGGTGGAATTTCAGAACCAAAAGAGGTAACCCCAAGCAAACTTGGGATCGCATCGCAGGATCCAGGAAGAGCTTACTTACCCTGTCCCCTGGATCCTACGATGTCTCCCAACAGCTTGTCCTCCGCTCGATTCATCATGGAGCCGAGCTCTGTTCCTGCGAGCGTTGCGACGCACGGGGACAGAGAACGGCACCAAATTCAAAAAGTGAAACACACACAATACATACCGTATACTGTAATCTTACAGATTACATTACTGTATGAAATTATTTCACATCCCTGTTGCCCCTAGTGGTTTCTCCAGTGGCCTGCATGCAGTTTTATATTATAAAAACTGTTCTTTCTGCCTGGAAACTGGAGATTATCCATAGCAACCAAAACCGTCCATTTACATCAAAAGTGGTTTTAGACCAGCTAGAAAACAGCGATAATAAATTAGAATCACTCGCTGAATTGAGCAATAGTGATTTGTTGGGAGATCCGTCATCAAACACTGAAAAGTAATGACAGCGACAATTCTGCAACTGAGCAAATTTTAGTGTTTTTGATTTGATTACATTATTGAATAATTTTTATTATTAATTTGTATAATTATTTATAGTTAATTTTTATATTATAATTTATGATTTTATGTTTCAAACTTTATCATACCCGAGATGTCTACTAGACTCTGGTTTGGACAAATTAAAGTGAGTTATTCCAAAGAATTACAGGACTATAATATAAAACACCAAATTTCCATGCAAAATAATGGTACCGCTTTCAGCATCAAAAATATGAAATAATCATACTGCCAGGGAGGTTAACAGGACAGGTTCCACTCAGAACAGGCCTCGCCATGGTCGACCAAGGAAGTTGAGTGCATGTGCTCAGCGTCAAATCCAGAGGTTATTTTTGAGAAATAGATGAGTGCTGCCAGCATTGCTGCAGAGGTTGAAGGGGTGGGGGGTCAGCCTGTCAGTGCTCAGACCATACGCCGCATACTGTCTCAAATTGGTCTGCATGGCTGTCCTCCCAGAAGGAAGCCTTTTCAAAAGATGATGCACAAGAAAGCCTGCAAACAGTTTGCTGAAGACAAGCAGACTAAGGACATGGATTACTGGAACCATGTCCTGTGGTCTGATGAGACCAAGATAAACTTATTTTGTTCAGTTGGTGTCAAGTGTGTGTGGCGGCAACCAGGTGAGGAGTACAAAGACAAGTGTGTCTTGCAACAGTCAAGCATGGTGGTGGGAGTGTCATGGTCTGGGGCTGCATGAGTGCTGATGGCACTGGGGAGCGACAGTTCATTGAGGGAACCATGAATGCCAACATGTACTGTGGCATACTGAAGCAGAGCATGATCCCCTCCCTTCGGAGACTGGGCCGCAGGGCAGTATTCCAACATGATATGGACCCCAAACACACCTCCAAGATGGCCACTGCCTTGCTAAAGAAGCTGAGGGTAAAGGTGATGGACTGGCCAAGCATGTCTCCAGACCTAAACCCTATTGAGCATCTGTGGGGCATCCGCAAACAGAAGGTGGAGGAGCGCAAGGTCTCTAACATCCACCAGCTCCGTGATGTTGTCATGGAGGAGTGGAAAAGGACTCCAGTGGCAACCTGTGAAGCTCTGGTAAACTCCATGCCCAAGAGGATTAAGGCAGTGCTGGAAAATAATGGTGGCCACACAAAATATTTACACTTTGGGCCCAGTTTGGACATTTTCACTTAGGGGTGTACTCACTTTTGTTGCCAGCGGTTTAGACATTAATGGCTGTGTGTTGAGTTATTTTGAGGGGACAGAAAATGTACACTGTTATACAAGCTGTACACTCACTACTTTAAATTGTAGCAAAGTGTAATTTCTTCAGTGTTGTCACATGAAAAGGTAATAAAATATTTACAAAAATATGAGGGGTTTATTCACATTGGTGAGATGCTATATTTAACTCGGTGTTTGAGCACTGCATTGTTTTACTGTTACTGATTTGAACTGCATTGTTGATATTTGTTATTCTATGTTATTCAAAGGGACACTTGTCATTGCCACATTTTTTTTTTTGATCAGCTGATTCACACTTACTCTGGGTTTAAGTGGTGCACTGCTTTTACTTTAGCTTGTCAGTAAGCTACAGATGCAGGAACATTAATGGTGATTGAAGCTTCCTCCTCTCTGTTGTTCCCTTCATCTTCATTTATTTTGCTCTCTTCCTCAACACTTGATGAAAAGAATTCTTAACCACTTCAATACCGAACACTTTTGCCCCCTTCCTGCCCAGGCCAATTTTCATATTTCAGCACTGCTACATGAATAATAAGTGTTCAGTCATGAAACGCTGTACCTAAATTACATTTTTATACTTTTTTTGCGACATATAGAGCTTTCTTTTCGGTGGTTTTTAATCACCACTGTTTTTTTTTTTAAATACGTTTTTCTTAATTGCTGTTAAATTAATACAATTTCTTCACAAATGTGGGGGTAAATGTATGCTGAATTTCTTTGGTAAATATAACCTAAATCAGTGTATATTATTTAGTTTGTGTCAAAGCTATAGAACCTGCAAACTATGATATATACAGTATAATTTAAAAATTTGAAAAAGATCAATCCTAATGTACTGATGTCTATCTAATTTCTTGACAACCTAAAATGCCAGGACAGTATAAATACCCCCCCCCCCCCCCATGACCCCCTTTTGGAGAGTAGGCAGCCCAAAGTATTTAATAAGAAGCATGGTGAGTGTTTTGAAGTTTTTTTTTAACAAAGTTTCCAATTTCACAACTTATTTCTCAAACACAGCATAGGCATACTTAGAATTACACCCCAAAAAACACGTGTGAAACTGGGGATACCACATGTGTGAAACATTTTCACAGCCTAAATGCTTAGAGGGTCTTGAAATCCTAGCACCACCTTTAGGCTTTCAAGGAGCATAAATTACATAATCTACTGCACATAAATCTAATTTCCTGACTACCCATCACACTTTTGGAGGCACTAGTACAGCAGGACAGTGGAAACACCCACAGAAAAGCCCCGATTTAAAAAAAACAAACACTCAATAAGATATTTCTAACACACATCATAGGCATAATTAGAATATGGTGATACCACATGTGTGAGACTTTTTCACAGCCTAGCCACACAGAGGGGCCCAAAACCAAAGGGGTACCTATAGGCATTCTAGGGGCATAAATTACATATCTAATTTCCTGTCTACCTATCATATTTTTGAAGGCCCTGGAGCATCAGGATAGTGGAAACACCCACAAAATAGCAGTGATTACGAACACTGCGAATAGACTGCAGTGATTATGGACAATGATGATCATTGTAATAAACAATCTGTAATGCCCCGTACACACGGTCGGACTTTGTTCGGACATTCCGACAACAAAATCCATGGATTTTTTCCGACGGATGTTGGCTCAAACTTGTCTTGCATACACACGGTCACACAAAGTTTTTGGAAAATCCAATCGTTCTGAACGCGGTGACGTAAAACACGTACGTCGGGACTATAAACGGGGCAGTGGCCAATAGCTTTCATCTCTTTATTTATTCTGAGCATGCGTGGCACTTTGTCCGTCGGATTTGTGTACACATGATCGGAATTTCCGACAACGGATTTTGTTGTCGGAAAATTTTATATCCTGCTCTCAAACTTTGTGTGTCGGAAAATCTGATGGAAAATGTGTGATGGAGCCCACACACGGTCGGAATTTCCGACAACACGTTCCGATCGGACATTTTCCATCGGAAAATCCGACCGTGTGTACGGGGCATAACACTGTTCAAAGGTTTGACAATCAAATATATAGTCACAATGCTTAAAAATTTAAAAAATAAAAATGCCACCGGGGTGATGTGATTGATGTTAGTGACATTAATGTGAAAAATAGTCCATGAAAATAAAATAAAGATAGAAAAGTCCAAATATGAATTAAATATTCATCCACTGAAAGTGAAGACAAAAGTGAGGTCCTTTCCACCAACATATAGATACACAGCGCACTCACCCAATTGTATTGACCCCTTTTACAGGGAGTCAAGAACGGCAAGGAGGTAATACACAAGCTAGTCACCACACAACCGAATACAGATTGCTGCTGGCATCCAACCAGATATCCTATTTAGGAGGTCCTTTAAAATTTCATAACACGGCGCTCCTGTGCCCTAATATAACTCAGCATAGGTTTGCAGATGAGAAGGGAGTGAGAAAAGAGCTCTCGTGGTGTAGTATTATAAACTCCTTATTATAAAACCAACAACAGTGCACTTACAATTGCGTAGATAAAATCCAGCATTTAAAACATCAAGAGCGCTGGTTTGCGTTCCACCTGTGCTCCAACAACCGGTAATGACGTATACCAGAAGGCTCCATCCTACGCATGTCATCTGGCACGTCTGACATCATCGGGGGTTGCCTAACGTTATTAGCAGCTGTGGAAATAGGGAACATTGATAATGTAGTGCTATGGTGCCTTTTAACAATGAGGTGATTTGGAGAGCGAAGCTGTACTGCACTAAAATGCGGTGATGTTCTGCAAAGTGTTTTTAGAACAAGTTCATGCTGCAGACAACACCCCCCCCCAAAAAAAAATGTAGTCATACACTGCAATTCACTGTAATAATGTAGCACAATACACCATTTTTATAGTTTTGTATATATCACAGGTTAGCACTGTATAACAGCAACTATCTTTCCTGCAAACACACACGTACAACCCGAATTGCAAAGTCTATCCCTGACTGCTAATTTAGCAAGCAGAAAGTGCACCCCTGACGATTTGTTCAATATTTTGTTAGCCTATAGGTGTTTATATAAAAAATATAGCCGTAACATCCTTCCAGACAAATGTCCACAGGTGCAACAGCTTGAACACAAGAAACAAACCAGCTTATTGGATATATTTGCTTGGTGGGGAAAGATATCTCAGGGTCTTTGTTCAGAGTGTGCACCAGGACCTGTCCTTACATCTCAAGGTTTTACACTCTGATTTTTCCTAATAACTATCTCAAGGTTGATGAGCTAAAATGACATATTTTTGTATGGTGTATTGCAATTAGTATTCAAATAACCTGTCAAAACTCTTTTATTTATTATCTTGTTTAACTTTTCTTAATCATGTAGAAAACATGATTAAAAAATAAGAATTTCAGTTAGATATTGACTACATCCCGTAATGCTGCTGTATATTTGGTAGCGCTTTCCTGATCATGTCAGTTCTCCACACTGTGACTACAAATTAAAGTGAAGTCCTACAATAATTGTGCAGAGAACAGCTTCTTGTTATCTGTAATTATTTTCTAAAACTTTCAATTGAAAACCAGGCATTGTGTCTGTCTCCAAATGCAGGGTGATATCAATCAATATAACCAAACTGTCACAATTAAAATGAAATATAGAAGCCAATTAAACGTGTTTAACCCATTCAGCCTATTACGTGAGAAGAGCAATAGCCTCTTCTTTCTGTACCTAAATAAAATAATAATGCATCAGCTATGTGGATATACTGTATTTGAGTGTGTTTTGCCCAAAATGCACCTTTAGAAAACTGTACTACAATGCCTGGAAAAACTATTCATACCCCTTGAAATTTTCACATTTTGTCATGTTACAACCAAAAACGTAAATGTATTTTATTGGGATTTTATGTGATAGACCAACACAAAGTGGCACATAATTGTGAAGTGGAAGGAAAATGATAAATGGTTTTCAAATTTTTCAAATGAATTTCTAAAAAGTGTGGCGTGCATTTGTATTCATCCCCCTGAATACAAAGTCCCACTGCTGGGACTTGTAGTGCCCTCTGTGGGGGACTGAGGATTCCTCAGTCCCAACCACAGTCTAGGGCACTACAAGTCCCAGCATACAATGCTGCCATATCTCAGCCCCCCACAGAGGGCACTACAAGTCCCAGCACACAAGGCTGCCATATCTCAGGCCCCCACAGAGGGCACTTCAAGTCCCAACATATGAGGCTGCCATATCTCAGCCCCCTACAGAGGGCACTACAAGTCCCAGCATACGAGGCTGCCATATCTCAGCCCCCCACAGAGGGCACTACAAGTCCCAGCATACAAGGCTGCCATATCTCAGCCCCCACAGAGGGCACTACAAGTCCCAGCATACGAAGCTGCGCTATCTCAGCCCCCCACAGAGGGCACTACAAGTCCCAGCAGAGCAGGCTGCTCTTACAGAACAGGAGAAGCAGCTGGGGGGGGGGGGGGGTTGTACTGGGAGGGGAGAGAAGGAGGCACAGGTTTGAGATAGGGGGTGATTTTTTTCTGAGAGTGAGGATTTATTCTAGGAGGGGGAGATGGGGAGCATTTTTGCTGAGAGGGGGGATTTATGCTGGGAGGGGGATGATTTTTGCTAAGAGGGGGAATTTATGCTGGGAGGGGGAGATGAGGGAGGATATGTGCTGAGAGGGGGATTTATGCTGGGAGGGAGAGATGGGGGGGGATTTGTGCTGGAAAAGGGGAGGTTGAGGCAAGAGTTTGTGCTGAGAAGGGGGATTTGTACTAGAAGGGGTTATATGAGGGTGAGGATTTGTGCTGAAAGGGGAGTTTTTTTCTGCTGGTGGGGAGGTGGAGGGGGTGGGGGTCTGCAAGGGGTGTGCTTTACAGATGATAGGGTGGGTCTTAAATATGAAGGAGTGTGGCCTTGGCAAGAAGGATGGGTCATATTTAAATTAGGGGGTGCATGAATTTAGTCAGGGCAACACAAAACCTAAATACACCACTGGTGATGACCTCAAAAGCTGTTAGGCAGTTTGGCAGACTAATTGTTGTCACTAATAGAACCTGGCTAATCTACAATTCTGTATATTTAATATATGAAATAAAGTAACAAGAACATTTGTAAAAATGTAAAAAGTCACTCCTGCAATTGCTTCAAACCCCAATTCCAGCTTGGGCAAAATAAAGAAAAGAATTCCCAAGCAGCTCCAAAAATTAAAATGCAACTCTGGCTGCTATACTTACCCTACCCCTGTCAGTGTCCCCCACAGAGTCACCCATTCATCATCTGGGTCTAATGATGCCAACCCACATCCTGTGAGCCCAGGACAAAACCCCTCCCAGCACTCACAGGACAATTCTGCAGAAAGAAGCAAAACATCATTTAAGGCACCACATTCTTCAAAATTTAGGAAGAAGGGGATGAAAATATACCTATATACTGTAAGTAAAGTAAAATTTTTTTTTGAGAGTGGGGAGTTTGCCACAGGGGGGGAGGCGGGCCAATTGGTGGGGGGGCTGAAGTTGGACTGAATGTTATGTGTAGGCCGTACTTGAGGCCCACCCCTCATATCAGAAGAGTTGACTACCACGGCTTTGAACCATTTAAGAGGATACGTCAACTGAAAATGGCAACATTTGTATATATCCTAGTCCCCAATACTTATCTGCACTGCAAGTAAATTCACTGCTCTAGAACCATCATGGATTAGAACTCACTAAAGGCAGCATCACAAATACAGTCTGAACGGATTTGAAGGTCCTTATCCTCTTGTTAGATGACAGCATAAATGAAGAGAAAAAAGCTGTGTATGCATGAGGCCACCCACAGCTTGCAGTCGCCAAATCTTCCCATATATTTGCACCTTATTTATGTATAGTTCTGCAGCTCATTCTCTGAGTGCTAAAATTAATTTGTAAAAGTAGGAGAACCAGGGGGCAATAACAGCCCTCCTCTACACATATTCCAATGCCTTTTTTGCCGCTTATGTTTTCACACATTCTGCAGCCAACAGGAGCTTAGAGGAATTGGCAGAGAAATTCAGGGCTGCATCAGGATTGATGATCCTTCTATTTCAAGCTAGTTAATGAAAGTTTGTCTTCATTTTCTCCAAGAGTGTCAGTCCTCTTTCATAATTCTGTCTCCCTATATACATTGTATGAGTCCTCAGTAAATTTGCTGCTAGTGAGCACAGTTTGTTATAACATGATTATTTATGAGATTTACTGTACCCTGCTTATTTTCCCCTGTCACTCTAGAAGGTGGCATAACACCTATTTCTGGCACAAAATATTGGCCAAACTGTATGAACAAAATCTGCACGAAAGAGCTGCTGTAAACGTATTTGTTTTACAGGCTCATGTTACATTTAAATGTAGGTCAAACTGTCTCCAAAATATGGCACAATATCGGAATATCTGTCACAGGCACATTATTTTGTAGCATCCCCTGACTATGTTTTATATTCTGTAAACATACTGGAACTTCTCGGTGGAAACATTTGTCAGTGAATAGAATATATACTGTATATATATATATATTTATATTAATGTATAAATTCGCTCCCCACTTATAGCAGTACTTTGAATTAAAGCTTTGATGCGGCCTGTTATTATTATTTTGTCTTGGTGTACCAGAGGATAGACAATACGCATTATGTCAGTGCATGTCAACCTTCCACAGAGGACTATTTCTTTCTTGCCTGAACTAAGTTAGCTACCATTTTCTTTATTTCCATCTCTGTGTGCTGTAAATATTCAATTCCCTATTCTGATCCAAATTCATGCTGGTGTGTTCCCTTACTAGTCTCCTGGACTTTTGTCCATCTGCAGACATATTCCCTAGGCTTACACGTTGGAGAACGCAAAATGCCTTAACACTCACCCAAGGGGGAAAAGGGATCATGTTAGCATAACACCAGTGGAGAAAGTTTCTTGTACCCAATGGAGTTTCTATTCCTGAAGGTGCTAAAAGCCCCTGGTTTCCTTCAGCTGAGCATCAAGAGTCATTACTGACAAAACAGAAATCTTGGAAAAGGCTCTATAATTTCATGACTATAAAAAAATGGATACTTTTAATCATGTTCTCTGCGTTTAAAAACATTTGTCCTATATATGACTTATGATGGTTAATTACACTACACTAAATGTTCTAAATATTTGTCAAATATAAATAAATATGACAGCTTTGCTTGCTTTGTGTTGTGTGCTTCAGTAGGAGCCTTGAAAAACATCATACACAGCCCCGGTGCTCAAACCTTTGGCCCAAAGGACAAATATGGGCCTCTGGTACTGTTTGTGCAAACCTTTGAACCTCAGCAGTCTGCAATGGGAACACTGATTTGTAATGAGTCAATAGGTGTTATATGGACGCAATAGCATCTTTATGCTATTGTGCCCATATAGATGCTATTACGTCCATATAGATGCACAACAGCAACTATATGGGCACAATGGCATCTATATGGGCACAGCAGAAGCTATACGGGCACAATAACATTAAGGTGTAATTGTACACATAAAGCTGCTTTTGGGTCCTTACCTCTGCACTTCATTGGTCATAAACATCCGGGCTCTCCTCAGCGCTGGGCGGGCAGTATTGATTATGTGTCCCCACCAGCTGTTCCATGGTGTCCCCGCTGGCCGGGAGGTCAGCTAAGAGACGCTGCACCTCTCGATGCTCCTCTCTCCACCGAACCCCGCCCCTCCGCTGCACACACACAGTCACACAGCGCCGCAGTAGAGGGACAAGCTGGAGCAAAGGACTCCTGGAGCGGCGCTGTGTGAGGAGATATGACAGCGGGCGCTCAGCAGGACATTGGCGGCAATGGCGGCATGCATCGATTGTTTTAGCCGGCACTGAACAGAGGCGATCTCACACACGCCTGGAGCTTTACTGAAACAGAGGCCGTGGCTGCGCCCTAGGCGGTAGTGCGCCCTAAGCGGCTGCCTACTTCGCATAGTGGTAGCGCCGGCCCTGTGTGGGGTATGCATTGCATGGTCAGGACATCATTGGGCATGATGTCCTTACAATATGCAGGGGGTAAAAGTTTGTAAAATCTAAGTGGTGTAAGCCAGCTAAAACTTCCATCACTTCCTGTCTGACTGGCACTGAGACATGCAGAATGCTTCTCCTATTTGCTCTTGATATCATTTGGACTGTAAGCGAAGGAGGTGATTGCTGTGCGGTCTGACCCCAGTTGTATATTAATGACCTTGACAGACAAAAGCTACTCTTCATTTGCGTCTACGGTATCTGTCTATCTCTTCTGAATTGTTTGTACTCATGCAGTAAATGAAAGAAAGGACCCAAATATTGTTCATTTACAGGGAGCATTCCTATTTAGATAACAGATACTTTTGTCGATCAATCCTGTGATTAAAGTGATTGTAAACCTTTATGTTTTATTTTTTTTAAATAACAAACATATCATACTTACCTGCAATGTGCAGCTCATTTTGCACAGAGTGGCCCTGATCCTCCTCTTCTGGGGTCCCCCGGCGGCACTCGCGGCTCCTTCTCGCATCAGCGCTCTCCCGGGGGGTTGCGTCCACAGACATGAATGCCGGACTCGGCCCCCCCGCTGGTACCCGCATCATTGGATTTGTTTGACAGCAGCGGGAGCCAATGGCTGCGCTGCTATCAATCTATCCAATCAAGAGCCAGGACCCCGTGCAGAGAGGGAGAGTGCATCTCCGCCAAGGGAATTATGGGGCTCAGGTAAGTAAAACGGGGGGGCTGGGGGGGTCGGTCACTGCCAGAATTTTTTTCACCTTAATGCATAGGATGCATTATGGTGAAAAAACACAAGGGTTTACAACCCCCTTAAGTCCAGAGTGTGTTTTCTGTAGATAAATACTTTGCATTCTCGTGCAAGAAATGGTTTTCTGAACCACACAAAAACAAAACTGTTGCCTTTTAAGGCAGATTAGTCATTCATCCTACTGGGTATTTGGGCATACATTAAGCCCTTTATTCATCACTGTCACTTCAAACTAGAGATGTCAAATTACTGGAAATTTTAAAGCCCTGGGGAAAAAAAAAATTCCAGAAAAAATGGAAATTTTGGAAAAATGTAAAAAAAAAGAAAAAAAATTTGTGTGGAAATGCTGCCGGTGAAGGAACACTTTGTGGTGAAGCAGAAGAAAGAGTGTTTCTGGAATGAGAACTCTGGAGGGAAAAGCTACTTGCACTTTCATCATTTATTTCCATAAAGTATTTTTTAATGTTTTTAGGGTACCTCTGGCATGTCAGAATGTGTTTTGTCATCCATGTAGCATTTGGAAAAGAATATTTCTTCTCACAACATTTGCAGATTGCAGCTTTGCTCTCAGCAGAAATTGCACTGTGGAAATGTTTCCAAACTCTAGATGTTCGTCTCACTAGTCTACTGAGAGGAGGAAAAGATAAACCAATTTACTGACCAGACTATACGTAAACATTATGCTGTGATGATGGAGAACATTAATATGAATCATTTAAAGGTTATAAAGATAAACTAATTTGTCAGACAAATTTACCCTCTTACCTGTCAATTAAAGCCTGAGAGGACAGAAACTATCATCTACTGTATCCCAACAATCACCCAACTGTAGGAGGTACAAGATGGAGGAAAACTAAACTGGATCCTTTCTTCTACAGTGTCCCCTAGTGGCAGAAATGCATATTTTTCTTGTTTAAGCTCTGCATTGAGAAGTATTTGCTTGTCTTCAGCTGAGAGAGCTGGCAATAATTTAAGACTTTACAAAAAGTCTCAGAAATCTTTCAGTAAGGTGTTCATGTTATATAGTTTGAATACCATGTCACAGATATATTATTTATCATCAGAAAATAACATATTCCACGCTTCTTTTTTTTCTTTAAAAAAAGCACTTTTTTTCTGAAAAACATATTTTTTTCCAATTTCTCCATTTTTTTCTGGGCCTTTCCATCTTTACTTCGAACAAAATGTAACATTTCCAAAACACATACTGTACATTTAAATTCTGAATACCAGCCTACTTACTTAGAGTGTGATGCTGACTGACAGTTATTTAATATATTGCTTCTCCACCATTTACCTGCATGGTCTTACTTTTTTCAGGGATAATTCATAGGATAACATTTTCTTTTTTTACAGCTTGTTCTAGGTTTGATTATTAAGTTTTGATGACTGTCTTTCAACTTTCTATAAAAACAGTGTCCAGGTCTTTACTGTAGGTAACATGTGCCCTTGTGAATGAATGCATCTCTTTGGTTCAATTACCACTTTCAAGGTGACAGAATGGATCAATGGAAGAATGATAGATTTCAACCTTGGTGCCTGGGACAGTGGTAAAGGATTAGGTGGGACATTTATTTGAAGACCACACTGGTCTTCAAATAACATCTGGATTTGAGGTTGATGTTTTTAAAGACACAGATTTTTGGCTGAGAAATACTGCACAACCTGTCAGTTGTTTAAAAACTATGTGCACTGTCAAAATCCAAATCAGTGAAATGAAAATCTGTTTGTTGCATGACTACCCAATGCAAACTCTAGATTTCTGCATTCTCATGTTCCATCAACCATTTGTGCAAACAATATAGTTTAAAAGAACAGAAACAAGTGGGAAAGTAATGTCATGCCAGCTAGTGTGGCTGAGCTGTTGGCAGTAGTGTAAAGAAAATAATTGTTATTGTTACTCCAGAAGTAGGAAGGAGTTGTACGTGTTGCCCATATAAAGCAATACTACTAGGGTACATTTTTATAATACAAACCACTATTTTCCATTTCCTCTGATTTTGTACGTGGGGGTCATTCAGTCTTGTGTATAGTTAGGTTGGTATTGATGCAGGAAGTGACAGCTTTTGGATTAAAGAATAATCAAGGCAGATAGCTAATGGTAGAAATGGGTAGATATTTGATTCCACTTCGTTTTTATATGAGCAGTATCTTTATGTTGTATGCAGAAACAAATATAAAGGTACGTGACTCTTTAGCTTAAGTATAATAATTTGACTTTGGCTTTATTAGAGAAGAAAATTCTTTCAATAATAAATGGGATTATAAAGTGGACTCTTAATAGACTAGAAATATGTACACTCAGATAGTAAGGATTAGCTCAAGCACTGAAACCTCTCTAACCTGTCATTTTACTAGCAACTCCAGGCCTTGGGATATTTAATCATTTATGCTTATTTACAGATTGTATTACTTATATTGCTACGGCTTTAGTTAATAAGAATCTATTGCATCAGGGAGGTAAGATTTATTTTATTTTGTGTCATAATTACATGAATGGTAGATACAAACAATTTCATTTTTATTTTTAATAGATAAATTTACTGAATATTCAGAATGTCTGAAGTAATTGTATTTAGATATTCCATTAGTGACTGGCCATATAAGGTGCCTACTCGTGCAAGTTACTGCATAAGAATGGTCATTCACCCAAGGGCCATAAGAATGGTCATTCATCCAAGGGCCTGCACTTACCCCATCAAGGGGGAAGCGCTTCCCTCCAGGTGGCGGCTTCTTGTGCGTCTTTTCACGGTGGCTGTGTGTCTCCTCCCTCCTCCTCCTAGGCACCCAATAGGACCCGGGTGACGGGTCTCAAGACCTGCTTCCTGATTGGCCAGGAGGAGAATCAGTGTGACAATAGCGAATATTCATTCTCTGTTGTCACACAACTGGGTGGGCTCAAATCGCAGTGCTCTGCACCCAAGCCCACTCTTTTTTGAAGCTTATTAGAGCCTTTGGCACCCGCATGTAGATTAGGGGGCCGGACGCATGAATAGGGGGGGCGCCCATGTGCCCCTAATGGACGGGCCGCCACTGAATAAGGCTCTTGGACATTTATCCTGCTTGTTTGGTATGAGTGAATGGTCATCTGCAATGCAGACTTTCAACAGTTGTGAAAGAGAAATGTTGGCTGGTCCAGTCTTACCACATGTACACCGATCAGCACTAACTATGACTGATAGGTTAAGTGGATAACAATCATTATCTTGTTACAATGGCATTTGAAATTCAGTGGGATGTGGTAGGCAGAGAGTAAACATGTTGTCTATGAAGTTGATGTGTTGAAAGCAGAGAAAATAGGTATCGCAGATTATTGTGTATGAGGCTTTGTAGCTGCAGCCCGGCCAGAGTGTCCACAGCTAAAAGCACCTACAATAGGCACATGAGCATCAGAACTGGACCATGGAGCAATGGAAGAAGGTGGTCTGCTCTGATAAATCATGCTTTCTTTTACATCATATGTATGCCCGAGTGCTTGTGTGTTACTTGGGAACTTGTTACTTTTTACTGGGGAAGAGATGGTACCAGGATGCACTATGGGAAGAAGGCACGCCGGCAGAGGCAGTGTAATACTTTGGGCAATGTTCTGCTGGAAAACCTCGGGTCCTGTAATTCATGTGGATGTTACTTGACACGTGTTACCTACCTAAACGTTGTTGGTGACCAAATACAATCCTTAATGAAATTATCTACCCTGATGGCAGTGGCTTCTTTCAGCAGGATAATGCGCATGCCACACTGCAAAAAATGGTTCAAGAATGGTTGAGGAACACAACAACAAGTTTGAGATGTTGACCTCCAAATTCTCCAGATCACAATTCATCAACCATCTATGGGATATGCTGGAAAAGCAAGTCTGATCCATGAAGGCCCCTGCAACGTACAGAACTTAAAGGATCTGTTACTGATGACTTTTTGCCAGATACCACTGCAGTACATTCTAGTGGTGTCTCTGCTTCAACAGGTCAGGACTGCTTTGGCAGCAAAAGGGGCTGTTTTGTTGGCAAAAGAGGGGCCTACTCAAGATGAGGTGGGTGGTCATAAAGTTATGGCTGATCGGTGTAGCTGTTTTTTTCTACACCTTAAATTTCACATGGTCAAATTTCAAGTGTTGTACAAAGTTTGAAGATGACATTTCAAACATGGAGATTGTATAAAGGCCACACAATTACCTTCATCTTTTTTTTTGCCCAATTGTTATTATTATTATATTATTATATAGGATTTATATAGTGTCAACAGTTTGCGCAGCACTTTAAAAATGAAGGGAGACGGTACAGTTTCAATACAAGTGTCAGGACCCAGATCTGAACCTGCAACCTCTGCTATATCTGGCAGTATCGCTTCTTGCTGAGCTACCTGAGATGCTGGACAGTGTTCTGCCTGATTTCTTGCATAACCTTGCCTTGTGTCTTGTTTCTCTTGAACTACAAACCCTTTGCATCGCCCATGAAATTAATATTTAAGCCATGCCTTTGCACTTCCCATTTGCCTGATTAATGCGCTCTCTCCAGCCAATATCTCGGTCTTGTCCCTCCTGCTGCTGTCTGTATTTTAGCTACCACTTTTTATCGACTTTTGGCTTGTTCTTCGGCTGCACTTCCACTTAATACCAACCTGCAACCACCTGTTACTGACCTTTGGCTTGTTGCTCAACTACGCTTCTGCTTGATTCCAACTTCCAACCACTTGTTACCAACCTTTGGCTTGTTTACTGACTATGATTCTGCTTGATCCCTACCTGCTATGTTTTCTACTGGACCCCGGATTACTCACCTCCTAGTGGGGAAATCCTGAGGACCGCGACCGTGTAATAACACTCAGCCATACCTATCTCTATCATCAGGAGGTCAGGATGACCTGTTTATAAAACTACCCTGTTGGTCAGTGGGAGCCTCTCTACTCCTATAGCTATTAGTCTCCTAGCCTGACCCCTAACAACAAGAGGAATTGTTATAGCTTATAATGTATATACTGAAACATCTGAGTAAAAATACAAGTTATAAACAGTGAGGATGCTATCTTCAGCCTACAAGATCGGTGATACAACTAAGAATGCAGGACGGTGCAATTACTTTCCATGAACTGACCCCTGCTATACGCCTTATGCCCACAAAAGTACATTTCTATTGATGCCTTTCAAAGTATTACAATTGTTAGTTCACCAACAGCTGGACATCCAAAGGCAGCCTGAATTGCTTCTGCATAGTACATAAATGAAGGAATATAAATGGCACAGATTTGGCAAGACTGGCAGCCAAATCTTGTTTCCCTGGCAAAGACAACATGTAAGATGTTGAGATGTCACAGGTTTGTGTGAAGCCTATAAGCCAAATTTAACATTTTGAACTGGCAAAGAATTGTGTGCAGCTAATCACACAGATGGTAGAGAAACTGCGCTCTGATACAGGGAGACAGAACGTCTTGCATGAATTTGTACTTTTATTTATAACAGCAGGAGGAATGGAAGCATCCATAGGGAAGTACATTGTTAACTGTTTGCAATGAAAGGCCAGGCATGCTGTGTCTTTTTAGCCCCCACCAGATGTTGAATTGACCCTAAAATTGTTGTGGGCAGACTGTCATTATTCTGTATGTACCACTTTCTGTGAGCTGGTGAGGCCTCTGTTCCTGTACAACAGTGTAAATGCTGCTATACACTAGTCAACCCATATTTACGTTGCAGGGTCAAGCGAAATGCAGTCTATGTCAGTGATTTCTAAACAATTTGTCTAGCTTCTAGTGAAATCAGAACATTAAAGTACTATTAAATAATGATCCCAGTGCAGCAACTCAAAATAAACACTGTTTTCGCTCTCTCCTTTTAGAATTTACACAGTGCAGTATAGTAATGTTGGAAAACAGACATAGAATGACCTAGTTTGGTATGTATAGTAAGGTTATATTCATATATGTGCAGAATGCAGGAGAGCCCATTGTTCAGGCTGCCACACCACAACACCAAGTACATCAACCACTGACATTTGTACAGCGTGGAGTCCATTCTATTAAATCCCACATACAGTATGGACTGTAGTTTGGCATTGGTCAGATCCACATGTCACGTATCCTGTTTCAACATGAGGATAAACAGGGCCTTTAAGAGAACATCTTTAGGAGGTTAGTTCTCCTAAATGCTACACATGTAATATGAAATCTTTATTTGGAAGCACAAATGAATCTTAGTTCCAATTAGCTCTGCAGTCTGTTGATTTAATAGTAATTATGACATTAAATGTACTGGATTTTTTAAATTATTGAAGGGCGTGTATTCTGCTTACTGGAAAATTAACCTTTTTGTGCCTAGCTGGCTCAGTAAGCCTGGCAGAGTCTGCTGCTTTGTTTTTTTAGTGGGTGGTCACATGGAGACTTGCTGCAGTGCAGATCTACAACATCAGGATGCTGATTATCACACTGCTGAGATCAAAACCTGTCTTGTGCTCCCGAGCACATAAATCCTTGGCTAAATTATTAACTTTGTGATGCCTACGGTTTTCTCTGTCCTTTGATAGTAATTTAGCCTGCTTTACTTGCTTGGATATTTTTACTAAATCTGATTGCTGCTGCTGATCATCAGTTAATGTTATATTTTTGGCTCAGGTGACTTAGGTCAGTCATAGACATATGATGAGCACAATTATAATTTATTTTAAAAGCAATAGCTTACATTTTTAAACCTTACGTTACATCTCAATTTTATCCTGATATTATTTTTTACAAGATGCAGCCAAAACGCAGTGACATTCTTATGAAGTATGAAACAAAAAGCCTGGTTGAGCACATTTGGTTAGCAGATATAAACTTTCACTTTCATTAAGAATCTTTTTAAAATGCAAATACAATTTAGGATCAAGCATGAGCCATATAAAAAACAGAGTACTAACAAATACCTGGATGAGTGATACAAGGGGTACAGGGATTCAACAGCTGCATTATGCCTCCCAGCACTTTATTAGAATTGTTCTATTTTACCAGTTGTGCTCCGCTAGCCATTTACTTTGAGACACAAGAAAACCATATCCAGTTAGTTACTGTCAGATTAAGAAGATTATATTATGTCTGTGGGCATTTCCTAGTCAATGCAGAAACAACCTGGTCGTTTAGTCACTGAGAAGAAAAATCACCCACACCCAATTTTTCTCAGCAGATCAATGTTTACCTGGGAATAAGGCTGACATAATAGATGTATGTTGAGTGTGTAAACATGCTTACTTGGCCAAAACCTCAGATTTTTTTAGACCTCGATTTCTCTTACCATCTGATAGTAACCTTAAGCTGTCTATAGACACTATATGATAGTCTCTCCCATTCCATGGCTGGATCAAGCAACAATTTAAAGTTTCATAAGGCAAACTCACATGACTATATAAACAGTTCCACATTACTTTTTTAGAGGAGAAAGAGACTACATAAGTTAGTTACTATAGTTTACACCAAATAAGCTGTTGCTACCTATAAAGCTTCTCCTAACAAACTTTTTTTTATTTAATACACGTAATTGAACAATCTCTCACAGTATACAATGAATGTATCAAAGCAGAGTGTTATTCAAAATAGTGATCTCAAGAAAAATGATATTAAGAGAAGAAAAGACACATAGAACTCTGCTCCTTTAAACTGTCTACTAACGAAGAGGTTATAAAATTTTTCTCAGATGCCCACCTAACCAATTGTTTACTTAATCTCAATCCCTTACAGTTACTACAGTCATCCTCTTATTCTATCCTATACTACCTCGCTCACATCTTCAATCTCTCCCCTCCCCTCTAAAGCATGCACAGATCACTCCCATGCTTAAAAAGCCCTCACTGGACCCCACCAACCTGAGCAACTTAAGACCCATCCCACTGCTCCCATTCACCTCTAAACTTTTAGAAAGCCTAATCTACAACTGTCTTAGCTCCTACCTCACTGAAAACAACCTTCTTGACCCCTTACAGTTTGGCTTTTGCTCGCAGCCCTCCACAGAAACCGCCCTATTGAAACTCACTAACGATTTACTAACTGCTAAAACCAAGGGCCACTACTCCATGTTCTTACTACTAGAACTCTCTGTAGCCTTTGATACTGTTGACCACCAGCTCCTTCTCAATAAACTCCACTCTCTTGGCTTTCAAGATTCTGCTCTATCTTGGTTCTCCTCCTACCTATCACATCGCTCCTTCAGTGTTACCTATAACTCTGTTTCCTCCTCTCCACTTCTTTTTGTAGGGGTCCCCCAAGGCTCTGTTCTTGGACTGCTTCTCTTCGCTATCTACACCTCCTCCCTTGGTCACTTGATAAACTCCCACAGCCTCCAATACTACCTCTACGCTGATGACACCCAAATCTATCACTCTACTCCTCACCTTAGTCCTATATCCCCGCCCGTGCCCCCCGTCCATGACTTCTCCATCAAAATCAATAATGCAACCATCAATTCCTCCCCAATGCCAAGGTACTAGGTGTAATCCTAGACTCTGACCTGTTCTTTTAGCCCCAAATCCAATCACCGTAAAAAGCCTGTAGACTTCACCTCTGTAACATCTCTAAGATTCGCCACTTTTAAACTAACAAAACCACCAAGCTACTCACTCACTCCCTTGTTATCTCTCACCTTGACTATTGCAACTCCCTTCTCATAGGCCTACCAATCCTTAGGCTATTCCCCCTCTTCAGTCTATCATGAATGCTCCTGCCAGACTCATCTACCTTACCAACCGCTCAGTGTTTGCTACCCCTCTCCACCAATCCCTACACTGGCTTCCGTTTGCCCAGTGAATTAAATTCAAAATACTGACTAAAACATACAAAGCCATTCAAAACTCTGCCCCCAGCTACATCACCCATCTCGTCTCCGAATATCACCCAAATTGTCCTCTCAAGACCTCCTGCTCTCAAGCTCCCTTGGCTCCTCCTCTCACGCTTGTCTCCAGGACGTCTCCAGAGCCTCTCCCATCCTCTTGAACTCTCTACCTCAATCTGTCCGACTATCTCCTACTATGGCTGCCTTTAGGTGATCCCTGAAAACTCACCTCTTTAGGGAAGCCTATCACGCCTTCAACAAATCTTTTATCACTTCCATGACCTCACCCCCCCACAATTATAAGCTTTTGTACCACTTGCCCCACCCTCTTAGATTGTAAGCTCTTATGAGCTTCTTAACCCTCTTGTATTTTATTTTATTGCATTGTAACTGTACTGTCTCCATTTTATATTGTAAAGCACTGTGTAAACTGTTGACGCTATATAAACCCTGTATAATATTAATATTAATAATAATAATAATAGAATTACTTGTGTAGATAATACAGTCCTGACATGTTCAGAAGATTGTAACAGTCAATATTATCTATACCTGGTAAGGGCCTCAGCCAAGATAATTCTCTAAGACCTTAAACTTATAGAAAGCATGTGAGTTTCCAAAACAAGGTTAACAATCACAATGATGTCTTTGAAATCTGAAGTTAAAAGGCAAGTTTAGGAGAGCTCTTTAAAGCTGTGGTGTTTTTTCTACTTAGAAGAAAAGAAAATAGTGCAGGGGAAAAAGAAATGAGCAGTGCCATCATCTACATACATAAATTAAAGGTATAATATAATTTAAACAGAGTGTGTTTAGAATCACTTTAAGAGCACTAAGTGTCATTTCTGTCTGCTGCTTTGTTCTTCTGTTATTAGCATAAATCTGGCTTATCTGCACTCTTCCTGTCTGACTGTCTACCTGTAGGGTGATTGGTGTAGACACAGCCTCTGGGTGGAGACCAAACCTGTTTTAGGCCTGCCAAGCCCTTAGTGTCATATTTGTGATAGTGTTTGCAACACATGCTTCAAGCTCCCTGTTTGCCTGCCCTGTTCCCATACTTTGATATTTACCTTCGCCTTATCCCCACCCTGCCAGCTAGTTTGTATTCCCTTGTTATCAACCTTGGATTGGACTTTGGATTAATCTCTGAACGCAGCCTGTCTTTTGACTACGGATTTGACCCTGACTACTCTGCCTGCCCTGAACCTAGACTGACATTGGACCATTCTGCCTGTCTGCCAACCGCAAGTACCTGTCTGCTGTGCTTATCACACACCTGATCTGGCGTGGTAGCCAGGCACTATAACATTTTGTATAAGACCTCGGAGCAACCAAGTACCAGTAGGCCTGCTTGCCTTATAGGAAAGGGGGCTGCTATAGGTGATGAACACAGAACCAGCTATAGTGCCTGACGATCAACGCTAAGGGTAGGTGTGACATCAGTGTTCTTCTCACTGAGCTCTACAGAGTGTAACTTCAGGACTCTTACCCCTGTTTTCTGAAAGCTCAGACAAGTTTTATACATTTTGCAATTTGAATGACTGTGGAGAAGAGAAGACTGCAGATTCACAGGTACAACTTATGTAGGAGGATTTGTTTAATCTCTGTGTATCACCTGAGGCCAGTCACTTCACTGGGTATATGTACAAGTTTACAACCACTTTAACTGTTCATTCTTATGTACTCATGGCAAAACATTTGATTGTAGAAGAACAAGTTTAAAAAAAGCCTTACAGCAAACCTGTCACAATCATTGGAAACTCAAACTGAGCACACAGGTTCAAAGTAAGAGAAGGTTACCACTCCATCTGTAAAGTAAAGAAAGAAAAAAGTTTTGTCTGGAGATCACTTTTATGTTTAATTTTGAAATGATTTAAATATAGCTGGCCATTTTTAGCAAAGAGTGCCTAATTTCTCAGGTCTAATTCCTAAATGCAGAACCAACTGAAATTTAGACCAGCACAGGATGAATTGTGATTGGTTGCTCTTGGTTACTAAACTTCACAATTACAAACTCTGTATTGAACACAGTGAGTTCTTTATTAATGCAGAGTCCTTTATAAAACTATCATATTGTCTGGCATTGCTTTAGTTCTGTTATTCCTTGAGATCACACTGAAGGAAAGTGAAAGCAATGTGCAGGAAATCAATAATCTCCAGCCTGAGACAAATCAATTTTCTCTCAGATAAGCTTCACTGCAAAATTGATTTCCTTTTTATTGGTCTGAGAAAGAATGTCCCTTTGCAGTGGCAGGATAGTTTTCATATATTCCTGTAGAAAGGTGGAAAAGGAGTTAAAGTGGACCTGTCAAAAAAGAGCACGTGAATAAATAAGGCACAGGTTACATTATCACATTATTGAGCTAAAAGGTACCTTTTACTTGGCGTAAATAAAGAACTGTTACTCCCAAACTTGCTCACGGAATCTAAAGCTTAGATAGCCTAGATCACATGATTTCTGGCTACCAGGAGCATTGTGGTTGTTTCATGTTCTTAGACATCACAGAAAGCACAATGTTTATAGTCACAGAGACCCTGCCTGATGCAGTTAGATTAAAGCAGAAAGTTGTGCCTGGATATTTTACAAGCAATATAGCTGACCCGATGTACATTTATCAATACAAACTCTACACAGATAAAATGTGTTTTACTTCCTTAAAGCGTTTGTTACCCTAAAAAAAAAAAAAAAAAAAAAGGGATCCTGTTACTTTAAAGCATATTAAACAACACAGTGCTTTTGCTGTGTAATTTGGCCCCCTGTTTCACCTGAAATACCTGGCTGATCCTGCTTGGTTCTGCCCTCCCCTCTGTAAACTGACCACAGTTTATCATGGCTGCTGAGCACTGACACCGTGGTCGGTTTGCGTACCTCTGTCATCCGCAGCTCTCCTCTCTGCTCTCCCCCATCCTCTCCCCCCTCCCCTCCCTGCCTGTCAGCTAGTGAGAGTGCCTGCCCCCTCCTGCTGCTGAAAATACAGGGTAAATTACATGCAATCCCCTCTGTTAGAAAGCATCTTATGCTGCAGTATCTGTGCTTTGTAAAAAATATGCTCATTTCTATCTGAATTCAGAGCGCCAATCAGCCCTCACGTTACTCCTCTCTGCTCCCGTCCTCCCTGGCTGATGTCTCAGCTCTCTCCTCCTTTCCTCCCCTCCTGCCGACTGATGTCGGTGGGGGATTCACAGCCCCTCCCACTCTAGCTGTCAGATCGGGAGAGGGAGCAGCGAGGAGTCGCGTGAGCGCCGAGCGGCGATGTGAATTCAAGTGGAAATGGGCACATTTTTTACAAAGTAAAAAAGCTTAACAACCACTTTCATTTAAAAGCGGCCTTTCTTACAGGTGCATTTATGTTATGTAACAAAAAACTTACACTAGGAAAAATTCAAAATACAATAGAAAGAATTGTTGTAAAAAAAATACTAATCCGCCTGTTGCTGCTGTTCAAAGTTTAAAAAAACCTTTAACAATTCATACAATCATCCACAGCGCATAACAGTAATTTTTAAACTTCATAAATTAAACCCTAAATCTCATCATTTCCATGCTATAATATAACCATAAGAATACATTATAAAAAAAGTATATGATTTGATTAATATAAGTCCATATAGTATATAAGTCCTAAAAGAGCTCATGCACACTGCAGCTCAAAGAAGCGGCTCCTACAGGCTTTTGAGCTCTTTTTAGCTCTTATTTTTTCTGCCTAGAAACTCCTCTCCATGTTAGCCAATGTGTCAACACACTTTTTCAGGCATTTTCAGGCATATGCTCCTACAGGCAGAAAAAACCCCTCACCAAACTTGTGTTTCTGAGAGGAGCTAGTGTCCCAAAGAGCTCAAAAGAGCTAAAAAAAAATTGTTTAAACGCGCAAAAACATTTGTTCCAGCTTTTTATTTTGTTTATACAGTGGTTAAGAAAATACTATCTAGGAGGGTTTGTGAAAAAAACGCTTATGCTCAACGAGAGCTCGAAAGAGCTCAATAAAAACGCAAGAAAGAGCACAAAAAAGAACAAGCTTCTTCAAGCTTTTATAGGCAGAAATAAAAGCTCAAAAGCAGCTTTTTTTTTTGAGCTGCAGTGTGCATGAGCCCTAAAGGTGCTCAGTACTTAAAACTAATTATAAAATGCAAAGGTGCTCCGGGTAATCACGTGCTGTGAAGTGTTCCACACACCACTCATGTGTCCTTACTAGAATATATGGACCCCCAGCTGATGTGCATCAGGGTCTTAAGCGTTTAATCTTGGTGAGGAGAGTGGAGTTAAACAAGAGATCTTCAAACTCTTCCTAGTTGGCTGGTGTATTATGATGTCTAATGGTCAGCAATACCATCGCTCATTTTCCTGAAGATACAAATTTTCATTACTATCCAAATGATCTTGTGCTTATCATTTACAGTGTCCAATTTCTTCTTTCTGATTAGCTTATTTAACCATTTGTCGACCGGCCGCCATCATTATACTGCAGCAGGTCAGCACGAGCCGAGAACCGTCGTAGCTGTACGTCGGCTCCTTTAAGTGGGATAGCAGGCTGGCGCACGCCGGCTGCACTGCGGGGGTGCTAATGCTCGTGACCGGTGGTCGCGATGACTGCCGGCCACGTGCGATTGGGGGCACAAGAGGCAGAACAGGGACGTGTGTGTGTAAACACACAAATCTCTGTTCTGTGAGGAGAGGAGATGCAGATCATGAGTTCCTAATAGCTAGGAACCACGATCTGTCATCTCCTATAGTCAGTCCCCTCCCCCTACAGTTAGAACACACACTAGGGAACACAGTTAACCCCTTGATCGCGCCCTAGTGTTAACCCCTTCCCTGACAATGAGATTTTGTCAGGGCTGGGCTCAGCCCTTCCTTTTCAGAGCTGGCCGCTCAGCTGTCGGCTAATTGCCAGCTCCTATCCCTCCACAGTTACTCAGCTGTTGATAATATCTTGCTTGTCAGTCCTGCCTACTTAAGCTGTCCAGCCCAGAGCCTTTGCCTTGGTCAACATCACAGAGACTATCTCCTGCATTCCTGTTTCAAGACTTGCTTGGCTGACATCCCTTCTGGCTCCAGATCCTGCTTGCTGTTCCACTACATTGATCCCTGACTTTCTGGCTTGGCTGACTATCCGTTCCGGTTACCGAACTTTGGCTGTGTTTTGACTACGTTTGTTCTATTTACTTTTATTATTAAACAAGTGTGATTTAACTGTACATCTGTCTCAGTCTGATTTCATGGTTTCTGACACATTTATACAGTAATCAGTGTATTTTTATAGCACTAATCGCTGTATAATTGTCAATAGTCCCAATAATGTGTCAAAAGTGTCCGATGTGTCCGCAATAATGTTGCAGTCTGGAAAAAAATCGCAGATCGCCATTACTAGTAAAAAAAAAATAATAATAAAAATGCCATAAATCTATCCCCTATGTTGTAGACGCTATAACTTTTGCGCAAACCAATCAATATACGCTTAATGCGATTTTTATTACCAAAAATATGTAGAAGAATACATATTGGCTTAAACTGAGTAAAAAAAATAAAAATAAAAATTGGAGAAGTTTATTACAGCAAAAAGTACAAAATATTGTGTTTTTCTCAAAATTGTTGCTCTTTTTTTGTTTATAGCGCAAAAAAATTAAAACCTGCAGAGATGATCAACAACCACCAAAAGAAAGCTCTATTTGTGGGGAAGAAAAGGACGTCAATTTTGTACAGCGTCGCACAACCACGCAATTGTCAGTTAAAGCGACTCAGTGCCATATCGCAAAAAATGGCCTGGTCATTGAGCAGCCAAATCTTCTCTGAAGTGGTTAAAGTGGTATTGAGGTGAATTTATGCTGCTCATGTATTCCTTGGCTTAAAAATAAAATGACTGCCTTCAATGTCAAGCTGATATGAACACTTGAATTAAAACTCCACCAAAAAACTATTTTTTAAGAGTGGAGAAGCATTGCAACTTTTAAATTTTTATAACTATCTGAAAGATTTTCACTTATTTCCTGTCCCACAAACACAACAGCAATGTCAAAATGAGGAGAAATCCTACCTTTGACAGTTTTCACTGAAAACTTGGTTACGGTTGTAGCGCCTACCCCGATTTACATTCTCAGGTTGTAGGTTTGTGGGCATGATGCGTGATGAACAAGAAAGTAGTTGGGCGCCAGTCACTTTTATGCTTTAAACAATAGAGAAGTTTATTTCTCAAACAGGAAAAAATGTGGGAGAGAGGGGAATAGGGCACAAGACACCGTTAATACCGATCAGCAACAGGCAGATTGGCAGACTCCTTAGACAAAAATAGGTGAAGTAGGGCAGACAGCAGTACAGGTATAAAAGCCTTTAAGCTGAACCAGCACATCTGTACTTTGTAGACAAGCTATCACCTCTAGTAACTAAACTTAATCACTGCTCCATGCATTGATTCCCTTGGATGAGTTCGCTCTGAAGTTGTTCCATCCACTTCCTAGCCTCCTGCTCATGAAGGGTCCTCTCTCTGGTGCTTCCTTAGAACTCCATCCCTCTAGAATCGTTACCATATCTTTGGCAGGCTTTTCTCTGCATAAACTTGAACACCTGGATAGGCCTCGGTTAGGCCTAGCAGCTGGAAACCAGCAGCCGGCACCCGTCCGGATAGGCCCCAGGATTCGGGCCTAGCAGCCAGGAACTCTACATACATCATCCACCCAGGTCGTAGCCCTGGGCAGGAAGAACTGCCTGATCACCTGACTTCATTCCGTTAAATAACTTTTCCCAGCATGCTTAGCCACAAATATGATTGGCTGAGAAAGGTATGTTTATCATAACCTGAACTTCACTGTAACTCATCACTCTAATGTCAAAGGCAACAGCACCACCTACTGACAGAAGGGAGAAATCACACTTAGAATGGAATTAACAGAAGTCATATAATCACTGAATACTACAAATTGGCCAGGCTAACGACCACCTGGCACACTAAATTTACCTGTAGCCCTGTTCTATTAGTAACCAAGAGCTGTTCTCTCTGTCCTGTGGGACAAGGGAGCTACATGGTCATAACCTAAATGTTGGATTTTAGCAATGGCCAAATGAACAAATAGTGAAGATGGATCTTCCTAATAGAGAGACAAAAAAATGGACAGAGGTACTAACATTTCCTTACGCTATCCAAAACTTGAAAAAAAATATTGATGGCTCTTTCATGATTGATGCACACCACTGTGAACTTCCTTGGGCATATAAACTCACCTAACACACGGAAATAATGCATTTGTTAAAGAGGTAAAGGCTGTATTTTGAGTTTAGCGGTTTCTTGTGTAAGAGGCTATTTTTGTGCAAAGAAAAAATAAATTTGACCCTCCCTCACACCTCCCTTTCATTTCCTCACTGTTTATTTTCCAGCCACCTCAACTGTTAAGATGAATTCAAACGCATTAACATCTTGGAAATTAGCTGTGAGATATTCATTAAAAAAATAAAAAGTCCAAGAAAAAGACATAGCTATAAACAATGCTCTTATATTATGGGTATTGCCAGGAGTATGGATAATGTTAACATTAATCAGATAATGGTAAGATTAGACGCTTACGCTTGACTAATATAATAATAATGGATTCCTGCAGCAGTCAGAAAATGATTTTTGCCTCAGGAGAACTGCGACATGGACAAGTGTTTGTATTACAGCTTGAGGCTTATTTTCAATCACATTTTGTAACCATTTCTGTCATTTTCAATGTTTGTGTGTGTTTTTTTTTCTCTCTACATCTTTAAAAACAACTCTCACTCATTAGAAAATGCTCTTACCTCTTCTCCACAGCTCCCAGCTGTTCAAGGACAACTCCTTGTTATTTATGGTGTAAAGCAGTCACTTCCATATTTGCAGTTGGCACAAGGACAGAAGAGAAATATTTGTATTGGTCTATACAGGAACTTTAAATCAGAAATATTTTTAGAATTGGTGACTTGATTGATGGCAGGTACAATAACATTACCAGATTTTGAAAAATGAAATCCTGGCACACCCTACTGACAACAGCCACTTGGTCCTTGATGACGCCTTGTGGGAGGGCGAAACACATTGACGTAATTTCCAAAAGATGTCACTTCCGGTTTTGGTGGAACGCATGCTGGATGCTGCATTTCCTAGATTATACCCCTGCATTGTTATATGCTTATTTTACATCTCTGTCCTGAAAGTAGCAATCTGTATTTGCACAATAAATACCAGCCTTACTGTGCTTCACTATAAGTTCCTTCTTTTTATTTTTCGTGCATTTACCAACTTGTGACTACAACGCTGGGGGAGATCTCCATTGGGCCTTCTGTGATTTGCCATTCCTGGCCAGTTTTACAGCTTTTATGAAAAGCTAGGGGTCCATTTTATCTGGTGAGTGGAGACACAGGAAGGGTGTGTGCCAGCACTACAACACTTTATGGGTGTGCCAGGATTGGAGCACCTAAGCACTTTTATTTGGGACGTTTTGCAATTTTATTGGAATGATTCATGCACTATTGCGAGCTCTGTCTTTATTTTATTTAACACATCCACCTTTAAGCACACACTGGGATCTATTCCCTTATTTTTAGCCACTTTGTATTAAAGAGGCCGCCGAGAAAACAGGAGTTTTTCCTGTATGTAATCTTTTGGCGCTCGTCCCGCCCCCTCCCTGTCCCCTCCAAGGATGCAGATGGATGGGCATCAGTCAGGCTGCACTGATTGCAATGGTGAGTCTGCATTCATGGCCGTACATACAGGAAATTCTCCTGTATGTACAGCACTCGTCCCGCCTCCTCCCTATCCCCTCCAAGGCAGCCAGCATATATATCTTTTGTGGTTTTGGTGCTGGGAGATCGTTGGAGGCCACAAAAGATATACATGTCCAAATAACCAGGCGGGCCGTTCAAAACCGGAATGCGGGCAGCGTTTGGCTCACAGGCCGGACTTTGGACATGCCTGACATAAGGGGACCACACTCTGACCCAATAGTGCTTTAACTGCTGCTTGCCGTATAGATACCCATTTGTTGCAGCAGTTCCTTGTCTCTAGTAGCTTTTTGTTTTAGTTTTTAGGTGTGCCTTAAGCCTGGTACACACAGGCCGAATATCAGCTCATATCTGCTGGTTCAACAGAAACTGTCCAACATTGAGCCCATGTGTACATCAGCCTGTCAGATAGATGCCACTCGAATGTCCAGCTTCTGTAACACCAGCAGCCGATCGGCATCCAATCAGTGCTTGCAGCCAATGGCTGCGAGTGGTGACCAGTCTGTTCTGGTGGGCGGGGGCAGTCCCCCTGTCAGAACACAATAGCTTAGTTGGGAGATCGCTGTTCTAACATCCCATAGTTAATATAGCAAAATCCTCCTGAGCTCCTCAGTTTTTTTTCGTTCAGCCTACTGGGTTGAACAAAAAAAACTTAAAGTGTAGTCCCGATATATGGGTCTCTTTAGTCAGCACAATGCAGGGAGGTGAGAAAAAATGGGAAAGGTGATAGAGAATTAGGTGGTACACTTACATTTTTTTAGGCCATGTGGCTAGCTTCCAGTAAATGATATTTAGTGCGGCTACCATTTTTATGAAAAAAAAAAATGACAATGATACTATTTATGTGAAAGTAAAAAAGTTGTCAATATACAATAGTTTTATATGCATTTCTGTCAGTCTAAAGGGGGGAGCAACATGTTGTATGCCTTTTATTTAAATTCATTGTTTAAAAGATATATGGAAATGTAGAATGCAGGTTTAGAACAGAAATGTGAGCTTTTGAGCTAGTTGTCCTGTGAGACTAGGGTTTTTTATAGCACGTGAGTGTTACCTGCAGCTATTATTACTCTACTGTCTGAAAGGGAACTCCAGGTTTTGTGCTGACTGAAGAACATCTAAGGATCTTGGGCTTAAAGTGAATTTTTGCCTGACTCTGCTGTTTGATAAAGATCCCCTCCCCAGTCATGAAACTGAATTGAATCCCCAGTGTTCGATGTTCATTAAAGCACTGTGCATGCAGGTTAAAAGAAATGCTGAAATTCACAACACATTGGAGTAAATCTTATTTGGGCTCTGAGATTTTACAGGGTGATATAGTATTATTCCACGCTGCACATCTTGTGCTATGCAGTAAATATGGTTTATATTCTGTGCATTATTACAGTTAGAATGCTCGTATTGATCGTTGTCATCACCTTTAGGTATTATAAATTTTTCCCTTAACTGCATCAGCACTGGCGTATATACTTAGGCTGGCCAAACACTTTCAATTTGTATGCAATTAGTCAGGCCCTAGTTGAAGGTAAATCTGAAGGAAATTGAATAAGAAAATTGTATAATGTATGGCAAGCTTTAGTTACATGTAAACCTTTTCAGGACTAGCCAACATCTGCAATTCTGTTGCTAAGTTAGCTATCAAAGTATGATTTTTGAAATAGTTACATAGTTACATAGTTGGTAAGGTTGAATAAAGACAACAGTCCATCCACTTCAGCCTGTGTTGGTGTGTGTGCGTGTAGAAAATAATTTCCCATTACCCTGTACATTGTTTTCACTAAGATGCACATCCAAGAGTCTTTTAAAACTATCCATACTTCCTGCCAAAACCACCAAATGTGGAAGAGAGGTCCACATTCTTAACGCCCTGCTTGTGAAAAACCCCCTGCACATCCAAGAGTCTTTTAAAACTATCCATACTTCCTGCGGACACCACCGATTGTGGTAGAGAGTTCCACATCCTTACGGCCCTGACAGTGAAAACCCCCCTGCCCAGTCCTCATTGTGTGGCCCTGTGTCTTCTTACACTCCCTGGGACTGAAAAGTTTCATACTTATGCTGGGATCTCCATTGAGATATTTATTGCTATCATATCTCCTCCCAAGCATCTCATCTCCAGGGAGAATACATTTAGTGCTTGTAGTCGTTCCTCGTAGTTGAGGTCCTCCAGTCCCCATATTCATTTAGTTGTCCTTCTCTGGACTCTCTCCAGCTCCAGATGGAGAAAAAAACAGAATACATGCACTGTTTAATTAGATCCACTAGTTTTATGCTTTAAGCCGACCATAGACGGTGTGATTTTCTTTCCTGCAGCCACAGTCAATGTTGATGGGGGAATTCCTCCCACTGAGTTATTGTGTTCTCCCGGTGGAGGGGGCAAAGGGAGCTGTCCTGGCCAGGAGAACACATAGTGGTAATTGCTAGCAGCTATAGCCAGTGGGAATAATCGCATGTAAAAATCCGAAAGTTGAAAGGCTCCCCGTGCAATCAGCCTGCCCATACATGGTTCAAATCTCAGCTGGTCCCTGCTGAACTGGCCAAGATTTGAAACATCAATGGCCGCTTTTGGGTATGGGGGAGTGTAAATCCTTCCTAATGTCTTATGCCGCGTACACACAAGCAGACTTTTCGACCGGACTGGTCTGACGGACCGAATCTGGCGGACAATCCGATTGTGTGTGGGCTTCATTAGACCTTCAGCAGACTTTTCCAGTCGAAAATCTGACGGACTTTAGATTTGAAACATGCTTCAAATCTTTCCGACGGACTCGAGTCCGGTTGAAAAATCCGCTCGTCTGTATGCTAGTCCGACGGACGAAAACCCACGCTAGGGCAGCTATTGGCTACTGGCTATCAACTTCCTTATTTTAGTCTGGTCGTACGTCATCACGTACAAATCTGTCCGACTTTGGTCTGATCGTATGTAGGCAAGTCAGTTCGTTCAAAAGTCCGTCGGAAGTCCGTCAAAAGTCTGTCGGAAAGTCCGTCGGACCAGTCCGGTCGAAAAGTCCACCCGTGTGTACGCGACATTACTTTTTATTGTTTCATGAGGAACCTGTTCCCCACTGCACATATTGTTTTTCTGAAAGGAAAAAACTGTTATAATAATATTTAGAATTTCTGTAATGACAGATTCATTATAAGTCAATTTTGCGATCTTGCTGGCCTTGACATTCCAGAATATATGCTTTTAAGAAGTAAAGGTCAATTCAGACTATTAAAGTCAGTTCACTTGGTATTTAAAACTATTTACCGTAATTACAAACTGCTGCAAATAAAAGAAAATATCTTTAACAAGGCAACATACCTGTGTGGTTAGGCGGTGATAGAAGCAGCTATTATCTGCATTTATGGGGTTAACTTGGTGAAAAGGTTTAGCTTCATTTTACCTGAAGCAGTACATTACTCATTAATCACTATAGCTTCTGTAATATCAAAACCACACAGGTTTTTTTCCTTGTGACAGGTTTTCTTTAAAACCATTGCACTCCAACAGTCCTTTTTTTAACATGATAGGCCTAATTAATTGCTCGGAGCATAGCAGATCAGATTACTAGTTCTTACAAATTAACAGTGTCTAGGTTGTGAAGCATGGATTAGATACGTCATTTATCTTGGACAGCACAGCATTTTCTCAAGTGTGCCCACCTAATACTCTTTATCATTCAAAACTGCAGGTGGCACAGTATCTCACAAAGATCATTATTGTATAAGTAAGGGTATCAATGAAGTGGCAGTGAGCATATGGACAAAAAGAAGTCCTATGTAATAGACAGGGGAGATGCTGCATGTATTTCATAGAGACTAATGATCTCTATGCAAGTCATCTTTTCTTCATTCAGGAACGTCGATCATAGAGAGAGAAAGAGATAGAGTGCAAACAACATTTTGCATATGCCCTTGATCCTTTGTTATTTCAGACACAAGGTTTTCATTGGCCTTATTTGCAACACAATCTGCTAGGTACAAGTCGAAATCTCCACTGTGGAGTGACCATATTGCATCTAAGTCATCCACTCCCTAATTAAGAGGTTGGATAGGACCTGAGCGGTCAGTCTTGCTGCACACCATTGAGTAGGGATCGTGGAAGCCTTTCCACGTGGACAAACACTTGTACACATGTGTAAATATAGGATTATCAGTTCTATGATATGGCATTCTCTTATTACCCTGGTCCAGCTGAACAAAGGTATGCTCTTGGTTGTACTGTTTTTATTTATTTTCATGGAAGATTTATGAGTCAAATCAATGGAACACATTTTCATCCACTTTTGTGTAAGATTTGTCATTGTGCTCTAGATTTTGCCTGACTTGTTTGAAACGGTCAGCATTCATGGATTATTTTATCCGAGATTTGCTTCCAAGCTGCTGTACATGGCAGATAGACTGACACAGTCCAAACTTAGGAGTAATTATTCCACCTTAAGCACCTCTATGATTACCTGCTTTCAGAAGTGATTCTGTACTGAACAGTTTGAAGCCAACAAGGGCCAGAGACCCCAGATTTACACTAATCATGATTAACTATTTTGAGCGGGCAAAGTGGCTTCATTACCATGGTAACCAGATATCAGCATAGTACCAGAGACAGAGTTCAGGGAATACCAACTTAACTCTTATAACACCTTTGCTGCAGTTGATAGCATTAAAATACAATTCAATGTTTCTTTAAAGTAATTCCAAGATCACATTTTATGTATTCCCATTTTTATTTATGAAGGTTTTACTTATTTTTTATAGATATTAGTTAAAGTTATAGTTAGGAAGTTATAATATTTTCCATATATTTGTCTTTTATTTTTTATACAGTGTGATGCTTCTCTATCATTGGGAGATTGGTGCTGCCTTACTGGTGTTTAATACAAATTTATATAATTTATCAACTTCCTCCCTTGGATTTACCTGAATCGAATGTGAGTTGGGAGCACATATGGACTGACATATTAGCTGCCGCCTGCACCATCCTCAGCAACAAACGATGCAGTACATCAGGGGTTGCCTGTGTTCTAGCAACAGAGGATGGTCTGTAACAGGGGCTGTCTGCTTCCCTGAAACCAAGGACACTGTATGGCAGGAGTTGCCTGCGTCCAAGTGACCAAAAAAATGCAATAGGTGTTGGAACTAGGGGAACTGGGTGAGAGCCTTATAGCTGACACACCCCCTCCCCAGGCACACTCACTAAACAGGGGCTGTGCCTGAGCTCAATATTTGTAAGGGCCACAAATCTGGATTCTATCAGGTGAGGAGCAGAGAAACTGGAAAGCAAGGAATAAAAAAAGGGCTTTTCTATACAGTTCAATATTGCCTCATTGGAGAAGATAATACAGATAAATAGACATACATGTATGGACCTTTATTTATTTTTTTATTGCTCATGAAATTTATTCTTTAACAATGAGGAACATAAACAGGGTATATGTTGGAGAGGATATGTATCCAGATATAGAGATTCAAAGGGGGTAACCTGCGTTGTGAGGCTAGGTTGAGTCTAAAAAAGTATGTGTTGGATATCAGAGATCTGTTGAATTATACCCTGTGAGAGCAAATGTTTTAGTCTAAATGTGAAATTCTTAACAAAGGATTGAAAGGCACTGTCATAAATTTCAGGAGAAAAGTCTAGGTTTCTTACAATCAGTAGCCCTTCTGACCTCAGAGGGTCAGAAAGGAGTTTGGAGCACAAGACATGTAATACTGTAGGGTGTTACCCACTAATGGGTGAGAGTGTACTGTCAGTGGGATACTGGTGAATAGTTACAAGAGGGCAGAAAGTGGTATTGTGGTTATCTCCTGTTCTAGAGATATCAAGCTTTAGTAGAGTCGATTTCGACACCAGTCCAGTGCTTTTGCCACGCGTGTGGCTCTGTAGCATAAGACAGGATCTAGGAAGCATCCTCTATGTGATGAAGGCAAACTAAATAGGTATATTAATACCATAATGTTTCCTGCCCCAGGAAATGTAAGAAATCTGATCAATGCATAGAGGAAGTATTTTGAATATGTAGTGTGATAGTCTGGAAGAGGTATAGTAAACTAGGAAACCTAAAAAGTCTCACTTACAGTGGGTCTTCATTCGCACTGCCAGGGGTAACTGCTCAATTTGGTCTAGAGAAATTGGAAAAGAAGATTTATTTACCCAATGAACCTCTCCTGCAGGCTCTTGTGTGCTTCTAGGCCAGTTCTCGCAGCCTCTTCTCCCACATGCGCCACTGGTTTAAGATCCTCTGACGCCATGAAGAACGATGCAGTCCACTGCTGGAGGGTGGGGCACTGTCTTCCAGGGGATGGAGGATTACAAAAAAAAGTGCTTTTACTATTCCCTAGACTAACCAAGCAGTTAAACTTTGCAGTTTGGGTACAGCCGCACTGCAAGGGAGAATTTTTCATCTTCCTGAAGTTTATTTTTAGCCTGGGAGTGGAGATATTTAGCGCATTGGACTTTTAAAGGTTTCTATTGAAATAGGGCAATGAACTGTACTCCCTGAACTTTCCAACTTTTCAAGTTAGAAAGTTAGTCAAGCTTGGTGATAAAGAATAGAAAGTTTGCTGTGCATAATAAAAGTAATTAGCAGAGGGCACCAATATGAGTGTAGCATTGGTAGCCCACTATTTTTGTTAGGGGTATTGAGAGGGAATTCCCGAGATATTCACATTGGCTCTGAGGTGTCTTAGTGGTTCAACCAATAGAATAAAGATTAGGGTGGCAGGTGGTACCCCTGGGGAATGTGATTGGATCGGGGGAGGTCTGAGAGTCTCATTGATCTTGTCTGCAGATTTAGGTTAAACTGCTTGGACGCAGGATTTCATATGTGGTCCCAAGTCTATATACTGAAAGAGAATCAAGATGAAATGCCAGCTTAATATTTTTTTTGTGTCAGGTGATAGCAGTAGTAGAGGGGCATGTTTGCTGCGAGGGGAGTGGAAGATAATCAGTAATTTGGTAGTATCCTTAGCATCTGTTTGGCATAGAGCCCCCTGGTCAGGATGTATGATTTCGGATGTGTGGGGTGAGATGGTTATAAAGAGTAAAGGTTTAACTTGAGGTTTAAGTGTTCGTGTTGAGAAAAGAGATAGGAGGATAGCACAGGAAGGGGGATTCTGGGCATTAGGGTCAAGGTAAACTTGGGAACTAGTTGGGTTTAAAGTCTTGTAGTAATTTACAAGAAATTTTGGCTATAGAAGGTAGTCCTGATATATAAATATAGTCCTGAACATGTATTTTTGAAGAAACATCCAAAGTCTTTTCTGCCAAAAACCTTCTTCCTCCTTTCCCTGACAATTTTTAATTCTCTGTGAACACAGTACAGCACATAGACTGTGCAGTGTACACTCCTGGCTCATTCCTGCCATCTATATGATGCTGAGAATGGAGCACAAGTGCAGAAATGACATCACCAGCAGCTTCCCATTGGCCAGTTAGGAGCATGGAGAAGATAGTGAAGATGGGAGATAAAGCGGCTCCTGAGAGCCCGGAATCAATTAGGCTTCTTATAGGTAAGTGTGCCATTAAGTGAAGTATGCTGTGCAGGCTTGCACATAATGGCAGGAGCCCACCCTCACCTAATGGGCTTAAAGCGGAGCGCTACCGAAAATTTTTTTTTTAAAAGTCAGCAGCTACAAATACTGCAGCTGCTGACTTTTAAAACATGGACACTTACCTGTCCAGGGCGCCCGCGATGTCGGCACCCGAGGCCGAAGCGTCTCTCCGTCCTCGGGTGCTGCCGCCTCCATCTTCAGTAAGGGAATCAGGAAGTGAAGCCGTGCGGCTTCACTTCCCGGTTCCCTACTGCGCATGCGCGAGTCGCGCAGCGCAATCCGGATGGTCCCTGCTGCCTCTGGGACCCGTGTGTTTCCCAGCAGGCAGCGGGGAGGGAGCAGGAAGTGGCGTAAATACCCGCAGATTCTGCGGGTATCTATGCCGGAAGTGGGTACAGATACCTGTAATATACAGGTATCTGTACCCCCCTCCCCCCTGAAAGGTGCCAACTGTGTCACCGGAGGGGGGGAGGAATCTGATGAGTGGAAGTTCCACTTTTGGGTGGAACTCCACTTTAAAGTGTTACTAAACCCACAACAGTAAAATCAGTCTGTATATGCAGTAAAGCATGCTTGTTATACTCACTGTGAAACCTAAGGGGTTAATCCTGCGCATTGTGTAAAAAGGCTGTTTGATCCTGTCTTCAACTCTGCACATGCTCAGTTTGGTGTGTATTGCTAGAGAGTTTTTTTTTCTTGGGAGGGTGCATGTAAACAACACAGGGCCAATCAGCATTGTCCAGAGAGTCAAGGGTCATAGGATAGTCAGAGAAGAATAAAAACTCCACCTACAAGCTTTAACCAGTGCTCGGCCGGACACTGATAGAAGTCACAAGACTGCTATACATTGGATACAAAAAGTCTACACACCCCTGTTAAAATTGAATATTTAATTAGATTGTAGTGCCCTTAGGTGGCAACAAGGCAACCATAATAATAATAATAATAATAATAATAATAATAATAATGTGCCACATCCCAAAGAGTCTGAAAAGAATAGGAATTAGAATGAGGCACGTATAAAAATAATGTATTTTACTGATCTACATTCAAAAATTCATAACAATATACAAGAACAATAATGTGATATAACTGTGGAAGGCCAGATATAATGAACACAGGGTCCTGGGTTTAGTAACATTTTAATTCTACTTTCAGGTGATATCTTTCATCAAAAAGAAACATATAAAAAGAGAAAAAGAGCCAAGCAAAACCCTCCAGCCCTACCATCCCTTCCCCACAACCTTTCTCCCCCAACCAAAAAAATAGTCATCTTCCCTAATTTCTCTTATTGCTGCTCCCCTTCACTCAAATAAAGCCTCTCTTGTAACAAAGTATTTAAAAAAAGAAGCCATTTAGCAAATAACTTGGTACATTAAACCCCTATGTTGAAGGACAAAATAGCTGCTGGACACATTCTAACCTGATTGCATAGTCTACTGTAATGCAGGTCACATTAACCTCAGGAGTGAAGCATTGCATGCATGGAAGTTTTTTTGTACAGTAAAGCTTAGTACATACGTGTATTTTTTTTGTTCAGCAGTTCAGGAGGAGCCGGTGTACTAACTATCCGACGTTAGTACAGCGATCTTCTGCTGTTCTATTGTGTTCCTACAGGGGGAGAGGGCCCCACCAGAACACTCAATGGCTGAGAGCGTTGATCTGGAACAGAGCAGCAGACCTTTTTCGGTCATGCCCCTTCAACAGAAGCTGGCCAGTTTCTGTCGGACCGATTGCAGTACACATGGGCCAATGTTTCTATTAAACCAGATGATGCCATCCCACATTCTGCCTGTGTGTACTAGGCTTATCCACGATGTACATATTTTTATTATCTATTATCCAAAATATCTGCCTTTTTTTGTAATTCAATTTTTATTTAAATGTATTATTTGGATCATTAGCTCCACCTATTACCATAAAGTTTTCAATCAGTGTAATCAAATCCAAACAAAACACATCCTAGTGTTTGGGAACAGTTTTTTTTCTATTAATTGTACAATCCACACAAATTCACATTTCTTTTTTCAAATGCATTTAAACAGCATTTACAAAAAGAGAAAACAGGACATCTGTGAATGTAACATTGCTGTGCTGCGCGCTTGGAACATAGGGGGATACAGGGATGATTGGCAGTTCAGTCTCTGCTGTGTATTCTGTGTGCAAGCTGTTGTGTTTTCTCTATAATTGTTCTGCATTTTCCACAACTAATAGGCAGAATTGCAGCTAATTGGTCCGTGAGCTGGGAAGGAGGTCAGCAGGAGTTACACTTCTCCCACTAGCTCTGCCAGAGACTGACCCCTGCTGACTTGTATTGCTTTTTCTCTGGGTCTTCTGGGAGTGATTTCTGTGTTTTTCTTTTTTGTAAGCATCACTTAACTAGAAAAAAAAATTACATGAAGAATCAAAGTTTTGTCTCGCCGCATGAAATCTTGGAATGAGAATAAAAGTACATTGATTATATTAAACCTGCGTAATCCAATGACTTTATGGTTATGAAAAACGGTTCTTTGGAGTGAAGGATAAACATCAGGTAGTACAAAAATGAATACTACAGAGTGATGTAAGTATAATACAGTTTAAATGTTTTTGGGTTAGTGCAAGTCATTATTTAAAAAAAAAAAATTAGGTTTACAGTCTAAGTATTATACACGCAACATATAAAAATGAAAGTTTAGAATGTTTACATTCAGTCGACTTAGCTCCTTAACACTCACGATGAAAAAAAAACTACTAAGTGGATGAGCACAGTGGCGTTAAAGTGTTACTAAATCCAGGACCTCATATTCACTATATATGGCCTCCCACAGAACAAGGAAATGCGATTATTTTAGTAAATATAAACTGCTAAATACCTTTTCTCATCAGCAGTATATAGCAGTCTTGTGACTTTTATCAGTGTCTGGTTGAAGCTTGTAGGAGGAGTTTTCATTCTCCTCCGATTGTCCTATGAGGCTGCATGAGCCCTGACTCTCTGTCTGGACAGTGCTGATTGGACTTGTGCTAATCACATGCATCCCCCCCCAAAAAAAAACTCTCTAGCAATACACACCAAACTAACCATGTGCAGATTGCCTCCTATTACTACAAGTGCATAGTGCTATTAGTGGATGGATTGGTGGCAGTAAAAGAAGGGGAGGATCAGAAAAGACATGATCAAACAGCCTTTTTACACAATGCGGAGGATTAACCCCTTAGGTTCCACAGTGAGTATAACAAGAATGTTTTACTGCATATACAGACTGATTTTACTGTTGTGGGTTTAGTAACACTTTAAGAGCATGGTATGCAGCATTCATCCTACATCTGATGATGCGTGCTCATTATCTTATATTGGCCCCTGAGCTGGCCCTCTGATGGACAAGTGTTGGGAGGAACACAGCTTGAAAATCAAACAATCATTGGATACACTTCTTTACCCAAACAAGTGTATATGTATAAGCTTTTGGATGCTGCCTAACGGGACATGGAAAACAGGCGTGTGTTCATGCATCAACTACCGATTTTATAACTGAAATTTAATAAATAATGAACCAACAGTTCTGATGGTAGCAAATCTAATATATTCATACGAAATAAAGAAAAGATTTTAATGATTGCATTATCAAGGATTGCATTTCATTCTGAAACCTAAAAATATGAATTTTACATAATAAAAGTATTTGGATATCACCAAGAAAGGGAATATGATTAGGTTTACACGCAAGGCCTGTGGTATTCAAGGGTCAGTCCTATTTGTGTGAAAGCAGTTTGGCTGCAGAATAAAGCTGTCTAAGAAGATAGTCAGACGCTTGATCTGACAATTTATCCCAAAAATCCATAAATTCAGAGACATGCACCTACCTTGAGTGTGCATGTCTATTTGTTCTGCAGACAATTCTAGTGCCAGCATTATCTATGGAGAACATTGGCCTGTTTTTTTAAATAGAATGACACAGTCCGACCTTAGGAGTAATTATATCACCGTTAAGCTCCTCTATGATTAACTTGCCTTTAGAAATGATTCTGTACTGAACACTGTAAAGCCAAAGAGGTCTGGGGACCCCAGATTTGCACTAATCATAACTAACTATCCTAAGTGGGAAAAGTGGCTTTGTCACCATGGTAACCAGATATCAGAAAAGTACCAGAGTCGTAGTTAAGGAAATACTAACTTAACTCTTCTGACAAGTAGCTGGTAGACTTTAATGGCAGAGTAGTCAGCTAATGCCTGAAAATGCCCAGACATAATCATTGCCCATTCCTGCCACAGTTTGTCATCTAATACCTTGGGATACCCTTTGTAATCTTTTACCTATGGATACCTTTTATTTCATGGTAGAACATTTCTCAATTTTTAAAAATCACCTTTGTTAAGCTCCCTTATAGAATTGGAAAGGCATTTTAGACATATACGGTAGGTACAATACAACCTTGCTCAGGCAAAATTCATGGCCAGTTGGTGCATAAACATGAACACCCGGCTTGAAAGATGGATCCTTTTTATGCCTATAAGGAAAGAAAGAAGAAGACACAGCAATATGCTCCTGGAGCTGCATGTTTGGGGTGGAGGAAAATATTCTGTCACTGCTTTGCTGTGACATGTTGACATCTAAAATCTGTTTTGAGAGAAGTTTTCACTGCAATTTGTCAAATTTCCTGCCAGAGTCAGCTAAATGTCTCACATCCAAGACTGGGCTGGGCAGATGGGTAATTCACTAAAGGAAAAAGTCATGGTTGGTTTGCAATCACAGCACAGAAATTCAGTACTGTATTACAACTAATTCCAAGGTAAGAACAGGGAATTGTAATATCTACAAAACAGTTTAAAATCCTCGAAAAATATGCAGAAGACTTGTGTGTTTCAGGATGAAGGGTAAAAACAGAACTATTGTCTGACTTTAATGTTCATGGGGTAATACACATTATAATGAATAATGCATGATGTGTATTTTTTCAGTTTAGTTTTCTCTTTTTGTCTGATGATTTTAGGAGGCAATGGGGGTTATTTAGTAAAGGCAAATACACTTTGCACTACAAGTGCAAACTACAATTGCAAAGTGCACTTGAATTTGCACTGAAAGTGCACTTGGAAGTGCAGTCGCTTTAGATCCAAGGAGGACATGCAAGGAAAATAAAAAACAGCATTTTTAGCTTGCACATGATTGGATGATAAAATCAGCAGAGCTTCCCCTCATTTCAGATCTACCCCTCAGATTTACAGCGAGTGCGCTTCCAAGTGCAATTTCAGTGCAATTTCAAGTGTACTTTACACTTGTAGTGCAAAGTGGATTTGCCTTTAGTAAATAACCCCCAATATAAAGGATAATGAAGAAATCTTACATCTGTTAGAACTATTACATGCATATTTTACAATGAGCTACCCCGTTGTCAATCACTTGTTGACATATGCTACACTTTTAGCAGGAAGTTAAAAAAGCTGTTATATTTGCTATCAATTCTATAAAGCTCTAAGTTATTTACTTATGGGGCGTACACACGGTCGGACTTTTCGACCGGACTGGTCTGACGGACGCCGACGGACCAAATCTGGCGGACAATCCGATCGTGTGTGGGCTTCACCGGACCTTCAGCAGACTTTTCCAGTCGCAAATCTGACGGGCTTTAGATTTGGAACAGGCTTCAAATCTTTACGTCGTAACTCCGCCGGACCCAGAAATCCGCTCGTCTGTATGCTAGTCCGACGGACAAAAACCGACGCTAGGGCCGCTATTGGCTACTGGCTATCAACTTCCTTATTTTAGTCCGGTGTACGTCATCACGTACGAATCCGTCGGACTTTGGTGTGATCGTGTGTAGGCAAGTCCGTTCGCTAGAAAGTCCGTCGGAAGTCCGTCAAAAGTCCGTCGAAAGTCCGCTGGAAAGTTTGTCGGACCAGTCCGGTCGAAAATCCGCCCGTGTGTACGCGGCATAAGTCTTTTGCTGCTAGCAAGGCTAGCAAAATATTGATAGATTAATATTATTTGTTTCCATTTATAAAATCATAGAGAGTGCTGTTAATTGAAGGAATCCAATGCTGATAAATGTTAATTAGGATTTTTTTTTAGATATATTATTTTATGTAATATTAATGTACAGTAGTTCATGGAAATGATTCTCCAATTTATGATCCTTGTACCATAAGTTGTTCCCTGTGTGCATCAGTGAATCATACATTTAAGCTGAATCCTACTATCCCACCATATCTAATTTTGGTTATCTTACTAATAATTCTTAAAACACAGACTCATTTACATTCTAAGCAGAGCTGCATTAAGAGCTGTAGAAATTACCATGTGTGATCATGTGTAGCTGTAAGGAGAATGGCAGCATGGCTTGGATTATTGGTAGGCATGGATGAGTGAATGCCAACACAGAAAGCCCAAAGCATTTTGTCTAAATGGTTGTACAGAAAGGAGCAGAAAACCTTAGTCACTCATAACGTGCCAATTTTGCAACCAGAATTTTCACTGCACAAGGAGATGGCCAACAAAGTAAGTGAAAGATCTGTCACACAACAGTTTTATGATAACACCCAGTGGAACAGTTTGACTCTTCAGATGTTGCATGCACTGAGTGACATCTCATAAGTCCCCTAGAGACTTGTAGTTCTCCCTCCCACTTTCCCCAAATCCTGAGCTCTTTTTCAGGTTATTTGTACAAAAAAAACACATATTATGAATGAGAGGTAAGAGCAAGAACTGACCCTGTTACCCACAAGCGATTAGAAATGCTATAGCCTATGTAATAATAAAGTTTGTTCTTCATCACTGCACATTTCATACTTATTATAGTTTTCATATGATAACATTGCAGATTAATAAATAGTTGGGTTGTCCATAATGTTGGGTAAAACTGTGACTATTAGAAGCATTAAACATTTCATTTTCCTGATATGGGTCGGTTGTACCATGTATGTGTGTTAAAAAGTATCTTGTTCTCTTTGTCTGAAATACCTGGTGATCCTGCCAGTCCCTTTGCTTTCCTATTTGAAGCTGACCACGCTAGGCATAGTAGCACACCCATCGTAGCATGATCAGTTTTCTGGCTGGGAGCACAGCCTGCCTGTTCTCCAATGGTCAGAACTTGTGCTGACCCCCTCACAAACAACTCTTCACTGGAAAGACCTGTATTACTGTTTGTCTGCCTTCTGGTAACACAACCTCAGTCAGTGACTCCTCCCCCTCCTCGTTTTATTCAAAGTTTAAATAAGTGACTTCCTGTCTGAAAGGAGGCTCCTGCTGTGCTTTTATCTATGAACACAGCATTGAATTTTCAACTATAGGTTCAAAATCTCCATAGTACTCATTCTTTATGTGTTAAATATTTCATAGCGACATACAGTAATTCTATTAGAAACGAGTTCCTGCAGAGATAAAGGGAGTGTATGGTCGTAAAGTGGACACAAAAATCATTTTACCTTTTGGGTAGAAAGTTTCAATTGATTACAGACCCTTCTCTGCACAGTGAATTGGTTTGAACAAATGAAACATTGCAGGGGTCACAAGGTGGTTTCTGGATCTGCAAGACTTTAAATTCTGTGTGACACAGACCAGGTACCCTACAAGAAAATGCTGAACAGTCACAAATCCGTCACAAATCCACTGTATGTGGGAAAAACAAACACATCATGAGCTGGCTAATAATTCTCTAACCATAAACCCTTCAATAAGGGGATAATGGACATGACAGATGACAGATATGTGGTTATGTGTAATAGGGTTTTGAACAATTGAGATTTGTATCGCCCTGTCCCGAGAACCTTGATTATTACGTTTATCACCAAATTTTATCATATGGGGATGAGGCTTTTCAGAACAAAATAATATCAAAACCTCTTTGGGAATCCAAAAGAAAATGATTTCCAAAGATGCCAACTTGCAAAGGTCCACAAGGATATTTATAATTCATCGGGTAGACCGATTATATGTGCGAAGGGGGCATTAACGCAAAATCTTAGTTGTGTTATTGATGAACATTTGAGGCCCCATTTTTTTTTAGCCTGCCTACTTGCGTAAGAGATACCATCCACTTTTTACATATTCCTAATGGCCTACATGTCCCTTTAGAAACCCTGTTGGTCACAGTGGACGTGGAGGCTTTCTATAGTTCAATCCCGGACAATAAAGACATATCTGTCATTAGATACATTTTGTCACAGAGGCCAGCAGAAGTGGCAATTGAATGAGTTTGTGGTTTCAGCTCTTGAGTTTACTGTATAATCAAACACAATAGGCTTACTTTTAATGGTTGTAACTTCCTCCAGGTACAGGGAGTAGCAATGGGAACATGTTGTGCCTCGTCCTATGCCAATCTGTACCTGGGAGAGTGGAATCACCTCTTTTTGGCTGATGAGGGATTATCAATATTATAGCTTTATACAGATACATTGATGATGTTTTTATAGTATGGGCTGTTCCAAAGAGTCTCTATTACAGAGTGTGGAAGAGATGAACTCCAATTAAATTTAAGTGTCATAATGGTGTGTGACTAGGCTACTGTTACCTTTTTGGATGTAGAAATTCACAAAGAAGTTAATGGTAGTCTTTCCAGCAAGTTATACCATAAACTGGCAGTTAGAGACTGTATTTTCCACGTTCAGGCTGATCTCCTTGTTGAAAGAGGATGTTAAACTTTTGGGAAAGATCTTAAGTACCCGTATTAACCAATACCTACACACTTTGATCCATAGAGACCAGGCGGGCTTTGTTCCCGGCCGTCAAGCGGAGGACAATGTCCATAAAGTGACACATTTGATATATCTGCTTCAACATCGAAAGATCCAAGGGCCTTCTTCTCTCAGTTGATATTTATAAAGCATTTGCCTCTCTTTCCTGGGAGTATTTGCATTATGTTCTGGAACGTTGGGGCTTTGGGAAATCAATCCTCCAGTGGACCTCGGCCCTCTACTCCTCTCCCTCCACTAAGGTCACTTGTGCTGGTCAACTCTTTGCCTCCTTCTCAATCTACCGAGGGACCAGGCAGGGTTGCCCCCTATCACGTCCCTATTTATTTTGGCCCTTGAGCCCCTGGCCATTGTCCTTAGAGATTATCCCAATATCGCTGGTATTCCGTATGCCGGTATTCACTCTAAAGTCAGCCTCTTTGCTGATGACGCCCTCCTGACCCTGACCACCCTTCTTAATCTTCAATCCCTTCTCTCCCATTTCTCTGCTTTCTCTGGGCTTCAAGTCAACCTCCACAAGACCACTGCCTTGAACATTTCCTTACCACCCTCTTTGGTGGCTCAGCTAAAAGCCTTTTTCCCATATCGTTTGAACGTCTCCTCCCTAGATTACCTTGGCATCAAGCTAACTCCTCATTACTCATCCCTTTTTGCCGCCAATTACTATCCCCTACTACGATCACTGGCGCCCAGCATAAGGCTGCTTAGGCAACCGCCTTAGGGCGCCAGGGTGGGGGGATGGTTAAAATCTGAATTCCCCAGCCACTTGCTCAGAATTCAGATTTTTTAAATCTGAATTTATTTTTTACATACCCATCTATGGGAGGGAAGAGGGGGTCGTGAAATCCAAATCCCTAGCCGCTTGCTGGGAATTCAGATTTTTAAAATGCCTGTCTTCCAATGATCCCTTTTATCTTCCTCCTGCAGCAGCTGCAGGCCAGCTTCTCCTCCTCTTCTTCCCACCCACATACAGCTGCTGAAGTGGGGGAAAATCCAGGGGATCAGTTCCAGTAAATGGCTCCCCCACTGTCCCTCCTGTCCTTGTTCTTCTTTTTTTCTGCTTATCGAAAAATTTAAAAATAAAAACTACTAATACCATACATTATCCTACTGACACTGTCCACTGCCCTACTGACTGACACCGTCTACTGCCCTACTGAAACCATCCACTGCCCTACTGACTGACACCATCCACTTTTGAGGTAGGCTAAGTTTGTATTTTCACAGTGACATTTGTTTTATTATATCTTTCTAATTAATTCTTACTATTTAGTTAAGCCTGGCTAGTTAATTTCTTTTTAAACAAATGGCGCTAAACTCCAGTGATCTTTGATTTGTTTAATGTTGTTCGGGTAGATTTCCACCTCTCAAAGGTTGCCTACCCTTGGAACGTTTTCTAAACCTGTACATAATGAGGTAGAGCAGAGCCAACACAAAATAGAAAAACCTTATGGATCCATTGTTAACTAAGAAACAGTTTAATTTGAATTGATAGGTAAATAATTCAAACTTATTGCTAAACATTTCTGTATGCATAAGCAGCTTAAGCAGCTTCATTTATCTCAAAATAATTCTCCCCTTATAAGCAATGAGGCACTCGCCACTGTGATTATGTTCAGTTGTGACACTGTAACCTTTGTGACAGTATGAACAATGATGCAGTATGTCAAGCTTGTGCTGAAAAATATGTATTTTCTTTTTGTTTTACTTTAATCCCCAAAATGTTTTGATCAGTGATAGGACCAGAGCTGTGATTTCTTATACCGATATGATGACGGAGTCTGATGCTGTGGCATCCAAACATAAATAAGATGATTCAGATTTGGTAGTGAGATCGTGTAACATTTAACCCTATTTGTCGAAGTGTCTTAAATATGGTTTCAGGTCAATCTGTAATGTCAAAAACAAACAGTGCCCATAAGATTCATACTTTGCAAGATTGGATGGGGTAGCACTGCTGTGGGGCAATATAGAATGAAGTAATTCTTTCCATTAGACACTTTTAAGAGGAGGACGCAAACTGGTGCATTGCTGAAAACATGTTGAGAGTGGAAGTCTTTCACAGTGCCCAGGTGACTCTTTTAGGTGGGCCATAAACCAGTCATTTTTTTCATTCAGCCATGAAAAAATTACTAATTTCTCCATCCACACACTTGATGAACTATTGCATTCTGACAGCTGAGACATTTTCCCGCCATCAGAATACACTCAGCACCACTGGCTATACCTGGCAGCGCTGATTCAGAAAATTTTTTCCAACAGGCAGGTTGTACACAAGTTAATCGACAGGGGGGAGAAGCAAGGAGCGCCGGTAGGTGACCAAGAAGCAGAGGATTGGGGCTGCTCTGTGCAAAACCATTGCACAGAGCAGGTAAGTATAGCATGTTTGTTATTTAAAAAAAAAGCTCTAGTATCACTTTAAGCAAGCTTTTTGTAGTGTTTCTGGAGGAAGAGCACCGAGACTTTTCACATGATTTTCTCTCCATAACTATAATGATGAGGCTTGCAACCAGGGAGTACACTGCCCTATGTTTAGATTTAGGGCCATATGAAAATAAGAACTTTGAGGGGTATATGGAATTAGTGATCATGACAGCTACCTGGACAATATGTATGCCGGGATTAAGATATCTGAGAGACTCAGAAGGCAGTCTTTGTACCCTAAATACATTTTAATCCGGATTGCAAAAGAAACAAAAGAATAAATGCAGATATTTATTTGTGAAAACAAATCAATACATGTACTTTAAAGGCAACTAGTAAGAGGACCTGAATTTGACTTGAATTTAGGTGACCTGCCTTTATATCTGCTGACAAGGAACATGAGGAAAAAATGGCATCATTAGCCTGCTGATGTTCTTTCTCTCTCTACTTACAGGATGGAGGCAAGGACCTACCTAAAGCCTAGTACACACAGGCTGAATGTCTGGCGGCATTGGCAAGGTTAAAGGAAACCAGCCGACATTCAGCCCGTGTGTACTGCAGCTGGTTCGACAGAAGCTGGTTGAAAGGGGCATGACCTATAATGGTCTGCTGACTGGCTCCCGGTCAGCACTCTCAGCCAAAGACTGAGAGTGCTCACTGGAGTGTTCTAGCGGGGGGCCTTCCCCCTGTCAGAACACAATAGCACAGCAGGGGAGATCGCTATATTAACATTACATTGAATAGTTAGTACAGCGGCTCCTCCTGAGCTTTATTTTTTATTTTTTTGTTCAGTCCTGCTGGGTTGAACAAAACAAAAACTAGTAGTGTGTACCATACTTAATTGTGTTGCTTAACTGCAGCAGAAAAGAGTTAGGTAACTAACCTTGCTGTACGTCGCTCATGTCTGGCTGCACATAAATACAGACCCTTTAGCTGGTAGCTGGTAAGCCAACTCCAAGGTGTGCATTTTGAGTGTATGTATTGCAATTTGCCTGCAATCCTATTTAAGGGGCTTGTAGTTTAAATGACCCCATTGTCAGTGATCTACTAAGCATCTCCTGGAGCATTCATAAGACACATATAGTAAACACTCAATTTACTACATGACCTGAATGCACACTTTAAGTCTTGATTGGGCTGTAATTTTAAGGGAAAATAATTGTTATTGCAGAACATTTTTTTAATGGACAACTGCTAGGCTGTGTACCATAGATTTTGTCAGATACCTGCATCTACTATAAATTGGGTAACAAGCTAAACATGATAATGGCAAGGTTGGATCAATAGCATTTGTTGTAAACATTTTGGTGTACACAATGATCAATGTACTATTGGTACTAGTATTGTTGTCATAGTATAATTGTTTAATTAAAATGTTAGGGTTAGGGTATTAGGTTGAGTGTAACAGTGAGGTTTCAAACCACGCTTTTAAAGGTGTCGTTTTTGCCTAGATTTAAGGTTAAGAGTTAAGTCTAAAGTTTAGTTGCAAGTGTGAAGTTTGGGAGAATGACAGATTGTTTTTTGGCAGTTTTTTAAAATGTGATAAAGTAGTATTTTAGTGTAATCAAATAAATGGTGCTGAATCTGTCTCAATTAAATGATTTAGGCTGGGTTCACACCTATGCGATATGGATGCGGGTTCACATATCTCCGTAGCGGCTGCAGAGCGGCTTGCACAGGAGTGCTGTGCATCTTTGGCTCCGTTTCAGGGCTGAATTCAGGCAAAAATTCAGCCCTGATTCATCCCTGAAATGGAGAACAGGGACTCACCGGACCCTATTGTTTAATTTTTTTTGCACTTAATGGCTATTACATTACCTGTGATGAAGAAATAGTAATATGTACCTTTACATGCAGTTTGTTAAAGTTTTTCCATGGTAATGATGATTCTCAGTATCCAGGATACTTCCAGTGCAGATAGAGAGAAAAAAAACAGACAAACAGTCGCCCAGCAGAGCTTATTGCTGCTCAAACCACATGTTCAGTGCTTGGCTTATCTTCCTCCAGTGCTGGTCACAGTTATTGCCAGGGGACCCTTGTTATGCATACTGATAGAGCCTTCAGATCTCTTTTGAACTGTCTGTCTGCATACTGTGTACAAAATGAATTTCATACACAGTAACTGAATCAGTGCCATCTGTGAAATGGGTATTTACGCTCCAAGCGGAGAATATTTTTTGCATTTTATGGGAAAAATAGAATACAAAATAGAGCATTTCTTCAGATGAGCCAGTATGTCTGAAATATGATTAGGAGATAGACAGCCCAGGAATCAAGCTTCTTTGGGTTTTAGTATCGATGGCTTTTCTATGATGAGGGTCAGTGTTGAGATTGACAGGACATGCCACTGTGCTGTACGTACTAAGCTCAGCAGTGCTCTATTCCAGTATATACCACCTATGTGGATGTTTTCTAGATGTCACTTGCCACAGCAGTGTAGAAATAATTACAATGCCTTTGGTCTAATGTGCATGTTTATATGTTTGCATATGATCCTGCATACTCATGAGTGTTAGAATAATAAAACCAGTGAATAGTCATGGCAGATCAAGACCAATGGGTCTATCTGGTGTTTTCCAGTGTAATCATTAAGGGGTTTATTTAATAAAACTGGAGAGTGAAAAATCAGGCTAATTTCTGCATAGAAACCAATCATCTTCTAACCTCAGCTTGTTCAATTAAAGCTGAGTTCCAACCAAAAGTGGAACTTCAGCTTTAAGACCTCCTCCCTGGCTCCTGTTTGTGAAACTGAGCTTTTGGGGAGGAGGGGGGAGAAGGTACCCGATTTTGACAGGTACCTGCTCCCACTTCTGTTCCGGTTGCCTTAGGCATTCAGAAGCGGAAGTTCTCGTTACTAAAGTCTTCTGGGGCACATGACAGGTCCTAGAAGACTTTGGGACCAGTCACAGCACCTCTCACCCATGCGCAGTGGGCACCCAGCTGTGAACCCACAAACTGTCACAGCCGGGTGCCCATAGTAGAGATACTGGCGCCGCTGAGGGAAGACACGGGGAGAACACGGCTGCGGTGAGTGCACAACTGGATCTTGGGACAGGTGTGTGTTTAATAAAAATCAGCAGCTACAGTTTTTGTAGCTGCTGACTTTTAACCACTTCAGCCCCGGAAGGATTTACCCCCTTCCTGACCAGAGCACTTTTTACAATTCGGCACTGCGTCGCTTTAACTGCTAATTGCGCGGTCATGCAATGCTCTACCCAAACGAAATTTGCGTCCTTTTCTTCCCACAAATAGAGCTTTCTTTTGATGGTATTTGATCACCTCTGCCGTTTTTATTTTTTGCGCTATAAACGGAAAAAGACTGAAAATTTTGAAAAAAAATGATATTTTCTACTTTTTGTTATAAAAAAAATCCAATAAACTAAATTTTAGTCATACATTTAGGCCAAAATGTATTCGGCCACATGTCTTTGGTAAAAAAAATGTCAATAAGCGTATATTTATTGGTTTGCGCAAAAGTTATAGCGTCTACAAACTAGGGTACATTTTCTGGAATTTACACAGCTTTTAGTTTCTGACTGCCTATGTCATTTCTTGAGGTGCTAAAATGGCAGGGCAGTACAAAACCCCCCCAAATGACCCCATTTTGGAAAGTAGACACCCCAAGGAAATTGCTGAGAGGCATGTTGAGCCCATTGAATATTTATTTTTTTTGTCCCAAGTGATTGAATAATGACAAAAAAAAGAAAAAAAAAAAATTACAAAAAGTTGTCACTAAATGATATATTGCTCACACAGGCCATGGGCATATGTGGAATTGCACCCCAAAATACATTCAGCTGCTTCTCCTGAGTACGGGGATACCACATGTGTGGGACTTTTTGGGAGCCTAGCCGCGTACGGGGCCCCGAAAACCCAGCACCACCTTCAGGATTTCTAAGGGCATACATTTTTGATTTTACTCCTCACTACCTATCACAGTTTTGAAGGCCATAAAATGCCAAGATGGCACAAACCCCCCCCAAATGACCCCATTTTGGAAAGTAGACACCCCAAGCTATTTGCTGAGAGGCATGGTGAGTATTTTGCAGCTCTCATTTGTTTTTGAAAATGAAGAAAGACCAGAAAAAAAATTTTTTTTTTTCTTTTTTCAATTTTCAAAACTTTGTGACAAAAAGTGAGGTCTGCAAAATACTCACTATACCTCTCAGCAAATAGCTTGGGGTGTCTACTTTCCAAAATGGGGTAATTTGGGGGGGGGGGTTTGTGCCACCTGGGCATTCCATGGCCTCCGAAACTGTGATAGGTAGTGAGGAGTGAAATCAAAAATTTACGGCCTTAGAAAGCCTGAAGGCGGTGCTTGGTTTTCGGGGTCTCGTGCGCGGCTAGGCTCCCAAAAAGTCCCACACATGTGGTATCCCCGTACTCAGGAGAAGCAACAGAATGTATTTTGGGGTGTAATTTCACATATTCCCATGGCATGTTTGAGCAATATATCATTTAGTGACAACTTTGTGCAAAAAAAAAAAAAATTGTCTCTTTCCCGCAACTTGTGTCACAATATAAAATATTCCATGGACTCGACATGCCTCTCAGCAAATAGCTTGGGGTGTCTACTTTCCAAAATGGGGTCATTTGGGGGGGTTTTGAACTGTCCTGGCATTTTATGCACAACATTTAGAAGCTTATGTCACACATCACCCACTCTTCTAACCACTTGAAGACAAAGCCCTTTCTGACACTTATTGTTTACATGAAAAAGTTATTTTTTTTTGCAAGAAAATTACTTTGAACCCCCAAACATTATATATTATTTTAAAGCAATTGCCCTACAGATTAAAATGGTGGGTGTTTCATTTTTTTTTTTTCACACAGTATTTGCGCAGCGATTTTCAAACGCATTTTTTGGGGAAAAAACACACTTTTTTAAATTTTAATGCACTAAAACACACTATATTGCCCAAATGTTTGATGAAATAAAAAAGATGATCTTAGGCCGAGTACATGGATACCAAACATGACATGCTTTAAAATTGCGCACAAACGTGCAGTGGCAACAAAATTACTACATTTTTAAAAGCCTTTAAAAGCCTTTACAGGTTACCACTTTAGATTTACAGAGGAGGTCTACTGCTAAAATTACTGCCCTCGATCTGACCTTCGCGGTGATACCTCACATGCATGGTGCAATTGCTGTTTACGTTTGACGCCAGACCGCCGCTTGCGTTCGCCTTAGCGCGAGAGCAGGGGGCGACAGGGGTGCTTTTTTTTTTATTTATTTTTTTTATTTATTTTTTTTTTGCTTTTTTATCTTATTTTTAAACTGTTCCTTTCATTTTTTTTTTTTTAAATCATTTTTATTGTTATCTCAGGGAATGTAAATATCCCCTATGATAGCAATAGGTAGTGACAGGTACTCTTTTTTGAAAAAATTGGGGTCTATTAGACCCTAGATCTCTCCTCTGCCCTCAAAGCATCTGACCACACCAAGATCGGTGTGATAAAATGCTTCCCCAATTTCCCAATGGCGCTATTTACATCCGGCGAAATCTAAGTCATAAAATGCTCGTAGCTTCCGGTTTCTTAGGCCATAGAGATGTTTGGAGCCACTCTGGTCTCTGATCAGCTCTATGGTCAGCTGGCTGAATCACCGGCTGCATTCTCAGGTTCCCTGTTGAGACAGGAGAGCCAGAGAAAAACAAGGAAGACGGTGGGGGGGGGGGGCATTCCCTCCCACTGCTTGTAAAAGCAGTCTAGAGGCTAATTAGCCGCTAGGATTGCTTTTACATGAAAGCCGACCGCTGGCTAAAAAGAATGATACCAAGATGATACCTAAACCTGCAGGCATCATTCTGGTATAACCACTCAAAGTCGTGAATGGCGTACCTGAAGACAAAAAAATGGTTAACAATAAAGCACAGTAAACGGTAAAGTATAAATAATTACATACCTGAAAAGCAAACATGATAAAACATAATAACAATAAAACATTGCAGAATAGAATACAGTAAAAAAGAGCAGAACAATAGAGAGAGAATAGAGAGAGAGAGAGAACAATAAAACGACAACTATTTTTTTTTATTTTTGTTTGTGTTTTTTTTTTTTTTACACTTTTTTTTTGTAACTGTAACTTTTATAACTGTAACCGGTTCCAGGTTCGAGTCTCTCAAAATGCGATGGCATCTTGGGAGACCCTGTGAAAGTGTGCCTAGTATGTGCAATGCTGTACGCTACGCTAATACTCAACTAGTGCATGGTAGCGTTCAAAACATTCACCAAGTGTTACTGCAGTGCTGTTTTGACTACGACCGGGGTGTACTACGCCGCTGGTGCTTGCCAGTTCACCAAAACGCTACAAAGAAAAGTGTCAGTGATCGATCGATACTGCACTTGGGTGGGCTGGACTGGGCTGGGCCGGGCGGAGGGGCAAAACGCAGGTGCTAGCAGGTATCTGGGCTGATCCCGCTAACACTGCGTTTTTGGGAACCCTAAACTGCTGGGGACGCTAGTATAGATCTGATCGGATCAGATATTGATGCGTTCAGATACTATACCACTAAGGGAGGTGTACGGTGCGTGTACGGTGCGTGCGTGGGTGTTCGCGGTACTGGCGCTAATCTGACGCTGCCTAGGGCGACGCATATCACCGCCGGGCGATCAGGGGGCTAAACCTTTATTCGGTAATAAACGGCGGGTGCCCTGACACTATAAAAAATAAACGAACTAACCAGCGTCACCCGTAACGGTTATACGGTGATCAGTGGTGAAAGGGTTAACTAGGGGGCCATCAAGGGGTTAAAACATTTATTAGATAGTATATGGGGGTCCCTGTCGCTATAAAACACTGACGGCGAACCTAAATATTTACGTCCCTAACTAGCGTCACCAGCGACACTAATACAGCGATCAGAAAAATGATCGCTTAGCGACACTGGCGACAGGGGGTGATCAAGGGGTTAAAACTTTATTAGGGGGGTAAGGGGGGTACCCTAGACCTACAGGGGGCTAAACCTTTATTCGGTAATAAACGGCGGGTGCCCTGACACTATAAAAAATAAACGAACTAACCAGCGTCACCCGTAACGGTTATACGGTGATCAGTGGTGAAAGGGTTAACTAGGGGGCAATCAAGGGGTTAAAACATTTATTAGGCAGTATATGGGGGTCCCTGTCGCTATAAAACACTGACGGCGAACCTAAATATTTACGTCCCTAACTACCGTCACCAGCGACACTAATACAGCGATCAGAAAAATGATCGCTTAGCGACACTGGTGAGGGGGGGTGATCAAGGGGTTAAAACTTTATTAGGGGGGGTAAGGGGGGTACCCTAGACCTACAGGGGGTAATACTAACTGTCCCACCACTGCTAACTGTCACAAACTGACACTATGCAGTAATCAGGAAAAAAAAAAAAAAAAAAAACCTGCTTGGTGTCAGTTTGTGACAGGGGGGGGGGTGATTGGGGGGGGATCGGGGGGCGATCGGGGGGGGGATCGGGGGTGTAATATATGCCTGGCATGTTCTACTGTGTTGTGTGTGTGTGTTTTGTGCACTTACATGTCATCTCTCCTCGGCGCTGGAATGGAAACTGCCAGACCGAGGAGAGATGACATCACATCCTCTGCCTCTGTGTACTATACAGAGGCAGGGGATGTTTGTCATTGGCTGGGAGCGATCGCGAGGGGGGGGCCACGATCGGATGGCCTCCCCCTCGTCTGTCATCGCTCCCAACCAAATGCCGACCGCAGCTGGCACCGGGGGGGGGGTCCGATCGGACCCCCCACCCGCGGGAAGGCAATCACGTTTCAGGTACGTGATTTTGCCTGCCCGTGCCGCTCTGCTCACGTATATAGGCGTGAGGCGGTCGGCAAGTGGTTAATAAACAAACGAATGACTGGAACTCTGCTTTAAGCTTTGGCAATAAAACCTGGAAGCTGATTGTATGCAGAAGTGAGCCTGATTTTTCACTCTCCAACTTTAGTAAATAAACCCCTAATGGTCTAAGCTACCAAAGGACACCAAATGGCATCAGTGAAATATATTGTTATGACCATGCACACTTAGATCAACCAAAACAAGTATGTTTGTAGGTAAGGGAAAGAGAGAGGAAGAAAAGAAAGACAATATCACATTTTATAATGCGGGGGGGAAATATTACATTTGTCTGAAAAAAACATAACACACCCAATCACTATTTTCCTAACAATAGTCAAATAAAAAGATTTTTGGTACCAATAGACACAGTGATCCCAACATGATCTGGCCAATACTATCTAGAACAGGTTGAGCATTTCTCTATGGACCTAATGGGGTTCTTGGGCATTAGATAATTAATGTCTGATAATATTTTTTAAAGAATATATTAACGCAACACTTCATATTCCTGATATGTGCCTGCTGTACTATGTACTCCTTCTGTACTATGTACTTGCCTGAAAAAGTATCCTGTTCTTGTTGTATTGCTTCCTTTGTGTGATGTGTGTATTACTTCCTTTATGTGGTGTTGCTGCCAGTCTCCCTACTCCCCTATTTCAAACTGACCATGCTAGGCATGAGTGCACAACATGGTGAGTTTTCTTGTTATGCTGGGAACTAAAAAAGGAAAAAAATGTATCTATAATGTATTTTATATATACACACAAAAGTGTTGCCTTTCATTCCTATTTTAAACTGAATGGGTTGTTTTACAAGGTAAGGGTTCACATATACTTTAATGTTTCTTTTTCTGTGGGGCACTGTGGAGTATACTGCTGCATCTCTGGACAAGTGATCAAAAAACTGTGTTTTATACTTTTCTCCAACGGCCAAACATCCTCTTCTTAAAACTCATGATATTACTTATAGCTTGTAGACATATACAGTAAGTGTATGGAGTGGCAACAATGGAAAGAATCTCTAATTGCATTGGGTTGTCTTAGACACTACAACCAGTCTTATGTTTGTGCAATTCATTTTATGATTACCTCAATTGGATGTTTCTTTCAAGTATGGCTCTTTTAGTAACATGTTTTCTTTTTGCATTTAATATTTTCTTATCCAATCTTCTTATATTGCTACTTTTCCACTATAATAAATCTAATATATTTTTACTGACTATTACCACCCCCCTTTTTCCTTTTTATTTCTTAAAGCTGTACATTTTATGATTCTTATATACTAATCTGTAGAGGACACACTGGCAGAGTAATTGCCGCTAGCTTTGTAGTATCTATATGCTAAACAGCTGCACAGGCTAATTAGAGAAATGGGTTATGTTCCAAACGTCTGTTGCTGCAGACATTTGGTCAATAGAACATCAGAATAAGAACATTATGAGTTAACTAAAAGTGAATTATTTTAATTGATTCTCAATCATTTTGATTCTGGTGAAAATTGTGTGAAATAAAAAAAAAGACACCAGATTATTGTCTTGTTGCCTCATTTACATTTGTTCCACCCTGCAGTCAGGAATAATGGTCCGTGTTATGCTATACTACATTTAAATCAAGTACTTTATAACTGCAGTATCCTGTTATTCTTAAGATATATCTCTTTGATATGCTGCAATAGGATAAATACTGTATATAAAGCATTGGTACCAACAGAGTTCATGGTGTACCTGGCAAGAAAGCATGTTTGGGTGTGACACAATTGCAATAGGTTTTAGCCTGTGGTCACACCAGGTAGGATTTAAAGTGGTGCGATTTAAAGACCGACTTCAAGCACGATTTAGCCCAGGTTCACATTAATGGGATTTGGCATGCGATTTGACATGTCAACTCGCATGCCAAATCGGCGGCTATTGCCAGCAATAGCACCGTCTTAATTGGTGCAACGCCGCACCGATTCCAAAAGTAGTTTCTGTACTACTTTTGGCAACTTTGGGTGCGATTTCAATTGACATCTGTGCAGGAACCCACACAGAAGTCTCTAAAATCACCCCCCGAAGTCGGACTGACGTGCGGCTGACATTCAGCTGAACTCGCACGATTTCAATCTCGCAGCAGTGTGAACCTAGGCTAAATACTGCTTCAGCGCTACTTCTATAAGATTTGTAATGATTTGATACAACTTCAGTGCTACTTCAGTGAGAGGGGCTGTCCATGTCAAAGGGAGGAACAGTGATGTTATGAACAAAAGTATAACTAGCAATGGGTTAATATTTACCTGTATTCAGGCTCAAGTAGTGCTGATATAGACACAGGTATGATTTGAAGCACGATTTACATTATAGTCTATGGCAGTGAAATTGTGCTGAAGTCCTGAAAAAATGTTACATTAACTACTTCTCAAATTGCACTACTTAAAATTGTACCTATTAAGACACTGCCATAGAAACACATTAGGTACTACTTCAGGTACGATTTGTAAATCACATGTCGTAATTGAAGATGTATTGGTGTGAGCGGAGGCTTAGAGGAGGCCCATGTTATTTTTCTTAAGATAGACCCACGTCACTCTACGTGCAAAACCTTTGGTAAAGATGATTATAAACCAAACACGTGGATATAATATTTTTTTTACTTTGATTCCTGTACAGTATTGTTAGTTTTAATCGCAATATCTAATTGGCCTTGAGAATTGATTTACAGGGCTTGACTTAATAAACGTTATGACCATCTCACCTTAATCTGCTTGCCATTACTTTGTGAATTACCAGCATATGTGTCCTTTGCTACCTTGATTTTGATATATGATGCCAGCTTTACACTTCTAACTTCCTCATTGCTATATGTGCTCCTTAATACGGGAAATTGATTTATAGAGACACAGTTAATTGAAGAAAAACCTTGATTTATTTTAACTTATCTTGGTTTCCCAAAGGTGTTGAAGGATGCAGGATGCCAATACTCCGTGCTCATCAAGCAACCAGAAGATCACTCCTAAAGACCCAGAGATAAGGAGGGAATGCACTGTTCAAGGTGAAATATGTTATATATATATATAATTTGTCTAATATCATATGTTCATTAGTTTGCATACAATATCCCACTTTGCTGTGCTTTCATGAGGAACCTCAGTCAAGACAAACATCATTAGTAAACTTATACATTTATTTATAACATAGAATTACTTTTAAAATTACATAAATACTTAGAAAATTACACAATAAATAGATAATGAGGTTAATGACAATTTGATTTTTATTTGAATGTAGTCAAGGTTATGCATTGGTTCTGAGCAGATAAGTTGATTTGCACTGAATGGCATGCAGGTGTAAATAGGTTTTCTAATGGATAAACCCTGCTCAATGGATGTACATTGAGGAGGGTTTTCTATAAGTTGAAACAATGTTTTTTCTAGTTTTGGATAAAGCAGTAAAAGATCATTTTTTTCCCCAACTGGCAGCATGATAGGCAGATGATCTAGTCTCATCTTTTGCCTCTCAGCTTTAGTATATGCTGAAACTGTTACTCCAGTGCTCCCAAGATACACTGATGGCAAAAAAAGTAGACATGATCATTTACTATGTGCTTCTGTTCACCATATGCAGCCAAGAGAGTAAGAGACAACATGGAAGACTTTCGATCCTCAGATAGTATAATGTGTTGCATCGAAAGTTTAAATTTGCAGATAAATATTGGCTCAGGAGGCATCTGAGACACAAATGGCACTGCTTATCTTAGTATTTTCACCCATTGTTCATGAATAAACGACCTTTTGACAAATACCAGCTCAACTAGAGCACTAAGTTGTTTCAGTTTTCTGTAGCTGACATGCATAAATTATTTTTAGCAGCAGTCTCCAACCATTGGCTTGGGAACCACAGGTAGAACTTAGGTTCCTTTGATGTCGCTCTTACTCTCTACGTGGAAGCTCAGTACCTATCTGTCTGCTTCATTATGGTTTCCCACAGGCTGTTTTTTTAACATTTGTAGAAGTTATTTTAACTTATTTCTAAAAACTGTAGAAAATAATTAGGGCAACTAAAAATGGTTGAGTGCACACAGTTTCCAAGAGAATAAACCATTAAACCTGATTGGTCACTATATTGGTCACACTTTTGTTATTTTTTTTTTCTCTTGCATTTTTTTTTATAAATAAGTCCCTTTAATGTTGCTCGCCACCAATTATGGTACCCAAATGAGGCAGATAAAGCTTGTGGAATTTTGCTATTTTATTTTATGGTTGCAAAAATGCAATATTTGCTTTTGCATGATAACATTTATGACACACAGGGTTACATTTTTCAATGTGCACTGGCATAAACCATAACCCTCTCCATTCCAGTTATCTGGGAATAAAACTCACCCACACAAAGCCTTCATAATATATCACCTTTGACATTATCTACATATGCCTGGGTAATCTAAAATTGTCTAGATAATGATGACACCATCCACATTTATGAAATTACCTTTAACTAATTTGTTTCAGATAAATAAATACATCTACTTAGAACAGAGAGTGGTCACTGTTTACAGCTGCAGTCAAGCATAGTAAATGATTTTAGTGTGTAAGGGCAGGGTGGTGGGCTGTAAGAAATACATCATTAGACTAGCTAATGCATAAATAGATGGCTTGTCACTGCACACAAATAAGGGGTATTTCTCCTTTAATATACTCCTGCAATTTAGCTGCACATTTAGTCAATTCCACACCATTTCACTGTCATTAGTTTACTAAACGATACATGTGACAGATAATTTAACATTACCCTTAAAACCATTTATTTGTTGGCCTTCAGTTGGGGTTTAGTCTAGAACCAAAAATGGCATTTAGCCTGTCAAAGTGAATTAAGGCAAGATAAATAACTGGTCGTGTGACTTTTTGTAGAACCTTTGAGCAGTGGTATACACCTGTATATGTCTGAGTATATATATATTTATATTTCAGTTGTGATAGGGCACCTAAGCACATATACCTGTTTTTTTTTTTTTTTTCGCTCACTAACAAGAGTTATAGGCTTGTAAAGCTATGGAGAAATAGCGTGTACTAATGTACTACTGCTGCTTGCTACAACTATACACATACAATGTTCAGACTTCATTATTGATTTTTATCACTGGATAACTGGTGAGTGGCTCAGCTTGTCACATGCTAAAAGGTTTCAAGGACAAACCTGGTTTGTTTCCTGGCTGTTGAGATCTTGCTTCCTGACTGTTGAGAACATATTTTCTTTTCCAGGCAACTTCACAAAGGTACGAAGACTGCATGTGCATTACATACGTTGTGTTGTATGAGCAGCCATGCTGTCAATTTTTCCTGTCATTGGTGACACAAAGGTTCCAAGAATAAAATCGTAAAATGATAGTATTAAATGTAGCAGCATAAAAACATAGGATTATAGAAACGCTAGTAAACATCAACCTATTTACAGTTCATACTGTCGTAGACAGTTCATGCTCCAACTCTTCTGTCTATGGTTACATCACATGGTTAAAGCCCATTGGATTAAACAGTCCATTAGGAAAAGTGAAAGTGCTGATGATTATATGCGTTCTGGGATAAGGGAAAACTTGGTTATCCTCTCCGTCTCCTTTTCCACTTTCCACTGCTACTAGATGAGCCCACATGTACATGGTGGTGGCTAAGCAAGGCATTGAATTATAGTAATTCAATTTACGGTTCTGCACCAACCCAGTAGTATAGTATACCTACACCCCCCCCACCTCCAAATCCTCTAAATCTAGTGAAAGCTAATAAGGTTTTTTTTTTTTACAAAGACTAAACAAGAGTTCATGTTTTTATCTGCCTAATACACCTACAACTTTCAACTTGTTTTAATCCAGTTAAAAAGTATTTCAAGTCTTCTCAATTAAATTGATATTGGCTTGCAATATACCCAGTAGATTCTTTGTACAGACTATAAATTCCCAAGCAATGTAAAGTCAGTTTCAAAGAGTCTCAAACACATGAAAACAGTTGAGAAACAATAAGAAACAGCATCCACTTTATTCAGGAAAGTAGAAAGTAAAAAAAGAAAAATCATTTGAGTAATAATTGCAATAAAATATTTGCATAGACATCAGAGAAGACTGCACCAATTGTCCATAAACATTGTACAGAACTGTACCTTCTTTACATCTAGTGTATGCTAGTTTGACAAAATGAATTATAACTAGTGCTATAGTACTGAAAACAGCTTTAGAACCTTAACTGGTAAAATAACCTAATTAATTATGACTAACAAACAATTTTGACATTGCAGTTTACATAAACATTATTTTGACCTTAGGTATGTTTGACGACCAGATCTTTGCCACATCTTGCTGTATATGTGTGGCCATGACAGAAAGATATAGCTATTAGTTGTTGACAAAATCAAACATCCGTATAATGCAATTTGTGATAGAATGAATCCACCAATGATCATGTATTTGGGATAATTGAACACTGTTTAATCATATCTACCATACTGAAGCTGGTCATTCCAGGCAGACTGGGAAGGATCACCTAAAATGTTCTAATTATGATTATTATGAGAGATGTGATAATTCCAGGTTCCTAGTGTGCACATCTTCTAAGTATTCCATGCCTGGGAACTTCCCATTTATGTCTATAACACAGTAAAAGAAAGTTATGAGTTATAACTGTTTATCTCTTGTCAGCAGAAATGAATAGAATGATGGATGAAAAATTAAACCTGACTGCTTACTGGTGTTCTATGGCCTGCTATAGTTTGTGCTTTATGCACAGCAAGGTTGACATGCAGCTGAGGTAAAAAAATATTTCTCTTTCATTCATTGACAGACCCAGCTTCTTTTTCTTGACTATCTATAGCACCACCTACAGGAGTAAGACACTAGACAGAAAGGAAACTCAGCACCACCTATGGGCAGTCCCTAGCTGACATAAACCCCTCTCTGCTATAGGCAAACTAATTATTTCTGCCTAGTGTTTAGGAGTAAGGACCTAGTTCCCTGCTGGGAATTGTGGTTCCATTTTTTTTTTTCCTGGGATTTTTTCCTGCAGAGAGCTTCAGTTAACAGATGGGCTGGGCGACACGCTGGGTAATCTAGAGCCATTGGTCACCCCAGTCTGGCCAGTGAGAACATGCAGACCTTTAGCTATGCGCTGGGTCGACTGCAACTGCCCCACTTGGGACCAGGTCAGCCAGTGAGTTAAACATCTTGTGGAGATGCATATGACTGGGCTCCTGATGTCTGTGTCGCAGTGCTACCCTAGCTTACAGCCTCTCCATTTAAGTGGGAGTTGGATCTGTCTATGGAGTATCACCCGGTTACTTCATGGGAACGGTAAGTAGTGCCCCCCCTCCCTTCCGGGCATGTTGTGGGGCGCGGGTCCTCCTATGGATGGTCGGCGCCACAGCATTCTCCTCCTCCCATCCTTGCTCTCTGTTGCTGTTAGGTTATCTCCTGGGCTCCCCTCCCCCCCCCCCCCCCCCCGTTTTCATTAATCTGTGGCAAGGCACTGTGTGCTGTGCTGGGACGGTTCTCTGGGAGGACTGCAGATGCTAATGTTTCCATCTCAATCATGGCAGGAGCTTTGTCTGTTCCTGGGGGGTTGCAATGCCATTTGCATATTTTGCCCCTGTTGTGGTTGCAGGTGGTACTCCATGTGCTTGGCGCAGCGGGTGCCATATTCCTCGGGTTGCAGCAGCATTTTTCTGGGGGCCTGGCAGCCTTTTAAACATTCCTTCCAATAGTGGCCATTTTCTTGTAGCCCACCGGCGGTCAGCTTGCAGTGGTCTGTCCCACTTGGATGCTTAAGCTTCAAGGGCAGGTGTGTGGCAGGCATTTTCTTGGCTCTTAGTGTGGCTCTTCTCCAGTGGCTTGAGCGGCAGTGAGTCCTGAGAGGTATTGCTCCTCTCTGCTGGCCTTGTGTCTGGTGGTAACTTCACATCTGGTGAGCTTCCCTGGCAGTGCCTTCTTGGTGGGTTTCCTCCCTTCATGGAGTCTCAGGATCACACCTCCCTACCTGATCCCCTACTAGAGACGGCAGGTTCCTCAGGGTTTCTGTTCCCCAAAGCCTGCAACATTCAACATAATGACGGACAACCCGGTAATTGCGGGACCGTTTCCAGGAACATCTCAATGACACTAGGACCAATAAATCCACTAATGTGGCCAGACACTATAACAATTTACATGTAGGTGATACTGTCTTGATGTCTGTCCAGGTTGTGGAAAGGGTCAAACTATCTACCAGAGGTGGGGTCTTGTTTCGTTTTTTATGCAAGAGGGAGGTTTTTTGACCTTCCACTTGCATACTAGAATTCCGGGTGGTTTAAACTTTGAGTGGAATGTTTCCCACTTTTATGAATGACTTCACATCTCCTTTTATCACCCCTATTTATTCATTGTGTTTTTGCATTTAAGCCAATAATATTTGTCCCCCCCCTTTTTTTTTTATTCTTTGTGGTGGATTGGAGTGAGTACCTATGTTGTCATTTAGGGTTTTTGACACATAATGTCAAGTCTGTAGTGTGAGGCCGGGTTGCTGAGAGGGCGCCCCTTGCGGCTGAGTGCAGCACGTCCCTGGATTTGGGTACAGGGAATGCGATGCACAGAGGTGCACGGGTTGCCAGGAATACTGCAAGCTGGCTGGTTGGCTGTAAGTAGCTAGAGTGCGTTGTGGCAGCCGTGCGGAGAGAAGTCTTGAACGGTAACAGCAGGGTAAACCAGGAACAGGGTCCGCAGCCAGGCCAGGGGTCAGATACCTAAAGACAGTCCGAGAGAGGTACAGGAACAAGCCGGGTCATACACAGAGGGCAGAAGATCGGAGAGTAGTCAGCCAAGCCGGGGTCAGAGCGAGGAGATAAACAGGAACACAGGTCAAGCCGGGCAGAGGTCAAGCAGGGGTCTTCAGAGTATACAAGGCACAGGAACACAGGAGCTGTTTGATAATCCAGCAAACTGCAAGTGTCAGTGGCAGGTTTAAATAGGCCAGAGGGGTGTGCCTACAAGATCAGGGCGTGCTCACTAGACTCGCCTGCCACCATGACGGTTACTGGCGGAATTGCCCACAACACGGCCATTTCCCTGACACATAATTTACATTATTTAACCTATTTACTATTGTATCCTTAATGGGATAGTTAAGTGTAATTATGGAGTGCCCTTTTTTAACATATATACTTACCTAGGATAAAAATAGGGATTTTCTCTGTCACATATGAAATAAGATAGTATTTATATTCGTTCTTGATCGGACTTTTCAGTGTGCAGCTATGGGCGTTTCTTATTTTTGGTGCATTTTTGATGTGTCTTTTACATGGTTATTAGTTCTTATCATTTACAACTACCATATATATGCTTGCTCTATGGATCCGCTCATAGCTTTTTATGTCTTCGGTCCTAGCTTTTTATGCCCTGTGTGGGGATATTAGGGAGTGAGAGCGGGTATTGCCAGCCCTATCCCCGCATGTCTCCCCACATTTGCTCACAGCACTTTGTACATATTTAAAAACTTAATTTTGATTTATAATATATGTCAGTTTGAATCTGGCTGACAGTAACGTGGAATCAGTCACCAGCAAGATGTTTGCTGTTACCAGTTCGGCTCTATGGCTGCTTTTGGCTACAGACACTCACCAAATGGACCACAGCCTGGGTGAGAAGCAAGTACCTTTGGCTTACGTGGAATTGGCGGCCCAGTATGTCCAAGGTTTCAAATACGTGTGTGACGTATCCTTGGATGTGGTCCCTTTGCTTTCCAAGCCCTCTGTCGCATCGGCAATGCTTCAGCGTGTGCTGTGGCTCAAGTGTTTGTCTGCAGACCAGACAACAAAAAAGGCTCTTGTCCGTGGTGACCAACCTTTATCAGGGGGATTTCCAGGCCTCTAAAGACATTGAGGATGCGTACTTGTACATTGTTATTTGTGCTGGGCACCAACGTATCCTACGCTTTGTAGTAGGAGAGACACATTATCAGTTTGTGACGCTGCCCTTAGGTCTCACAACCACTCCTCGGGTCTATACCAAGGTGCTGACTCCAGTTCTGGCCTTAACAATTCATACTATACAAGAGTTCAAGTGGATCCTGAACATCCAGAAGTCTGCTCTAACCTTGATTAGGAAGCTCAAATTACTGGGTCTAACTCTCGATTTGGTGCAGGCCAACGCATTCCTTCCAATGGACAAGCTCCAGAACCGTCAATCTGCGGTTCGACTACTGCTATCCAACAGGTTGTCCTCCTTCTACTCTTGCGTGCAGGTTCTGAGCCCAAGGGTTGTAGTATATTGTAAGTTTAATTTTATATATATATATATATACATATATATAGCCCCCCTGTTTTCCAGGGGCCTGGTGGTGACCCCCAGACACAGGTAGGGCTGACATTCTTCCTCAGGGTACAGGTTACTAGGCATAGTGGGTGATGTACAAGATAGAAAAATGGGCGCCAGTCACTTTTATGCATGAGCAAAGAGAAGTCTATTTCTCAGAAACAGGAACATGTGGGAGAGAGGGGATGGGGCACAGGACACCCTTAGTCAAAAATAGTAACGATTAGCAGACAGGCAGAATCCTTAGACAAAAAGGTGAGATAAGGCTGACAGCAGTACAGGAAAATAGCATTAAAGCTGAACCAGCACATCTGTACTTTGTAGAGCAGGCTGTTTCCTATAGTAACTGAACTTTGCTCACAGCATCATACAGAATTCTCTTACATAAGTTCTCTCATGAAGCTCTCCCATCAACCTCATGGGTCCCCGGTACATAAAGAGTCACCTCTGGTACTTCTCTAGAACTCCATCCCTCTCAGCATTGTTTCCAGGTATTGAGCAGACTCTCCTCTGTAAAATCTTGATCACCTGGATAGGCCTCAAACAGACCTAGCAGCCAGGAGAGCTTCTGGATAGGCCTCAGGCTTCAGGCCTAGCAGCCAGGAGCTGTTCCACACACACCCACCCAGACCTCAGTCTGGGCGCTGAAGACCTAGACCACCTGACTCTCTCCAAATAAATACATTCCCCCAGCATTCATAGCGGCCAGTCTGATTGGCTGAGAAAGTTATGTTAGTTCATAACCTGACTTCAATGTAGCTCATCATACTAATGCCAGAGGTGACAGTGCCACCTACTGACAAAAAGGGAGAAGCCACAGCTGAAAAAGGATTAGGAGGAAGCCCATTTGATCCATAAAAACTACAAATTAGCCAGGCTAGCTACCACCCAGCATAGCTAAACTTACCTGTAGCCATCAGGCTGTCCTCTTTCTACTCTTGCATGCAGGTTCTGAGCTTAAGGGTTGTAGTATATTGTAAGTTTAATTTTTTTATATATAATAATAAAATATATATTTTACTACAAGGTGTCTACATTTGAGGCGATCCCATAAGCAGCGTTCCACTCGAGGGCCCTGCAGAAGGAAACATTGAGTATTGATGATTTGGTGGCTTTGGTCTCCTGGCCTTCAAGAGGGGAAGTCGAATCTTCCTTTACATTGCACAGTGCTCCCGATGGATGCCAGCCTGTCCGGCTGGGGGGGAGTTCTGAGGTCGTGCTTGGCCCAGGGTTGCTGGATACCAGAGGAATCTTGACTGCTCTGTGTCACAGTCTAGACTGCAGATTTCTGTTTGTGAAATTCTTACCTCCTTGCTACAGTGGTTTTGCTAGATCTATGATTCGATTCACGTGTGCTGCTGGCTTCCCTGTTCACCTATGGATGTCGCCTGCTCTACTGTGGATTTATATCCTTTTCCCCTCTATCACTTCCTGGGTCACCTCCCAGTCTACCTCCCTTATATAGACAGACTCAGTGCAGCTGTATATATTCTTATACCCTTCCTGATTAAAGTCAAGTCACGTTTTTATGACACACAGTGTTTGGGTCTAATTGCATGGCTTCCATGAGGCCTTGTGAGCATCTGAGCGCGGTGGAATGGAAGAATGCCGGCACATAAGGTAATGCAACTAGTCAATAATAAAGGTGATAGCTAGTAATAGAGGTGAAGGAAGACAGAGGGCCCTTCACAGGCTGTCTGAGCAACTTCTTGGTTCTTGGAGCACCTGTTTGCCTGTTGTTATCTTCAGCTTGCTACAAGTTCATCCCCATCATCAGGGGCAGTGTTGAAGAGGCACCCTAGGGCTTAGACTTAGTACCCTGGAGAACCCTAGGTTGGCATTCTACAAGGGCTCACTGCCACTGAAACCTGACACTCTGGAAGTTTGGGCGATCAGGCTATGCCTGGAACAGTGGGCAGAGTCTCTTATTCTTCAGGATCCAGTTGCACAATACCACAGCGGTGGCCTATGTCAACCACCAAGGTAGGAGTATGGCAGTGGAGCTGGAGGCTTCACGCATCCTCCGGTGGGTAGAACATCATGTGACAACTTTGTATGCTGTGCACATTCCAGATATGGAAAAATGTCAGACTAACTCAGCCATCTGATGTTGGATCAAGGAGAGTGGTCTCTGGATCCGAACATGTTTCGTCAGATTTGTCTGTGGTGGGGCACTCAGAATCTGGACCTTCTAGCTTCAACAGGAAAGGTGCCAAAGGGTTGTGGTAAGGGAGGGGATCCCTTGGCAGATGCAATAAATGCCTATGTAGGATAGAGGTCAAAGCGATTTCAGTCATTCTAGTGGCTCCAGATTTTGCTTCATCAATTCTATACTGCTCTTACCTTCCCTTCACAGTTGTATTTTACAGTTGGAAATGTGAGAGTATCAGAAGGCAGTGTTACTGTAGTGAGTTAGACAATCAGCTGACTTTTAGAGGGTGAATGAAAAAGAAAAGGTCGCATTTCAGAACTGCTTGTAGGGCCGAGCTCATACAGATGTTTTTCCTGAAAACAATGAAGGCACGAGCCCTGCTGAGACATTTAGGCACAGACTGTCATCAATAATTTCATCATTATAAAATTAAATTAGTCAGCTGTGTGACAGTGTTTAAACTACTGCAGACATTGTTTATGCCTAAACATTCAGTCATGTGATATGGTCTTAGCAACGTTATTTAGGACTTTTGATTTACATCAGTATGCATTTAAGTTTTTAGGATTCTTGATGCACCCCAAATCAGTTATCTCTTTATTATGTGTATTTATTGTGCTCTCTTTTTTTATAATGACCTTCTCTCTCTGCTAACTCTTCACACATTGCTGGTCATGTGCTACTTTCTGTTCACGGAAGGCATTAATGTGTCAACTGTTAAGTATCTTAGTTCCTAGTGGGACTAGTGGGACTAGGAATAAAAGTTCAGGGCAAAACACTACCCGAGACTGTTAAATTTTACTAATATATATATATATATATATATATATATATATATATATATATATATATACAACATATGATTTGTTTATTAAGCATTGCAGCAATGTCTGTTGTTTTAATGCACCTTTTCTGGTGCATGTGTGTATTTTACAGAACTATTGCACATTCACTATTAATTCTACACAATTCCTTTGTACAGTGAGGGTTGCAGTAGTTTGGTAAGCAGCTGGCATGTGTATACCAGTTTGTTTGAGAACTGAATCTCTTGAGGTAGTCCTATTAGACTATGAACTAAATATCCATGCCTCAAGCAGATTGGCAAAAGTTTTATCGCAAATGGTCCTTTAGGTTTGTGACCTGGAATCACATTCAATTTGTCCTAGGTGTGCAGTGATTACCTATTGAGAACAGAGTGCACTGAACAATGGAGGAGTGACAAGCTGACTGCTGGGATGGAACTGCTGTGGAATGTGTGTGTACTTTTCTCCCCTTGAATTATTTTAAAGCCACTCTCGGTAAACACGATCAAAATGCTGTTTGGGTGTGTGGATGTCATGTTTGTTCTGACACCGTCTTTATTGCATCCTGGTTGTATGATGGAAATGAAGAGAGTCCTTTTGAAATATAAAGCAATAGCCCTGCCAGTAAATATACAAGATGGCATTTTTTGATTGATTGATGCAGACCCTGCTGATATCAAATACCTATGTGGTTTGAAAGTAAGTACATATATTTGAGAAACCATTTGCTTTTTGCTTCTTTTGTGTGCTTAGAGTAAGGCAAATGCTGTCAGTGCCTTGATGTACTTTCCATAAATTCATTAGGTAGAAAAACAACTATGTAAATGGCATCAAAGCACCAGATACAAGTATTTAAGCTTTATGATTTGTAACAGGTTTTTAGTACTAGAGCTAGTTATTCTGTCAATCCAAGACATTCTAATCTGTTATATTCAGCCTGATGGGGACAGGGACTTCAAAGATTGAGGGTATCCAAAAACCAGAACAGCAAAGCAAAAAAGAACAATGCATGGATTACTTGGCCAGCCCACATCAAATCAGATAGGAACAGTACAATGGCAGCCTGCGTGCCATTGCCAGTGGCGGAGCTGGAAAGCTGGTAAAACAGCTGGTAAAACCTGCAAATGGGACCTACAGTCTTGATGAAGAGGAAAAGAATATCAAAACTCATTGCCTGCTTCCCTGGACTTCCACCTTTACACAGTCTGCACCTCTTCTTTACAGAGGTACAGTCAGGAGACTGTTTGAGACTGCTTCCCTGGAATACTCTGAAGCTGGTCCAATCTGCAGAAGTGACAGCCAGTTTGGCATCTTCCCAGCCCCACAGCTGGGCAACTGGCCATGGCGTGCGAACTGCCACTGAATTGTTCTTATCTGGCCTGCTAGTGTGGTGCTAACATTAGATGTTCTAAATAAAAGTTAACATAAAAAAAAATGCCAAAAACTGAAGTAATCGGCTAATTACGATGGTACCACATCGATCTTAACCATCATCTACAAAAAACCCCTATTCATATAGGAACTTACTGGTACCAGAGAGGAACAACCACACAGAACTATAAAAATATATAAATGTTTATTACAAAATCTTAAAATTGTTCATAAAACCATTAGAACAGTCATATATGCATTGATAGCCATATCAAATAACTTTCAGAGGGTGAATAAAAAGGCAAAGGTTGCATTATCTTTGTTATATTATCCCAGAGGTCGACACGTTTCACATATATCCTGAGGTGGCTGGTATATGTGAAATGCGTCGATGTCTGGGATCTGTTGTTCTAATGGTTTTATGAACAATTTTAGGATTTTGTAATAAACATTTATATATTTTTACAGTTATGTGTGGTCGTTCCTCTCTGATACCAGTAAAGTCCTATATGAATAGTTTTTTTTTCATAGATGAACATAAATTAACAGACAAATACATAATATGGATAGAGTATTCTGAACATCATACACTCCACTTTCTTTAAAGGATATCAACTTATCCTTCTCTCTCCAGAATTAACAGAGCAAGTACCTTTAAGCAGTAGTGTATTTAGGTTTTGTGCTGCCCTAGGCCTGACTAAACTGTGTACCCCCTAATTTATATATGACCCACCCCTTCCTGTCAAGGCCACACTCTTTTCTGTTTCAGACCTGCCCTGAAAATTTCGAGTGGGGACACTAGATCTGAGGGCCTGGGGGGGGGGGGGGGGCAATGGATTCCCTTAATTTGCATAGATTTTTGCCTTTGATTTCTACTTTAAACTGAATGGGTTGTTCTACAAGGTGATTGTTCATGTATACTTTAAGCACTAAAATAGAAATCAGTCTTTTTTTTTGTGTATGTAAAACGTTTTAATTTCTTGGCGCAGTTTTCTTGTCTTTTAATGCATGCCAGGGCATTGACATGGCATCACAATATGCCGCTCGATAACTCTCTCAGGGGTAGCTTAATGTGAGCTAAATCTTGAATGTCTCTCAGACAATGAGTGATGCTTTATTTGCATGTGATATTACCCATGACCACCTGCAGCAATTCACTTTTCGCAAGGTCTGTGAAGGTAATTGATAACACTGAGCAAAGGGAAAATAAAACAATTAGAGGCACTGTGGTAATCTAAATATAATTGAAAACACATGCTGGGATGAGACTGTCAGGAACCTTTCTGATTGCAAGATCCTGATCCCTTTCGTGTGAGTGACACAAAGAGGTTATAATATTCAGAGTTTCTGTATAATATATTGTAGTGTTTGTTTTTTCTAGCGATCTTTTCAGATAATCATGTCATACACAGAATTCTACAAATGTAGTGACTATTTTAAAGAAAACGAAAAAACACACAAACATAGGTACAATAATACATCGAGGTTGATTTACTAAAGGTAAACAGGCTGTTCACTTTGCAAGGGAATTTTCCAGTAGCTTAGTAAATGAGGTAAAGCTCTGTAGACTTCCATCATCCAATCCTATGCAAGCAAACAGTTTTTTTTGTTTTTGTTTTTTTTTTACATGTGATTTGGTATTCATTGCAAAGTGAATTTTCACTGAATTTACTATGCTAAGGAAAAATTCCTTGCAAAGGTACCAGCCTTTTAGCAAATCAGTCCCTCTATTTTTCCTCCTATTTTTCTAACATCTCTCTCTCTCTCTCTCTCTCTCTCTCTCTCTCTCTCTCTCTCCCCCTCTCTCTCTCTCTCTCTCGATCTCTCTCTCTCTCTCGAACATTTTGGTATGTGTCAAGCAGGTCTAATGCCTATTGTGTGTGCCTAGTATACATATATATATATACATATATTCTTTTACATTGTAAAAGAAGACATGTTCATTGAAAGTGCACTACAAGACAAAAATGCCCCTGTCTGTTCAGTGGTCCTGCTCCATATTTACATTCAGTTTAGCATGGTTGAGAGGATCCTGTCCACTGTTGCAAGTGCCATGTTCCATTTATATGCACCCTTATTTTCCTCTTCTGTGTAGAGGCTACTTAAACCTTTTATCTTGCACCTGCCCAATGGAAAATAGTTGTCCATTGAATCCATTGTCAGTCCTGGTGTTTTAGTTCTGCAGTTTTCCTAAGCTTTCCCATCCTAATCCATGTTCAATGAAGGCTAGAGATAGAGCAAAAATTCTGTTTTGTGACTCCCTTTCAAGCCTCACTCATTTACCCTGGTAGTTTTCCCTTCTACTCCCTTCCACTTTACTATACTACTTTTCCTTTGTTTCTCTTTCCCATACCCTTTTCTGCCTAGTACATTAGGTTTTTTCCTTTTCTGTAACACTCTTCTGTCTTTTACACAATTCTCTCTTTTACATTCTCTCTTTCTTTCTTATTATTGCCTTTACCAATCTTACTTTCTTTTCTACCTAACTAACATACTGTGTATGGGTAATGACAATAATTAGAATTGTAATCCTGTGTAATGTTGTCACCCGAGACCCATCCAATGTTCATTTTATTACTGTCATTTGAGTAAAATGAATCTTAAATTTGTTTGTGACAATGTTCTAGATTGCCTGTGTTGACACACATATAGAAAAAGTGCCGCTTGTTCTAAGAGTAAATTTACACATCTACATGAGTACAGAACTGCAGGTAACTCCTCCAGTCTTTTATACTGTATAATCACTGCACACATTGTCTTCTAATGATAAACAGCCATCGTTAACACAAAGAGAATTGATTGTCAAGTTCTTCCTGCCTTATTAGTGCAGCACACTCTATTTTTAAACACATAACTGTGTTTTACTTAAATTATGTTCTATAGTGTTTTGGTATACTTGTATTTACTGCAGAAAAATTTATGTTTGTGTATGGTAGGTATAACCATGAAAAGAGAAAAGGGCACCCGGTTCTAGAGGTCCGGGTAAGGGGTTAATTTAGCAACAGTATTTTCAATCATGTCAAAGATACTGACAGTGTTGTCAAAAAATGTAAATCTATTTATTAATTATTTCATGGTAATACAAAACATCAAGGTTGCCACAACAACCCTTCAATTAAAACATGATATTAAAAATTGTTGTCAATTAGGTCCGGTAGAACCTAATATATATAACCATGCCTATCCCCGCAAACCTGCTTACCTTGGTAAAACAAGAGCTACATGTATGGCTCAGGAGTGACCTGCAGGATCTCTCTGTTTTTTTGCCCAAGTTTGGCTCACAGGAAGGCAAAATATAGGAATGCCTACTGTTCTACTTGCAGCAAAATTGGGCAAGCGTCTTGCCATTACAGCAAGTATGACAATAAATTAAAACATGCAGTGATAAAATTACCAAACCTAATGCCAACACTGCTCTTTTTTTTCAAATTCTTTATTTATATAAAGGCACAATGCATCCTTTAGAGCAGGACAATACAGAATAGAAACAATATTTCACATAAAATAAAGGCAATCCAAAGTAGCGTGGTAACATACTGCGGGAAACAGAAAATGCAAGGTATTCTGAAATCAAGAAAACACAAATACAATCTTTTTCCCAATAACAAGGGGATAACTGTATTAAATATGGCAGGGCTCACTCGGACGGATACTCCAATTTTCAAAAAAGAAAGGTAACAGAGAAGCTAATGGATGCCTATAGGCGTCAAAAAGAAAGGGTTCGGGGGGGAGGTGGAATAAAAAAAAGAAAGGGGGGGTGGGTGGGAAGGGGAGCCAGGGTGATGTGATGCGCCTGTACATTAGCAAGGAGGGTAGGAAGACCTCAGTTTCCAGAGTAGTTTTCCAAGTGTGTCTTACCCTTGTCTGAATATACAAACATGTTCCAATATGACCATGTTTTAGTATATTGCTCTTTCCTGTTTTGGGCAGTAAGCACTAGGTCATCTAGAGCATTAAAGCTTCTGACTTATTTGAGCCACATGGCAATAGAAGGGGGTTAGGGTCTCTCCAGCATAAGGTAATACAAGCTTTGGCGGCTGTAGTCATGTGCTGAAGGACTGATTTCTTGTATGTCTTAAGAGGGATTTGTGAGCAGTAAAGGAGGAAGAAGGCAGAATCCTCCGGTATTGGGAAATCTGTAAATTGTTGAGTGATCTTTTGCACCTCCGACCAATACTGTTTAAGCTTTGGACAAGTCCAAAAAATGTGGAGCAAAGTCCCCTGTTCCTCATGGCATCTCCAACAACGTTCCGAAGCCTTCGGAAAGTATTTACACAGAACCGACGGGTTGTGATACCAGCGTGTTAATAATTTGTAATTGGTTTCCTGAATATGTGTGCAAATGGATGATTTCAGAGCAAGATGTATGACATTCTGACGTTGGGCAGATGTGGGGGTTCTATTAAGATGCCGCTACCATTTGCTAAGGCCAGCCATAATAAAATCCTATGGGGGAGGGGATTAGTAGCGCATACATCTTAGAGAGGGGATGGGGAAGGGGATCACTGTCCTCGCAGTACGATTCAAACATTGTCAGCCGACATTGGAAGTTAGCCGGGGGTCCCAATGTTTGGAGGTAATGGTGTAGCTGCAGTGCTTGCCAGAACACTGGTCTTCACATGTAGCTCAATAACACAAACAGTAGCAAAGCATAGATAAGCATAACATCTCCTAAGCATGCGCCTTCTGAGAAAAGTCAGCATCTCCTATATTTCTGTCTTGACTTTTTAAGGGAGCAGGGAGGGTACAGAAGCGGGGATGGGAATATTTGTATTGTTTGTTAGAAGTGTCAGTGTTCATATTTTTGTATTGGCAAGTTCCCGTTAGGGTCCATTCACACTTGTCCATTTTCCTGTAGTAAAACACATGAATTTTACTGCATGAAATTGCATATCAAATAGAAATCGTGTTCATTTCTATGTGGTGGGTACACATTTGTGCACTGCAGTTTAGTTACCATTCCAACACATGTGCATAGTTGTTAATCGGCTCTTAAAGTCAAAAAAGCTAACAGAAGGCCTAAAAAAACCTGAGCATCCATACTAAAAATAGGCATAGTTCTAAAATATTTCTATGTTAGGCACACTGTACCTATACCCAAACGAATGGCCGCTGCCCCCACCTATAACTGGCCTTTGCAGCAAGGAGCACATGGAAGGGCAACGCATGCCAAACAAAACCAAAGAAAATTCCCAGCTCAACCTACCAGCCAGCCTGCAACCAAATAAATTATCCTGTCTAACAGTTTACGGTAAAAACAAAGGTTTAGTTTGCACGCATTCGCAATACATGCATAAGCTGCAGAACTACGACACCCCAGTATTATCTGCAGTCCTAACTCTAAAAATTTTTGAGAGCCTCCATAGTAGAAGCACATTCATAATAATGGATAGATAGAGGGCAGGTGGGCCTGGAGGGGGCCAACCTCTCCTTAAAGGCAGAGGGGCACACTGGACATCCAGCATATAGCACAATGGCAGCAATGGTGTCTAGTGAATCCCCCCTCCAGTATTCCAACCGTACAAACAAATTGCCACTGCCCCACCTATAACTGGCCTTCACAGCAAGGAGCACATTGAAGGATGACGCATGTCAAAAAAAACAAAGAAAATTTCCAGCTCAACTTATCAACCAGCTTGCAACCAACCAAAATAGCCTGTCTAACAGTTTGCGTTAAAAACAGGGATTTCGTTTGCACACATTTGCAAATACATGCATAAGCTACAGAATCACTTGACAGCACCCTAGTATTATCTGCAGTCCTAACTCTATAAACTGTACTATACCAATATGCATCCTAACCATGCATCCTAACAACCCAAATCAGACAAGGAGAATACCTAATATTCAAATTTAACATTGTTGTTTGACTATAATAAATTTTTGTGGTTGGTGCACATGCCCCTACCAAAAAGTGGTCTCCCTGCATCAGAAGTTTGTTTTAGCCCCTTTAAAGTTCCTGCCACTGATAGATGGTTGTGAAACCCTACTAGATCTCTGTCCTTGAACTCATGCCACATTATAGGCATTACAACAAACCTATCCACAATACCTATCCCATTAAGCTGAAAGAATCCACCCTTATTTCCCGGAAGCTCAGATTGTTTTTTAAAAAAGATTGCTTCCACCAGTCCTACATGCCCAGGCATCCAGTCCTTTTGGAAAAGGGCATCACTACTACACTTTCATCTCTCTCAAGAAATATAAAAAAGCTCCTGCTGTTCACTGTTTATAATGCTGCAAAATCCCTGTTTTTTGCAATTGGAGAAGGATGTAGATTTCTGCATTGTCTGTGTGGCTTAACAAAGATAATTATCTCTGAAATTGAGGAGATCATTTTAATCTCTCAGAAGAGGTTCAAGACTTACAGAAACTTTTGGTTCATGTGGCTGGAATGTTAAAGATTTGATTATTATAAATCTGTTTGTAGTTGAAGGTTTTCTATCCTCGACACTTATTTTGGCTTTCCTCAATTTACTGAGATTGGAACATGTCCATATATCGCACATTAATTGATTTGGTAGGGGAAGAGGGAGAGCTTCCTTTCACCCCTACCTTACTTCCTATTTTTAAACTTCATGCTTTGCTCTTCCCTCTCTTTCCTACTTCCTTCTCCTCTTCTTTTCTTTGCTCTTCTCTGAGTATTGTCTGTCTGCCCTTTCTCCTTGTTCTTTGGTTCTAAAATGTATTTACTAGAAAGAGAAATATCCAGTCCAGCATCTCAAAAACATATTGGAGAAAAGCCTTCAAGTTCTTACCATAGTGGCATAAACTGATGATTTGGGATTCCATTGTGGATAATCAAAAGACCAAATGCCACGACCACGGTCATCTGATCTTTGGTGACAGGCAGGATCAGCCAATCAGGGAAACCACTGAAACATCAGAGATAAGGTAAAAGGTATAAAAATCAAAAAGTCGCGCTAAGAGAAAACGTGACAGCAGGCTAATGCCCAAACAACACTCATATAGATGAGAGAGTGACGAGTGAACACTAAGTGAATAAAATATGAATATAAATATGAAAGAGTGCCAAATAATAAAAAATGCACTAAACAACCACAATGAAGCTAAAAGCAAAAAATGAAAATAAAATAAATGAATGTGGAATGACACAATTGACAAAACAATATCACAAATGAGTAAAAGTGATGAAAAAACAGATATGTGGCTGTGACGACTAAACCAAATGAAACATAAGGAAAAATTGAACCCAAAAAAAGTCCATGGCTAAAAAATAATATTAATTGAAGTCCATCAGTGTATATAAACATGCATAAATTGTGGCTTGTCTCCAGGTGCCCTGTGGATAATTGAAACGAAAATCTTGCTGTGATGAAACAAAAGCGTGTGAAAAGACCTCCACCTCTTAGGGAATAACTGCCTCTTACCAGATAAAATTGGTCTCTTAATTACAGGAGACCTGAGGGGGCGGATGGCTGCAACCCCAGCCAGGGGTCTTTAAACAGGACACTCAGCGTTCAACTCCAGGGGCTCTCTCCAACCAGCATCAGCAGATAGGGGAATGAGACCATGCAAGACACAAAATGCTCCACATAGCATAAAATCCAGCGATTTATTAGGTATAAAATAGGAGTTACACTTACAAACAGGTTGCAGTTTAAAGCATGTGAAAAAAGCCGGCCGGCTCCAAAGTATCCCGTGTCTTCGGGGTATGAGAATCGCGGTGTCGTCGGGACGTAGCTCCTCCTCCCTACGTCGTTTCGTCACTAGCGGACGTGGTCACGGGATGTGAGCTGCGTCCCGACGCACCGCATTAAATAGACACCTTAACAACATCTCATTAACAGAACGGCAAAGAAGCGCCATCTTACCTGAGGGAAACAGTATGGGCAAAAAACAAACACAGCCATAAAGCGTTGCCTTAGTGATACATATTCAGGGCAAAAATAGAAGGTATATGAAACATCTTTGCCAAAATTAACAAAGACAGATTATATGTGGCCAAATTGTAGAGCTACTATTGCACCGGATTGGTTGATAAAACCAAAAAAAACAAAAAACTGATAATATTAAAAATAAATGCAGTCCCCTCAAAGTTGCAGGGCTGCGCGTAAACAGAAATATTATTTATTAAGCGCACGTATCTTTATATTGAAGGAGAAGGTGCACAAAAATTATTAATTATTGGCCTCAAAATTTAAAAAAATTTATTTTTTTTAAAATAAATAAATTGAAATAAAAAGAAATATTATTTCTTTAATAAAAAAATCAAAATATGAATCCAAAACTCAGCAATATGCATAACTACATATGGAGGTATTTGTTTCATGTAAACCGCTTCCCTGAAATGAGTAGGCACTCAAAACCAACTAGTCATAAACCAAAAAAACCCAGCGTATGTCATTAAGACAAAATAAATATCTTTAAAAAAAAAAGGGAAGAAGAAACGGTAAATGGTGGTACCAGACGCACTATTACTCCCTAAGAGTTGTCTATAAAGGCGTTAACATCTACATCGATGTTAAGCCCGAAGGGGGTAAAGGACTTCAACTTGTGAGCCCAGGCCATCTCTAATTTGGAGATGCTACGTACCAGAACACTCCCCCTCCAATGGGGTTTAAACTTGTCTATCCCCAAAAAAATGGTGCCTGTGGGGTCTCGATGGTGAGCTGTCAGATAATGTTTTGACACAGAGTGTTTTGTGAACCCTCTCCTGATGTTATTAATATGCTCGTTTAGTCTCACCTGCAGGGGTCTCTTGGTACGGCCCACATATTGCAGGCCACACGGGCACTGCAGCAAGTAGACTACTCCTGTGGTGGAACATGTGATGAAGGGCTCAATGGTGTAGGACTTGTGTGTACAAGTGGAAATAAATTCCATTGTTCTTCTACTCCTACATCCATTCAGCGAGCAAACCTGACATCTTCTACATTGAAAATAACCTGTTAGCTCAGAAAAGAAATTAGGCCTCGAAACTGGGGGATCAAATATATTGGGTGCCACTTTGTCCTTAAGTGAAGGTGCCCCCCTGAACACCACCTGCGGTTTAGCTGGCAACATAGATGCCAACACCCTATCGTTTCTAAGAACATGCCAATATTTATTAATAATACGTTTGACCCTGAAATGCTGGCAAGAACGCCTGTTAACGCCTTTATAGACAACTCTTAGGGAGTAATAGTGCGTCTGGTACCACCATTTACCGTTTCTTCTTCCCTTTTTTTTTTAAAGATATTTATTTTGTCTTAATGACATACGCTGGGTTTTTTTGGTTTATGACTAGTTGGTTTTGAGTGCCTACTCATTTCAGGGAAGCGGTTTACATGAAACAAATACCTCCATATGTAGTTATGCATATTGCTGAGTTTTGGATTCATATTTTGATTTTTTTATTAAAGAAATAATATTTCTTTTTATTTCAATTTATTTATTTAAAAAAAAAAAAAAAAAAAAAATTTTTTTAAATTTTGAGGCCAATAATTAATAATTTTTGTGCACCTTCTCCTTCAATATAAAGATACGTGCGCTTAATAAATAATATTTCTGTTTACGCGCAGCCCTGCAACTTTGAGGGGACTGCATTTATTTTTAATATTATCAGTTTTTTGTTTTTTTTGGTTTTATCAACCAATCCGGTGCAATAGTAGCTCTACAATTTGGCCACATATAATCTGTCTTTGTTAATTTTGGCAAAGATGTTTCATATACCTTCTATTTTTGCCCTGAATATGTATCACTAAGGCAACGCTTTATGGCTGTGTTTGTTTTTTGCCCATACTGTTTCCCTCAGGTAAGATGGCGCTTCTTTGCCGTTCTGTTAATGAGATGTTGTTAAGGTGTCTATTTAATGCGGTGCGTCGGGACGCAGCTCACATCCCGTGACCACGTCCGCTAGTGACGAAACGACGTAGGGAGGAGGAGCTACGTCCCGACGACACCGCGATTCTCATACCCCGAAGACACGGGATACTTTGGAGCCGGCCGGCTTTTTTCACATGCTTTAAACTGCAACCTGTTTGTAAGTGTAACTCCTATTTTATACCTAATAAATCGCTGGATTTTATGCTATGTGGAGCATTTTGTGTCTTGCATGGTCTCATTCCCCTATCTGCTGATGCTGGTTGGAGAGAGCCCCTGGAGTTGAACGCTGAGTGTCCTGTTTAAAGACCCCTGGCTGGGGTTGCAGCCATCCGCCCCCTCAGGTCTCCTGTAATTAAGAGACCAATTTTATCTGGTAAGAGGCAGTCATTCCCTAAGAGGTGGAGGTCTTTTCACACGCTTTTGTTTCATCACAGCAAGATTTTCGTTTCAATTATCCACAGGGCACCTGGAGACAAGCCACAATTTATGCATGTTTATATACACTGATGGACTTCAATTATTATTATTTTTTAGCCATGGACTTTTTTTGGGTTCAATTTTTCCTTATGTTTCATTTGGTTTAGTCGTCACAGCCACATATCTGTTTTTTCATCACTTTTACTCATTTGTGATATTGTTTTGTCAATTGTGTCATTCCACATTCATTTATTTTATTTTCATTTTTTGCTTTTAGCTTCATTGTGGTTGTTTAGTGCATTTTTTATTATTTGGCACTCTTTCATATTTATATTCATATTTTATTCACTTAGTGTTCACTCGTCACTCTCTCATCTATATGAGTGTTGTTTGGGCATTAGCCTGCTGTCACGTTTTCTCTTAGCGCGACTTTTTGATTTTTATATGGTTTATGGTTTACTACTTTTTAGTCGCAGCTCATACCCATCAGTGTAAGCGCAATTTTTGTTTTTTAATATAAGGTAAAAGGTGCCTTCCATAAAATTGGCGTCCATAAAATTCTGAATCAGATTTTTTTGTGATTAAGGTATGTACTGTATATCCTGCCATCTCTTTGCTTCCATGATTTTCAGTGGGTATAATGCCTAGGTCATTTTAGCCAACACTGCACATTCATCCATTTCGATACCATGAATAGAGGAATCTGTAAAAAAAAAAAAATGTTCAGCCTGCTGATTGAACAACAAAGATGTATTAGTGTATGGCCAAGCTAAGTCATGTGGGGTAGCCCCAGCTTTCTGTGCTTATCTAGCTTATCATGCGTGTAGGACAGTGAAACATTTATACAGTAAACACAATGGGTACCCCTGTTGCAATACAAGCTAATACTTCCCAAGGACCCAAGGTACAGAATAGTCCTAATTGTTACATTGTGGTTGATTTATCAAAAGCTTTTATCTTTGCAAGGGACTTTTCATTTTGCAAGGACATTTTTCCTTAGCTTAGTGAATGAGTTAAAACTCCACTGACTTCCATCAATAAATCATGCGCAAGCAAAACAATGTTTGGGGTTCTGCATTCTTTGCAAAGTGAGTTTTCACATCATTCACTAAACTAGGGTAATTTTTTTCTTGAAAAGTGAACAGCCTATATGCTTTTAGTAAATCAACTGCTTAGGGTCCATTCATAGTTTCGTAATTTCCTGAAAATATCACAGCACCATGCCTTGGTACTCCTCCCAAGAGCTCTCAGTCTTGATACAGGCAAGTGCTGGCTCTTGGGAGGAGTTATGCAAATATCAAAATACCTTGATGGGTAGATGTCAATCTGGAGGGGTGGATGTTCCTTAGTGGACTGCATTTGCGTATAGACTGCCCTAGGGCAATATTTCTCAAATCCAGTCCTCAAGTACCCCCAACAGGTCATGTTTTCAGGATTTCCCTCAGATAAAACGGCTGTGGTAATTACTAAGACAGTGAAACTGATCAAATCACCTGTGAAAAATAATGGAAAGCCTGAAAACATGACCCGTTCGCGTGTACTAGAGGACTGGGGTTGAGAAACATTGCCCTAGGTCAATGGTTCCCGCATCGCATACATCTTGCAGACAGTTCACACTGCACTATGCAAACTGCTGGGAGTGTCAATAGAAAGATAATGACACCCCAAATCAGTTTGCATATTACAGCGCAAACTGTCAATTTGGACTTGAATCGGTTCGCATGTTTGGGAACACCCATGCAATCTGATTCTGTGAGTACCAAAAAGATTGGTGATTTGTGCAGTGCAGTGCGAATCACATCCAATGACGAACAGCACAGCAGTGTGAACCAGCCCTAACTGTAAAAAACTGTTGCATATGAATTGCTTTTCAGAGGTATTAGACAGGCGGTGAGGAGGTGATATGTCGCCTCCTCACCACCTGTTTTAACCACCTAAATGCTACATCACCCCTACCAAAACTATATGTTTTTTATTTGATTTGGTGAGTGGTAGTGCCCACCAAATGCAACTGGGGATGTATGTCTTGCTGCAGTCACAAAGCAAAGCATCATGGCTCCAGCATGTGTACTCCTCCAGCTGCTGCCTTGTCAGCAATTCACTCCAGCTGCTGTGTTACAACATGCTGTGCTTTCTTTATATATATATATATATATATATATATATACTCTATATATACCGTGGTGGAGCAGCTCTCCTGCACAGGATCACGTACCGGGTATGTGATCCTGCACTTCCACCCCAGACCTGGAATCTGAAATTGGACACAGCGGGAACTGGATTGGACACAACAGGAGCGAATCAGCGGGTCCGGTGTACTCCATGTCCTCCGGCACCAGCCGATTGTAAGGAACACAAGCAGAACGGCAGTCTACCTATGTAAATCACAGTTCTGTCAGTAGGGAAGGTATTGATTTTGTGTTCCTGCAAACCAGGAACATGGATCAATGTCTTCCCTTAGTAAAAACTCCTCCCCCACAGTAACCAAATACAGGCTAGGCACACAGTTAACCCTTTGATCAACTCTGATGTTAATTCCTTCCCTGCCAGTGTCATTAGTACAGTGACAGTGCATGTTTTTAGCACTGATCACTGTATTCGTGTCACTGGTCTTCAAAAAGTGTTACTAAGTATCTGATTTGTCCGCCGCTTTATTGCAGTCTCACTATAAGTCGCTGATCATCGCCATTACTAGTAAAAAAAAAAAAAATGAAACCAGTCAATATTATATAAATATATATTTTTTAACCAAAAATATGTAGCAGAATGAATATTGGCCTAAATTGATTTTTTACATTTCTTTATTGGATGTGTTTTATAGCAGAAAGTAAAAAATATTGTGTTTTTTTAATAGTCGCTCTTTTTTTGTTTATAGTGCTAAAAATAAAATCTCAATTCAAATCTATCAACTATTTATACTTTCATTCTTGAGAGTAGGTACGTAAATTGGGGAAGGCTTGTAGGGGCCCCAATGCATTAATTTGCCCAGGGGCCCATAATTCTATTAAGATGGACCTGCCCATCAGTGCTGCCTATCAGTGTCATCTACCAGTGCCCATCAGTGTCACCTACCAGTGCCCATCAGTGCCACCTATCAGTGTCAACTATCAGTTCCCACCAGTGCCGCCTCATAAGTGCCCACCAGTGCCACCTATCAGTCCCATCAGTGCAGCCTCATCAGTGCACATCAATGAAGGTGAAAAATTACCTGTTTTCAAAATTTTATAACAAACTATTAAACTTTTATTTATTCTTTCAAAATTTTCGTTTTTTTTTTTCATTTTTTTAGCAAAAAATAAAAAACCCAGCATTAAATACCACCAAAAGAAAGCTCTATTTGTGTGAAAAAAATGATAAAAATTTAATTTGGGTACAGCGTTGCATGATCGAGCAATTGCCATTCAAATTGTGAGAGCGCTGAAAGCTGGAAATTGGCCTGGGCAGGAAGGGGTTTAAGTGCTCCGTGGGCAAGTGGTTAATTAACAAAATCAAGGGGTTCTCAATGAAATATACTTTCCACTTTTACTGTCAGCGAAGCCAGCTATAAGGAAAAGCATCATTCCCCCTTTACTTCATTTATTTCCTTTCCCCAGAGGCAGATTTATATCCCTTCTCGAGCAGACCTATTTTCCCCATGAGCTAAAGGATTTAGGGATCACATATAATGCATCTAACACACATCTTTGTATTTATCTGTGGTGAAGTGAATTAGCTTCTCCAAGATTTATTGCTTGTGATGGCAGCAAACAGGACATGGCTGAACACTGTATCTCCTCTCTCTATGTAATGAGTGGTTCATGGTGATGAAGTGACCGCTGACATTTTCCCAGCGCTGCAGCTAAAAAAAATATCAGAGGACGCTCAGTTTTCATTAACCATTTCAGCAGAACCTCTAGTTTAATTTGATTCATATTTGTGCATTCAGAACTCTAGCATTCCATATGACTGTAACATTAGATACATTGCCTGATTGATTCACCCCTTGCCTTTTGTGCCACAAAAGTGGCCTTATCTACCTCTAGGAGGAACCAACCTTGTTACCCCTGGCACACAACGGAAATTATTCCTCTAATTTTTCCATGCTCGAAAAAGGAAGGCTATGGGTTGCTATAGGCAAAATGAACCATTCTTCTTTCAGACTTAAAAATAAACCAGGGTTCTCATTATATGTAGTTAATATGAAATGTGCTATGAAATGAACCTGCATGGGGTTTCCTGCAATTAGACCAAGCCTTTCTGTATATGCAAATCAATGGGAGGCAGCACATGATATTCCAACTAATGTATTTCTTTATGTTTCTTCATTAATAATGTATTTATTAAAATAATTTGAGCATATCAGATTCCATTAAAGCTACATTAGCATATTTCATATTTTCCAGAGAGTGAAGTGATATACATGACCATGCTTTATATACTGGAGCAGTATAGGGAACAAGTTTTCACAAGGGAAGGAGTATGAATTGGTCAGACTATCTTTGCATTCACAGTCTTATGGCCCATGTGAAACTATTATTCTATGATGTTTATAGTTTTTCCTTGTGTATCCAATGTTCTCCATTTTGCAAAGCACCCCCAATGCCTCCCTATGTGAAATATATTGGACACCAAAATTATTGGACATGACATTATTTTTATTTATTTCATCAACCAATGCACCAATGCTTGACAATCCAGCTACTTTCATCTTAGCAATACCTGTGTCTATTAAATGTTTTGGGCGTCGTCATGTAGTTCAGCCCCAGTATTTGCTGTCTATATTTCAGCTGCTGTTCATACTAGTGATATAGAATTATATTAGATGCAGCTATATCAGTGTGATAAATTATTCCAATATAGTATATAATTGTTATATATAGCATGTCCCCCCCCCTCTCCCCCTTTCCCAGATAATTTTTGTATTTCTTTAGACAGTATTTTAAATCTGCTTCTCTCTAACCACAAGAACCTTTAACCTCTAGCGATATCACTTGTTTCCTTCTCTTTGTATTATTGTGGGTTGATCGTAGCACACTCTCCAAACACTGCATATATTTCTGGGGTCAGTGGACAGATTGAGAGTTTGACACTGTCAACCCTTGACAGATGTCTTAGAAGGACGTATTCATGTACCTTAACTCCCTAGGGAGCCACAGGCTGTCTTTTAATACATGCACCGACACAAAGTCTACAGTGTACATCTAGAGTAGCAGCTTATGTCTGTACAGATTCAATTTAAATGAATGGCAGACATTTTGAAATGTCTAATATTATCATATTGTATACTACAACTAACCATACAAGAACTAAAAAAAAACAAAAAAAACGTAGATACAAATCAATACTGATGACTTTTTAAATAAAAAAGTGCATTATTATGTTTATAAATATAATCATATATTTTAAAAATCATGGACCTTAAGGCAACTGTTAAAGTGGAAATAAACCCTCCTTTTCAGCCAAGGAGGCTGTTATCTCAGCCTCTGTTTTATCTGCAACTGCCATGGTGCTACACATGTGATCAGTTATAACTCTGGCCATTTTATGGTTTGACAGTTTGAGCAAGCAAAGTATGACAGTTAGCATTCCCAGAATGTTACTGATTATTTTTAAACCATTAATGATGAGGAAATAAGTTCCGCTTTGAAGCTGTACTCAGGGAATTTGTATAACCCCTTAGCGCCGACCATACGCACATATGTGGCCTCGGCTTTCAGGGGACATCCCCCCTCCCGCCGCTTTCCGCCGCTTTCCGCCGCTTTCCGCCGCTTTCCGCCGCTCTTCCTGGGCCTCCCGTCCCACATGGAGACCCAAGCCACGATCCGGCGCTTCCGCCAGCTAGAGTGAGACTGGAAGGAAGCCGGAAACGGATTTTGTTCAAATCTCCTATGTGTAAACACAGAAGTGATGTCGTGACGGCGGAAGGCGGCGGGAGGGGGGGGTGCGGTTTACTCGGCTGCTAATGGCGGTGTTTCGTCAGATTAGGCTTATAAGATGAAATACAGGATTTAGAAATTCGACGGATGTTCAATTTAAAGTGGAGTTCCACCCAGTTTTACAACTCTTCAGCATCCCTCACTAAAATGTGCACTGTAAACGAATTGGATATTTTTTTTCTCAGCACCTACTGTATATCTGCTGTATTCATTTTTCACTTCCTCCTCCCTGGCCGCGGCCCATCGCATCATTTCCTGTTTGCAATGCCTTCTGGGAAGGGGCAGCAACTTCCTCTGACACTGCCGTTGCTATGGAAACATGACCTGAAACCTATTACACTGCTTGTGCTGCACTGAGCATGTGCGAGATCTGCAAGGATGAGATCCAGGAAGAAATACAGTCTGGCTTCAGATGCCCACACTTAAGATGGCCACGGCCTGCTGTAAGTTTATAAAATAACAAACTACTGCTATAAACTAACAAAACAGACCTTAGTTTGCAGACTAACTTTACTAGAATACATTAACCACTTAAGGACCGCCTCACGCCGATGTACGTCGGCAAGGCGGCACGGGCAGGCAAAATCACGTACATGTACGTGATTTGCCTCCCGCGGGTGGGGGGTCCGATCGGACCCCCCCGGTGCCCGAAGCGGTCCCGTTTTGTCCCCCGGCGATCGGAGGTGAGGGGGAGGCCATCCGTTCGTGGCCCCCCCCTCGCGATCGCCGCCGGCCAATCAGATCACTTCCTTTGCTGCTGTATGCTAAACAGCAGCAAAGGAAATGATGCCATCTCTCCTCGGCTCGGTATTCCGTTGCAGCGCCGAGGAGAGAAGACTTCACTGTGAGTGCACCAACACTACACAACACAGTAGAACATGCCAGGCACACAAAACACCCCGATCCCCCCCCGATCGCCCCCCGATCCCCCCCCAATACCCCCCCCCCCTCCCTGTCACAAACTGACACCAGCAGTTTTTTTTTTTTTCTGATTACTGCATTGGTGTCAGTTTGTGACAGTTACAGTGTTGGGACAGTGAGTATTACCCCCCTCTAGGTCTAGGATACCCCCCTAACCCCCCCTAATAAAGTTTTAACCCCTTGATCACCCCCTGTCGCCAGTGTCACTAAGCGATCATTTTTCTGATCGCTGTATTAGTGTCGCTGGTGACGCTAGTTAGTGAGGTAAATATTTAGGTTCGCCGTCAGCGTTTTATAGCGACAGGGACCCCCATATACTACCTAATAAATGTTTTAACCCCTTGATTGCCCCCTAGTTAACCCTTTCACCACTGATCACCGTATAACCGTTACGGGTGACGCTGGTTAGTTCGTTTATTTTCTATAGTGTCAGGGCACCCGCCGTTTATTACCGAATAAAGGTTTAGCCCCCCGATCGCCCGGCGGTGATATGCGTCGCCCCAGGCAGCGTCAGATTAGCGCCAGTACCGCTAACACCCAAGCACGCAGCATGCGCCTCCCTTAGTGGTATAGTATCTGAACGGATCAATATCTGATCCGATCAGATCTATACTAGCGTCCCCAGCAGTTTAGGGTTCCCAAAAACGCAGTGTTAGCAGGATCAGCCCAGATACCTGCTAGCACCTGCGTTTTGTCCCTCCGCCCGGCCCAGCCCAAGTGCAGTATCGATCGATCACTGTCACTTACAAGGCACTAAACGCATAACTGCAGCGTTCGCAGAGTCAGGCCTGATCCCTGCGATCGCTAACAGTTTTTTTGGTAGCATTTTGGTGAACTGGCAAGCAAGCACCAGCCCCAGGCAGCGTCAGGTTAGCGCCAGTAGCGCTAACACCCACGCACGCACCGTACACCTCCCTTAGTGGTATAGTATTATCTGATCGGATCAATATATGGTCCGATCAGATCTATACTAGCGTCCCCAGCAGTTTAGGGTTCCCAAAAACGCAGTGTTAGCGGGATCAGCCCAGATACCTGCTAGCACCTGCGTTTTGCCCCTCCGCCCGGCCCAGCCCAGCCCACCCAAGTGCAGTATCGATCGATCACTGTCACTTACAAAACACTAAACGCATAACTGCAGCGTTCGCAGAGTCAGGCCTGATCCCTGCGATCGCTAACAGGTTTTTTGGTAGCATTTTGGTGAACTAGCAAGCACCAGCCCCAGGCAGCATCAGGTTAGCGCCAGTACCGCTAACACCCACGCACGCAGCATACACCTCCCTTAGTGGTATAGTATCTGAACGGATCAATATCTGATCCGATCAGATCTATACTGGCGTCCCCAGCAGTTTAGGGTTCCCAAAAACGCAGTGTTAGCGGGATCAGCCCAGATACCTGCTAGCACCTGCGTTTTGCCCCTCCGCCCGGCCCAGCCCAGCCCACCCAAGTGCAGTATCGATCGATCACTGTCACTTACAAAACACTAAACGCATAACTGCAGCGTTCGCAGAGTCAGGCCTGATCCCTGCGATCGCTAACAGTTTTTTTTGTAGCGTTTTGGTGAACTGGCAAGCACCAGCGGCCTAGTACACCCCGGTCGTAGTCAAACCAGCACTGCAGTAACACGTGGTGACGTGGCGAGTCCCATAAGTGCAGTTCAAGCTGGTAAGGTGGCAAGCACAAGTAGTGTCCCGCTGCCACCAAGAAGAAGACAAACACAGGCCCGTCATGCCCATAATGCCCTTCCTGCTGCATTCGCCAATCCTAATTGGGAACCCACCGCTTCTGCAGCGCCCATACTTCCCCCATTCACATCCCCAACCAAATGCAGTCGGCTGCATGAGAGGCATTTTCTTTATGTCCTCCCGAGTACCCCTACCCAGCGAACCCCCCCAAAAAAGATGTTGTGTCTGCAGCAAGCGCGGATATAGACGTGACACCCGCTATTATTGTCCCTCCTGTCCTGACAATCCTGGTCTTTGCATTGGTGAATGTTTTGAACGCTACCATGCACTAGTTGGGTATTAGCGTAGGGTACAGCATTGCACAGACTAGGCACACATTCACAGGGTCTCCCAAGATGCCATCGCATTTTGAGAGACCCGAACCTGGAACCGGTTACCGTTATAAAAGTTAGTTACAAAAAAAGTGTAAAAAAAAAATATATATAAAATAAAAAAAAATTGTTGTCGTTTTATTGTTCTCTCTCTCTCTCTCTATTCTCTCTCTCTATTGTTCTGCTCTTTTTTACTGTATTCTATTCTGCAATGTTTTATTGTTATTATGTTTTATCATGTTTGTTTCTCAAGTATGTAATTATTTATACTTTACCGTTTACTGTGCTTTATTGTTAACCATTTTTTTGTCTTCAGGTACGCCATTCACGACTTTGAGTGGTTATACCAGAATGATGCCTGCAGGTTTAGGTATCATCTTGGTATCATTCTTTTCAGCCAGCGGTCGGCTTTCATGTAAAAGCAATCCTAGCGGCTAATTAACCTCTAGACTGCCTTTACAAGCCGTGGGAGGGAATGCCCCCCCCCCCACCGTCTTCCGTGTTTTTCTCTGGCTCTCCTGTCTCAACAGGGAACCTGAGAATGCAGCCGGTGATTCAGCCAGCTGACCATAGAGCTGATCAGAGACCAGAGTGGCTCCAAACATCTCTATGGCCTAAGAAACCGGAAGCTACGAGCATTTTATGACTTAGATTTCGCCGGATGTAAATAGCGCCATTAGGAAATTGGGGAAGCATTTTATCACACCGATCTTGGTGTGGTCAGATGCTTTGAGGGCAGAGGAGAGATCTAGGGTCTAATAGACCCCAATTTTTTCAAAAAAGAGTACCTGTCACTACCTATTGCTATCATAGGGGATATTTACATTCCCCGAGATAACAATAAAAATGATTAAAAAAAAAAAAAATGAAAGGAACAGTTTAAAAATAAGATAAAAAAGCAAAAAAATAATAAAGAAAAAAAAAAAAGCACCCCTGTCGCCCCCTGCTCTTGCGCTAAGGCGAACGCAAGTGGCGGTCTGTCGTCAAATGTAAACAGCAATTGCACAATGCATGTGAGGTATCACCGCGAAGGTCAGATCGAGGGCAGTAATTTTAGCAGTAGACCTCCTCTGCAAATCTAAAGTGGTAACCTGTAAAGGCTTTTAAAGGCTTTTAAAAATGTATTTATTTTGTTGCCACTGCATGTTTGTGCGCAATTGTAAAGCATGTCATGTTTGCTATCCATGTACTCGGCCTAAGATCATCTTTTTTATTTCATCAAACATTTGGGCACTATAGTGTGTTTTAGTGCATTAAAATTTAAAAAAGTGTGTTTTTTCCCCAAAAAATGCGTTTGAAAAATCGCTGCGCAAATACTGTGTGAAAAAAAAAAAAATGAAACACCCACCATTTTAATCTGTAGGCCATTTGCTTTAAAAAAATATATAATGTTTGGGGGTTCAAAGTAATTTTCTTGCAAAAAAAAATAACTTTTTCATGTAAACAAAAAGTGTCAGAAAGGGCTTTGTCTTCAAGTGGTTAGTTAGAAGAGTGGGTGATGTGTGACATAAGCTTCTAAATGTTGTGCATAAAATGCCAGGACAGTTCAAACCCCCCCCCAAATGACCCCATTTTGGAAAGTAGACACCCCAAGCTATTTGCTGAGAGGCATGTCGAGTCCATGAAATATTTTATATTGCGACACAAGTTGCGGGAAAGAGACAATTTTTTTTTTTTTTTTTGCACAAAGTTGTCACTAAATGATATATTGCTCAAACATGCCATGGGAATATGTGAAATTACACCCCAAAATACATTCTGCTGCTTCTCCTGAGTACGGGGATACCACATTGTGAGACTTTTTGGGAGCCTAGCCGCGTACGGGACCCCGAAAACCAAGCACCGCCTTCAGGCTTTCTAAGGGCGTGAATTTTTGATTTCACTCTTCACTGCCTATCACAGTTTCGGAGGCCATGGAATGCCCAGGTGGCACAAACCCCCCCCAAATGACCCCATTTTGGAAAGTAGACACCCCAAGCTATTTGCTGAGAGGTATAGTGAGTATTTTGCAGACCTCACTTTTTGTCACAAAGTTTTGAAATTTGAAAAAAGAAAAAAAAATGTTTTTTCTTGTCTTTCTTCATTTTCAAAAACAAATGAGAGCTGCAAAATACTCACCATGCCTCTCAGCAAATAGCTTGGGGTGTCTACTTTCCAAAATGGGGTCATTTGGGGGGGTTTTGTGCCACCTGGGCATTCCATGGCCTCCGAAACGGTGATAGGCAGTGAAGAGTAAAATCAAAAATTCACGCCCTTAAAAACGCTAAAGGCGGTGATTGGTTTTCGGGGCCCCGTACGAGGCTAGGCTCCCAAAAAGTCCCACACATGTGGTATCCCCATACTCAGGAGAAGCAGCTAAATGTATTTTGGGGTGCAATTCCACATATGCCCATGGCCTGTGTGAGCAATATATCATTTAGTGACAACTTTGGGCAAAAAAAAAAAAAAAAGTGTCACATTCCCGCAACTTGTGTCAAAATATAAAATATTCCATGGACTCAATATGCCTCTCAGCAAATAGCTTGGGGTGTCTACTTTCCAAAATGGGGTCATTTGGGGGGGGGTTTGTGCCACCTGGGCATTTTATGGCCTCCGAAACTGTGATAGGCAGTGAAGAGTGAAATAAAAAATTTACACCCTTAGAAATCCTGAAGGCGGTGATTGGTTTTCGGGGTCCCGTACGCGGCTAGGCTCCCAAAAAGTCCCACACATGTGGTATCCCCGTACTCAGGAGAAGCAGCTGAATGTATTTTGGGGTGCAATTCCACATAGGCCCATGGCCTGTGTGAGCAATATATCATTTAGTGACAACTTTTTGTAAATATTTTTTTTTTTTTTGTCATTATTCAATCACTTGGGACAAAAAAAATAAATATTCAATGGGTTCAACATGCCTATCGGCAATTTCCTTGGGGTGTCTACTTTCCAAAATGGGGTCATTTGTGGGGGTTTTGTACTGCCCTGCCATTTTAGCACCTCAAGAAATGACATAGGCAGTCATAAAACTAAAAGCTGTGTAAATTCCAGAAAATGTACCCTAGTTTGTAGACGCTATAACTTTTGCGCAAACCAATAAATATACGCTTATTGACTTTTTTTTACCAAAGACATGTGGCCGAATACATTTTGGCCTAAATGTATGACTAAAATTGAGTTTATTGGATTTTTTTTATAACAAAAAGTAGAAAATATCATTTTTTTTCAAAATTTTCGGTCTTTTTCCGTTTATAGCGCAAAAAATAAAAACTGCAGAGGTGATCAAATACCATCAAAAGAAAGCTCTATTTGTGGGAAGAAAAGGACTCAAATTTCGTTTGGGTACAGCATTGCATGACCGCGCAATTAAAAGTTAAAGCGACGCAGTGCCAAATTGTAAAAAGACCTCTGGTCCTTAGGCAGCATAATGGTCCGGGGCTCAAGTGGTTAAGCTTGTGTATTATAGGGGTATTTTTATTTAAAAAGTATAATTTTGGCCAGAACACCACTTTAAAAACCAGCCGCAAACCTGCTGATGTCACGGGTTTGCAAATCTGACAGAACAGGGGCATTTTTTAAAAAAAATGACAGTATTCAGAATCGTCGTTTTTGGCTGAATACTTTGGAGTGCAAAGGAGGGATCTGGGGTCTTTGAGAACCCCGATCCCTCCACAAAGAATACCTGTCACCACCTATTACTGTCACAAGGGATGTTTATATTCCTTGTGACAGCAATAAAAGTGATCAAATTTTTATTTTTTTTTAAAGAGACAATGTAAAAAAAGAAAGAAAGAAAAAATGAATAAGAAAAAAAATGTTTAAAGTGCTTCCGTCACCGTGAGCTCGCACAGCAAAGAAAACACACATGTAAGTCGCGCCCGCACATGTAAATGGTATTCAAATCACACATGTGAGGTATCGCCGCGATCGTCAGAGCGAGAGCAATAATTCTAGTACTAGACCTCCTCTGTAACTCTAACCTGGTAACCGTAATTTTTTTTTTTTATAGCATCGCCTATGGAGATTTTTAGGTACCGTAGTTTGTCACCATTTCACGAGTGTGCACAATTTCAAAGCATGACATGCTAGGTATCTATTTACAAATTAGGCTAACTTTACTGTTTAGTTTTTTTTTAAATTCATGAAAGTGTCTTTTTTCCCAAACAATTGCGTTTGAAAGACCGCTGCACAAATGCAATGTGACATAAAATATTGCAACGATTGCCATTTTATTCTCTAGATTCTCTGCTAAAAAAAATTTATATAATGTTTGGGGGTTCTAACTAATTTTCTAGAAAAAATACTGATTTTAGCTTGTGAGCAACAAATGTCAGAAATAGGCTTAGGCATGAAAGGGATAAAGGTTATTTTTTACCTTGAACGAATGTGTTCTTGCTTGCATTCATATGTAAACTGTTACTGAGAAAGCTAAAGAATCTTTGCATATTCAGGCCTCATTTCCCCGCACATTCATTCTTTTGGACTTGTGGCCACTGTGCCACTTATCCCCCATCCACCAGTCTAGTAACTTTCCAGTTGTAGTCCTGTTTCAGCAAGCAGTGACGTAATTACATACCAATTACAGCTACAGTGGGTTACTCCTGGTCTGAACCGCCTACTGTACATTTGATTAATTGCATCATTTGATTGACAAGCCAGGAGACTCATGGTCGGTTATGCCTCCTGTGACCCATAGTGTTTTTTTGTGTGCCGCTCAGTGTGAAAGGGCCCATAATGCACTGCAGATTAAACTTCACCACTGGCCTTGAGAAATTGCCCCTCCATGTCTCCTGCCAGTCTACAATAAGCAGATTTTTACCATCATCTTGTAAGTGCTTTCACTTGTATTTAATAAAGTGACTTTTATACTACTGCTCTAGGACCAGTGCTTATTCCCTTTTGGGACAATCCTAGTCATAATGGAAACAGATTTCTTTACCAATACACTTGTTAATGCTGTTAGTGTAGCAAGTTTTGATTTTTTCTTTGTTGCATACTCAATTACAATATGTTTAAAAGGTATTCACCCCCTTGGACGTTTTCATGGTGAATTACAAAATATATAAGAAAATCCCCAACCCAAGCTTTTTAACAGTTGTCACTTCTAAGGGTCCTTTCACATGGGAAGGATCAGTGATGATCCGCCCCGTGAACATCCGCTTGCTTAGCGGGGATCGCTCCGTGGATCCCCACTGAGCAGGCAGATGACAGGACCTGTCAGAGTGCCGCTCTCCCCTATGGGGGATCGGATGATGACAGACCGTAGAGTCCATCGTCACCCGCTCCGATCCGAAAACGGATGGAAAAGTAGGTTTTTCCTCCGTTACACTTTTTCGGATCGGAGCGGGTCGGATGTCAGAGGACATGTCACCGCTGACATCCGACGCTCCATAGAGGTCTATGGAGGGTCCATTTAGGTCCACCTAAAAAACTGACAGGCGGACATGAACGGATCGTTCATGTGAAAGAGACCAAAGGATAATATAATCCCAAGTCCTAAACCAGAGTACAGAACAAACAAGTGATCCCCAGGGAGTTGCTGCCACTAATAGTTCATATCAAACCACTAAGTCAAAAACAGTGAAGTGCTCCTTAAAGGTTTGAAAAGGTCCGGTATGGACGCAATTCATCAGGTAGGCGGAGTTAAATGAAGTTGTCATGTTGGGAGGAGCCTCAGCTCCATATTGAATTACTAGCTTGATATTTTTTCCATTTAATTGTGTGAGAGTTTTCTTAAAGAAATATCTTGTGGGTTTATAAAAAAATGTTAGTTTAAAAAAAATCTATAGTTTTAGGGCCAGTTCACACCATAGAAACACAGTCCCGATGCGCTCCAGATGCTTTTTTGCATGAGTGTTTTTGATGTGTTCCAGTGCGTTTTGGATGTGTTTTTGGTGCTTTTTGATGCAGTCCAGTGCATTTTCCCCCTCTTTTTTTTTCTTTAACCACATGCAGTCCAGAGCGTTTTTTTTCTACATCAAAAATGCATGGAAAGTAGGTTTTAAATGACACCAATGCTTGCAGTTCCAGTGCGTTCCAGTTCCAGAAAAAAAAGTAGAACATGCTGCATTTTTTCTGCACTGGACTGTACTGGAATTCTGTAAAATGCATAAAAAACGCAATGGAATGCATCGGAACGCACCTAAATGCACCAAAAACGCACTGCAACACAATAGTTCCAATTTAAGGTTAAGAAAAAAGAGGGGGGGGGGGAAGCACTGGACTGCATCAAAAACGCATCAAAAATGCACTGGAATGCATCGAAAACATGCATGCAGAAAAGCACCTGGAACGCATCCGGACTGCGTTTCTATGGTGTGAACTGGCCCTGAATAAGAACATGGTGTTCCAGTGCATTTTTGGTTCATTCTAATGAGTTTTTGATGTTTTTTACAGCGTTCCAGTACAGTCCAATGCAGGAAAAATGCACTACAATTCTACTTTTTTTTCTGGAACTGGAACGCACTGGAACTGCAAGCACTGGTGTGAACTATGCCATTGAAAACCATATAACCTATTTTCTATGCGTTTTTGATGCAGAAAAAAAATGCATTGCACTGCATGTGATGTGAACTCGCCCTTACACTATGGAGCTCTCCTCTACTTTTGTAGAGTGCCTCATTTAAGGCCAGTTCACACCACGTGCAGTCCAGTGCCTTTTTTTTTCTGCATCAAATAAGCATAGAAAGTAGGTTATATGGTTTTCAGTGGCATAGTTCACACCAGTGCTTGCAGTTCTAGTGCGTTCCAGTTCCAGAAAAAAAAATAAAACATGCTGCATTTTTCCTGCACTGGACTGTACTGGAACACTGTAAAAAGCATCAAAAATTCACGGGAACGCACCTAAACGCACCGAAAATGCACTGGAACACCCATTTTCCCTTTTTAAGGTTAAGGGAAAAAAAGGGGGGGAAAATGCACTGGACTGCATCATAAACACACCAAAACGCATCAAAAACGCGCATTTAAAAAAGCATCTGGAGCGCATCCGGACTGCGTTTCTATGGTGTGAACTGGCTCTAAGGAAGACCTGTGTATGAGGAAGTGGCTGGTTAAAGTCCCTGGACTGCTGAAATCTGGACTGTTCACTTTTGTCCTGAAGATTTAAAGTCACAGTGAAGATGTTGTAACACATTGATAGATTTTTTTATATGTGATATCTGTCATGTCTTTTATGAGTATATTTAGGGACATTTGTTTTACGTATGTATGTATATAAGCATTTTTTTCTGCATATGAAGTGATGGTGCTCAAACATGCTTTGTCGTTTATGACATGCGTTATGCACATGCACATTTGTTTTGTGCTTTAGATATGATGGTATTTTTTCATGGTTGTGGAGAATCTCATTTGCTTTGAATATTGCATTTTGTGATCTATTATATTTGGAGTTAGGAGCGCTGCACTATTTTTGCAGAGATCTCTCTTACTTTGACATTGAGGCTGGGTTCACATATGAGCACAAAGCAGCTCACAGCAGGGGTCCGGTGCGTCCCCGTTCACCGTTTCAGGTCCAATTTCAGCCCGATTTTTTGGCTGAATTCAGATCTGAAAAGCACCAAAAGACACACATGGCTCCTGTGGAAATCGCACCGGAGCCGCTGCAAAGATATGTGAACTGGCTCCATAGAGAGTCAGTCACAATCTCCTGCTGAGCGAATTGGATGCGGAAAACCCACATCCAGTTTGCACTAGTGTGAACCAAGCCTGAAGAGTAACTTTTTTTTTATTCAGCGTAAAAAAAAGAAGACAATATAATTAACGTGAAAGAAAAGCCTAACTGTTTCTACCTATAGACCTCCAGTCATTTTATAATCCCTTGTGATAGTCTCATTAGCCCTTGGGGAGCAATATTGACCACTTTAGGGAACCCCTAAGCCAAATTGTAGTATTGGCTTAGTACACAAAAATCCTATGTTTTTATCACACTGTAGATATAAGGATTCTGATTTCCACCATTTTATTAGCCATGCGCTGGCATATCTTTTTTCCCATTCTATGAAGGTTCAATATCTTCTGCATCTACAAACAAGCACCATACAGAGACAAAGATACAATCTTGACAACTAAAGCCATTTCAGGTTACTGTGTAATTGATCACCATGTACAAAAATAACTAATACTAAGGCTGCATTCACACCTGAGTGTCGCGTATTTGAGCATTTTTTTGGATGTTTTTTCATGCGTTTGTATGTGCTCATTAAAAAACGCCAAAGCTCAAAAACGTTTTAAAGTGTTTTTGAGCGTTGGCATTTTTTAATTAGCCAATAGAGAAACATATCTGCTTCATCATTTGTTTCTATGTTTTTTCAGCTTTTTCAGCTTTTGATCGACTTTTATTTATTATTTATATAGTATGTATTTATTTTTACTTTTTTTTTTTGTAAAGTTTAGGGGTTTATTTATTTATTTACTTATCATTTATTTATTTTGTTAGGTTAGGAGTTATGCCCCGTACACACGGTCGGATTTTCCAATGGAAAATGTCCGATCGGAGCGTGTTGTCGGAAATTCCGACCGTGTGTGGGCCCCATCGGACATTTTCCATCGGATTTTCCGACACACAAAGTTGGAGAGCAGGAGATAAAATTTTCCGACAACAAAATCCGTTGTCGGAAATTCCGATCGTATGTACACTAATCCGACGGACAAAGTGCCACGCATGCTCAGAATAAATAAAGAGATGAAAGCTATTGGCCACTGCCCCGTTTATAGTCCCGACGTACGTGTTTTACGTCACCGCGTTCAGAACGATCGGATTTTCCGACAACTTTGTGCGACCGTGTGTAGACAAAACAAGTTTGAGCCAACATCCGTTGGAAAAAATCCTAGGATTTTGTTGTCGGAATGTCCGAACAAAGTCCGACCGTGTGTACGCCCTATTAGAGTTAGGGGTTAATATTAGGGTTAGGATTTAGGACTAGTGGTAATGGTTAATATTAGGGTTAAGGGTTGGGGGTTAAGGTTTTTTTATTTATTTTTACTGTTTATTTTATTATTTATGTATATTATTATTATTAATTTTCATTTAATTATTACATTTGAGAAAAACAAACGCTCAAAAACATGCGACAAAATGCACTAAAATGCATACATTTCTATGAAACAAAAAAACACTTAAAGGCACCAATCTGACCGATACGAGCTCCAAAAAAGTTCCAGAACTTTTTTGGGCTTCAGGCGTTTGGTTTCAGGTAACTTGTAATGGAGATGTGAACCAACTCCATAGAGAATAATTGATGTTCTCACCACCAGTGTTTTGGAGCTCAGAGCTTCCAGCTACAAAACACTGAGGTGTGAATGGGGCCTAATACATACAGAGTTTACAAACAGGTAGACAGTTCTTTGGTTGATCCAAAAAAAAACTGTGATTTGCTCCCCAGTAACAGCTTTTTTTTTGCAAGAGGCACTGAAAAACACAATCGAAATTTGGATAATTTAATTTAATTTGGTTAGTATAAAATGGAACCTAGAATGCAATATAATATTCATAAATACATATCTGTATAAAGTTTCACATCAGTTTATCTTGCCATATTCTACTGATCATGGCTTGCTTTCTACAGTAATTGCTGAGGCTTTACTGTATTATTACAGAGTGACAGGGACCACACTGACATATTATGACAGCTATTGACTATAGTACGTGTCTCAACTATATATTTTTTTCATTTTCTCTGTGCTTGTTCATTTCCCAATTTTAAGCTAACTTTAACCCTGTTGCCAGGGCTAAACTAAAAAGAACATGACAAAGTAGAACAGCTTAGCCCTTGAACCTTCAACTCTTATACTTGTGCAGTTTCCCTAATTGCATCTTGTCTCAGCACAAAAAAAGTACCAGAAAGAAAAAAATAAAAACTTGAAGATATTTGTACAGTTTTTAAACACATTTAAAACATTAAAACAGATTGTATTATTCTATAACTTTGAGTATACACCAACAGATTCAGACATTACATCCAGCTGTTGGACAACTAGGTCTTGAAAAATCACTTAGAAAACTCTTATCAATTGGGTCATCATACAGCTGCATTTCCTATGATTATCTGCATTTAGCATTGCTAAATGAACACCTACCACAAGCCGTAGTTAAATGGTTGCTATATATCACAACAGGATAAATGCAAGTGATTCAACAAATTTGAGGGTTGCTCGTGACAAAAAGGGCTAAGTGGTAGCCAGAAGCGATATTAAATGCAGAGATTTTGCTAGTCAAGAATTTTTCTCCATAAAAATGGAAATGTTCCCTTTACTACCCATATGCAGCCTTTGAGTGCCATCAAGGCAGGAAGAGAGGTCATGGTTGGCCCCAGGAGATTGTAGTTCAAGCAATAGTAGGCAGAACTCATTCTGCTGTGTTTGTCTGATCTGTCCATCTGTTGCCCCAGAATTCTGAGCTGAACTCAGCTATGGAAGACAAAATAATTCAACTTTGTATTCACGAATACATCTTGAAATTTATTTTTTTGCATTCCTACCCACATCCTATGATCATCGTTTCTTGACCTATAAAGGTCACTTAGGACATCCAATAATATATACGGCCGACCCTCCCTCTCCCTTCCCACTTTTAATTCCCTATTTCCCTTAAACCTTAGTTTCTCTCCTACTTCTCCTAACTTCTCCTAACTCTATTCTCCCTTCCCCATTTAACGCTACACTTCTGCAAACTTAATTACAAGAGCCATATGAGCAGTCTCATAGGCTTTCCGATACTGAATCTAATATGTTCATATGTATTTTATCTGCTTCCTGCCTACCCTCAGTACGTTTGACCCATGTGCAATATCGTACCTTTGCTGACTAAAATTCTTAATGACTCAAACATTTGCAACGCTACTGGCATTTGTACATTATTCTCCTTTTATGGTTTGTTATGAAAAGTCTGTATTATTTCCTTTGAGACTTAATATAAATATTGAACAAGAAATTAATTTTTAAAACGCAAGGAAGAAAAGTACCTGCATTTTACCTGTTAGCAGCCTTTTACAAACCCAGTACAGCAGAGCTCTGGGGGCTTCCAGATTCCGATAAGCCCCCTGCCCGCAGACCCCCACAACCACCGCCCAGGGTTGTTGGGAAGAGGCTCTTGTCCCCATCAACATGGGGACGAAGTGCTTTTGGGTGGGGGGCCACAAACACCCCCACATGTTGAGGGCATGTGGCCTGGTATGGTTCAGGAGGGGGGGCGCTCACTCACCCCCCCTTTCCTGGCTTGCCAGGAAAGAGTCTCAGATAAGAGTCTGGTATGGATTTTGGGGGGCCCACGCCGTTTTAAACAAATGTTGGTGTGTGGTTCTACTTAAAATCCATAGCAGACCTAAAGGGCCTGGTATGGATTGAGGGGGGCCCACGCTGTTTTTTTTTTTTCAGAATTTTCTATTGCTCGTTTACTTTTGTTTACATTTCAGCTCTTAGCGTGGAAGCCCGCTGACAGCTGATAAATCATCGGTTGTTAAGGACACGGCAGCCGTCTTCTCAGCCGACTCCTTAACAACAAGCTATTCTTCACACAGAATTCGCATCGGTCGATCATTTTTGGACCGATCCTAGTTCGAATCGTTCTGAACATTTGGAATCCGTTAAAAAAAAATAATAAACAAAACAAATTTAACAAAACGAAACCAAACAAATTCTGAAACGAATCAACAAAACAAAATTAGTAACATAACGAATCTATCCAAAACAAATTTTTCCGTTCTGCACATGTCTAGAAGAGATCAGATTGAAAGAGAGATAAGTTCATCAGTCTGCTGCTCTTCCTTTAACTGTCCAGTCAATGGCTGGGGGTGAGGTAGAGACCTGTGGATTTTACTGAACTTCAGTAGAGAAAATCGGGTCCCCTTCCCTGTCAGACATAGCTCTGTGGTGTGGCTGTAATATTGTTGCCATGGGTATGGTCAATTGAAAAATGCCAATGGGTAACAAAATAGAGTAAATGCTGCTCGTCCCCATTAAATGCAAATGCAAAAGTAAATATAATGGGACTTTAAACACCCCTCCAGTGGACACACATATGTGACAAACTGAACTAAAAAGTATACAAATCTTTTTTTACATTCAATAAAATCTCATATTAAGAACATGTAATGTTTACAAGAACTTCAATTCTACCACTTGTCTACCACTGGGGAAGTAACGGATGTATAATATGGTAATCCTCTGAGATTTAATGTGTGGGTCGACTACCATATTATACATCCATTACTTCCCCAGTTGAAAAGAAATGGTAGAATTGAAGTCCTTGTAAAAATTACATGTTCTTAATATGAGATTTGAACTAAATATAATAAAGATTTGTATACTTTTTAATTCAGTTTGTCACATATGTGTGTCTACTGGAGGGGTATTTAAAGTCACATTACATTTACTTTTGCATTTGCATGATTTTGTTCAGGGATGAGACCCTCCAATGGTACCATTATTGATACAGCACCTTCCGCCACACAAAAAATATTTTGATCCTCCCCTTAAACGATTAGTTCATTCTCCTATGTTTGCCCTTGGGACTTTAATGCAGTCTAAGTATATACCACTTCATTGATTATATATAACAATGAACAATAACAACTTTATTTGTACAAAACATATTAAAACATAGCACATCATAATATATACATAAACCCTGGTATGGATTGAAATCATGACAATGTTAAACATACTAACAACCCCCCTTCTATATCACCAGCAGGGTAATATGAATAGTAATTAGCATTTAAAATTTCTCCTTTAATTAATCTTTCTCTGATAGGCCCCAACTTGTTTTGATTGCTTCAACTCTTTGACTAGCATTTATTTTATTGTTTTCCATAGCTATACCTGCAAAAGGGGCCAGCGTGAAGTGATATATCAAGACTTACTATTCTCACTAAGTTTCCACTATAAGTCTTTATCTTCAAGTGAAAACTTTGACATTGAGACAGATGACATATGAATAATCATAGGCCTCTGCCCAACATTATGTTATTTGGACTCTTCTTCAACAAACCACTTACTGCAGTGCAAGTTGCTAATAACTCACCATAAAATAACAGAGAGTTTCTTACAGTCAGGAATATTCTGAGAATTACTAAAGAGTCTACCAGCCAGCTTGTCTGCTCAGGGTCCTAAAGCAACAGGTAACTACAGACTTGTTGCTCACCTACCATTCTTATCAAAACAAATTAAAAGGCAGTTGTAGTCTGGAGGGCTTCTTTACCACTTTCTTCTCACTGGACTAACTTTGGTGAATGTAGCTCACTATCTTTTTATGCAAATTGCACACAACGTGAAGTGCTGCTATGACATCATGAACCTGATGAGTTTGAGGATAAAAAAAAAGATAATTAGGGTAGTGAAGCTGTTCATGTTTTTTTACCAACAAATTAGTTGCTGCCTTTATCCCTTAGCATTTCCAAGTTGGCATTATCTTCTATGCCAATGCCCTGAACACTGTCACTACCCTATGATTGGGGAACCTCATGAATTTTACCTGCTTTTGTAGCTCTAAAACTCCTGAAACATTTTTCAGGGCTGCAGGAAATTTTAATTATGACCATTTAGGTCTGCTCCCATTTTCTCAGATTCTCTGCCACTAAAACGTGTTACTCAGCTTGTTGTATGTCAATTAAGTGCTAGTTTACACTTGCTTCAAAACATGGCTTTGAACACGCTTTGTTAAAGCTCTCTGAACACCACTCAAAGCTCCTGTCACTAAATAAAATGGTTAGCTTACAGTCCTGTTTACATCTTGCTTTTGCTTGGTGCTTGGGTGGGGCTTCAATGAGGCTTTGGTGGAGCTTTGATGGGGTTTCGATGAGCCTTTGATGGGGCTTTGGTGGGGCTTCGGTGAGGCTTCGTGGAGCTTCGATGAGGCTTCGGTGGGGCTTCAAGCCAGCTTTGCCATAGACTTCTATGGAGGCTTTTAAGACACTTTGAAGCACCACTAAAGCTACATGGGATATAATTTGTGAAGCAAAGCCGAACCAAAGCAAAAGCTAGGTGTAAACAGGACAGTAAGCTAACCATTTTATTTAGTGACAGGGTCTTTGACTAGCATTCAGAGGGCTTTACCAAAGCCTGTCCGAAGCCTTGTTTTGAAGCAAGTGTAAACTAGCCGTTAATGTGTGTTGAAGCCGAAACAAGTGTAAATGAGCCCTAACTGGTATCTTATGGTGAGATAAGGAAGGATAATCAGCTCTGTTTCCAACCTCCTGCTGTGTTGTTATCTAGGACCATTTTATTAAAAAAAACATGCAGGAGAAAGTGGAAGTGGGATAGGAGGTGCATCATCATGTTCATTACATGCCTGAGAAGGAGGAGAAAGGGGAATAGATTTGCTATTTCCTTTCATACTGTGAACCATAATTGACAAGCAAGGAGATACATTGAGGCTGCTTTACTAAAGGCAAATAGGCTGTGCACTTTGCAAAGTGCAGTTGCATTCTGTAAGTGCAGTTGCCCCAGAGCTTAGTAAATGAAATAAAGCTTCACTTTGCAAAGAGTACCCAATCACGTGCAAGGAAAATTAAAAAAAACAGCATTTTTGCTTGCACATTATTGGAAGTCAGAAGAGCTTATGCTCATTTACTAAGTTCTGGAGCAACTGTCTATTTGTCTTTAGTAAATCAACCCCATGAAGTCCATCTTGACCACAAAACACATTATTCACAAAAAATAATTCTACTAAAATTATTGACTTGGAGTCAGAATCTCACAAATTATTGGTTAAATACATTTCACAAGATTCACTCATGATTACTATTTACTTATGTATGTATTACATGACTGCTTTGATCCTGCCCTACAGGAAAACAAACATTTTCAGTAAGCATCCGCTACTGTGCTTTACAGCCTGATAATTATCTGTGGGTTGTAAGAAGACACTTAAAGTTGTTCTAATCCTCAGACATGAAATATAAACAAAGTATATCACTGTGTACTGGTCTCAATCCAGAGCACTAAGTGTAATTTCTGTCCACTGCCTCCTTCCTCTGCTATAAGCATGAGTCACTTCACTTTATTTTCACTTTAATGTGGAGACATTGGCCATATACTTGATTTCAGGAAGACTTTTGTACTTGATTCTGTATTGTGGCAGTGTCTCACCCAGCGATCATGGCAGCATATTCTTCTAATTGCATCTCAATCAATCAGTAGTACATGCCTTCGTTATTCATGGCATCCTACATAAAAACAGGCCAGGTTCAGCCAGAAATAGTGGATTGTCCAAAAGGCTCAAAAATGGCCCTTAATATATGATTGATGGGCATTAGGAAACAATCTACCTTCTTCATATTCAGTCATATAGACGACCATTCATGATCCTACAAGCCTGAAATTATACTAGTAGGCATTGGTTAATATTTTCTAGAAGCCTATTGTCCATTATTTTAACATTCTCATTAGACAAAGCACATCTAAAGTATATGGCTATCTTTGTTTGGACTCCGAGGCTAATCTGGAAATGATCTTGTGTAGCAAATTAGCAAATTCATTGCTTAAAGCTGAACCCTATGCGGGTATAAAAAACACAAATTATTGAAGCTCTGTAATAATTATTACATAATTATTTCATTTTTTAAAAGCAAGCATTGTAGGTACCTGTATTTGACCTATTATGAGACTCTTGCAGCCCCTGTATAGTAGAGCTAAAGCATGCAAAGCAAAGGAGAAACCAGAATGACAGATCTCATCATTGTGTTGCTTCTCCTTTCTCAGTCCAGTCACAGGCTGGGGCAGGTCTCAGGCAACATGGGTTCAGAGGAAGTAGGTTGTATGATGCTGGCTACCAGACTGTTGACAGTCTGCGTGCCAGAAACTTACAGCCATTTAGTGGCTGTTCACTGACTCCAAAGACTCACCTTTACCATGTAATCTCATCACCTGCCACTTCTTATTCACTGATCTATGTACTCAGGGCCGGCGCCAGCATAAGGCAGCCCAGGCGGATGCCTTAGGGTGGCAGGAGAATGAGGGCGGCAAATCTGGGGGTCCCTCAAGAAATGCTTATGCTGGCGCCGGCCCTGCTCACACATTTACCTTGCTCAGCACAGCTGACACAGCCTGCACAGTGACAGGCAGCACAGCTCGGGCGCTGTGGTTTTCAGCTGCTGCCTCCCACACACTTCTATCTGCTCTCCCGGGCCCCTCCTCCTTTCTCCCAGACAAATGGAGGGCAGAAGATGGCCCTTCGTTTCTGAACCCCTCCTCTTTTCTCCCTCCAGTCCACCCTATGACCAATCCCCTCCCACAGAGTCCCACCTCCAGTCCAGCACAGACAATCGCCGCTGAATTGATGGCGAGTGAGATGAGGGGTATAAAGTATATAAATGAGACAGTGCTGCATAAATAATAAAACAGAATAAAACAGAATAATATAAAATTAAAATCTGAAAATTGTGTACAATATAAGTGCTCTAAAAAAGTCCAATAATAATTATTTATAAGTGATATTTCTTCCACTGGCATGCAGGAAGATGTGATGTTTTTTCTTGCTTCAAACAACCTCCATATCCATAGTGCTCCCGCCACCACATGCAATGCTCACTTCCTTGAAAGACCTTGCAAAGGGTCGAAACAGGTCTTGCACACAGTGCAACTCTCCCTTCAGGAATAATCCTCACTGGTCCTTAGCAATCTCTGTTGGACACTCAAAGGACAGGTAGTAATCTATATCAGATGTAGATTCCTTCCACTATGCTGCTTCAAACTTGAATCCACATTGGTCATTACTGAGTTCACACATTAAACCTTGAAAAATTCCAGACATGTGAACTTTTATATACCCTATATATACTCTATAGTCCACATGTCAGGAATTTTTCAAGGTTTAATGTGTTGATTCAGTAATGACCAATGTGAATTCAAGTACATTGCAGTTTTTCCCCACCTCTGTTCTGTGCATGCACAGTTCCGGAGCTGGCAGATTATTAGACAGTTGAGCTTGGCCTAACTCGGGCATCGGGGCGGGAACGGGAGGGTGCGCATGATGTCATTGTGCTTGGCACTTGTTTCTAGTAGCTTATAGAAGATCAGAGGGGGAGAAAGGACCAACAGTCCGCCTGAGCCCAAGCCAGCCTGCAGTGCCCTACAGCCTATCCACAGTGACCTAAACCGTGCCCACAGTGCCCTACTACCTACATGCATTGAATGGACAATGATCCAAAAGGGAAGTGTGACTGGGAACCCCAAGGTAAGGGAGGAGGACACTGATATAAGGGGGAACTCTGCAAACTCTAGTGTAAAGAGAAACTCTGATGTTAGAGGGGCTCTGCCACCAGAGCCCTTTTGCATCAGAGTTGTCAGTGTTCTCCCTTAAAGACATTGTAAGCCTCAAAAAAAAAAAAAACCCGCAAGACAAAGGCATAATGAGCTAATATGCATTGCATACTAGTGCATTATGTAATACTTACCTTAGAACTAAGCCCTGCAGCGGCACCTGCACACAGCTGACATTGCTGACATCTTTCCCAGAGTTACTTCCGGGTTCACGGGCTCTGGCGCTGTGATTGGGCTGGAATAGCTATGATGTCATTCCCGCGCATGCACGCGGGAGCTGCCGGTCAGGGCATGGGCCCTGAAGAAACGGCGCCTATGGCTGTTTCTTCAGGAGTGCATGTGCCGATTATGTAATTGGGGCAGTATACAGTAAATATCTGCTAAGTGGTGCAAGTTTAAGAGGTATTTACAGTACCTATAGGTACAAAACACCAGAGGAGTTTACTTCCTCTTTAAATCATGGTGCCTATTGCCCCTTTCATCGGAGTTCCCTCTTACAGTGTAAAGGGGAACTCTGCGGGTTCTGATTAAAGAGCTAATTTAGACAGGCGCATCGTTCACACAGAGCTGCTGTCTGCTGGAGGGGAGGGGGTGGTGGGAGGGGGGCACCAAAATGCACCTTCGCCTGTGTACACAAAAATCATTGGCCCTGTATGGATCCATCATGTATACTGCTGAATAACTTCATGTTTCTCAGTGTTTGCGATCTACATAAGTTAGACACATTAATGAATGGCTAAAAATTACAACCAAGCTTTACAAGCATAAATTATTCAGCATTACATTTATGTAATACTGTGTGCTTTATAATTGCCTCTATAATGAAGCATTCAGTTAAATGCAAAATTTCTTGCCTTGTGCCCACATATTTTCAGAACTGTTAAGCACAGAAAAGCCATGGTAAGCTGCAAAGTAAACTGCAGTAATCCTGAAGGTGTTCATCATTTCTTAGAAGTTCAAATTGAAAGTCTGAAGCTTCCAGTCAAGACTTGACCAGTTCAGTCACAAAACAGAGCATGTTGATTAAGATTGAATATGCTAGAATAGGGGTAGCTCCAGCCATTTTTTGCTTGTGCTGTGACAATGTTTTGATTATAATTAGGGAAGATAGGCCTTCAATACTGAATGTCTGCTTATAATAAAAGAAAATTAAAATAATATTGTTATGCAGCGTACACACGGTCGGACTTTTCGACCGGACTGGTCCGACGGACCGAGTCCGGCGGACAATCCGATCGTGTGTGGGCTTCATCGGACCTTCAGCGGACTTTTCCAGTCAAAAATCTAACGGACTTTAGATTTGGAACATGCTTCAAATCTTTACGTCATAACTCCGCCGGACCCAGAAATCCGCTCGTCTGTATGCTAGTCCGACAGACAAAAACCGATGCTAGAGCAGCTATTGGCTACTGGCTATCAACTTCCTTATTTTAGTCTGGTGTACGTCATCACGTACGAATCTGTCGGACTTTGCTGTGATCATGTGTAGGCAAGTCCGTTCCTTAAAAAGTCCATCGGAAGTCCGTCAAAAGTCCGTTGAAAGTCCGTCAGAAAGTCCGTCGGACCAGTCCGGTCGAAAAGTTTGTACGCGGCTTTACAGTATATACTGAGCAAGCACAATCTGTTCCAAGCATCAACTAATCTTTCATTAAAACACTATTTTCTAAGGTTTCTCTTTTAATAGATTTCTATTCAAGAGATTTAACCAAATGCAATGATACAAACATTATCAAGCAAATATAAAAAGATGGATGCATCCTCAAATATGGTCAAACCAAAAGATCCAAACATGACAAGCTGGCCCTAGCAATCAGAGCAACAGCTTACCAAGGGTGTAAAGTTCATTAAGTGTGATCACCCTATTACAAAAGATAAAGACATAACTGTGAAAGAGCATTACAGTAAACTATAAACCAAATATTAACTCAGTTACATTGAGACGTGTGTGAGCAATAATGTCAGGTATTATTCCCAGTGCCTCAAGGCACGGTGCCTTGCACTCGAATATATGTTAAGGTGGGAGAGGCTCTATGGTCCCCCCATTGGCATCCATATGAAAATCATCAAATCCTGGCTTGCCCAACCGCTGTGGATGAAACTGGAGTCATTTATCCTTCCCACTAAGCTGATTAGCCACTTGATGTGGCAGAACGCCAAAGATAGACCAACTATTCTTTGCCCAACAATTTAAACCTAAGCCTATGGGACAAGCTGGCAAATAAACATGCTTTCAAATTCCCTTACACTCCTTTGGCCCCATTATTGGGCAACCCAGCCTTCACCCCGGGTCTCAACCACGCTACATTCACCTGGTGGACTAATAAGGGTTTTGTAAGCATTGCAGACCTATGCGACCACAGAGGTATACTATCAAGACTATTTCTGATGGAACGGTACCAGCTTACAGGATCGGAAGTGTTTAGATACTCTCAAGTGCCACATTATTTGGCAGCCTTAAACCGCTCGGGCGACCTGAGCACTTCCACCTCAATGGAGTGTTTTATGGAGGCCTTATGAAAAACACACTGAGCACATATCTAAAATATATACTATATTGCACTCAGGTTCTTCCAAATTGCCATACATGGAGAAATGGGAACAGGACCTGGGAGAGATGATGGCAGCGGAGGAATGGGGCAAATTGGCTCAGTACAATTCCAGATCATACATAAATACCTCATTGATTGAGGCGAACTATAAGGTCTTCCTAAGGTGGTATATGGTACCAGTGCGATTGGCATTGTGTGTCCCGGGAGCCTCCTCATTGTGCTTCAGAGGCTGTGGTCAGGAGGGAATAATATTATGTACATGGTGGACTTGTTCGAAAGTCAAGCTGTTCTGGATCCATACATACAATTTCATATACCCTTACCCAGGTCAATCTAAGTAAAGCTCCACAACAGGCCCTACTGGGGAGACCGGTGGAGGGGAACTGGGAAACATGAGGCGGTTAATATAGTTTATTTTCACAGCAGCCAGAATCTCAATTGCGAGATACTCAAGATCTTCAATGGTCCAGTTTGATCAGTTTGATCTTTTGAAGGCCAAGCTGACATGGATCATGGTAAATGGACATTTATCAGCAATTCTACATGACAGATTGGCCTTCTTCGAAAAAATCTGGGATCCCTAGATAAAATATATTTCGGGCTCCTGTTGAGAGGAGCCAAAACCCATGTTCTGACAGTAGAGGGTGCACATTCCTTTTCATCACTGTATGCTTAGCTTTTGTTGTTTTTCTCCATCGAATGCACTACCTTGTACATAAGCTGACAAGGGTCGCAGAGTGTGTCATAGGAGAAAATACGTTCTAGAAAGCTGGCATGACCCACACTAAAAGCGTCTATCCTGGCAGTGGAGGTGGATTTGCCCCTCCTTTCTCCTGGATGGGGAGGTCAGGTATATGCCATGGTTAATATCTATTGATGTAGCCATATATATCTCCATAGTTAAACTTCTAACAGAGAGGCTACTTGAGGGGTTTTTCTACAGTTATCTCTTGAAGCTAAATGTATTGCACAACAGATGACCTTAGAATTATTGGATATTGTCTTGGCTTTGGTTACTGTACTATTATAAGTATGAATGTATATGAAAACTGTTATCTGACCCTTCTAGCCATATGTTTTCTAGTTGGTTTTTGTACTTTGAAATACTTAATGAAAAGCAATGGAAAAGAAAATCATCAAATCATAAAGAAAATAAGAAAGAGAAAAGTAGAGGATAGAAAGAAAGAAGGGAGGAAGGAAGACGGAGACTGGTCCCCTCGATCCAGGCCTCCAACCACAGGTTGGAGGCATCCCAGTGTCTAGGGAGCTTTAAGGTATTTACTGTAATTCATGGATTCCACACTTTTTCAAACCTAGCTTGTTTGTTTCTAAGGATACTTGTCAATTTTTCATTAATCATGATCCAGGATATTCTGTGTTTAACCAACGTGACATTAAACATGGGTGATTTCCATGCTTGTGCTATGGGTATTTTGGTTGCTAAGAAAATAAAGAAGATGAGGGTTCGGAGATGTCTGGAAATCTCATCTGATAGGTCTGTGAACAATGCTGTTTTGGCGGTTTTGGGTATATTCCGTCCCGTCACCGAATAGACAAGATTGAATTATCTAATCCACAATCGCTGGACCTTTGGACAGGACCACCAGGCATGGAACATACCACCAATTTGCCTGCATCCTCCAAGGGGCGAGGTACCAGGGTAGAGTTTCACCAGCCTTGCCAGAACAAGATACCATCGAGATAGCACCTTATAGTCAGAGCCGGTGCTACCACTAGGCAGCCGCCTAAGGCACACTGCCGTCTAGGGCACAGCCATTGTTGCTGGCTTCCCTACTCTCTGTGGTAGAGGGAGGAGGATTTATCCGGGTCCCCTCCAGAGGATTGGTTCCCCCCTGGCAGGTGGTGGCTGGCGCGGTGTGGAGTGTAGCAGGAGGAGCAGGAGGCGGGTCCCGTGGCTCCATCTGACTGGCTGCTGGTGCAGAGTCGCTGGACAGAGAGAAGGATCAGGCAGAGCCCTTCCTCCCCCAGAGCTCACCATTATCCAGGGGCTGCAGCAGCAGTTTTGTCTCAGAGATCTGAGCTCCAGCTCAGGTTTTTGTCTTTGGGAAGACAGATCGGAGTAACTCAGTTGGCCAGCCGGGTAGGTGGGGGGGTATTCCCAGAAGCTCTATCAATTTCACCCTCCCTCCAACCCTGCCTGCTCTGGCCCAGGGGAGGATTGGAAGGGGAGCCTGGACACGTGGGGATGATGATCGGCCATGGCGCCCAGATCGGGGACCAGATCAGTGACCATACACAGCCCAGGCTCCAATCACTCCCCAACCACCTCTAGGAGCATGATGCCCAGTATTAAGGATTGGGTGTCTTCAGTGGCTGGCGATCTTTCTCCACCTTCTCCTGGGATCAGGTGTGAACCTCCTGCTGCTGCTACTTCACAACCCTGTGCCCCGCGATCAGTGCCCAGTGAGGCTGCAGATCCTTACCGCACTGCTGTTTTCCAGATCCCACCCCCTTCTCGGTGCTGGGTGGGCCCCATGCTGGGGGGTGACGATGGTGGGGACCCCTGGATATCACCAACCTCCACCTGCTCTTCCATAGGGGGACCGATGGCACCGCCCGGAGCCCCCCCATTTAGTGCCACCAGGTGCTACCAATCACAGTCGCTTCCAGTGATTCTACCCATTGCCATAGAGATTACCCACTCCCACTGACCAATCCCAACACTGTCCCCCCAACCCCCACCCGTCACTAACATGGCTTTCCCCTGCCAATCATAAACTGGCCAATACATTTCTGAAAATCTTTAGTATTCTGATTGTGGTGCTGGAGGATGCAGGCTGTAGACATCACCCGTTATCATTGCTCCCTTCTACATTTTAAATCTGCCAGGATCAGTCGTTTTGGCGTTGTCTGCATTCACAAAGTTATCTGATTATTGAGAAGGTTCATGGAATGTCATATCGGCAAATAATTGGCACCTCTGTGTCTGGAAGCTGAACTGTCTGTGTTGCGTGAAATGATTGTGTTTGCTGTAGAGGGGTCGATGATTAATATTTCTATGTTATATTATTAGTGATCTGCTATTTATAGCCATATACTTTTAATCCTTATTTATTCAGTGGGAAATGAAACATGCCATGCTGCGAGCAACATCACTTCTTCCCAGCTCCCTAGTCAGTCTCCACACGGAGTTAACGTTGGCAAGGAGGTGAGAGAGCATCTCTGCACAGGGCGCACTTGCCAATATGGGTGGGGTGTGCAAGTAGCTGCTCTTCCCTAGGGTGCAAAATAGTCTAGCACCGGCCCGCCTTATAGTTCAGTTTCACTAGGGAGGTATTCAGTATTCCTCTGTGCACCATGGTCGACCACTGTACCCACACCTTCTCCTCTATAGTCTCATCAGGTCCGACTCCCATGCTGTTTGGTAGGAAGGCTTGTTATGTTGGCTAGTAAACAGAACAGATAACTGTGAGATCCCTCCGTATGTCTCAGGACCACGCAGGCATTTATTTTCAAATAAAGTCCTAGTAGTTTTGTCTACCTGGTCCTTACATAGAGTCTGTAGAAAGTGGGTAATTTGGCATAAGCACAAGGTTTCTGTAGGGGGAATCTGTAATGTTTCTAAAATATCAGAAGGCTGTCTGATCCCTTTATGATCTATAAATTGCTCTATCCTGTAGAGACCCTTATTGACCCACCATGTAAATTGCTAGAGATTCTGCCATGTGGGGAAATGAGGTTTGTTAAAAAGGGGGCCACTGGGGAATAAGGAGATTTCAAAGGATATAGTTTGCATACCATGTCCCAAAGGTGTAGAGAGTGTGATAAGGAGGGACTCAAGATGGCCCCACGTTCCTTTGAGGGGAGCCATAACAGGAGGTTCATGGAATGTGGGGTACTAGTTTGTGCCTCTAACCAAACCCAATCAGGTATTTTCTAAGGTTAGGTTTGCTTTAGTGCCAGTGGTGACAATCTCACAGAAACATATAAATCTGAAGACAAGGATACTTTTATAAAAAATGAAACTCTTCCATTACATATTCTTTTATGTAAATATAATATAATCAAAGTGCTATTTTATTTTTTCTATGACAAAGTTTCACTGACACCAATGTCAAAGCGTAACTTTACTGTGTCAATTAACATTAAGCTTTTGTAATCCTTAAAGGAGTTGTAAAGGCAGAAGGTTTTTTATCTTCATGCATTCTATGTTTGTAGCAGCCTCCCCAGCCCCCCCCCCCCCAATTACCTACCTGAGCTCCTTCTCTTTCCAGCAATGCCAACGATCCCCTTAGCTATCCAGTACAATCCTCCTAATTGGCTGAGACAGAGCAGCGGTGCTATTGGCTCCCGTGACTGTCAGTGAAAATCAGTCAGCCAATCAGGGGAGAGAGGGGGCGGGGCCAGGTCAGGGCTCCGTGTCTGAATGGATACACGGAGCTGTGACTCGGCTTGGGTAACCCCTGTAACAAGCTGCTGGCTGAGGGGCACTCGAAGGAGGGAGGGACTAGGTGCAGCAAAGAGGGACCCGAGAAGAGGACGATCAAGGCTGCTTGGTGCAAAACCAACTGCACAGAGGAGGTAAGTATAACATGTTTGTTATTTAAAAACAAAAAACAAAAAAGCAAGCCTTTACAATCACTTTAAGTTGCTAGAATTAGTAAATAGATAGGAAGGTATATTATATTTACTTATTTTAAACTTTTTTTACATGTCTTCAGGTTCTTCAGGGTTTCTGGCCTAGGCCAAAATGATGTCATACATCCCAAGAGTCTTCATGGGCGTTTTTTTTTCTTTTATCTGGAGAAGGGAAGGAGAGACTTCCTCAGCTACGTAAACCCTCCTGCTTGCATGTCGGAGCTAAAGGCAGAGGGATTCCAGGAATCCCAACCACCACACTAACTGCCTGGAGTTTGCATGTTCTCCCTGTGCCTGGGTGGGTTTCCTCCGTGTACTCCGGTTTCCTCCCTACACTCCAAAGACATGCTGGTAGGTTAATTGGTTCCTGTATAAATTGGCCCTAGTATATGTATGTGTGAATGTGAGTTAGGGACCTTAGATTGTAAGCCCTTTGAGGGCAGGGGCAGATGTGAATATGCAATATACAATATATGTAAAGCGCTGCGTAATTTGACAGCGCTATATAAGTACCTGTAATAAAATAAATAAATGCTACATGAATCATATGCCCTTACTGAAAATGGCCAGGGAGAGAAATGCTAGGGGGCTGTTTTTCAAAAGTAAATAAATAATAAATAAAGTCTGCATTGAATATTAAACATGAATTAACCCCCCTGGCGGTATTCCCGAGTCTGGCTCTGGGTGGATTTTCAATACCAAAAGCGGTATCCCCGAGCCAGACTCGGGATCGCATCACAGGATCCATGTACTAGGTTACTTACCTAATCCCCTGGATCCTGCGATGTCTCCCCGCTGTGATCTGCGAGCCGCCGTGTCTTGCTCGATTCACAGTGCCGAGCTCCGTTCCCTGCGAGCGTTGCGACGCACGGGGACGGAGTTCGGCGCCAAATTCAAAAAGTAAAACACACAGTATAGATACAGTATACTGTAATCTTACAGATTACAGTACTGTATCAAATAATTACACATCCCCTTTATCCCTAGTGGTTTCTCCAGTGGCCTGCATGCAGTTTTATATTATAAAAACTGTTCTTTCTGCCTGGAAACTGGAGATTGTCCATAGCAACCAAAACTGTCTCTTTACATCAAAAGTGGCTTTAGACCAGCTAGAAAACAGTGATCATAAATTAGAATCACTTGCAGAATTGAGCGATAGTGATTTGTGGGGAAATCCGTCACCAAACACTGAAAAGTAATGACAGCGACAATTCTGCAACTGAGCAAATTTCAGTGTTTTTGATTTGATTACATTATTGAATAATTATTATTATTATATTATTATTTGATATAATTATTTATAGTTATTTATTATATTATAATCTTTGATTTCATTTTTAAACTTTATCATACCCGGGATGTCTACTAGACTCTTGTTTGGACAGATTTAAGTGAATTATTCCTAAGAATTACAGGCCCATAATATAAAACGCCAAATTTCTGTGCAAAATAATTGTACCGCTTTCAGCACCTAAAATCTGAAATAATCATACCGCAAGGGAGGTTAAGTAGTGTTTTCGGTGTGGTGCTTAGATGCAATTTAGTTCCCCTATAGGAACGCACTATGCCCATGTACAGTGCCTTGAAAAAGTATTCACACCCCTTGAAATTTTCCACATTGTGTCATGTTACAACCAAAAACGTAAATGTGTTTTATTGGGATTTTATTTGATAGACCAACACAAAGTGGCCCATAATTGTGAAGTGGAAGGATAATGATCAATGGTTTTCAAAATTTTTTACAAATAAATATGTGAAAAGTGTGGCGTGCATTTGTATTCAGCCCCCCTGAGTCAATACTTTGTAGAACCACCTTTTGCTGCAATTACAACTGCAAGTCTTTTTGGGGATGTCTCTACCAGCTTTGCACATCTAGAGAGTGACATTTTTGCCCATTCTTCTTTGCAAAATAGCTTAAGCTCTGTCAGATTGGATGGAGAGCATCTGTGAACAGTAATTTTCAAGTCTTGCCACAGATTCTCAATTGGATTTAGGTCTGGACTTTTACTGGGCCATTCTAACACATGAATATGCTTTTATCTAAACCATTCCATTGTAGCTCTGGCTGTATGTTTAGAGTCATTGTCCTGCTGGAAGGAGAACCTCCACCCCAGTCTCAAGTCTTTTGCAGACTCTAGCTCTGTCAGATTGGATGGAGAGCGTCTGTGAACAGCAATTTTCAAGTCTTACCACAGATTCTCAATTGGATTTAGGGCTGAACTTTGACTGAGCCATTCTAACATGTGAATATGCTTTGATCTAAACCATTCCATTTTAGCTATGTCTGTATGTTTAGGGTCTTCGTTCTGCTGTAAGGTGAATCTCCGCCCCAGTCTCAAGTCTTATGCAGGTTTTTTCTAAGATTGCCCTGTATTTGGGTCCATCCATCTTTCTATCAACTCTGACCAGCTTCCCTGTCCCTGCTGAAGAAAAGCATTCCTACAAAATGAGGCTGCCACCACCATGTTTCATGGCGAGGGTGGTGTGTTCAGGGTGATGTGCAGTGTTAGTTTTCCACCACACATAGCGTTTTGCTTTTAGGCTAAAAGGTTAATTTTTGGCATCATCTGACCAGAGCACCTTCTTCCACACGTTTTCTGTGTCCCCCACATGACTTCTCAGAAACTGAAAACTGGACTATTCTTATGGCTTTCTTTCAACAATGGCTTTCTTTTTGCCACTCCTCCATAAAAGCCAGATTTGTGGAGTGCACAACTAATAGTTGTCCTGTGGACAGATTCTCCAACCTAAACTGTGAATATCTGCAGCTCCTCCAGAGTTACCATGGGTCTCTTGGCTGCTTTTCTGATTATTGTTCTCCTTTCCCGGGCCTGTCCCGGGTGGAGGGCCATGTCTTGGTAGGTTTGCAGTCATGCCATACTCTTTCCATTTTCGGATGATGGATTGAACAGTGCTCCGTGAGATGTTCAAAGCTTGGGATATTTTTTTATAACCTAACCCTGCTTTAAACTTTTCCTCAACTTTATCCCTGACCTGTCTGGTGTGTTCCTTGGCCTTCATGATGCTGTTTGTTAACTAAAGTTCTCTAGCAAACCTCTGAGGACTTCACAGTACAGCTGTATTTATACAGAGCTTAAATTACACACAGGTGGACTCTATCTACTAATTAGGTAACTTCTGAAGGCAATTGGTTCCACTAGATTTTAGTTAGGGGTATCAGAGTAAAGGGGGCTGAATATAAATGCACGCCACACATTTCAGATATTTATTTGTAAAAAAAATGTAAAACAATTTATCATTTTCCTTCCACTTCACAATTATGTGTCACATTGTGTTGGTCTACCACATAAAATCCCAATAAAATATATTTACGTTTTTGTTTCTAAAATGACAAAATATGGAAAATTTCAAGGGGTATAAATACTTTTTTAAGACACTGTAAGTAGCATGCATCTTACATTGGTGTGAGTGGGAATCATATGCCTTTGGAAAATAATGGTCCATTATTTGTTCATTGGCTACTTACCTCAAATGAGTGGATGCGGAAGGAATGTTTTACTAGTGCTCAAGCTTCAGCAAGAAACTCCCCCCCTAGCACTACCCCTGTGATAGAAGCATCTCTGAAATTACAAATAGACAGCATTTTCCGTGAGCTGATTTTTCTTCTGATATATTATTATTACACCTTATTACCAACAGGCTGAAATTGACTGTATTGCAGAAATCTAAATGGAACTTAACAATGTACATTGCTTGTTCCAGTCTTTCAAGCATGATTAATATTTACCAAACAACATTCATTCCAAATGCAGTACTCAAAGCCTAGCATATTTCTGTGTGTTCAAGGGAGTAAATTGTAAATGTAGAGAAAGAGACATACAGAGTGGATCTCGTGGAAGCTGGTAAATGTAGGACAGGTAAGCTGATTCTTTTGTTGAATAAAATTACACATAAAAGAATGAATAGGTAAGGGTGCAAGAAAAGGAAAGAACTTAATTAAAAACACTATCTAATGTAGTATAAAAAGGGTCAAAATGAAGGTAAAATAGAAATGATATTGGGTGAGGTTCAGTTATGGCAATTTATGCTGTCTTCAAAAAAATCAAAGCAACATTTTTAGATGTATTCCATGGTTTCTGTGAATGTCTCTATATCATATAATAACTACATAATCTCTATATCACATAATAAAACATCTGTAAATATTCACTCTTAAATTGGTAAAATAGTGCAGACCTACCCCTCAAGGATTTGTATGTGTGTTGTTATTCAGTTGTATTCTCTCCCTATCAGAGCAGAGGTGTCTACTTGATGTCACCATGTGAAGCTTCCTCAGAAGCTGTCCAATTTCCTCCTACAGGTGGGCACTTTGACTCTGTCAGAGGGGGGGATTTTATATTAACAATGCCTATAGCTCTCTTTTATGTAATCTTGACCAAGCTGATGCTTCTGCTCTGACAGGAAGATAATACAACTAACAGAACATACGTACATCTATCAGTATTTCAGTAGAAACTGACAATAGGAAAGGGATATTGAAGAAAGCATGGAAAGCCAAACAAAGCTATGGATTAAAGAAGGTCCTAGAGATTATAGTTGAAAGGAAATTTTTGGGACCCATAGATTTGGATTATCATGAATACTTGGGAAGTTTAGTTGACTTGCTGCGAATTACAAAGAAAACACACAATTACAAGAGACTAAGGGGTTGATTTTCTAAAGGCAAATAGACTGTGCACTTGCAGTTGATCCAGAGCTTAGTAAATGTGGTAAAGCTTCACTTTGCAAAAGATATCCAACCACATGGAAGGAAAATAAAAAAACAGCATTTTTGCTTGCACATGATTGGATGATGGTAGTCTTGCATGGTCTATTTGCCTTTACTAAATCAACCCCTAAACATCATGACAATTCACACTCATTTTTTAAAAATAGATATGTTTACCTGCAAGAAACGCCACTATGGCGTAATCCTGTATACACTGAATTAAATGCGTTGGAGGGGTTTCAGATCTGGGAGGCTGCAGATATCCATTATATATCTCAAGTATACAGCCAAAATATATTGAAATCTTTCTCTGATCTACAAGGGGAATGTGCTTTGTCTAGACAACAGTTTTATAGGTATTTTCAACTGTGACATGCCCTGCAGGGCCAAGCTCGCCACTCCAATTTGGTGCTAACTTTCCACCCTTTACTGCGTAATACTCTACATGAACACAATAAGAAAGGCATGATTTCACAAATTTACTCTACTCTTGGAGGAGAGACCTGGGGGATGTGTTTGCAGTCCATACCTTCTTTCTCAGTCTTGCCTTCACACAAATTGTAACAATTTTTTACTGTTGCATAGACCTATCGCACCCCATTACAGCTCCATCACTGGGGGGAGATGGGAGTCACCTATCTGCCCTAAATGTTACAGAAATGAAGGCGATCTCATTCTATTTGGCAGGCATGGCTTGACACTCCTGGGCTTGCTCCACCTCAATTGGTTATGCATAGGTTACTGTAAAGCAGTGGTTCTCAACTCCAGTCCTCAGGACCCACCAACAGGCCAGGTTTGCAAGATAGCTGAAATACATTACAGGTGATATCACTTGCTGCTCAGTGATTGCAGTATTCTAGTCTGCAACTCCCCAAGGTAATACTTAAAATCTGGCCTGTTGGTGGGTCCCGAGGACTGGAGTTGAGAACCACTGCTGTAAAGGGTCATGCGACCCTTGGAATATTCTATATAACAGGTTACTAATTACACCTTGGGGCTCTTATAGGTAAATTTGAGCATAGTTGACTCTGACTCGTACTCCCTATTCTCTCACATGAAGGTTGTCCTGTGTTTTCATTCCATGGGATAGCAAAATTGCATACGGTGTACAGCTTCTTGGCCGTAGCCTTTACAGTTTTTTTCATTTTTTTTTTGTATTTTGTTTTGTTGATATTTTTCCTTTGCTCTGTATTTACGTGCCATTATACCTTTTGTATGTATATTCAGAAAAATCTACTCAGTTCACTTTAGATGTGGTACTGTAACCAGGTGATATTGTCTGATTATCCTAAATTACAGAATCCTATGTCATGTTTCTTGGGTACTTTACTCTTTATGTATACCAAACTTTTTGTTGGTTATTGGCACAATAAACATTTTCCTGTTTATAAAAAATAGGTATGTTATCTTTAAGAAGTTTAGAGCCCATTTAGACCTCGGCATCCAGGAGCATTGCATAAACCCACACATTTTTTGTGCTTTGACAAGCATAGCACTAAGACAGCCGATTCCAATTAAAAGGCTGGTAGTACACCCAAACATCCCAAAAAATGGATATGTGCCATTTTTGAGAATGCAGCACATTACAGTGTGCTGCCTTGCTCTGTGATGTGGTGCTCTGCATTTGGATCTGTATTGACTTAGGGCATTAGAATGCAATTTACAGCCACACACATTCAAAAAGGCATCATAGGGCTCTACGTCATCATTGAATTTCATGCAAGTAAGGCAGCCCATTTGGTACGTTACCATGTGCATGTACATTGGCGCTGTGTTTCCTTAGTGCGGTAGGTACTGCACTGGAAAGGTGGCACTGAGCGCAGTTCATGCAGGTATGTACAATGTATTCAGAATAGCTCTTTCACAGTTTTTGTAAATTTGTTTACATTGAGTTGCTATATCAACTTCTGATTTCCACTCATAAGCGTTAAAGGTTAAGTATACAAAAAGACCAGTATCTCAGCTTTTAAGAGATGTCAATACATTGGGGTTGATTATTAAAACTGGAGAGTGCAAAATCTGGTGGAGCTTTGCATAGTAGCCAATCAGGTTCTAAGTTCAGCTTGTTCAATTAAGCTTTGAAAAAAAACCTAGAAGATGATTGGTTTCTGTGCAGAGCTTCACTAGATTTTGCACTTTCCAATTTTGGTAAATTCTCCCCCTATTGAGTCATGCTTCGAAAAAATCTCTGCATTGGAGTTTGCAAGTCTGTCCTGAAACACACAGTGGACATCCACTCTTAACTGTTGTATTATTCATTTGTTTTATGCTATGGTGAGTTCAGCATGCTGGAATGAAGCTCCATTGCAAAGGATCAGAGCCGCCTACCGCAGTGGCAGGGAGGTCTAACTCTTGGATTCTTAAAGTGATTGTAAAGGATATTTTTTTATTTAAAATAAAAAAAGATGTTATACTTACATGCTCTGTGCAATGGTATTGCACAGAGCTGTCATTAATCTCTGCTTCTGAAGACCCCACAATGCTCTCTGCTCCTTCTTCCAAGTTGTGTGCTGAGGGTGCCCCCCCACGTGGGTGCATTCCCAAGTCAGGCTGTGTACGCCCATAGATTCATGCACAGCTCGGCCACACTCCTCACAGCAGCTCCTGCTGCTGCCTGTGTCTCCTGTGAGACCAGAAAGAGAAGGAACAGTGATGCAGCCAGGGACAGCCCTGGATTGTTGAGAGGTGGCAGGTAAGTGTATAGGAATGGGGGGGGGGGAGGGGGGCAGGTAGTGGGGCATTTTTTACCTTAATGGTTAGAATGCACTAAGGTAAAACATGCTTAGACTTTAGAACCACTTTAAAGAGTGTATTTTAATTATTTCTAGCCTACTTTTATTATTCTGGATGATCTTGAAGTTTGTAAACATATTATGTTAAAATATCTATGCTTTTACTTTGGTGAGTTCTGTGACACTTATTCAATATGCTTTGTGAGTAGGAATTGCATGCAACACATTTCACAGAGCCACTGAGTTGCTGAGAGGGGGAGTTTCAGGAGGCGGAGTCAGTACAGGAATCACTTCTTGCAGGGAGCAAAGTACCATGGGATATGTAGTCTGTAGAACTCAACAGTCACAGCAGAGGAGTATGATATATTGAATTATAGTGTGATGAATCATGAACAAAATATCTCTGCACCCTACATCAACATCCAGTTAGATCCGCTAGCTGAAAATCAGCTTCATACATATGGGTCTGTTTGTTAGTAGTTTGTAAACCACATGGTTTAAAGGCGTTGTATACCCTTTTTTTTTTTTTTCATAAAAATAACATACATGCCTATACTTACCTGTTCTATGCAATTGTTTTGCACACAGCAGCCTCGATCCACTTCTTCTGGGGTGCTCCGCCGGAACTCCAGGCCCCTCCCCTTCATCGGGTGCCCCCACAGAAAGCCACTTTTGAGGGGGGGAGGCACCCATGTGGGCTCACTCCTGAGTCTGGCTGTTAGCGTCTATTGGGCACAGACAGTGGTTCTCGGCCCCACCCCCCGCTCCCGCGTGTCACTGGATTTGATTGACAGCAGCATGAGCCAATGGCTCCTGCTGCTATCAATCTGTTCAATGAGGAGAGAGACAGCAGCTGGAGCCACTGCGCTTGTGCACATCGCTGGATTAGATCGGGCTCAGGTAGGAAAAGGGGGGGGGTCTGGGGGGGAGCTGCAGCACAGAAGGTTTTAGAATGCATTATGGTGAAAAACCTTGAGGCTTTACAACCACTTTAACCACTTCAGCCCCGAAAGATTCTACCCCCTTGCTGACCAGAGCACTTTTTGCGATTCGGCACAGTGTTGCTTTAACTGACAATTGTGCGGTCATGCAACGTTGTACCCAGACAAAATTGACGTCCTTTTTTCCCCACAAATAGAGCTTTCTTTTGGTGGTATTTGATCATCTCTGTGTTTTTTTTTTTGCGCTACAAACAAAAAAAATATCGCCTTTTTTTTTTTTACTTTTTGCTGTAATAAATATCCTCCAAAAATATATAAAAAAATATATATTTATATATAAATATTATATATTATATATTATATATAAATATTTTTTCTTCAGTTTAGGCCAATATGTATTCTTCTACATATTTTCAGTAGAAAAAAATCGCAATAAGCGTATATTGATTGGTTTGTGCAAAAGTTATAGTGTCTACAAAATAGGGGATAGATTTATAGCATTTTTATTATTTATTTTTTTTTACTAGTAATGGCGACGATCTGCGATTTTTATTGTGAAATTAATAAATCAGACAATTTTGACACATTTTTGGAACCATTGGCATTAATACAGCGATCAGTGCAATTAAAAATGCATTGATTACTGTAAAAATGTCACTGGCAGTGAAGGGGTTAACACTAGGGGGCGGTGAAGGGGTTAACTGTGTTCCCTGGGAGGTGATTCTTACTGAAGGCAGAGGTACTAACTACAAGAAGTGACGGATCGTGGTTCCTAGCTAATAAGAACACACGATATGTCACTCCTGTCAGAACAGAACAGGGAAGTGTGTGTTTACACACACTCGTCCCTGTTCTGTGTCTCCAGGTCACGATCGCTCAATGGCCGGCGGTCATCGCGACCGTCGGCCATGAGCATCAGCACCCCCGCTGTGCAGCGGGTACGCCTGCTATCCGGACTCCGCGAACCAACGTACAGTTATGTGGTTTCGCACAGGGGAGCCAACCTGCCGCAGTAAAACTGCGCCGGCTGGTCCGGAAGCGGTTAAAGCGTTTAACCAATAATGGAAGTTGTTTTTTCCTGTGCTTTAATCTATTAGGCATATTGGATCAATCATCCTATTTTATTGGTGATGTATGAATCTCAGTAATTTGCAGCAAGTATTCTCCACAGGAGCGAATGTTTTTTACATCTCCAACACGTAAACTGTCTGTACTTCCTAGTATCAGTATCTGAATAGTACATGGAAGGAGCAGAGTACTGATATATATATTTGGAACAGATTGTTGGTAAAGAGCACCCTCTACAGGTTCAGACTGAGCAGATGTTACCAGCTGTGACCAGAAATCTTTGACAAACACAGTAGCCTTAGGAGGGGATAAAGAATACCTCCGATGGTCTTATATTGCTGTATTATATTACTGAATAAAAAAGCTATTGTAACCTTACAGATTTTTCAGCCCTCTACAGATATGCACAAAGCAAGTAAGCTGTTAATATTTGCTTGTCTTTTGTAAATCAAAAATGAATAATTTCATCAGTCTCTCTCATACTATAAATATCTATTTTTCCCTCTTTGCAAATCTCAATAAATCCTAATTTAACAGCTCGGCTTGCTTCTCTGTGTGACGAAGCTGCCTCGCAGCAGTGCTCTGGAATCCGTACATCTTGAATAGTTGAAGCAATAATCCAACGTGTTTCTGATGGCCTGATCGTATCATTTGTCATGACTGCTCAATCTGCCTGGGCTCATTACTCCTATAATGGCAGCACAGAGGCAGAATACTGCGTTCCTATGTGCGTTGAGTTGAAGGTTTGAATGACCTCATTGGACCAGGTTAGTGGACCTTGCAACCCTAAGACTCCTCCCAGCATAGATGACTGATTCTTTTCTAACCTCAGTGAAACAATAGAATTGTCATATTTCACAGTCCTTAACGAAAGCCTATCATTTTGTATTAATTAAAAAAAATGTACTTTACCTTAAATAATAAGGAAAAGTTGAATTATATGGTTGCATGTATACTTACATATACAGTATATGTTGTATGTATACTTACAGATACAGTATATTATTAAAATGGTAAAGATGAACTCCAGGTAGACTATTAAACATGGCGCTGAGATGTGAAATGTTTTGCCATGGAAAAAGATGCATAATTCTGATCAATCTCATGAAAGATCGATGTTAAATAACCTTGTGAAAGACAAAAATGTGAGGGACATCAATTTCAATCTATGCTAGGGGGATAGAAACACTGGGACTGATTTACTAAAGCCTGGAGAGTGCAAAATCTAGTGCAGCTCTACAGAGAAACCAATCCATTTAATTTTTTTTGACAAAGCTTTAAAGGAGGAGTACAACCAGAGCTTGCTTAGCTGCAGTTCTCCCATGGATCAGTCCGTTCTGCACTCCTGTGACCTGAAGCTCGCAGTCGGCTGACGTCACAGAGTCAGTCCAAGCTCAGGAAAGATTGCAGCCCAATAGATGGGATCCGCCCACATGCCTTGATCTGAGATGGGGGGGGGGGGGCAGAACAGACAGCAACTGCTTTGACAGTAACCAGCTCTCTGCTCAGGGAGCCATGAGAACCGAGCGATCAGCAGTGTTTGAGCGCTCGGTTCTCTGTCTTAGAGCCGGCGAGGGGACCGATGCTGCATCCACCTGGGTAAGTATGATTCCAAAAAATAATAATTCCCATACTTCTCTTTTAATATGTATCAAAGATACAGTAGTGATGTGGAAGTCAGCAAGAGAAACCACTGAGCAGTGCTGGGGATCCAGGTGGCTGACACCCCTGGAACTGTTGGTATTGGAAGAAAATTCAGCAAGGGATTACTCAGCAACAATGTGGTGTTCAGCGGCACAGACAGCCAACTATTCATTCTCTACTTTGCAGAAATGGCATTTTAAAAGATACTCGGAGTAAGTAACTGAGTGACTTAAAAAAAAAACAGCGTTCTATAAATGCACTGGTCTGTCCAAAATAAAGTGGAAAACTTTTATTTTAAACCAGGCTATTCTGTGTCCCTCTGGACATTTCAAAGAGAACACCTTTACACACCCTGTATTTAGTAAGTTGACCAACGCTGCTAAAGAGACTTTGGAGATAAGTCCTTATCCAGTTCCTCTTTAGTAATCATTCACATTTTTATGATGAGCAAACCATATACAAAATCTAAATACATTAAATCAAACAGAGGGCTTGGTGGTTGGGGTGCTGGCCAGATCAACCAATAAAATGTAACTCTATGTACCAATAAAATTACCGCACACCTACATTCGTAATATCTATTTACTACATTTTTCAGAATTTGGTAATGCTAATTTCCTGTAATTTTTGGGTGACCTAAAACAGGGCAATTTTAGCATTTGTTGCATAAAAAATATTCTTTCATGAAATGCTTAATGAAATAATAGAAAATACTGATCTGCTTCAGGTTGTTACTATTTAAGTGCAGGGGTGGGAAAAATAGTGGAAACAGATAACAACATGCAGGGTTGATTTACTAAAGACATATAATGCCTTGAAAAAGTATTCACACCCCTTTGAGATTTTCCACATTTTCTCATGTTATAACGAAAAACGTAAATCTATTTTATTGGGATTTTATGTGATAGACCAACACAAAGTAGCACATAATTGTGAAGTGGAAGGAAAATGATAAATGGTTTTCAAAACTTTTTACAAATAAATATCTGAAAAGTGTGGTGTTCATTTGTATTCACAACCCCCCCCCGAGTTACCATGGGCCTCTTGGCTGCTTCTCCGATTAATGTTCTACTTGCCCGGCCTGTCGGTTTAGTTGGACGGCCATGTCTTGGTAGGTTTGCAGTTGTGCCATACTCTTTCCATTTTCAAATGATGGATTGAACAGTGCTCAGTCAGATGTTCAAAGCTTGGGATATCTTTTTATAACCTAACTCTGCTTTAAACATCTCCACAACTTTATCCCTGACCTGTCTTGTGTGTTCTTTGGCCTTCATGATGCTGTTTGTTCACTAAGGTTCTCTAACAAACCTGTGAGGGCTTCACAGAACAGCTGTATTTGAACTGAGATTAAATTACACACAGGTGGACTCCTATTTACTAATTAGGTGACTTCTGAAGGCAATTGGTTGCACTAGATTTTAGTTAGGGGTATCAGAGTAAAGGGGGCTGAATACAAATGCATGCCACACTTTTCAGATATTTATTTGTAAAAAAAAAATGAAAACCATTTATCATTTTCCTTCCACTTCACAATTATGTGCCACTTTGTGTTGGTCTATCACATAAAATCCCAAAAACTACATTTACGTTTTTGATTGCAACATGAAAAAATGTGGAAAATTTCAAGGGGTATGAATACTTTTTCAAGGCACTGTATAGACTGTGTATTTGCACTAATTTTCCCCAGCTTAGTTAATGTGGTGAAACTTCACTTTGTAAAGAATCCCCAATCAGGAAAATAAAAAAAACAGCATTTTTGCTTGCACACAATTGGATGATGGAAATCAGCAGAGCTTTAGCACGATCACAACGTTTGATTGACATTTTCTTTTTTTTTGTCTTGTAATCATGGTAACTATGATAAAAATGTACATAAATATAGATATGATAGTGTGATCAGCACTGAATGGGTTACTTTAATGTATGCAGGGAAGGGGAATTCTAGCCAGCAGTGATACTGGGAGTCAGTGGCACCGTTTACAAGGAAATCTTAGAAGAAGGATTTCTGAAGCCAGCTGGCACTGCAGAGTTTGTCTCAGCCAGCTCTGACCTGCAGCCCCACCTGCTGACTGCAGCAGCGGGGCTCTTCATAGCCAGGCCAGCTAATCATGATAGATTGCACCTGGCTAAGGGAATGTCAGCTCAATGCTTCCCTGAAATCCACCTATCATATGCACCATGCAGAAAATAGGACAATATACTAATGGCAAATGGACCTGCCAAAGAGCAACACTGCCCTACATTTAAGCCTGACATTTGCAAATAAAATATTTGTAGTGGAAATGTTCTTGGCTCTGTTAGATCATCACTGAGTCATAGTACATAGTAGCATGGGATACATCTGTTTAATATCAACCAGCACTGTTTAGATCCAAACTGACCATGTAATATAACAAACCTAAAAAAATGTGAACCCACAGTATGGTTACATATTCTCCTTATGCCCCGTACACAAGATCAGAAATTCCGCCAGGGAAAGTCGGATGTGAGCTTTTGGTCAGAAATTCTGACTGTGTGTATGCTCCATTTGGACTTTTGCTGGCAGAATTCCAGCCAGCAAAAGATTGAGAGCAGGTTCTCTTTTTTTCGGTCGGAAAAAGTTCCTATCCGAAAATGCATTCGTCTGTATGTAATTCGGACACGCAAAAAATCACGCATAATTGGAAACAATTCGACGCATGCTCGGAAGCATTGAACTTCATTTTCTCAGCTCGTCGTAGTGTTGTACGTCACCGCGTTCTTGACGGTCGAAAGTTAAGAGAACTTTTGTGTGACCACGTGTATGCAAGGCAAGCTTGAGCGGAATTCCGTCAGAAAAAACATCCAACCAAGTTTTTTCTGGCGGAATTTCTGATCGTGTGTATGGGGCATTAGAGTATCTTTCCAAAATTGGTCCGAACTAAGAAAGAAGAGAGCTTTGCATTTGTGTTGAGACTGGGTAATTCTTTAAGGATTACTATACTATTAAGGGGCACATACTGCATTAATCCAAGTTTTCCCATGTCTTTAACAAATCCTATTGTGAGCTTGTGAGGACCGAAGTAAAGAGCTGCTACCTCTGGCTTTTTTTTTCAGTTTTGGTAAAGGGGAACCTGTACTTAAATAAATATTGACAGGCAACTTTTCTGAAAATGCTTATTGCCTGGCTGCTGATCCAACGGCTACAAAATTTCCCAAATTCATGCCCTAAAACAAGTAAAGAAATATTGAGGTTGTTTTACTATAGGCAAATAGGCTATGTGCTTTGCAAGATAATGTTTACTTAGCTTAGTGAATGTGGTGAACATTTACTGATGAATTCTCTGGAAGTCAGCAGAGCTACACCACATTCTCTAAGCAGAGAATAAAATTCCCTCAGAAAAGTGAACAGCCTATTTGTCTTTGGTAAATTAGCCCCATTGAGTAAATGAATCAGAGAGCGTTGAAGTAAGAAAAACAGACTTGACTGCTGGGCAATTTGCATTTTCCTGAGAAGGCTAGTTAAGGGCAGCCTCCACATTTCTGTCATGGCAGGTTTTCTTTCAAACAGGTGAAAAATAACAAAGAATATCCCTCTAAAAGATTTTTTTTTTAAACTATTTGCTACAATAGTCACATTCAGTCGGAAGCTGCCCCAATACTTCCAAATCAAGTGAAGACGTGCCTTTAAGAGGATGGACTCCATGGTAAAATGTGTAACCTCCACCATAGGCACTCTTAGCCGCTCACCTCAACACCAGGACCCCTAAATTTAACAAATGGTCACATAGGCTTTCCCTTAACAGGTAAATATCCTCAAGCTCAATCTCAGAGGTCCTCTTGGTGTTACTCACACATTACACCTGGAAATTCCAATCATTATTGCTTGCATCCAGATGATCCCGGGATGGGAAAATAAACAAAGGACATATAGTGCTCTCTGCTATCAAGCATTTAATAAAGATAATAAAAAGATACACTTACAAACAGGGCACTTCCACTAAGTGGAGGAGTCACGTGAGGTCACCCGCGGCCATCACCTTGTGTTTTTATGTATTAGTGCTCGTATGCTGGCACTTAGTGGAAGTGCCCTGTTTGTAAATGTATGTTTTTATTATCTTTATTAAATGCTTGATAGCAGAGAGCACTGCATGTCCTTTGTTTATTTTCCCATCCCGGGATATTGGTGATCATCTGGATTCAAGCGATTCTGATGGGATTTCCGGGTGTATCGTGTGACTAACACCAGGAGAACTTCTGAGATAGAGCTTGAGGATATTTACCCATATGGGAAAGCCTATGTGACCCTATGTTAATTCAGGGGTCCTGGTGTTGAGGTGAATGGCTAAGAGTATCTATGGTGGAGGTTACAAATTTTACCACGGAGTCCATCCTTTTAAAGGCACATCTTCACTTTATTTGGAATCTTGCGTGTTCATGTTATATGACCTTTTTCTAATAGCGCTGCACTATTTTGTACTTTATTAATCTGAGGTGTTGTAAATTGGCCTGGAGACTTAGAGGCGTAACTAGAACCTTCAGGGCCCTGGTGCAGGAAACCATGAAGGGCCCCTGACCTCCAACCTGGGCCCTTCCCTCTGAGCCCAGAGACCTTCCTTCTGTTCCCAGGACCCTTTCCGGTCCTGCAGCGGATCCCTTAAACATATTGTGCAGTGGACCCCCTTCCTTAAGTCATGGGCCCTGCAATGGTGGTGGAACACCAGGGTCTAGTCGCAAGTGGGACCTTTGTAACCCTGGTAGTTCCACCAGTGGTGTCAGTGGGGACTGTGAATAGTGCCAGTCCATAAAGCAGCAGTGGATGTGGTCAGTAGGGCAGCTGAGGAGGAGGGCAGTATGGGAAGGAGGCTGTGTGACGGGAGGGGGCAGTATGGGGGGACAGTGTGATGGGCGGCATTGGAGGACAGTATGAGGGGGCAGTGTGAGGGGATGGGGGTAGTGGAGGACAGTATGGGGAGCAGTGTGATAGGAGGGGGTAGTGGAGGACAGTATAGGGGGGAAGTGTGAGGGGAGGGGGGTAGTGGAGGACAGTAAGGGTGAGCAGTGTGAGGGGAGGGGGGTAGCAGAGGACAGTATGGGGGCAGTGTGACGGGGTAGTGGAGGGCAGTATAGGGGGGCAAGGTGATGGGAGGGGGGTAGGGTGGACAGTATAGGGGGGCAGTGTGACAGGAGGAGGGGAGTGGAGAATAGTATGGGGGCAGTGTGACAGGAGGGGGGTAGGGGAGGACAGTATGGAGGGGGAGCAGAGTAACAGTCAGTAGGACACCCGGACTCACTATAACTCGCTAGGCAGTGCACTGTGTGTTCTCACTCAGGAATCTGCTTTGGCAGAGTGTTTGTGCCTTAGAAGAAGCAGCTTCGGGACAGGGAGCATTTCTCGTACCATGTAGCAGAAACAGCCTTCAGGCAAGAATAAGTCCGAGCCAGAGTCGGGGTGGGGCTGGGAGGCGGAGCTGGTGGTCCAAGGTATGGATGACTGCTTGCCTCTAAGCGGGACCTGGAATCTGGGGGGAGGCAGGACCTGGAATTGGGGCTGGGGGGTGGAGCTGGCAGTCCAAGGTATGGGTGACTGCTTGCCTCTAACCGGAACCTGGAATCTGGGGGGAAGCAGGACCTGGAATTGGGGCTGGGGGGGTGGAGCTGGCAGTCCAAGGCATGGATGACTGCTTGCCTCTGTGGATACAACTTGTACCAGGCTGGCGGGGCGACAGTAGATGAACCAATCTCCTCCAACCTCTCCTGGCTCCGGCAGGGCTTTCAGCGGCTGCAAGATCGGTTCTTCCATATGCCACCCCACCAATCCTCCTATCCAGGTGTAGATACATGTGACAGGGGAGCCACACAGGCCCCCTGCAGCATGAAGCCATGTCGCAATTGTGACTTTTGGGCCCCCTATAGTTACGCCCTTGTCTGGAGTGTTCAGCTGCTGTTATCTTTTTTTGTTTTATGCATTCTATATATTTTGCGCTGTTTTTTTATCAATTATTGTGATTACTTCCACCTCATTTTCCTAATTTTCCACTTCACACTCTTTTTTGAGTCGAGTGATGGCCAACATCATTCATTTTACCTCCTCTGAGCCCAGACTGTCATGTACCTGTGCCCAGCTTGTGAATGGACCGCAATGAATAATCATGTAAAATATTTTGATCCTTCTCATGTTCCTATGCCAAATGTTTAGAATGTAATCATCTGATATTATCTTATGCTTGGAGGGGTATTCAGTGCAGAGATTTCTGCACAGGTTTTTTTGGTGCAACTTTTCTCATTTATTATAAATCAAAATGACTATTATAATTACCGGTATGTCTCTTCTCAAAAGGTATCTGTTTCTCCTGCAACAAACTATTTCTGGACTGATAACATTGTATCACTGTGGCTTTAAGATATCTGCTGGTGGCCATCTATTCTTCACAGATTTTGGCATCGTGGTTGTAATTCTGTGGTTGTCTTCCTGAAGCTTCCAGCATGTGTTGCGGGCATTGTAAGTTATCTTAGGTACAGGAATAAGTGGGTAGTCAGGTAGGAAACTTCTCACTCCACACTCTTTTCAGCAGTGGTTGGTCAGTTGTAATGTTTTTCTATGTGTGTTCTGTAGGTGAGAAGTGCAAGCTGTGGATCAACACCTGATATGAAAACTTCTGTGAAAACATGTTTTAAAGTCTGATTTGTTCTTTTCATCAGATTTTATCTTATGCTCAGAGGTGTACTGGGTGCAGATATTTCTGCACAAGTTTTTCTGGTGCAACATTTTTTATGTATTAAACTTTTGGTCAGTGTGCTACAGTATAAGCTCATATTGCTCATGATGCAAAAGCAATATTGGTGTTAGCGCTATGCTATATACTTTTATATGGTTACATTTACAAATTAAATTATGGATTGGGGGTAATAGTGAGAATGGGCATTCGCATCTAGAGGTTCAGTTGAGGATGAAAAATTAAGCGTATAGGACAGGGATAAGAAATAGTATAGGTTTAGAAGTTGTTGTGTTTTTTTTGGTCATTGCAATATTTTTGTAGCAAAAATGTATAGTCACAAACAAATGAAGGTACCCACAAGAGAATATTTTATGATGGTAATATTAGTTTGTTCTTTTGTGAGCTTTCCAAAATAGTACGAAACGTGACAAAACAAGAATTGCACTAATGTCTTGGAAATGTCCATTATCCACTTGCCCTCTGGAAGATTTACCCCCCTTCATGACTAGGCCATTTTTTTGTGATACGGCACTGCATTAATTCAACTGACAATTGTGCGGTCATGCGACGCTGTACCCAAACCAAACATTATGTCATTTTTTTTCCGACAAATACAGCTTTCTTTTGGTGGTATTTGATCACTATTGCGGTTTTTAGTTTTTGCCCTGTAAACAAAAAAAACGACAATTTTGAAAAAAAACTATATTTTTTACATGCTGTAAAACATATCCAATAAAAAAAAAATGTTTTCATCAGTTTAGGCCATTATGTATTTGACACTTTTGGGAACCAGCGACATTAATACAGTGATCAGTGCTAAAAATATGCGCTGTCACTGTACTAATGACACTGGCTGGGAAGAGGTTAAACATCAGGGGCATTTAAAGTGTTAACTGTGTGGGAGGTGTTTTTATTAGGGGAAGGATCAATGCCTTCCCTACTGACAGAACGGCACTCTGCCTTGTTTACATACGCAGATCGCCGTTCCGCCTCTGTACTGAACAATCGGCGGGTGCTGGTGGACATCAAGTTCACGGTACATGCCGATCAGCTCCCGTTGAGTATAATCATAGTGAGAGCAAGCTGCCAGCACCACACATTTGCACGGAAAACCTGGATCGCGTATATATATATATATATATATATATAAATATATATATATATATATACGTGATCCGAAGCCGAGGTGCTGTCCTGTAGCAGTAAAACTGCTATAGGTGGGACCTTAAGTGATCAGTTAAGTGAACATCAGAATGACTATTATGGTCAATATGTTACAGTATAGGCTTATATAGCTACTGATGCAAAAGCAATATTTGTGTTACTATGCCTTTTATATGATTATATTTACGGATTAAGTTATGGATCGGGGGTAATGGTGAGAATGGGCATTAGCCTAGAGGTTCAGTTGAGGGTGAAAAATTAGAGTATAGGTCAGGGATAAGAAAAAGTATAGGTTTAGAAGTTGTTGTTGTTTTTTTTTTTTTTTTATTTGGTCACTGCAATATATTTAGCAAAGATTTTAGACACAAACAAATTAAGGTCCCCACAAAACAATATTTTGCGATGGCAATATTAGTTTGTTGTTTTGTGAGCTTTCCAAAATAGTATGAAAGGTGACAAAACAAAAATGACACTAAAAGTGTCGTGGAATGACCTGCTGTGTTAAAAATAGACTGGCACACTTATAGTGTCCGATCAATGCCTCCAATCTTAGAGGATGCCTCCTTCTGGACTTGGCAAGCCTTTCTCCTTGGTGCCACATGACTCCATTTGAGCTAACAGTCTTCAAATGTTCAGGCCTTTATGTAAAATTAAATAAAAGTCCTTTGATTTTAATGCATGATGCGAAATTTAACGCTAGTAGAGAAAGATTTGGAAAGTGAAAGTCTTTCCTGACATAACATTTTTAGTAATGGAGCATTGTAAAATAACATTTATTGTTACCATGTCATTTTCAGAGTTCATCAATGTTGTCAAAATATTACTGATAACTATTTGACAGTGACAGATAGGATCAAGTGACATTATCTGACACTACTTCTTATTCATGATTTGGGCTGTGGATGTACTACTGTATATAAATCTTGTTAGTTATGTTTCTTCTCAAAAGGTATCTTCTTCCCCTGCAACATGCTCCTTCTGGACTGACAGCATTGTACTACTGTGGCTCTGATATAAACTTTATGTCTTCTGCTGGTTGGCATCCATTCTTTATTTGATTTCTTTTTTTTTTTTTTTTTTTAAGATTTTAGGTGACAATACATTTAACAATGTTAGGGGCCGCTACATACACAAGAATTTAAAACGACAATATACAATACTTAAAAAAATGTTTAAAAGTAAACTAGTAGAACAGGGTCTAGAAAGGAGTTACAGTGAGCACCAGGATTGACCGCAGTCGGTTAGAAATTGATAGGTGGAGATGGAGAGGGGGAAGGCCCTAACTACCAGCTTTTAACAGATATTTCCAATCATATTTGATTTCTTTGGATGGAAAACTGAGAGATTTTGGCACCATGGTTGTAATTCTGCATTTTTTGTTGCGGGCATTGTTAGTTATCTTAGGTACAAGATTATGTGAAACTTCTCACTCAATACTCTTTAGCAGTGTTGGTCAGTTGTAAAATTTTTAGGTGAGAAATGCAAGCTGTGGATCAACACCTGACATAAATTCTGCAAAAGATGTTTAAGTGTCTGATTTATCATTTTCTATTGTCTGCTAGATAGAGGGGATCCTGGGCTAAAGGCCCATACACACGATCGGACTTTTTGACAACAAATATGCAAATTAGCTGTTTTAAGGCAACATCTGACTGTGTGTACGCTCCATCGGACAAATTTTTTCTGTTTTCATCGGACAAATGTTGGCTGTGCGAACAGACAAACTTGGCGGCAACAAAAGTCCGACATCGGCAAGTCTGATCATGTGTACACAAAACCATCGGACTTTAGTACAAAGTACAAACACGCATGCTCAAAACCAATGCAAAAGATCAGACATAACAGAAGTTGACCAAAGGGTGGCGCCGGAGAATTGAACGTCCTCTTCTGAAGTGTCGTCAGTACGTTGAAATGTCACTACGTTCGTGTTTGTTGCCTAAAAAGTCCTGCCATGTGTATGCATACCAAGTTCACGGCCAATGCCCTTTGTACAGAAATCCACTGAAAAGTTTGTATAAACTCCGATTGTGTGTACGAGGCTTAAGAGTAACTAGGACACTCTTGTGGAGAAACGTTTCATAGGAAACAATTTATTTTCGATTACTGAGTGTTGCAAATGCAAAGCTTAGTAAGCCTTATCTGGCAAGCTTCTAGATATTTGGGGGGGGGGGGGGGGGGGGAATCACTATGAGCAAGCATGTATGTCCTTTAAAATTGAAGCAATTCACTGTTAGCTTATGCCATAGTTTGTAATACATGCCAAATGTCAGACAGACAATTTGTTCATTGTTTGTGTGTGGCATTGCTTGAGGAAACACTGGGCCAATAGTTTATTCTTACTATTTCTTGTTTAATGCCTTGATGAGTTGCATATACTGTATTTCCTTATGTAACAATACAGATCTGCAGCACATAGTGAATACTGCTCTGTCACCTGACATGGACAGGTTATAAACAATTGAGAGCAATGGTGCAGTGGTAAAAATTCCCCCCAAAAAAGTAGATGACATTTTTTTCCAGTATGACGCCTCTTTTATGCATCACCTTAAAATCATAAGGCTTATTGGTTTAGTAGACTGCCTGGAGTAAACTCCTCTTTTGTTTCATGCACCTCTGTGCTTACTACATGAGTTCCCTGTATGAGCTGAAGTTCTTCACTTACTTGTTATCCCAGAATATGTATAGGATTTTTATGTGCAATAAAGGATGGTAGTACCATGATACATCATCATGCATCATGGTACAGTCTCCTTTTGTTGTTTTACCATCATTTGCTGTCTAGCATGTTCTTCATGAGTTTATTTAAAGCCTAGTAGGAACAAGTTCAGGTTTCCGTTAAGGCCTTTTGAATGTCTCCCAATTTGGGAGATTTTCTTTTACAAGCTGTCCCTCTGAAAGAAAGCAGTAGTTGCCAGGAAAAAAAGGCACAGACAACAAAAATAAATAAATAAAAACTGTCAAAAGGTCCAGCACCTCCTCACTTCCTTTTGTTTGTGCCTGTTGGAAATATTTCCCCATGACTTCCTGTCCTAACTGGTAAGGGGAAATCTTCCCAACAGGGAGGGCAATAAAAATCTAACAGAAGTTCTAACTGTTTCTAGCTCAACCCAAAACAAAATAAAAGGTATTGGCTAGGGTTGGGCATTAACACCACCTTACGACATTGACCCTTATATTAAAGGTGGCTATTTTCTGAATCTCTGGGTATTTCTAAGCACCAGCTGCAGTCAGATATTGTTCATGTTCCCATTTCTTCCGGTTTTTTTTTTGGCAGAAAAATGTCAAATGATTTGGAGGTTTAAAGTATTCCTTGTCTAATCCAGCAACCTTTTCTAGCTGTGTTAATACCTTACTAGTAAACAGTATAATCTGAGTTTATTCACAGTTCAACCGTCCTTGCTTGCAGATGTCTGGCTGCAGATTCAAGATCAATTCTGATAAGCCGTTAGTGTTCTGAACTACTCACCATTTTCTGAGTCCAAGTAGTCTATTTAATGCCACTATACGTTTAAAGTAAAGCAACCACATAATGCTCTTTGTCTGTGATAACAGCCTTTTGTTTTGTGTTACCGGTTTACAGACTGTCTTTTTATTTTCAATCTGCTCCTATAACTGTTGTTTATTATACCCTTAGTTGTCTCACTTCAAGCAGAACTACACTGCATCTGAGCACCACAAACCAAAAACACTATTTAATTCTTCTATTTAATTCTATTTATTTTTTCATATTCAAAGCAAACACCCCATCTATTCATGTCTCTATGCTTTATTTTGCTTAGAAATCACCTTAAAAACACCGCTTAGCGTTTCTGGCCATGGCCATCTTCAGTAAGGGCAGATGATTCATGTAGCATTTACTTTGTGGAATTTATCTGCCCTTGGCTCAGGCATACAGGCAGGAGGGTGTACTTATCTGAGAAGCTTCTGAAGTCTCCTGAGATGTACGACATCATTTGCCTAGGCCTGGACACCAGGAAATAACTGAAAAAATGTATAAAAAAAAAAAAGTTCAAAACAAGCAAATGCTGCTACTAATGCTAACAGCATAAAGATTAAAAATGGTGAAAGTTGATTGAGAGAGTAAAGTTCCACTTCTTGTTAAACCCAAACTTTTTAGTTTTGGGTAGAGTGGGAAGGGTATGTGTCCCTATTGGAGCAATTTCTTTTTTTTATAGGAAATGAGAAGAAGTGTCTTGCATTACAAACAATAAATACAATGATTTCTGATAGCAAGAGAAAGAGTTATACCTTCTGTTGCTTTATGTGCAACCTCTGGTGGAAATAATCTAACCTTGTTTCTTGTCCAAGTGGCACCCTTTGTGCCATGGAGGTGTGATAGGGTAAATGGGGGATAAGACACAGCAGTAATTAGTTAGAACACATGGGCAGCACCGTGGTGTAGTGGTTAGCACTCTCACCTAGCAACAAAAAGGGTTGCTGGCTCGAATCCTGACCACGACACCATCTGCCTGGAGTTTGCATGTTCTCCCTGTGCCTGTGTGGGTTTTCTCCAGGCACTCTGGTTTCCTCCCACACTCTAAAAAGACATGCTTATAGGTTAATCGGATCCTGTCAAATTTGGCACCTAGTATATCTATGAATGTGAGTTAGGGACCTTAGGTTGTAAGCTCCTTGAGAGTAGGGACTGATGTGAATGTAGAATGTATATGTAAAGGGCTATATAAGTACCTGAATTAGATAAATAAATGTTCTAACCCTTCTCAATTGTCTTAAAATATTAACAAAGAAAATTGTGACTGGAGATGGGTTGAGGTTCAGTTAGCCTTGCCCTATGTATTGTTAAATTCTCACACCATCTTTTATTATTATCTTATAGCAAGTCAGCATATTGCATTCTCCAGCTATGCACTGTACTACAGGTTACTCTAGGCTTACAATTTGCAGGTTTGCAGATATTAATTATGCTGTGTTGGGACATACAGGAAATGATGAAAAGGATAAAGCCGCATGCACATGAACACACCAAGCTAGCTGATTCAGAAACAAATTAACTTTACAGGCCATGTCACTTAAGGTGGCCATAGGATCAAAATTTGGCAAGTTCAGCAGAGACCGGATGACTTTTAATCAGTGTGTAGACGTTTCTGTTCGAAATAGTTAAGTATCAGATGTACTTTTGAATGGAACAAGTTGTAAATTGTCAGCCTGCATTCTTTTGTTCAGCCTGCATAGAATATATTAAGGTAAAAAAAAAATTTCAAAAACCTTCTGTAAGCAGTTCACCCCCATACCCCCTTTCCAATAATTACCTGAGCCAGATTACAATCCAGCAATGTGTACAACAGCAGAGGCTCTCTTGGCTCTCTTTCTCCCCATTGGCTCCTGCTGCAAGCAAGCAAGGAGGGAGTGGGGGGCAGGGCTGAGCCGAGCTCTCTGTGTCTAATGGATACACAGAGCTGGCTTGAGAGTGAGCACACACAAGTGCCCCTATAGCAATCGGCGCATCTGCAGGAGAGGATTGGGGTTGCTCTGTGCAAAACCATTGCACACAGCAGATAAGTATCATTTGTTTGTTATTTTTTTTAAATTCAAACTTTACCTTTAGTGCTCCCTGCATGCTCTCAGCACAAAGACCAAGCTGCCGTAAATGGCTCTCAGTCCTGAGTCAACATTGGTACGTTTCTGATCATGTGGCCACTGTGACAGCCAATCACGGTGGTCAGGTGATCACTTATCCTTCACGCCACCCTGGGTCTAGAAGCCATGGCAGGCACGAAGGAGTTAAGCAATGCACATAATACATTATCCTTAGTACACAATATGCACAGATTAACCACTAGACTAACAGCTAGGGGTCTGCATTCAGAATATGAAGACATAGCTCCAGGAGAGGCGAGAAACAGTCATCTTTCATAAGTATTGAGAGAATGCAGTAGAGGTTGGGAATCTTGATTTAGACTTGCATATTATGCTGCTTTGTCAAGTACTGCCATAGCCTTGCTTTACTAGTCTTGCTGACCACTCCGTAGGAATTGACTGTTCATTTTAGAAAGGGAAACAAACAAAAAAGGGAACCTACAAATCACAAGGTGTCAAAGCGAGACCTCTGATAACCTACCCACTCAGTTTAATAAAGTGGGGCTCTATGGCCAAGAACAAAATGCATATACAAAGTAGGTAGACAGACAAAGCTGCCTTAAAGTGATTGTAAATCCTTGTTTTTTTTTGTTTTAAATAACAAACATGTCATACTTACCTCCACTGTGCAGTTCGTTTTGCACGGAGTGGCCCCGATCAATCTCTTCTGAGGTCCCCCATGGCGCTATCAGCTCCTCCCCAGATCGTATAACCCCCTAGGAGAAGCGCTCTCCTGGGGGGTTACCTTGCGGGCATGCTTCCGAGTCCTGCATTTGTGTCCATAGACGCAGAATGGAGGACTCGGCCCTGCCCCCCAGCGCTGGCGTCATTGGGTTTGATTGACAGCAGCGGGAGCCAATGGCTGTGCTGCTATCAATCTATCTAATCAAGAGCCGAGAACCCCGAGCAAAGGAGGTGAGCACGCCTCCGCCGAGGGAAAGAACAGGCTCAGGTGAGTAAAATGGGGGGGGGGGCTGGGGGACGGGCACTGACAGAAGTTTTTTCACCTTAATGCATAGGATGCATTAAGTTGAAAATACACAAGGGTCTACGACCCCTTTAAGGACCATAACCGTGAGCCACTGGGGTATGGTAACAAAAATAAATGGCAAATACAATCTATGAAAAAAAAGTATCAAACTTTAATTCTGTACAAAAAATATCAAAATAGTAAATATGAAGACAGGAACCACCCACAATTTTAGAAAGGTCCTGCTTTGCTCTCCATAAATAAAAAGATCTGAGCCTTCAAAGAAATGGCATTTGATTTTGGAAAACTGAGTCTGATGGGACTTGGGTTATTACAAAACTAATATGAATCTTTTTATATCCTCCATAATCTTACTTTCCAGTAGCATGAACTGGGCTTCTGAATCTAAGAAATCAATAGGAGGCAGTATTTTTAGATGGAGTTTGGGCAGAATAAAGGTCTAGCTTAATTTGACACTCTGATTACTTCTAAGTAATAACTTATGCTTTCCCGTTTTTACAGATTGGACGCTAACTGCGAGGTATGGAGTGAGCCTCAGAACGATAAATTGATGGACAGCCAGGAAGATAGAGACTCTGCTCCACAAGCAGCCAACACCCTTCTTATTAATGGGATTACTGGTAAGTTTATTTACAGTCTCCATATTTTCCATATTAATTTACTATACTGATAAATTATATGCAGTAATCCTGGGGAACCAAACAAATTCATTGAACACTATGAAAGATGATTGAATTTTATAACCATTTTTGCACTCAGTGATGCCCAGTTCTAGCACGGCTTCAGATAAGTACCTGCAGCTTTTCTCCCGCTCCCTATACCTTTTCTAAAATATGTTTATTTCTTTCCTCCTCACTTACATGTAAAACTACTCCAAAGTGACAGTTATGTGACCCTTATAGCCCTTTATAGTTGTTGTAAAGGCACAATGTTTTTTACCTTTATACATTCTATGCATGAAGGTAAAAAACCTTCTATATGCAGCAGCCCCACCAACACCCACCTGAGCCCCCTCTCGATCCAGCGATGTCCACGAAAGCCTTGTTCTCCGGGGACTTGCGCTCCTGTTTGGCTTTTGGTGGGAGCCATTAGCTCCCGCTGCTGTCAATCACAGCCAGTGAGCCAATTAGGAGACGGAGGGAGAGGGCTGAGCCACGGCTCCATGTGTGAATGGACACACAGAGCCGCGGCTCGGGAGCCAAGGAAGGAGCCAGGAGCGCCGAAGTGGGACCCCGAGAAGAGGAGGATCTGGGTTGCTCTGTGTAAAACCACTGCACAGAGCAGGTAAGTATAACATGTTTGTTATTACAAAAAAACCCAAGAATTTAAGCACTTGCCGACCACTGCACGCCGATATACGTCGGCACAATGGCAGCGGTGGGCAAATGGGCGTACCTGTACGTCCCCTTTAGGAGTCAGGGATAGCAGGCAGGCGCGCGCGCCCCCCGCCGCATACAGCATGACTGTGCCCGCGATGTCCGCCGGTCTCCTGGTGATCGTGTCACGGAGTCTCAGAACAGGGAAGTGCCTACGTAAACAAGGCATTTCCCTGTTCTGGCTTGTGTCATGACAGAGATCACCGCTCCCTGTCATCGGGAGCAGTGATCACTGTTATGTGACTTGACCATCCCCCCACAGTTAGAATCACTTCCTAGGACACACTTAACCCCTTCATGGCCCCCAGTGGTTAACCCCTTCACTGCCAGTGTCATTTACACAGTAATCAGTGCATTTTTAGAGCACTGATCGCTGTATAAATGACAATGGTCCCAAAATCGTGTCAAAAGTGTCCGATGTGTCCGCCATAATATTGCAGTCCTGATAAAAATCACAGATCGCCGCCATTACTAATAAAAAAAAATTTTTTTTAATAAAAATGCCATAAAACCATCCCCTATTTTGTAGATGCTATAACTTTTGTGCAAACCAATCAATATACGCTTATTGCGATTTTTTTTAACCAAAAATATGTAGTAGAATGCATATTGGCCTAAACTGAGGAAAAAAATAGTTTTTTGATATATTTTTGGGGGATATTTATTATAGCAAATTGTAAAAAATAATGTGCTTTTTTCAAAACTGTTGCTCTTTTTGTTTATAGCGCAAAAAATAAAAACCACAGAGGTGATCAAATACCACCAAAAGAAAGCTCTATTTGTGGGAAAAAAAGGACGTCAATTTTGTTTGGGTGCAATGTCGCATGACCGCGCAATTGTCAGTTAAAGTGACGCAGTGCCGAATCGCAAAAAGTGCTCTGGTCAGGAAGGGGGTAAAATCTTTCGGGGCAGAATCGGTTAATATCGCTTTAATTCTTTCCTCTAGGGCAGAAAAGAACAGTGCACACATGGCAAAACTGTGATGTGTGTGTGTCACTATCCAAGCACAAAAGCCACTGTGACTATATCTCTAGTGGTCAAGAGGATTAAAAAAGGTTTGACCATGGCTTCTTGTGCTAGGAGAAAGGGGGTTGGATTAAGCAAGGAAGTGTTCAACCCAGAAGCCCAGCAGTGTGTAGTAGGGAGTCATGGAAGAGTTCAGCATAGCAGGGAGCAGGGGGTGAATTTGAAAGCAAAAAATGACATTCATATATCTGCAGGGATCAAGTTTAGGAAAAAAGGAAGCCGAGGAAGCTGGAGTTGAGCTTTACATTAAGCCATCATTTATTGTTTGTTTCCCCCTAGCCATCTTCTGGCAACCCCACCTCATTTGTACTGCTTGTCTTTTCAAGTTTCACCCTAAAGTCACTCTAAATACCACCATAGCTAAAACATCTAGTCAAGTGTAGTTGTGCTCTGTGTGTGAACCGATGGTCAAGTAAATGTAACCAGAGGGTCTTTTGTATGATCAGGGGATGACTTGTTTTAGACTAAAATACAAAATCCCTTTAAGAACCCTGTAGTGCTACCTTTTCACAAAAGAAAAGAAAATAAATCTCTGTTCTCCTGCCAACACAGGGTAAATAAGGCTTAGATATGACTTAAAGAACACTCCCACACATAAATAATGTCATAATGGGTGTTTGTATACTAATGTCAGATAATTATTGATCAAGCCTATATTGAAATATAATTAGTTTACACACCTAGGGGTCCTTTCACTAAAATGTAGAGGCCATTAACAATCGTTAACAGTCATTCACTTGAATGGCTGTTAACGATCATTAATGGCTTTTGCATTTTAGTGACTGCGTCCAACTGTGTATTGATGTTTATATACATTTATACAGTGAGCTGCATGGGGAACAAAAGCACTAAAACATTGCATCTTTCTCTCTGTTGCAGAGCCGCATGATCCTGTAGATGATGTGAAGTCCTATGATGCTGCAGATGCTTCTGTCACATTCCCAGCCTTAACACAGAAAGAACTCCATGCCTGTCACAGAGCATTGCCACCAATCATTTCCAAAGAGCCCTGCTTGCTGGGCCCTCCTTCCCCCCTGAGGCTATCAGATACAGCTGAGCATGTTAACAATGATCCTTCAGCTCAGGCCATATCTCTGACAACCTGTGCTACCAAGGGCCTAAGTACTTGGTCTTTGCCCAGTGAAAGTGAAAAAACGCCTTTTACCATCATGGAGCCTGGAGCTATGTCAGCTTTGACTGGTGATTGTTTGATGCAACAAAGTCGGACCTGCTTAGGATGTTACATAGAAACAAAAGATGGTGTAGACTCAGAGCCTGGTGTCAGTTTGAAAATGGGAGATATAAGTAGAGACTATGACACTTGCCCTGTTACGGACATGGGAATTCAGTGCATGAGTACCGGAGACAGCATAAAATATGGTGATCAGCTGCTTTCTGATCAGCTTTTAAGCTTTCCTGTTCATAAATCTCAAGAGGCTGATAAAAGGGATCAAGACAAATCTGACAGTGAGACAGAGGACCCTACCCAAAAGAATTATTATGAGGGTCTGCTACTGGACAAATGTAATGGGGATGAGGCTCTGCTGTCCAATCCTAACCAGGAATGGGGCTATTTTGAGTCCTTTATTAGTGAGAGTAAAATTGAACTGTTGGACCTGTGTTCTAAGAATGAGCTGTCTGTTAATTTGTTTTCAGAAGAAGATGTAGACAATTACATGTTTGATGATGATGATTCCACGCTAGGTAGCGACGTGTGCTCTTTAAAGATCAGGTATGAATCATTTCAAGATAATGTAAGAGAAAAGACAAATGCTCTACAAGAAGATGCTCAATTTAATTTCTTCCCAAGTGTCTTCACAAACTGCACCAAGAAGGAAAGCAAAGTGTCCAAGAAAAGGGTAACAGACCCTTCTCAATTCAAACTTGAAGAAGGTGGAATATGGGAAGAAGATGAGGATGAAGATGAGGAAGGAGAGAGTGAGGGCATGAAATCTACCTTGAGTAAAAGTTGTAGCAATGTGGATGTGGTGCAGTATATTAGCACAAAAAGAAGCCACTTTTTGGATTCAGTAAATTCAGCAGAGGACTCTGGAGAGTACAGTGATGACAGCTCATGCAGTGAATCTTCATATGATGTACTGGGAGACATCAAGGACTGTACCAGATATCTATCACGTGAGCATTCTCACTCCCTAATCCAGCCAAATTATGGACTAAGGGCGAAAAGAAAAGTCAGGTATAGTGATGACTACTTGTATGATATGGATTCTCTGGAGAATGAGAAGGTGGTAGAAAAGAAAGAAGGTGCACCAGATGGACCCAAAGAAGAAGATGATGATGACTGGTGCCCTAAAAAGCGCAGGAAAGTTTGCAGGAAGGAGCCACCAGTCATCATTAAATACATAATCATTAATAGATTCAAAGGAGAGAAGCACATGCTTGTCAAGCTTGGTAAGCTTAATGCAGATGAGACCACAGTTACTCTAAGTGATGACCAGCTATCAAAATTTCAAAAGCTTGCACCTCTCAAGGACTATTGGGAAGAAAGAAGACGAAACACATCAGCTTTGAATGCACAAAGAAATCTTAATGGCTTAGAAAATACCATTCCACCAAGGAAGAGAAAAGGACAGCTAGCAAACCGGCATAGATTACAACGGATACAAACTATTGAACAACCACTGGGCAGGGAGATGCTTTCTTCTTATGATCATAGACAGGCATGCAGCAGTAAACATGAAGCCAGCCTTAATGACGTGCATACATTAGCCCTAGAAACTCCAAGCTGTGTAAATGGATTACAATTGGCTGACATTGCAGAGGTTGCCCCTGTGAGGTGCAGATCTTTAGAAAGGGAGCTTAAGTGTGCAGACAGGAAAGTTATAAGGAGAATCAAGTTTAAAAGTGAAGCCAGGTTAAAATGCAAACAGCTCAAACTCGAGCAAGCAAATGCCATTAATAATACAGAACCAGTGGAAAACTTCCCCACTATGGAGAACCAGGACTCCATAACTCTTCTGAAAGAAGAAACTGTTCACAGTACACCAGACTCTTCCCATCCTTCGCAGTGCCATGCTGATAATGAAGCTAAAAATTCTCCTTTTCTGCAAACCACCTGCTCTCCTGACAAGCCATTGCCATCTGCTCACATCAGCACCAATGTACCAGTTCTCCCTGGTGGATATCTACAGACACTCTTAGATGCATCAGACTCATCTTCTGGCACTGCTATAACATACTTTGCCCCTCATCCCTTGGGGCAGCACTCAGTTAACATCATGCAGACAGACAAACAATTCAGCTCACTACAACTTGCAAAAAGCTGTGTTCTTTCTCCCCCTTCAGAATCTGAACTGCAGCAGTCACCCCATCACTTAGAAATGGAGCAGAGCTTCCCAGACATGTGGCATGGCAAGCCTCCTAGCAGCCAAGCTGAGTTTATATCAAACCTAAGGGAAGTGTCCATTATATCCGGAGATTTTTCTGGTTCAGCAGCTGTATCAGGTGCAGACATCACAGCTTTGGGATATAGTCAAGTTCATCCAAACAGCACTAAACAGCTGTACCATAAAACATACTTGCAAGAAGGTCAGATTCAGCAGGAGGATTCCTATTCGACATGTCATTATAATAGTGGAGATAGCCACTATGTGCTGCAGAGGGGCACACTTAACACAGACAATGGAAGGCTTATTAGTTTTGATTCAGTAGGCTCATTGTCAGTTAGTTCTAGTAATTACAGCTCTTTAAGTTTGAAGTCTTGTGAAAAGGATGGGGAAGATGAAATAAGTGATGATTTCTTGGCCCACTGCAGCCCCAAACTTGTAATTCAGCAAAGCATTGACGAAATCACACCACTGAAGGAGTCAACTGATCTCCTTGATATCTCCAACTTCACCCCTGACAAATTTCGTCACTCATCACTTTCAGAGATGTCTCCTCCTGATACGCCCAATCTTTCTCCTCAAATCACAGGTACAGAGGTGAAATCAGTAGGAAACCTTAAACCTTTTCAGAATGGTACCCAGACAGTGCTTAATGGATTAGAAAAGACCAAATGGAACTGTACTGTTCTTCCTTCACAAGAGCAGATTAACAGTGGCTTTACACTAAACAACCATCAGTTTCAGTTTCATATGTTTAATGATGAAGATTCAGCGCCGGATAAAAACACATGTCTGCCAGGATTTGATGAGTCTTCAGTACCCATCCATGCTATAGGCAAAGCCTCAAAATCTAAAAAGAAACTTTCTGCCACCAAAAATGCAGGTGCCAACCAAAGCTCTACTCCAAAAAGTAGCAAGAAGAAATCCCCCAAGGCTAGCAAGGGGGTAGATAAAACACAGACAAAGGCCCCCCGGCAAAATGGTTCCAAGTCATCTAAGAAAGGTAAAAATGATAAAGCCCTTACTGCTTGCAGTGGATCAGATCTACTGAAAACTGCTAGTCCTGATAAGCAAACCTCAACTGACTGTATGCAGATTTTTGGGCCTGGTTTATCCAAGGCAGGGAAGCCTCCAGCTGAGTGGACGCATGATAAAGGTAACAATTCATGGCCTGATGTTAAGGGAGGAAATGGCAAGAATATAATTGATGATGATCAAAGAGAGTTTGAGGAACCTTCTAACATTCTTTCTAACATAGCTTCTGGTATGGCTGATGTACAGAGGTTTATGATGGCCTCGATTGAGCCATTTTACAGTCCTATGGGTCACAGTGACATCCCAGATGTATTACTGTCTCCCGAGTCAAACAGTCTAAAATTGAAAACATTGAAAATTTTGGCTAGTACACCACAGGATTTTAAGAAGAAAGTAAATGGCAGCTCAACGGGGGGCTCCAAGAAGTCATCCAACAAGGGCTCAGGTAAGAACAATGCTAAGTTTGGAGTTTTTGACCCAAGCTGCTCACTAAGTTATGGAGGCAACCTTCATGCAGCCTTTTTTGATAAGAACTTTGGAAATCTTGGTATTTTAACCAATACTGTACCAACCCACAAAAAGCTGTACCGTCATAAATCAACATCTAAATCACTGCGTGATGAGAACTGTAAAGGTAAAAGAATAGACCAAGCACATAAGGACCCAATGGTCACAGCTGCATTTGAGAAACTGAGGTAATGTTGCACCAAATGTTGTCTAAAATGCATTTTTTTCTTTTCTTCACTTGCAAAGCCTGCTGGTCTTTTTTTTCTTTAGTTTGCCCTAAACAATTCCTAAAAAAGGCTAAAGCTGCATGTAAGCCACTGCCTTGCAATTAAAAAGAGGCTGCGCATGTCAAATGCTAACAAGCTACCTAAAATCACTGGTTCTTGACTAGGCCGGGTTTTGCAATGACTAACAACTAAAAAAAAAAACTTCTATTTTCTGCTATCTGGCTTCTTTATTTCAGAAATACTTTTTTGTGCTTCTTTGTTTCTAATGCAAAGATTTTCTTTATCAAACACCTTGTAAAAATTTTTAAAAAAAAGTTCCAGAAGGAAATATATGCATTGAAATGCCACAATGTGGAGTCTAAAGGATTCTAAACACATATACTTCGATTCATATGGTCCCACAATGTGTTCTTCAGCTCCCCCTGCTGCACATTTGAAAAATCTGCATAGGAGAATCAAAATGCATATAACTGTTTAAAGCCCCACCTGTTGTATTGAGCTGATACAAAGCATTTTTTCTCTGCAGGAATTTAAGAATACATTCAAAGTGGAAAAAAAAAACATTTTGGATTTTTGAAAAAAAAAAGACATTTTTTTTTTTTTAACTACATTGATGTTTATGTTTTGTTTCTTTTGAATATATGCCTTGTGGTTTGTTGATCTGTTAAGTGCTGAAATCCAGGGTTTACATTGTGATGATTTGTTGAAGGGCAGCTTAATCTGGTATTCTCTGTGAAAGACTGTTTTAAAGTCATACTGTTGTACAGTAGTTAATGCACTATTACAACCCACAAACTAAATGAAATTGTGCCAAACTCTGATCTGTGACTGTACATATTTTTATTATATATAATATATAGAATCAAATATATATTACTGCATTTCATTGGTGGGTATTCTCAGTCTGGATCTGAGCCTTTTACTCTACTGCAAACATTCCAAAATAAGCATACAATGTCACCAGAATTGTAAAGCACCTAACTCACTGGGTTCTAATGATTCATCAAACTGCATTCTCAACGTAGCAAAACTAGTGCCATATTTTCTTACCTCATCTTAGTCTGATTGCTAGAAACATAATGTTTTAAAATGTCTATTATGATATCATCTATATACCCGAGGAAGACCAAAGGTGACAGAAAATCGCTTTCCCTTCTTCTTATTTTATATTATAAACACTTCAGCACTAAAATGCAGAGCAATATGCTGCAAGACCCCAATATTTGATCTAATCAAAAGGGGGCATAGCTAATCACAACTACTGCACAAACATTTCATTCTTGATGCCAGTATTTTAAGTAAAAATGCTTCCTAAAGGCTTCCACACAGAAGGCCTTTTCAACCAACTAACGTCCTGTAGCCTCAATGGAGAGGGCACAGGGGTTTTCAGCATTTGAGCAGGCATGTCTATCCAGACTGGTGCAATAGACAGCATACATGTTTTCAAGTTATTCAGCACCCAAGAAAAGAATTGTAAAATATATATATATAAATATACTTTTGAACAAACATGCTGCAGTAGATAAAATGATAAACATACAACATATAGATTTTAATCACATTTCGATGTTTACATTTTGTTGATCTTTTGACACTTTATGTCATTGTGTATTAAAGGGAAGTACCAGTTTTACGAAAAAAAAAAAAAAATATCCCTCCAGGTCAACATTGTATTGATTTTAGAAAACTATATAGCAGATCATCACTTGCTTTTGTTCTGCAGATATTGACATAGCCCATACAAATGCAGCTGCTGAAAAAGAGTGCTAAGTGTGTGGGTCTGCTTATTATAATCACATGAACAGTCCCAGTGTCATAGAAAAAATGAACCAGGATTCCTTTAGACGTGCGGCACCTTTGCAAGTATCTTACCAAAGATAAAATACTTAGTGCAGGACATTGCTCAGGCTCTGTGAAGACTTTTGGGAAAACCAGTGAGCCAATTACAAGAGCAAGGGGGTGTAAATGATGGTAAATTCCATTTACAAACTAAGCACTGTTTCCATGGTTGCAAAGAAGGGAAATTTGATATTTTAGCAAATCATTGCTGGTTGCAGATTGAAATGTTTAATAACATTAAATTACAAAATGATTTATGTAACAATTATATATGATCCTAGTCATTTTTTTTATATTAATTACTGCAAAAAAATCTATTAAAGGAATTTACCACTGTTATAGAACAATAAATTAATAAGTAAACCCATAGGAATAATTTTACAAATACAAGCCTATCTAGGTAACCCTATTGATGAGATACTTATAGTAAATTACATGTTAGACAGCATATTAATCGGTTGTCTGCTTTATTAACACAAAATAAATACAGACCTGCAAATATACATACTTCTTCAGCTACATCAGCTGTTTTTACCAGCTAGTTTGAATGTGAAGAAAAAGCTTGACCACCATGGAGAGCTCAAATCCACTGGTGTGGGTAAAGGAAGTGGTAATTGGCAAATGGAAGATAACTTTTTTTGGTTTGTTAAATCTATCCCACATGTACAGTGCCTAGAAAGTATTTATATCTCCTAAAATTTTCCACATTTTGTCATGTAACAACCAAAAACGTAAATGTATTTAATTGGGATTTTATGTGATAGACCAACACAAAGTGGCACATAATTGTGAAGTAGAAGAAAAATGATAAATGGTTTTCAAAATTTTATACAAATAAATATGTGAAAGGTGTGGCATGCATTTGTATTCAGCTTCCTTTTCTCTAATACCCCTAATTAAAATCTAGTGGAACTAATTGCCTTCAGAAGTCAGCTAATTAGTAAATAGAGTCCACCTGTGTGTAATCTCAGTATAAATACAGCTGTTTTGTGAAGCCCTCAGAGGTTTTTGAGATAACCTTAGTGAACAAACAGTATCATGAAGGCCAAGGAACACACCAGACAGGTCAGGGATAAAGTTGTGGAGAGCTTTAAAGCTGAGTTTGGTTATAAAAAATTATCCCAAGCTTTAAACATCTCACATAGCACTGTTCAATCCATCATCCGAAAACTAAAAAGAGTATGGCACAACTGCAAACCTACCAAAACAGGGCCGCCCACCTAAACTGACAGGCCAGGCAAGGAGAGCATTATTCAGAGAAGCAGCCAAGAGGCCCATGGTAACTCTGGAGGAGCTGCAGAGATCCACAGTTCAGGTGGGAGAATCTGTCCACAGGACAACAATTAGTGGTGCACACCACAAATCTGGCCTTTATGGAAGAGTGGCAAGTAGAAAGCCATTGTTGAAAGAAAGCCATAAGAAGTCCTGTTTGCAGTTTGTGAGAAGCCATGTGGGGACACAGCAAACATGTGGAAGACGGTGCTCTGTTCAGATGAGACCAAAATTGAACTTTTTCACCTAGAAGAAAAACACTATATGTGGTAGAAAACCAACTGCACATCATACTGAACACACCATCCCCACTGTAAAACATGGTGGTGGCAGCATCATGTTGTGGGGATGCTTTTCTTCAGCAAGTACAGGAAAGCTGGTCAGAGTTTATGAGAAGATGGATGGACCCAAATACAGGGCAATCTTAGAAGAAAACCTGCATATGACTTGAGACTGGGGCGCAGGTTCACCTTCCAGCAGGACAACGACCCTAAACATACAACCAGAGCTAAAATGGAATGGTTAAATCAAAGCATATTCACATGTTAGAATGGCTCAGTCAAAGTCCAGCCCTAAATTCAATTAAGAATCTGTGGCAAGACTTGAAAATTGCTGTTCACAGACGCTCTCCATCCAATCTGACAGAGCTTGAGCTATCTTGCAAAGAAGAATGGGCAAAACTTTCACTCTGTAGATGTGGAAAGCCAAAAAGACTTGCAGCTGTAATTGCAGCAAAATTTTGCGATTTTTATTTGTAAAAAAATTTGAAAACCTTTTATAATTTTCCTTCCACTTCACAATTATGTGCCACTTTGTGTTGGTCTATCACATAAAATCCCAATAAAATACCTTTACGTTTTTTGGTTGTAACATGACAAAATGTGGAAAATTTCAAGTGGTATGAATACTTTTTTAAGACACTGTATGTATGTGCTCTTTGATATACAAATTATACACATTACAATCTGCTCATACAATTTTTCTGCAATCAACTTTAGATTTAACAATATAATGTAATATGAGGACCTGGCTATTCTATCCAATCTATCGGTATCCAGTCAAGTAGGCCCTTGCAATACATGGTTGTTGGCAGATCTAAGGGAAATTGTACAATAAAATTGTAATGTGTGTGGTGAGCTTAAAAGTATGGATCTGCACAATAGTGCTAAGTAAGGGATATATAATGTGAATCTGTTTCAAAGGAGAAAACCTAGAAAGTAAGACTAAGGCTGTATAGTAGTGTGTCAATTTATCTTCATCGCACTCTCCCACCACCTCATTCTACTGCCGCAGCCTTCCAAAAGCCCAGGCAAATGCTGACATTCAGAAACACCATACTGATATGAACTTGATACCCCAACATGGCAGTAGCCTAGCCTGGCAATTGGTCGTTAAGGCTATTATGTATTAATATTGAGAGGCTGTAAGCTGTGTTTATGTCTTTCATTCCTGTTTCCTCAAGAAACAGGCATCAGATTAAGGTGGGGGAGAGCAAGGCTAACGTTAAGTTGGTTTCGGTTATCTTATGGTACTTGCTGTACAGCCTTAATCTTGTTTTATATGTTTTTTCCTAAATAATTGTTTGCCTTACCATAAGATTATCCACATAATAAAAACTGGCCCATTACAATATAGGAGGTCTTTATTACTGCATGGAAATGACCTAGTTCCAAAGCCATAAAACCCTGCATATGTCAGATGTAACCAGTAACAAATGTCTTTATTTCCTTATCACTTGCTGATTGCCAGGTTTTTGATTGATCTGCGATTTAATATGAAGGATGTATATTGCACATCATATTATGTATATGGAGACTTGATGTTAACACTGAAAAGGTCTATATGTTATACTGCTTTTGTATATACAATCTGACTGTGAACTTGCCTTTCTAATTTGATAAATGTTCCTATATGCAAACTTGAATTCTATTGTTAGAGGGCCATAAAATACAAAATAGTGATAAAAACTGCTAATAACATTTGCAGATTTCATCTGTTATCCTTTGCTAATTATATGTCATGTTACTGAAGCTACCTGCAGAAGCCGACTGTGTCACAGAAAATATGTTCCAAGGTATTGACAGTTTTGTTTCAGACTGTGGACATAATAATTACTATGCCCAGATCCTTTTGACTATACTTTTTCTTCTCAAGCCGCAGGAAAATCAGGATGCTTAGCAAGTTTATGTATTGCCTATAGAGAATACAAAAAGCTACGCCAAATTCCCTATAGAATATGGGCATGAAAATCTAAACAGGCGATAGGTTTTCCAACTGTCCTTATTGCAAGAATACTCCTTACTGTTCTTACAAATTATTTTCCAGTTTCCATTACTCCTCAGCCTGCAGTCCCTTGATAACAAGAAGAATCACCTTAGGAGTCTCTTCCAGAATTTGTTACAGCCTTGCTGATATGTTATATAAGTTTCTTTTAACAATGGCTTATCTTCACGCAATCTTGTCCTTAATTTTATTATTTTACAGGTATTTATATAGTGCCAGCAATTTACACAGCACTTTACATAGTACTTATTCACATCAGTTTCTTCCTTCACTTTCCATTCATACTTATGCCAGGGCCAATTTATACAGGAGTCAATTAAAGAGGAGGTCCAGCCCCCCCCCCGCACCAAAAGAATTAAAAGTCAGCAGCTACAAATAGTGTAGCTGCTGACTTTTAATATTAGGGCACTTACCTGTCCTGGGAGCCCATGATGTTAGCACCCCAGCTGATTTTCCAATTGGCTCTTGGGTGCTGCCTCCATTATTCTTGGTAAAGGAAACTGGCAGTGAAGCCTTTTGGCTTCACAGCTGGTTCCCTACTGTGCATGCGCAAAGCACGCTGTGCTTTCCAACTGGCGGAAGAAGGAGGAGGGGAGCTGGACTTCCTGCGGCGAGGTCTACAGCGAGATCTCCTAGAGGTGGGGAAAACAGGTGCCCACTCCCCTGTCTGCCTAGAAAGATGCCAAATGGGGCATTAGAGGGTCTGGAGGGAGCAATCAAGCGGAGCTTCCCCTTTTGGGTGGAGCTGCGCTTTAACCTACCAGCATGTTATTGGAGTGTGGGAGGAAACCAAAGTACCAGGAGGATACCCAAACAAGCATACGAAGAACATGCAAACCCCATGTAAGTAGTGTCCTGGTCAGGTTTTAAAACAAGGACCCCAATGGCGTAAGGTAGATGTAATAATGACTGCAATACATATGACCATTGGGGACTCCAACTAGTATATGTGCGGCACAACCAAGTACATCTCAAGAAAACGTTAGGGCTCAAGTAAATGTGTGTGCCTAAATCCAATTGGTTGAAAGGTCTTAAAACCTGTTCTATATGGAGACACTAGTTGGGCCCTGCTTAGTTTGATGGCAAATAATGACAGCCTTAGTGAATTTAATCATAAGTCGGTCCTGGTTTTTTAAGCCATCTGGAATTTACCTTCACACAGTTGTGATTGTAATTGATAGGTTTTTTATCTTCTAGGCTTATTTATATGCTTTGTAACAAGGATGGTGATATACAGTATCTCTTAATAATAGGTTTACTTGATATTTTACTGTTGACTTAATCAAAGTTGGAGGAGTCATCCACTGGACTGCATGCCAGCTATATATACAGTATTTCTTTGTATTACCTTTTTTGATTTATCCGTTTGAGTTCATCAGAAAAGATTTCTATAATGTATATGATTTGCGAATACTGTATGCATTCTTAAAAAGCCTCACCAGAAGAATGCATTTTTAGATGACAGGATTTAAGGAATGGGCAGAACATAGGGCTAAATTGATTATTTCAAACACACATTTCATCAAAATTTGTTATTAGCAGCTTAATAACGTAGGCAATATATGGCTTACACATAAAAAATTGATGAAGCTGACAATGAACAAGAACAGCAGACTGGTTAAATCTTTGTATAATTAAAGTGGTTCTAAAGTCAAAACTTTTTTTACCTTAATGCATTGTATGCAATAAAGTAAAAAATGTTCCCCAACTGTCCTAGCCCCCCCCCCCCAACCCCCTAAACACCCAAACACCCACCTGACTCCTCTCACCGCTCCAACACAGTCCTGGCTGCACTTCCTGGTCTCGCAGGGGACACAGGCAGAAGCGCTGTCAATCACACTCCTGTGATAAGGGAGCAGGGGCATGCCTTAATGGCGCAGGTGCCCCCTTAGCACACAGCTTGCTGAAGGGAAATCTAGGGGGAGAAGGCGCAGGCAGTACTAGCAGGGAACTCCAGAAGAGGAGGTAAGGGACTGTTTAATGCAAGATCATTGCACAGGTAAGTATAACATCTTTTTTATTTGAAAGCAAAAAAATATATATCCTTTAGTATCACTTTAAGGCATTCTACCATTGAAGTATTATTGTAAAGGTTTGATGCCACATACTGTACACTCTATAAAACTGTCTCATTTAATACTCAGAATTGTATAAACAGCATCTTGGTTTGCCCATAATGTTTCTTTGTGGCTCTGACAATGACAACTGCTAGAGTTATAATATACAACATTGTTATTACTATAATTCCTAGAACTAAATATGATCCTCTTCTTATAAATTAGGGGACATCACCATCCATCACTTAAACCTGTGACACAGACTTTGTATTTTCAATGCAATATACATATCGGGGCATTTGTGCAATGCGTACGTGTTCTCCTATGTAGAGCTATTTTGTACATCTATTGTTTACATGTGTTATTTGTACTGTAAACTTGAAACATACAGACATATACATGCATAAAATAAGCCTACCAAGTTAACTTCAAAATAGATTTGTGATCTTGTCTGCAGTGATACTCTCTCACTTAAATGCAATACACAAAGAATGTAGGTCAATAGGTTTGGGCAACAATAGGGTACTGTATGGGAGCAAAACAACCACAACAGATAACCTCAGGATATCAACAGCTGTAGAGACGCTGAGTCCTCGCTATGCTACTTTGTTTAGTTCAGAAATAAATAAAGTATTGCATGTACACTGGACAATATCATACGTATAATTTTGAGACAAGGGTATGCTTCAAGAATAAGATAAAATGTGACTACTGTTAAATTTGTATGGGTACCTCAAATCACTTACAAAATATCATACCTGGTCAGATTTTGCAGCAAGTTAATAAGAAGCTTCAGTCAGTTCTGCAGAGCTAGCGCTGTCCTCACCCGAGCCAGTTTTTCACCAGTCTTTCGGTCCCTGGCGCCGGCATGTTAACTGTGGGAAGCCGGCTGTGACACCATGCAGCTTAACAGCCGACTTCCCACTGCACATGCACAAGTCACACTGCATGTTGTGAATGGTCCCACAGCCTTCTGGTACCTGTGGAGTGTCTCAGAAGGTTTCAGGCAGGGAGGGGAGGAGAATTTCCAGTGGATCTGCTGCAGTGATCCAACCCAGAAGTGGGTACCTGGTTTGCTCCCCCCCCCCCCAAAAAATGTATTTCAAATGTGGCAGAGGAGGGGGGAGGAGGGAGATCGGAACCTCCCCCTTTTGGGTGACGTTACCCTTTCAGTATGAATTCTCATCATGCTAGAAAATAGAGTGGGTCAATAAGCACCTTAGATAATTGCGATTCATATTCAACTTTAAATTTAGCCATGCACTAGTAGAATTTCATTAGAAAACGTCTGTTTTGGAAATGTTTATTTGATTTTCCAATGGTTAGTGTGATTAATGTCATCATTTTTATCTGTACTGACAAGGAAAATAGAAGAAGAATGGACATTTTAGTTTATTTCTTATCTAATTGAACAAAATTCTAACCATGAATGTGATTCTGCTTCAAAATTACATTCCTTTCTGTCCATCCCAGAATTAAATAGGAAACTTTGCAACATTGTCATGGCAATCAAACAAAACTTTTCAGGACTTTCATATGAAATTTGTATAGTTACTGAAGGCATTATTGAATGCCCTAACAATGATCTTCGTGCAAATGTTTGCATGAAAATCTAACAGTATTTGGCCAATTTAATGCAGTAGTTGCTGAAATTTAAATTCTTTATTCATTTTGGTTTGCACAGTAACAGTGTCTCTGGTACTTTCTGAACTTAAACTGGTGTCCATCCTATTCAATAGCCCTTTCTCCCCATCCACTTGGAAATTCCCCTATATAGCGCAGGAGATG